>JAIOKQ010000974.1:0-600000 GCA_020654165.1 Oryctes rhinoceros
CGCAGCTCGACCGGCAGCCGAGATACAGACAAGTCGCGAAAATTTGCGACCAAAATGATGAAATTTTTGAAACAGCCAAAATCTAAAGTGCGCGATTTCGGCGATCCAACGGCGCCAATCGATGGCCCTATGACCGCATATGTTGCCCCTGAAATTTCGGCCCGCTGGCTCAAACGGTTCGGGAGATACGAGCGTTTAAAGTTTTCGAAAATGTCGCCGAAACGGCCGAAAATCGGACTGAAAATCAACATCGCTCCGGTTTTCGTCGATTATCTCCTCAACTATGCGTCCGAGATATGCGAAGTGACCACTCATTTTAAAGAGAATTGAACGGCGGATCGATTGCGCCTAAGCTGAAGCCTCTAGCTCTTCGTTTTGGCGGGTTTTTTTGGCTTCAAAGTTGAAAAATAGGAATTTTCATTTCTCAACTTTGGAACGCCGTAGCTTCCGAACGGTTGGAGCTAGGGAGCTGGAAACTTCGCGCACTTAATAAGCTCGTCGAGACCTTTCGAACGAGCCCTAATGCATCCCCGCAGCTCGACCGGCAGCCGAGATACAGACAAGTCGCGAAAATTTGCGACCAAAATGATGAAATTTTTGAAACAGCCAAAATCTAAAGTGCGCGATTTCGGCGATCCAACGGCGCCAATCGATGGCCCTATGACCGCATATGTTGCCCCTGAAATTTCGGCCCGCTGGCTCAAACGGTTCGGGAGATACGAGCGTTTAAAGTTTTCGAAAATGTCGCCGAAACGGCCGAAAATCGGACTGAAAATCAACATCGCTCCGGTTTTCGTCGATTATCTCCTCAACTATGCGTCCGAGATATGCGAAGTGACCACTCATTTTAAAGAGAATTGAACGGCGGATCGATTGCGCCTAAGCTGAAGCCTCTAGCTCTTCGTTTTGGCGGGTTTTTTTGGCTTCAAAGTTGAAAAATAGGAATTTTCATTTCTCAACTTTGGAACGCCGTAGCTTCCGAACGGTTGGAGCTAGGGAGCTGAAACTTCGCGCACTTAATAAGCTCGTCGAGACCTTTCGAACGAGCCCTAATGCATCCCCGCAGCTCGACCGGCAGCCGAGATACAGACAAGTCGCGAAAATTTGCGACCAAAATGATGAAATTTTTGAAACAGCCAAAATCTAAAGTGCGCGATTTCGGCGATCCAACGGCGCCAATCGATGGCCCTATGACCGCATATGTTGCCCCTGAAATTTCGGCCCGCTGGCTCAAACGGTTCGGGAGATACGAGCGTTTAAAGTTTTCGAAAATGTCGCCGAAACGGCCGAAAATCGGACTGAAAATCAACATCGCTCCGGTTTTCGTCGATTATCTCCTCAACTATGCGTCCGAGATATGCGAAGTGACCACTCATTTTAAAGAGAATTGAACGGCGGATCGATTGCGCCTAAGCTGAAGCCTCTAGCTCTTCGTTTTGGCGGGTTTTTTTGGCTTCAAAGTTGAAAAATAGGAATTTTCATTTCTCAACTTTGGAACGCCGTAGCTTCCGAACGGTTGGAGCTAGGGAGCTGAAACTTCGCGCACTTAATAAGCTCGTCGAGACCTTTCGAACGAGCCCTAATGCATCCCCGCAGCTCGACCGGCAGCCGAGATACAGACAAGTCGCGAAAATTTGCGACCAAAATGATGAAATTTTTGAAACAGCCAAAATCTAAAGTGCGCGATTTCGGCGATCCAACGGCGCCAATCGATGGCCCTATGACCGCATATGTTGCCCCTGAAATTTCGGCCCGCTGGCTCAAACGGTTCGGGAGATACGAGCGTTTAAAGTTTTCGAAAATGTCGCCGAAACGGCCGAAAATCGGACTGAAAATCAACATCGCTCCGGTTTTCGTCGATTATCTCCTCAACTATGCGTCCGAGATATGCGAAGTGACCACTCATTTTAAAGAGAATTGAACGGCGGATCGATTGCGCCTAAGCTGAAGCCTCTAGCTCTTCGTTTTGGCGGGTTTTTTTGGCTTCAAAGTTGAAAAATAGGAATTTTCATTTCTCAACTTTGGAACGCCGTAGCTTCCGAACGGTTGGAGCTAGGGAGCTGAAACTTCGCGCACTTAATAAGCTCGTCGAGACCTTTCGAACGAGCCCTAATGCATCCCCGCAGCTCGACCGGCAGCCGAGATACAGACAAGTCGCGAAAATTTGCGACCAAAATGATGAAATTTTTGAAACAGCCAAAATCTAAAGTGCGCGATTTCGGCGATCCAACGGCGCCAATCGATGGCCCTATGACCGCATATGTTGCCCCTGAAATTTCGGCCCGCTGGCTCAAACGGTTCGGGAGATACGAGCGTTTAAAGTTTTCGAAAATGTCGCCGAAACGGCCGAAAATCGGACTGAAAATCAACATCGCTCCGGTTTTCGTCGATTATCTCCTCAACTATGCGTCCGAGATATGCGAAGTGACCACTCATTTTAAAGAGAATTGAACGGCGGATCGATTGCGCCTAAGCTGAAGCCTCTAGCTCTTCGTTTTGGCGGGTTTTTTTGGCTTCAAAGTTGAAAAATAGGAATTTTCATTTCTCAACTTTGGAACGCCGTAGCTTCCGAACGGTTGGAGCTAGGGAGCTGAAACTTCGCGCACTTAATAAGCTCGTCGAGACCTTTCGAACGAGCCCTAATGCATCCCCGCAGCTCGACCGGCAGCCGAGATACAGACAAGTCGCGAAAATTTGCGACCAAAATGATGAAATTTTTGAAACAGCCAAAATCTAAAGTGCGCGATTTCGGCGATCCAACGGCGCCAATCGATGGCCCTATGACCGCATATGTTGCCCCTGAAATTTCGGCCCGCTGGCTCAAACGGTTCGGGAGATACGAGCGTTTAAAGTTTTCGAAAATGTCGCCGAAACGGCCGAAAATCGGACTGAAAATCAACATCGCTCCGGTTTTCGTCGATTATCTCCTCAACTATGCGTCCGAGATATGCGAAGTGACCACTCATTTTAAAGAGAATTGAACGGCGGATCGATTGCGCCTAAGCTGAAGCCTCTAGCTCTTCGTTTTGGCGGGTTTTTTTGGCTTCAAAGTTGAAAAATAGGAATTTTCATTTCTCAACTTTGGAACGCCGTAGCTTCCGAACGGTTGGAGCTAGGGAGCTGAAACTTCGCGCACTTAATAAGCTCGTCGAGACCTTTCGAACGAGCCCTAATGCATCCCCGCAGCTCGACCGGCAGCCGAGATACAGACAAGTCGCGAAAATTTGCGACCAAAATGATGAAATTTTTGAAACAGCCAAAATCTAAAGTGCGCGATTTCGGCGATCCAACGGCGCCAATCGATGGCCCTATGACCGCATATGTTGCCCCTGAAATTTCGGCCCGCTGGCTCAAACGGTTCGGGAGATACGAGCGTTTAAAGTTTTCGAAAATGTCGCCGAAACGGCCGAAAATCGGACTGAAAATCAACATCGCTCCGGTTTTCGTCGATTATCTCCTCAACTATGCGTCCGAGATATGCGAAGTGACCACTCATTTTAAAGAGAATTGAACGGCGGATCGATTGCGCCTAAGCTGAAGCCTCTAGCTCTTCGTTTTGGCGGGTTTTTTTGGCTTCAAAGTTGAAAAATAGGAATTTTCATTTCTCAACTTTGGAACGCCGTAGCTTCCGAACGGTTGGAGCTAGGGAGCTGAAACTTCGCGCACTTAATAAGCTCGTCGAGACCTTTCGAACGAGCCCTAATGCATCCCCGCAGCTCGACCGGCAGCCGAGATACAGACAAGTCGCGAAAATTTGCGACCAAAATGATGAAATTTTTGAAACAGCCAAAATCTAAAGTGCGCGATTTCGGCGATCCAACGGCGCCAATCGATGGCCCTATGACCGCATATGTTGCCCCTGAAATTTCGGCCCGCTGGCTCAAACGGTTCGGGAGATACGAGCGTTTAAAGTTTTCGAAAATGTCGCCGAAACGGCCGAAAATCGGACTGAAAATCAACATCGCTCCGGTTTTCGTCGATTATCTCCTCAACTATGCGTCCGAGATATGCGAAGTGACCACTCATTTTAAAGAGAATTGAACGGCGGATCGATTGCGCCTAAGCTGAAGCCTCTAGCTCTTCGTTTTGGCGGGTTTTTTTGGCTTCAAAGTTGAAAAATAGGAATTTTCATTTCTCAACTTTGGAACGCCGTAGCTTCCGAACGGTTGGAGCTAGGGAGCTGAAACTTCGCGCACTTAATAAGCTCGTCGAGACCTTTCGAACGAGCCCTAATGCATCCCCGCAGCTCGACCGGCAGCCGAGATACAGACAAGTCGCGAAAATTTGCGACCAAAATGATGAAATTTTTGAAACAGCCAAAATCTAAAGTGCGCGATTTCGGCGATCCAACGGCGCCAATCGATGGCCCTATGACCGCATATGTTGCCCCTGAAATTTCGGCCCGCTGGCTCAAACGGTTCGGGAGATACGAGCGTTTAAAGTTTTCGAAAATGTCGCCGAAACGGCCGAAAATCGGACTGAAAATCAACATCGCTCCGGTTTTCGTCGATTATCTCCTCAACTATGCGTCCGAGATATGCGAAGTGACCACTCATTTTAAAGAGAATTGAACGGCGGATCGATTGCGCCTAAGCTGAAGCCTCTAGCTCTTCGTTTTGGCGGGTTTTTTTGGCTTCAAAGTTGAAAAATAGGAATTTTCATTTCTCAACTTTGGAACGCCGTAGCTTCCGAACGGTTGGAGCTAGGGAGCTGAAACTTCGCGCACTTAATAAGCTCGTCGAGACCTTTCGAACGAGCCCTAATGCATCCCCGCAGCTCGACCGGCAGCCGAGATACAGACAAGTCGCGAAAATTTGCGACCAAAATGATGAAATTTTTGAAACAGCCAAAATCTAAAGTGCGCGATTTCGGCGATCCAACGGCGCCAATCGATGGCCCTATGACCGCATATGTTGCCCCTGAAATTTCGGCCCGCTGGCTCAAACGGTTCGGGAGATACGAGCGTTTAAAGTTTTCGAAAATGTCGCCGAAACGGCCGAAAATCGGACTGAAAATCAACATCGCTCCGGTTTTCGTCGATTATCTCCTCAACTATGCGTCCGAGATATGCGAAGTGACCACTCATTTTAAAGAGAATTGAACGGCGGATCGATTGCGCCTAAGCTGAAGCCTCTAGCTCTTCGTTTTGGCGGGTTTTTTTGGCTTCAAAGTTGAAAAATAGGAATTTTCATTTCTCAACTTTGGAACGCCGTAGCTTCCGAACGGTTGGAGCTAGGGAGCTGAAACTTCGCGCACTTAATAAGCTCGTCGAGACCTTTCGAACGAGCCCTAATGCATCCCCGCAGCTCGACCGGCAGCCGAGATACAGACAAGTCGCGAAAATTTGCGACCAAAATGATGAAATTTTTGAAACAGCCAAAATCTAAAGTGCGCGATTTCGGCGATCCAACGGCGCCAATCGATGGCCCTATGACCGCATATGTTGCCCCTGAAATTTCGGCCCGCTGGCTCAAACGGTTCGGGAGATACGAGCGTTTAAAGTTTTCGAAAATGTCGCCGAAACGGCCGAAAATCGGACTGAAAATCAACATCGCTCCGGTTTTCGTCGATTATCTCCTCAACTATGCGTCCGAGATATGCGAAGTGACCACTCATTTTAAAGAGAATTGAACGGCGGATCGATTGCGCCTAAGCTGAAGCCTCTAGCTCTTCGTTTTGGCGGGTTTTTTTGGCTTCAAAGTTGAAAAATAGGAATTTTCATTTCTCAACTTTGGAACGCCGTAGCTTCCGAACGGTTGGAGCTAGGGAGCTGAAACTTCGCGCACTTAATAAGCTCGTCGAGACCTTTCGAACGAGCCCTAATGCATCCCCGCAGCTCGACCGGCAGCCGAGATACAGACAAGTCGCGAAAATTTGCGACCAAAATGATGAAATTTTTGAAACAGCCAAAATCTAAAGTGCGCGATTTCGGCGATCCAACGGCGCCAATCGATGGCCCTATGACCGCATATGTTGCCCCTGAAATTTCGGCCCGCTGGCTCAAACGGTTCGGGAGATACGAGCGTTTAAAGTTTTCGAAAATGTCGCCGAAACGGCCGAAAATCGGACTGAAAATCAACATCGCTCCGGTTTTCGTCGATTATCTCCTCAACTATGCGTCCGAGATATGCGAAGTGACCACTCATTTTAAAGAGAATTGAACGGCGGATCGATTGCGCCTAAGCTGAAGCCTCTAGCTCTTCGTTTTGGCGGGTTTTTTTGGCTTCAAAGTTGAAAAATAGGAATTTTCATTTCTCAACTTTGGAACGCCGTAGCTTCCGAACGGTTGGAGCTAGGGAGCTGAAACTTCGCGCACTTAATAAGCTCGTCGAGACCTTTCGAACGAGCCCTAATGCATCCCCGCAGCTCGACCGGCAGCCGAGATACAGACAAGTCGCGAAAATTTGCGACCAAAATGATGAAATTTTTGAAACAGCCAAAATCTAAAGTGCGCGATTTCGGCGATCCAACGGCGCCAATCGATGGCCCTATGACCGCATATGTTGCCCCTGAAATTTCGGCCCGCTGGCTCAAACGGTTCGGGAGATACGAGCGTTTAAAGTTTTCGAAAATGTCGCCGAAACGGCCGAAAATCGGACTGAAAATCAACATCGCTCCGGTTTTCGTCGATTATCTCCTCAACTATGCGTCCGAGATATGCGAAGTGACCACTCATTTTAAAGAGAATTGAACGGCGGATCGATTGCGCCTAAGCTGAAGCCTCTAGCTCTTCGTTTTGGCGGGTTTTTTTGGCTTCAAAGTTGAAAAATAGGAATTTTCATTTCTCAACTTTGGAACGCCGTAGCTTCCGAACGGTTGGAGCTAGGGAGCTGAAACTTCGCGCACTTAATAAGCTCGTCGAGACCTTTCGAACGAGCCCTAATGCATCCCCGCAGCTCGACCGGCAGCCGAGATACAGACAAGTCGCGAAAATTTGCGACCAAAATGATGAAATTTTTGAAACAGCCAAAATCTAAAGTGCGCGATTTCGGCGATCCAACGGCGCCAATCGATGGCCCTATGACCGCATATGTTGCCCCTGAAATTTCGGCCCGCTGGCTCAAACGGTTCGGGAGATACGAGCGTTTAAAGTTTTCGAAAATGTCGCCGAAACGGCCGAAAATCGGACTGAAAATCAACATCGCTCCGGTTTTCGTCGATTATCTCCTCAACTATGCGTCCGAGATATGCGAAGTGACCACTCATTTTAAAGAGAATTGAACGGCGGATCGATTGCGCCTAAGCTGAAGCCTCTAGCTCTTCGTTTTGGCGGGTTTTTTTGGCTTCAAAGTTGAAAAATAGGAATTTTCATTTCTCAACTTTGGAACGCCGTAGCTTCCGAACGGTTGGAGCTAGGGAGCTGAAACTTCGCGCACTTAATAAGCTCGTCGAGACCTTTCGAACGAGCCCTAATGCATCCCCGCAGCTCGACCGGCAGCCGAGATACAGACAAGTCGCGAAAATTTGCGACCAAAATGATGAAATTTTTGAAACAGCCAAAATCTAAAGTGCGCGATTTCGGCGATCCAACGGCGCCAATCGATGGCCCTATGACCGCATATGTTGCCCCTGAAATTTCGGCCCGCTGGCTCAAACGGTTCGGGAGATACGAGCGTTTAAAGTTTTCGAAAATGTCGCCGAAACGGCCGAAAATCGGACTGAAAATCAACATCGCTCCGGTTTTCGTCGATTATCTCCTCAACTATGCGTCCGAGATATGCGAAGTGACCACTCATTTTAAAGAGAATTGAACGGCGGATCGATTGCGCCTAAGCTGAAGCCTCTAGCTCTTCGTTTTGGCGGGTTTTTTTGGCTTCAAAGTTGAAAAATAGGAATTTTCATTTCTCAACTTTGGAACGCCGTAGCTTCCGAACGGTTGGAGCTAGGGAGCTGAAACTTCGCGCACTTAATAAGCTCGTCGAGACCTTTCGAACGAGCCCTAATGCATCCCCGCAGCTCGACCGGCAGCCGAGATACAGACAAGTCGCGAAAATTTGCGACCAAAATGATGAAATTTTTGAAACAGCCAAAATCTAAAGTGCGCGATTTCGGCGATCCAACGGCGCCAATCGATGGCCCTATGACCGCATATGTTGCCCCTGAAATTTCGGCCCGCTGGCTCAAACGGTTCGGGAGATACGAGCGTTTAAAGTTTTCGAAAATGTCGCCGAAACGGCCGAAAATCGGACTGAAAATCAACATCGCTCCGGTTTTCGTCGATTATCTCCTCAACTATGCGTCCGAGATATGCGAAGTGACCACTCATTTTAAAGAGAATTGAACGGCGGATCGATTGCGCCTAAGCTGAAGCCTCTAGCTCTTCGTTTTGGCGGGTTTTTTTGGCTTCAAAGTTGAAAAATAGGAATTTTCATTTCTCAACTTTGGAACGCCGTAGCTTCCGAACGGTTGGAGCTAGGGAGCTGAAACTTCGCGCACTTAATAAGCTCGTCGAGACCTTTCGAACGAGCCCTAATGCATCCCCGCAGCTCGACCGGCAGCCGAGATACAGACAAGTCGCGAAAATTTGCGACCAAAATGATGAAATTTTTGAAACAGCCAAAATCTAAAGTGCGCGATTTCGGCGATCCAACGGCGCCAATCGATGGCCCTATGACCGCATATGTTGCCCCTGAAATTTCGGCCCGCTGGCTCAAACGGTTCGGGAGATACGAGCGTTTAAAGTTTTCGAAAATGTCGCCGAAACGGCCGAAAATCGGACTGAAAATCAACATCGCTCCGGTTTTCGTCGATTATCTCCTCAACTATGCGTCCGAGATATGCGAAGTGACCACTCATTTTAAAGAGAATTGAACGGCGGATCGATTGCGCCTAAGCTGAAGCCTCTAGCTCTTCGTTTTGGCGGGTTTTTTTGGCTTCAAAGTTGAAAAATAGGAATTTTCATTTCTCAACTTTGGAACGCCGTAGCTTCCGAACGGTTGGAGCTAGGGAGCTGAAACTTCGCGCACTTAATAAGCTCGTCGAGACCTTTCGAACGAGCCCTAATGCATCCCCGCAGCTCGACCGGCAGCCGAGATACAGACAAGTCGCGAAAATTTGCGACCAAAATGATGAAATTTTTGAAACAGCCAAAATCTAAAGTGCGCGATTTCGGCGATCCAACGGCGCCAATCGATGGCCCTATGACCGCATATGTTGCCCCTGAAATTTCGGCCCGCTGGCTCAAACGGTTCGGGAGATACGAGCGTTTAAAGTTTTCGAAAATGTCGCCGAAACGGCCGAAAATCGGACTGAAAATCAACATCGCTCCGGTTTTCGTCGATTATCTCCTCAACTATGCATCCGAGATATGCGAAGTGACCACTCATTTTAAAGAGAATTGAACGGCGGATCGATTGCGCCTAAGCTGAAGCCTCTAGCTCTTCGTTTTGGCGGGTTTTTTTGGCTTCAAAGTTGAAAAATAGGAATTTTCATTTCTCAACTTTGGAACGCCGTAGCTTCCGAACGGTTGGAGCTAGGAAGCTGAAACTTCGCGCACTTAATAAGCTCGTCGAGACCCTTCGAACGAGCCCTAATGCATCCCCGCAGCTCGACCGGCGGCCGAGATACAGACAAGTCGCGAAAATTTGCGACCAAAATGATGAAATTTTGAAATAGCCAAAATCTAAAGTGCGCGATTTCGGCGATCCGACGGCGCCAATCGATGGCCCTATGACCGCATATGTTGCCCCTGAAATTTCGGCCCGCTGGCTCAAACGGTTCGGGAGATACGAGCGTTTAAAGTTTTCGAAAATGTCGCCGAAACGGCCGAAAATCGGACTGAAAATCAACATCGCTCCGGTTTTCGTCGATTATCTCCTCAACTATGCATCCGAGATATGCGAAGTGACCACTCATTTTAAAGAGAATTGAACGGCGGATCGATTGCGCCTAAGCTGAAGCCTCTAGCTCTTCGTTTTGGCGGGTTTTTTTGGCTTCAAAGTTGAAAAATAGGAATTTTCATTTCTCAACTTTGGAACGCCGTAGCTTCCGAACGGTTGGAGCTAGGGAGCTGAAACTTCGCGCACTTAATAAGCTCGTCGAGACCTTTCGAACGAGCCCTAATGCATCCCCGCAGCTCGACCGGCGGCCGAGATACAGACAAGTCGCGAAAATTTGCGACCAAAATGATGAAATTTTGAAATAGCCAAAATCTAAAGTGCGCGATTTCGGCGATCCGACGGCGCCAATCGATGGCCCTATGACCGCATATGTTGCCCCTGAAATTTCGGCCCGCTGGCTCAAACGGTTCGGGAGATACGAGCGTTTAAAGTTTTCGAAAATGTCGCCGAAACGGCCGAAAATCGGACTGAAAATCAACATCGCTCCGGTTTTCGTCGATTATCTCCTCAACTATGCATCCGAGATATGCGAAGTGACCACTCATTTTAAAGAGAATTGAACGGCGGATCGATTGCGCCTAAGCTGAAGCCTCTAGCTCTTCGTTTTGGCGGGTTTTTTGGCTTCAAAGTTGAAAAATAGGAATTTTCATTTCTCAACTTTGGAACGCCGTAGCTTCCGAACGGTTGGAGCTAGGGAGCTGAAACTTCGCGCACTTAATAAGCTCGTCGAGACCTTTCGAACGAGCCCTAATGCATCCCCGCAGCTCGACCGGCGGCCGAGATACAGACAAGTCGCGAAAATTTGCGACCAAAATGATGAAATTTTGAAACAGCCAAAATCTAAAGTGCGCGATTTCGGCGATCCGACGGCGCCAATCGATGGCCCTATGACCGCATATGTTGCCCCTGAAATTTCGGCCCGCTGGCTCAAACGGTTCGGGAGATACGAGCGTTTAAAGTTTTCGAAAATGTCGCCGAAACGGCCGAAAATCGGACTGAAAATCAACATCGCTCCGGTTTTCGTCGATTATCTCCTCAACTATGCGTCCGAGATATGCGAAGTGACCACTCATTTTAAAGAGAATTGAACGGCGGATCGATTGCGCCTAAGCTGAAGCCTCTAGCTCTTCGTTTTGGCGGGTTTTTTTGGCTTCAAAGTTGAAAAATAGGAATTTTCATTTCTCAACTTTGGAACGCCGTAGCTTCCGAACGGTTGGAGCTAGGGAGCTGAAACTTCGCGCACTTAATAAGCTCGTCGAGACCTTTCGAACGAGCCCTAATGCATCCCCGCAGCTCGACCGGCGGCCGAGATACAGACAAGTCGCGAAAATTTGCGACCAAAATGATGAAATTTTTGAAACAGCCAAAATCTAAAGTGCGCGATTTCGGCGATCCGACGGCGCCAATCGATGGCCCTATGACCGCATATGTTGCCCCTGAAATTTCGGCCCGCTGGCTCAAACGGTTCGGGAGATACGAGCGTTTAAAGTTTTCGAAAATGTCGCCGAAACGGCCGAAAATCGGACTGAAAAATCAACATCGCTCCGGTTTTCGTCGATTATCTCCTCAACTATGCGTCCGAGATATGCGAAGTGACCACTCATTTTAAAGAGAATTGAACGGCGGATCGATTGCGCCTAAGCTGAAGCCTCTAGCTCTTCGTTTTGGCGGGTTTTTTTGGCTTCAAAGTTGAAAAATAGGAATTTTCATTTCTCAACTTTGGAACGCCGTAGCTTCCGAACGGTTGGAGCTAGGGAGCTGAAACTTCGCGCACTTAATAAGCTCGTCGAGACCTTTCGAACGAGCCCTAATGCATCCCCGCAGCTCGACCGGCGGCCGAGATACAGACAAGTCGCGAAAATTTGCGACCAAAATGATGAAATTTTTGAAATAGCCAAAATCTAAAGTGCGCGATTTCGGCGATCCGACGGCGCCAATCGATGGCCCTATGACCGCATATGTTGCCCCTGAAATTTCGGCCCGCTGGCTCAAACGGTTCGGGAGATACGAGCGTTTAAAGTTTTCGAAAATGTCGCCGAAACGGCCGAAAATCGGACTGAAAATCAACATCGCTCCGGTTTTCGTCGATTATCTCCTCAACTATGCGTCCGAGATATGCGAAGTGACCACTCATTTTAAAGAGAATTGAACGGCGGATCGATTGCGCCTAAGCTGAAGCCTCTAGCTCTTCGTTTTGGCGGGTTTTTTTGGCTTCAAAGTTGAAAAATAGGAATTTTCATTTCTCAACTTTGGAACGCCGTAGCTTCCGAACGGTTGGAGCTAGGGGGCTGAAACTTCGCGCACTTAATAAGCTCGTCGAGACCTTTCGAACGAGCCCTAATGCATCCCCGCAGCTCGACCGGCAGCCGAGATACAGACAAGTCGCGAAAATTTGCGACCAAAATGATGAAATTTTTGAAACAGCCAAAATCTAAAGTGCGCGATTTCGGCGATCCAACGGCGCCAATCGATGGCCCTATGACCGCATATGTTGCCCCTGAAATTTCGGCCCGCTGGCTCAAACGGTTCGGGAGATACGAGCGTTTAAAGTTTTCGAAAATGTCGCCGAAACGGCCGAAAATCGGACTGGAAAATCAACATCGCTCCGGTTTTCGTCGATTATCTCCTCAACTATGCGTCCGAGATATGCGAAGTGACCACTCATTTTAAAGAGAATTGAACGGCGGATCGATTGCGCCTAAGCTGAAGCCTCTAGCTCTTCGTTTTGGCGGGTTTTTTTGGCTTCAAAGTTGAAAAATAGGAATTTTCATTTCTCAACTTTGGAACGCCGTAGCTTCCGAACGGTTGGAGCTAGGGAGCTGAAACTTCGCGCACTTAATAAGCTCGTCGAGACCTTTCGAACGAGCCCTAATGCATCCCCGCAGCTCGACCGGCAGCCGAGATACAGACAAGTCGCGAAAATTTGCGACCAAAATGATGAAATTTTTGAAACAGCCAAAATCTAAAGTGCGCGATTTCGGCGATCCAACGGCGCCAATCGATGGCCCTATGACCGCATATGTTGCCCCTGAAATTTCGGCCCGCTGGCTCAAACGGTTCGGGAGATACGAGCGTTTAAAGTTTTCGAAAATGTCGCCGAAACGGCCGAAAATCGGACTGAAAATCAACATCGCTCCGGTTTTCGTCGATTATCTCCTCAACTATGCGTCCGAGATATGCGAAGTGACCACTCATTTTAAAGAGAATTGAACGGCGGATCGATTGCGCCTAAGCTGAAGCCTCTAGCTCTTCGTTTTGGCGGGTTTTTTTGGCTTCAAAGTTGAAAAATAGGAATTTTCATTTCTCAACTTTGGAACGCCGTAGCTTCCGAACGGTTGGAGCTAGGGAGCTGAAACTTCGCGCACTTAATAAGCTCGTCGAGACCTTCGAACGAGCCCTAATGCATCCCCGCAGCTCGACCGGCAGCCGAGATACAGACAAGTCGCGAAAATTTGCGACCAAAATGATGAAATTTTTGAAACAGCCAAAATCTAAAGTGCGCGATTTCGGCGATCCAACGGCGCCAATCGATGGCCCTATGACCGCATATGTTGCCCCTGAAATTTCGGCCCGCTGGCTCAAACGGTTCGGGAGATACGAGCGTTTAAAGTTTTCGAAAATGTCGCCGAAACGGCCGAAAATCGGACTGAAAATCAACATCGCTCCGGTTTTCGTCGATTATCTCCTCAACTATGCGTCCGAGATATGCGAAGTGACCACTCATTTTAAAGAGAATTGAACGGCGGATCGATTGCGCCTAAGCTGAAGCCTCTAGCTCTTCGTTTTGGCGGGTTTTTTTGGCTTCAAAGTTGAAAAATAGGAATTTTCATTTCTCAACTTTGGAACGCCGTAGCTTCCGAACGGTTGGAGCTAGGGAGCTGAAACTTCGCGCACTTAATAAGCTCGTCGAGACCTTTCGAACGAGCCCTAATGCATTCCCGCAGCTCGACCGGCAGCCGAGATACAGACAAGTCGCGAAAATTTGCGACCAAAATGATGAAATTTTTGAAACAGCCAAAATCTAAAGTGCGCGATTTCGGCGATCCAACGGCGCCAATCGATGGCCCTATGACCGCATATGTTGCCCCTGAAATTTCGGCCCGCTGGCTCAAACGGTTCGGGAGATACGAGCGTTTAAAGTTTTCGAAAATGTCGCCGAAACGGCCGAAAATCGGACTGAAAATCAACATCGCTCCGGTTTTCGTCGATTATCTCCTCAACTATGCGTCCGAGATATGCGAAGTGACCACTCATTTTAAAGAGAATTGAACGGCGGATCGATTGCGCCTAAGCTGAAGCCTCTAGCTCTTCGTTTTGGCGGGTTTTTTTGGCTTCAAAGTTGAAAAATAGGAATTTTCATTTCTCAACTTTGGAACGCCGTAGCTTCCGAACGGTTGGAGCTAGGGAGCTGAAACTTCGCGCACTTAATAAGCTCGTCGAGACCTTTCGAACGAGCCCTAATGCATCCCCGCAGCTCGACCGGCAGCCGAGATACAGACAAGTCGCGAAAATTTGCGACCAAAATGATGAAATTTTTGAAACAGCCAAAATCTAAAGTGCGCGATTTCGGCGATCCAACGGCGCCAATCGATGGCCCTATGACCGCATATGTTGCCCCTGAAATTTCGGCCCGCTGGCTCAAACGGTTCGGGAGATACGAGCGTTTAAAGTTTTCGAAAATGTCGCCGAAACGGCCGAAAATCGGACTGAAAATCAACATCGCTCCGGTTTTCGTCGATTATCTCCTCAACTATGCATCCGAGATATGCGAAGTGACCACTCATTTTAAAGAGAATTGAACGGCGGATCGATTGCGCCTAAGCTGAAGCCTCTAGCTCTTCGTTTTGGCGGGTTTTTTTGGCTTCAAAGTTGAAAAATAGGAATTTTCATTTCTCAACTTTGGAACGCCGTAGCTTCCGAACGGTTGGAGCTAGGGAGCTGAAACTTCGCGCACTTAATAAGCTCGTCGAGACCTTTCGAACGAGCCCTAATGCATCCTCGCAGCTCGACCGGCGGCCGAGATACAGACAAGTCGCGAAAATTTGCGACCAAAATGATGAAATTTTGAAATAGCCAAAATCTAAAGTGCGCGATTTCGGCGATCCGACGGCGCCAATCGATGGCCCTATGACCGCATATGTTGCCCCTGAAATTTCGGCCCGCTGGCTCAAACGGTTCGGGAGATACGAGCGTTTAAAGTTTTCGAAAATGTCGCCGAAACGGCCGAAAATCGGACTGAAAATCAACATCGCTCCGGTTTTCGTCGATTATCTCCTCAACTATGCATCCGAGATATGCGAAGTGACCACTCATTTTAAAGAGAATTGAACGGCGGATCGATTGCGCCTAAGCTGAAGCCTCTAGCTCTTCGTTTTGGCGGGTTTTTTTGGCTTCAAAGTTGAAAAATAGGAATTTTCATTTCTCAACTTTGGAACGCCGTAGCTTCCGAACGGTTGGAGCTAGGGAGCTGAAACTTCGCGCACTTAATAAGCTCGTCGAGACCTTTCGAACGAGCCCTAATGCATCCCCGCAGCTCGACCGGCGGCCGAGATACAGACAAGTCGCGAAAATTTGCGACCAAAATGATGAAATTTTTGAAACAGCCAAAATCTAAAGTGCGCGATTTCGGCGATCCAACGGCGCCAATCGATGGCCCTATGACCGCATATGTTGCCCCTGAAATTTCGGCCCGCTGGCTCAAACGGTTCGGGAGATACGAGCGTTTAAAGTTTTCGAAAATGTCGCCGAAACGGCCGAAAATCGGACTGAAAATCAACATCGCTCCGGTTTTCGTCGATTATCTCCTCAACTATGCGTCCGAGATATGCGAAGTGACCACTCATTTTAAAGAGAATTGAACGGCGGATCGATTGCGCCTAAGCTGAAGCCTCTAGCTCTTCGTTTTGGCGGGTTTTTTTGGCTTCAAAGTTGAAAAATAGGAATTTTCATTTCTCAACTTTGGAACGCCGTAGCTTCCGAACGGTTGGAGCTAGGGAGCTGAAACTTCGCGCACTTAATAAGCTCGTCGAGACCTTTCGAACGAGCCCTAATGCATCCCCGCAGCTCGACCGGCAGCCGAGATACAGACAAGTCGCGAAAATTTGCGACCAAAATGATGAAATTTTTGAAACAGCCAAAATCTAAAGTGCGCGATTTCGGCGATCCAACGGCGCCAATCGATGGCCCTATGACCGCATATGTTGCCCCTGAAATTTCGGCCCGCTGGCTCAAACGGTTCGGGAGATACGAGCGTTTAAAGTTTTCGAAAATGTCGCCGAAACGGCCGAAAATCGGACTGAAAATCAACATCGCTCCGGTTTTCGTCGATTATCTCCTCAACTATGCGTCCGAGATATGCGAAGTGACCACTCATTTTAAAGAGAATTGAACGGCGGATCGATTGCGCCTAAGCTGAAGCCTCTAGCTCTTCGTTTTGGCGGGTTTTTTTGGCTTCAAAGTTGAAAAATAGGAATTTTCATTTCTCAACTTTGGAACGCCGTAGCTTCCGAACGGTTGGAGCTAGGGAGCTGAAACTTCGCGCACTTAATAAGCTCGTCGAGACCTTTCGAACGAGCCCTAATGCATCCCCGCAGCTCGACCGGCAGCCGAGATACAGACAAGTCGCGAAAATTTGCGACCAAAATGATGAAATTTTTGAAACAGCCAAAATCTAAAGTGCGCGATTTCGGCGATCCAACGGCGCCAATCGATGGCCCTATGACCGCATATGTTGCCCCTGAAATTTCGGCCCGCTGGCTCAAACGGTTCGGGAGATACGAGCGTTTAAAGTTTTCGAAAATGTCGCCGAAACGGCCGAAAATCGGACTGAAAATCAACATCGCTCCGGTTTTCGTCGATTATCTCCTCAACTATGCGTCCGAGATATGCGAAGTGACCACTCATTTTAAAGAGAATTGAACGGCGGATCGATTGCGCCTAAGCTGAAGCCTCTAGCTCTTCGTTTTGGCGGGTTTTTTTGGCTTCAAAGTTGAAAAATAGGAATTTTCATTTCTCAACTTTGGAACGCCGTAGCTTCCGAACGGTTGGAGCTAGGGAGCTGAAACTTCGCGCACTTAATAAGCTCGTCGAGACCTTTCGAACGAGCCCTAATGCATCCCCGCAGCTCGACCGGCAGCCGAGATACAGACAAGTCGCGAAAATTTGCGACCAAAATGATGAAATTTTTGAAACAGCCAAAATCTAAAGTGCGCGATTTCGGCGATCCAACGGCGCCAATCGATGGCCCTATGACCGCATATGTTGCCCCTGAAATTTCGGCCCGCTGGCTCAAACGGTTCGGGAGATACGAGCGTTTAAAGTTTTCGAAAATGTCGCCGAAACGGCCGAAAATCGGACTGAAAATCAACATCGCTCCGGTTTTCGTCGATTATCTCCTCAACTATGCGTCCGAGATATGCGAAGTGACCACTCATTTTAAAGAGAATTGAACGGCGGATCGATTGCGCCTAAGCTGAAGCCTCTAGCTCTTCGTTTTGGCGGGTTTTTTTGGCTTCAAAGTTGAAAAATAGGAATTTTCATTTCTCAACTTTGGAACGCCGTAGCTTCCGAACGGTTGGAGCTAGGGAGCTGAAACTTCGCGCACTTAATAAGCTCGTCGAGACCTTTCGAACGAGCCCTAATGCATCCCCGCAGCTCGACCGGCGGCCGAGATACAGACAAGTCGCGAAAATTTGCGACCAAAATGATGAAATTTTGAAATAGCCAAAATCTAAAGTGCGCGATTTCGGCGATCCGACGGCGCCAATCGATGGCCCTATGACCGCATATGTTGCCCCTGAAATTTCGGCCCGCTGGCTCAAACGGTTCGGGAGATACGAGCGTTTAAAGTTTTCGAAAATGTCGCCGAAACGGCCGAAAATCGGACTGAAAATCAACATCGCTCCGGTTTTCGTCGATTATCTCCTCAACTATGCATCCGAGATATGCGAAGTGACCACTCATTTTAAAGAGAATTGAACGGCGGATCGATTGCGCCTAAGCTGAAGCCTCTAGCTCTTCGTTTTGGCGGGTTTTTTTGGCTTCAAAGTTGAAAAATAGGAATTTTCATTTCTCAACTTTGGAACGCCGTAGCTTCCGAACGGTTGGAGCTAGGGAGCTGAAACTTCGCGCACTTAATAAGCTCGTCGAGACCTTTCGAACGAGCCCTAATGCATCCCCGCAGCTCGACCGGCGGCCGAGATACAGACAAGTCGCGAAAATTTGCGACCAAAATGATGAAATTTTGAAATAGCCAAAATCTAAAGTGCGCGATTTCGGCGATCCGACGGCGCCAATCGATGGCCCTATGACCGCATATGTTGCCCCTGAAATTTCGGCCCGCTGGCTCAAACGGTTCGGGAGATACGAGCGTTTAAAGTTTTCGAAAATGTCGCCGAAACGGCCGAAAATCGGACTGAAAATCAACATCGCTCCGGTTTTCGTCGATTATCTCCTCAACTATGCATCCGAGATATGCGAAGTGACCACTCATTTTAAAGAGAATTGAACGGCGGATCGATTGCGCCTAAGCTGAAGCCTCTAGCTCTTCGTTTTGGCGGGTTTTTTTGGCTTCAAAGTTGAAAAATAGGAATTTTCATTTCTCAACTTTGGAACGCCGTAGCTTCCGAACGGTTGGAGCTAGGGAGCTGAAACTTCGCGCACTTAATAAGCTCGTCGAGACCTTCGAACGAGCCCTAATGCATTCCCGCAGCTCGACCGGCGGCCGAGATACAGACAAGTCGCGAAAATTTGCGACCAAAATGATGAAATTTTGAAATAGCCAAAATCTAAAGTGCGCGATTTCGGCGATCCGACGGCGCCAATCGATGGCCCTATGACCGCATATGTTGCCCCTGAAATTTCGGCCCGCTGGCTCAAACGGTTCGGGAGATACGAGCGTTTAAAGTTTTCGAAAATGTCGCCGAAACGGCCGAAAATCGGACTGAAAATCAACATCGCTCCGGTTTTCGTCGATTATCTCCTCAACTATGCATCCGAGATATGCGAAGTGACCACTCATTTTAAAGAGAATTGAACGGCGGATCGATTGCGCCTAAGCTGAAGCCTCTAGCTCTTCGTTTTGGCGGGTTTTTTTGGCTTCAAAGTTGAAAAATAGGAATTTTCATTTCTCAACTTTGGAACGCCGTAGCTTCCGAACGGTTGGAGCTAGGGAGCTGAAACTTCGCGCACTTAATAAGCTCGTCGAGACCTTTCGAACGAGCCCTAATGCATCCCCGCAGCTCGACCGGCGGCCGAGATACAGACAAGTCGCGAAAATTTGCGACCAAAATGATGAAATTTTGAAATAGCCAAAATCTAAAGTGCGCGATTTCGGCGATCCGACGGCGCCAATCGATGGCCCTATGACCGCATATGTTGCCCCTGAAATTTCGGCCCGCTGGCTCAAACGGTTCGGGAGATACGAGCGTTTAAAGTTTTCGAAAATGTCGCCGAAACGGCCGAAAATCGGACTGAAAATCAACATCGCTCCGGTTTTCGTCGATTATCTCCTCAACTATGCATCCGAGATATGCGAAGTGACCACTCATTTTAAAGAGAATTGAACGGCGGATCGATTGCGCCTAAGCTGAAGCCTCTAGCTCTTCGTTTTGGCGGGTTTTTTTTGGCTTCAAAGTTGAAAAATAGGAATTTTCATTTCTCAACTTTGGAACGCCGTAGCTTCCGAACGGTTGGAGCTAGGGAGCTGAAACTTCGCGCACTTAATAAGCTCGTCGAGACCTTCGAACGAGCCCTAATGCATCCCCGCAGCTCGACCGGCGGCCGAGATACAGACAAGTCGCGAAAATTTGCGACCAAAATGATGAAATTTTGAAATAGCCAAAATCTAAAGTGCGCGATTTCGGCGATCCGACGGCGCCAATCGATGGCCCTATGACCGCATATGTTGCCCCTGAAATTTCGGCCCGCTGGCTCAAACGGTTCGGGAGATACGAGCGTTTAAAGTTTTCGAAAATGTCGCCGAAACGGCCGAAAATCGGACTGAAAATCAACATCGCTCCGGTTTTCGTCGATTATCTCCTCAACTATGCATCCGAGATATGCGAAGTGACCACTCATTTTAAAGAGAATTGAACGGCGGATCGATTGCGCCTAAGCTGAAGCCTCTAGCTCTTCGTTTTGGCGGGTTTTTTTGGCTTCAAAGTTGAAAAATAGGAATTTTCATTTCTCAACTTTGGAACGCCGTAGCTTCCGAACGGTTGGAGCTAGGAGCTGAAACTTCGCGCACTTAATAAGCTCGTCGAGACCTTTCGAACGAGCCCTAATGCATCCCCGCAGCTCGACCGGCGGCCGAGATACAGACAAGTCGCGAAAATTTGCGACCAAAATGATGAAATTTTGAAATAGCCAAAATCTAAAGTGCGCGATTTCGGCGATCCGACGGCGCCAATCGATGGCCCTATGACCGCATATGTTGCCCCTGAAATTTCGGCCCGCTGGCTCAAACGGTTCGGGAGATACGAGCGTTTAAAGTTTTCGAAAATGTCGCCGAAACGGCCGAAAATCGGACTGAAAATCAACATCGCTCCGGTTTTCGTCGATTATCTCCTCAACTATGCATCCGAGATATGCGAAGTGACCACTCATTTTAAAGAGAATTGAACGGCGGATCGATTGCGCCTAAGCTGAAGCCTCTAGCTCTTCGTTTTGGCGGGTTTTTTTGGCTTCAAAGTTGAAAAATAGGAATTTTCATTTCTCAACTTTGGAACGCCGTAGCTTCCGAACGGTTGGAGCTAGGGAGCTGAAACTTCGCGCACTTAATAAGCTCGTCGAGACCTTTCGAACGAGCCCTAATGCATCCCCGCAGCTCGACCGGCGGCCGAGATACAGACAAGTCGCGAAAATTTGCGACCAAAATGATGAAATTTTTGAAATAGCCAAAATCTAAAGTGCGCGATTTCGGCG
The DNA here is from genome assembly GCA_020654165.1 of Oryctes rhinoceros. Lineage (NCBI taxonomy): Eukaryota > Metazoa > Arthropoda > Insecta > Coleoptera > Scarabaeidae > Oryctes > Oryctes rhinoceros. The sequence continues at coordinate 20,763 of JAIOKQ010000974.1, forward strand.
ATCCGACGGCGCCAATCGATGGCCCTATGACCGCATATGTTGCCCCTGAAATTTCGGCCCGCTGGCTCAAACGGTTCGGGAGATACGAGCGTTTAAAGTTTTCGAAAATGTCGCCGAAACGGCCGAAAATCGGACTGAAAATCAACATCGCTCCGGTTTTCGTCGATTATCTCCTCAACTATGCGTCCGAGATATGCGAAGTGACCACTCATTTTAAAGAGAATTGAACGGCGGATCGATTGCGCCTAAGCTGAAGCCTCTAGCTCTTCGTTTTGGCGGGTTTTTTTGGCTTCAAAGTTGAAAAATAGGAATTTTCATTTCTCAACTTTGGAACGCCGTAGCTTCCGAACGGTTGGAGCTAGGGAGCTGAAACTTCGCGCACTTAATAAGCTCGTCGAGACCTTTCGAACGAGCCCTAATGCATCCCCGCAGCTCGACCGGCAGCCGAGATACAGACAAGTCGCGAAAATTTGCGACCAAAATGATGAAATTTTTGAAACAGCCAAAATCTAAAGTGCGCGATTTCGGCGATCCAACGGCGCCAATCGATGGCCCTATGACCGCATATGTTGCCCCTGAAATTTCGGCCCGCTGGCTCAAACGGTTCGGGAGATACGAGCGTTTAAAGTTTTCGAAAATGTCGCCGAAACGGCCGAAAATCGGACTGAAAATCAACATCGCTCCGGTTTTCGTCGATTATCTCCTCAACTATGCGTCCGAGATATGCGAAGTGACCACTCATTTTAAAGAGAATTGAACGGCGGATCGATTGCGCCTAAGCTGAAGCCTCTAGCTCTTCGTTTTGGCGGGTTTTTTTGGCTTCAAAGTTGAAAAATAGGAATTTTCATTTCTCAACTTTGGAACGCCGTAGCTTCCGAACGGTTGGAGCTAGGGAGCTGAAACTTCGCGCACTTAATAAGCTCGTCGAGACCTTTCGAACGAGCCCTAATGCATCCCCGCAGCTCGACCGGCAGCCGAGATACAGACAAGTCGCGAAAATTTGCGACCAAAATGATGAAATTTTTGAAACAGCCAAAATCTAAAGTGCGCGATTTCGGCGATCCAACGGCGCCAATCGATGGCCCTATGACCGCATATGTTGCCCCTGAAATTTCGGCCCGCTGGCTCAAACGGTTCGGGAGATACGAGCGTTTAAAGTTTTCGAAAATGTCGCCGAAACGGCCGAAAATCGGACTGAAAATCAACATCGCTCCGGTTTTCGTCGATTATCTCCTCAACTATGCGTCCGAGATATGCGAAGTGACCACTCATTTTAAAGAGAATTGAACGGCGGATCGATTGCGCCTAAGCTGAAGCCTCTAGCTCTTCGTTTTGGCGGGTTTTTTTGGCTTCAAAGTTGAAAAATAGGAATTTTCATTTCTCAACTTTGGAACGCCGTAGCTTCCGAACGGTTGGAGCTAGGGAGCTGAAACTTCGCGCACTTAATAAGCTCGTCGAGACCTTTCGAACGAGCCCTAATGCATCCCCGCAGCTCGACCGGCAGCCGAGATACAGACAAGTCGCGAAAATTTGCGACCAAAATGATGAAATTTTTGAAACAGCCAAAATCTAAAGTGCGCGATTTCGGCGATCCGACGGCGCCAATCGATGGCCCTATGACCGCATATGTTGCCCCTGAAATTTCGGCCCGCTGGCTCAAACGGTTCGGGAGATACGAGCGTTTAAAGTTTTCGAAAATGTCGCCGAAACGGCCGAAAATCGGACTGAAAATCAACATCGCTCCGGTTTTCGTCGATTATCTCCTCAACTATGCGTCCGAGATATGCGAAGTGACCACTCATTTTAAAGAGAATTGAACGGCGGATCGATTGCGCCTAAGCTGAAGCCTCTAGCTCTTCGTTTTGGCGGGTTTTTTTGGCTTCAAAGTTGAAAAATAGGAATTTTCATTTCTCAACTTTGGAACGCCGTAGCTTCCGAACGGTTGGAGCTAGGGAGCTGAAACTTCGCGCACTTAATAAGCTCGTCGAGACCTTTCGAACGAGCCCTAATGCATCCCCGCAGCTCGACCGGCAGCCGAGATACAGACAAGTCGCGAAAATTTGCGACCAAAATGATGAAATTTTTGAAACAGCCAAAATCTAAAGTGCGCGATTTCGGCGATCCAACGGCGCCAATCGATGGCCCTATGACCGCATATGTTGCCCCTGAAATTTCGGCCCGCTGGCTCAAACGGTTCGGGAGATACGAGCGTTTAAAGTTTTCGAAAATGTCGCCGAAACGGCCGAAAATCGGACTGAAAATCAACATCGCTCCGGTTTTCGTCGATTATCTCCTCAACTATGCGTCCGAGATATGCGAAGTGACCACTCATTTTAAAGAGAATTGAACGGCGGATCGATTGCGCCTAAGCTGAAGCCTCTAGCTCTTCGTTTTGGCGGGTTTTTTGGCTTCAAAGTTGAAAAATAGGAATTTTCATTTCTCAACTTTGGAACGCCGTAGCTTCCGAACGGTTGGAGCTAGGGAGCTGAAACTTCGCGCACTTAATAAGCTCGTCGAGACCTTTCGAACGAGCCCTAATGCATCCCCGCAGCTCGACCGGCAGCCGAGATACAGACAAGTCGCGAAAATTTGCGACCAAAATGATGAAATTTTTGAAACAGCCAAAATCTAAAGTGCGCGATTTCGGCGATCCAACGGCGCCAATCGATGGCCCTATGACCGCATATGTTGCCCCTGAAATTTCGGCCCGCTGGCTCAAACGGTTCGGGAGATACGAGCGTTTAAAGTTTTCGAAAATGTCGCCGAAACGGCCGAAAATCGGACTGAAAATCAACATCGCTCCGGTTTTCGTCGATTATCTCCTCAACTATGCGTCCGAGATATGCGAAGTGACCACTCATTTTAAAGAGAATTGAACGGCGGATCGATTGCGCCTAAGCTGAAGCCTCTAGCTCTTCGTTTTGGCGGGTTTTTTTGGCTTCAAAGTTGAAAAATAGGAATTTTCATTTCTCAACTTTGGAACGCCGTAGCTTCCGAACGGTTGGAGCTAGGGAGCTGAAACTTCGCGCACTTAATAAGCTCGTCGAGACCTTTCGAACGAGCCCTAATGCATCCCCGCAGCTCGACCGGCAGCCGAGATACAGACAAGTCGCGAAAATTTGCGACCAAAATGATGAAATTTTTGAAACAGCCAAAATCTAAAGTGCGCGATTTCGGCGATCCAACGGCGCCAATCGATGGCCCTATGACCGCATATGTTGCCCCTGAAATTTCGGCCCGCTGGCTCAAACGGTTCGGGAGATACGAGCGTTTAAAGTTTTCGAAAATGTCGCCGAAACGGCCGAAAATCGGACTGAAAATCAACATCGCTCCGGTTTTCGTCGATTATCTCCTCAACTATGCGTCCGAGATATGCGAAGTGACCACTCATTTTAAAGAGAATTGAACGGCGGATCGATTGCGCCTAAGCTGAAGCCTCTAGCTCTTCGTTTTGGCGGGTTTTTTTGGCTTCAAAGTTGAAAAATAGGAATTTTCATTTCTCAACTTTGGAACGCCGTAGCTTCCGAACGGTTGGAGCTAGGGAGCTGAAACTTCGCGCACTTAATAAGCTCGTCGAGACCTTTCGAACGAGCCCTAATGCATCCCCGCAGCTCGACCGGCGGCCGAGATACAGACAAGTCGCGAAAATTTGCGACCAAAATGATGAAATTTTTGAAATAGCCAAAATCTAAAGTGCGCGATTTCGGCGATCCGACGGCGCCAATCGATGGCCCTATGACCGCATATGTTGCCCCTGAAATTTCGGCCCGCTGGCTCAAACGGTTCGGGAGATACGAGCGTTTAAAGTTTTCGAAAATGTCGCCGAAACGGCCGAAAATCGGACTGAAAATCAACATCGCTCCGGTTTTCGTCGATTATCTCCTCAACTATGCATCCGAGATATGCGAAGTGACCACTCATTTTAAAGAGAATTGAACGGCGGATCGATTGCGCCTAAGCTGAAGCCTCTAGCTCTTCGTTTTGGCGGGTTTTTTTGGCTTCAAAGTTGAAAAATAGGAATTTTCATTTCTCAACTTTGGAACGCCGTAGCTTCCGAACGGTTGGAGCTATGGAGCTGAAACTTCGCGCACTTAATAAGCTCGTCGAGACCTTTCGAACGAGCCCCAATGCATCCCCGCAGCTCGACCGGCGGCCGAGATACAGACAAGTCGCGAAAATTTGCGACCAAAATGATGAAATTTTGAAATAGCCAAAATCTAAAGTGCGCGATTTCGGCGATCCGACGGCGCCAATCGATGGCCCTATGACCGCATATGTTGCCCCTGAAATTTCGGCCCGCTGGCTCAAACGGTTCGGGAGATACGAGCGTTTAAAGTTTTCGAAAATGTCGCCGAAACGGCCGAAAATCGGACTGAAAATCAACATCGCTCCGGTTTTCGTCGATTATCTCCTCAACTATGCATCCGAGATATGCGAAGTGACCACTCATTTTAAAGAGAATTGAACGGCGGATCGATTGCGCCTAAGCTGAAGCCTCTAGCTCTTCGTTTTGGCGGGTTTTTTTTGGCTTCAAAGTTGAAAAATAGGAATTTTCATTTCTCAACTTTGGAACGCCGTAGCTTCCGAACGGTTGGAGCTAGGGAGCTGAAACTTCGCGCACTTAATAAGCTCGTCGAGACCTTTCGAACGAGCCCTAATGCATCCCCGCAGCTCGACCGGCGGCCGAGATACAGACAAGTCGCGAAAATTTGCGACCAAAATGATGAAATTTTGAAATAGCCAAAATCTAAAGTGCGCGATTTCGGCGATCCGACGGCGCCAATCGATGGCCCTATGACCGCATATGTTGCCCCTGAAATTTCGGCCCGCTGGCTCAAACGGTTCGGGAGATACGAGCGTTTAAAGTTTTCGAAAATGTCGCCGAAACGGCCGAAAATCGGACTGAAAATCAACATCGCTCCGGTTTTCGTCGATTATCTCCTCAACTATGCATCCGAGATATGCGAAGTGACCACTCATTTTAAAGAGAATTGAACGGCGGATCGATTGCGCCTAAGCTGAAGCCTCTAGCTCTTCGTTTTGGCGGGTTTTTTTGGCTTCAAAGTTGAAAAATAGGAATTTTCATTTCTCAACTTTGGAACGCCGTAGCTTCCGAACGGTTGGAGCTAGGGAGCTGAAACTTCGCGCACTTAATAAGCTCGTCGAGACCTTTCGAACGAGCCCTAATGCATCCCCGCAGCTCGACCGGCGGCCGAGATACAGACAAGTCGCGAAAATTTGCGACCAAAATGATGAAATTTTTGAAACAGCCAAAATCTAAAGTGCGCGATTTCGGCGATCCGACGGCGCCAATCGATGGCCCTATGACCGCATATGTTGCCCCTGAAATTTCGGCCCGCTGGCTCAAACGGTTCGGGAGATACGAGCGTTTAAAGTTTTCGAAAATGTCGCCGAAACGGCCGAAAATCGGACTGAAAATCAACATCGCTCCGGTTTTCGTCGATTATCTCCTCAACTATGCATCCGAGATATGCGAAGTGACCACTCATTTTAAAGAGAATTGAACGGCGGATCGATTGCGCCTAAGCTGAAGCCTCTAGCTCTTCGTTTTGGCGGGTTTTTTTGGCTTCAAAGTTGAAAAATAGGAATTTTCATTTCTCAACTTTGGAACGCCGTAGCTTCCGAACGGTTGGAGCTAGGGAGCTGAAACTTCGCGCACTTAATAAGCTCGTCGAGACCTTTCGAACGAGCCCTAATGCATCCCCGCAGCTCGACCGGCGGCCGAGATACAGACAAGTCGCGAAAATTTGCGACCAAAATGATGAAATTTTTGAAATAGCCAAAATCTAAAGTGCGCGATTTCGGCGATCCGACGGCGCCAATCGATGGCCCTATGACCGCATATGTTGCCCCTGAAATTTCGGCCCGCTGGCTCAAACGGTTCGGGAGATACGAGCGTTTAAAGTTTTCGAAAATGTCGCCGAAACGGCCGAAAATCGGACTGAAAATCAACATCGCTCCGGTTTTCGTCGATTATCTCCTCAACTATGCATCCGAGATATGCGAAGTGACCACTCATTTTAAAGAGAATTGAACGGCGGATCGATTGCGCCTAAGCTGAAGCCTCTAGCTCTTCGTTTTGGCGGGTTTTTTTGGCTTCAAAGTTGAAAAATAGGAATTTTCATTTCTCAACTTTGGAACGCCGTAGCTTCCGAACGGTTGGAGCTAGGGAGCTGAAACTTCGCGCACTTAATAAGCTCGTCGAGACCTTTCGAACGAGCCCTAATGCATCCCCGCAGCTCGACCGGCGGCCGAGATACAGACAAGTCGCGAAAATTTGCGACCAAAATGATGAAATTTTTGAAATAGCCAAAATCTAAAGTGCGCGATTTCGGCGATCCGACGGCGCCAATCGATGGCCCTATGACCGCATATGTTGCCCCTGAAATTTCGGCCCGCTGGCTCAAACGGTTCGGGAGATACGAGCGTTTAAAGTTTTCGAAAATGTCGCCGAAACGGCCGAAAATCGGACTGAAAATCAACATCGCTCCGGTTTTCGTCGATTATCTCCTCAACTATGCATCCGAGATATGCGAAGTGACCACTCATTTTAAAGAGAATTGAACGGCGGATCGATTGCGCCTAAGCTGAAGCCTCTAGCTCTTCGTTTTGGCGGGTTTTTTTTGGCTTCAAAGTTGAAAAATAGGAATTTTCATTTCTCAACTTTGGAACGCCGTAGCTTCCGAACGGTTGGAGCTAGGGAGCTGAAACTTCGCGCACTTAATAAGCTCGTCGAGACCTTTCGAACGAGCCCTAATGCATCCTCGCAGCTCGACCGGCGGCCGAGATACAGACAAGTCGCGAAAATTTGCGACCAAAATGATGAAATTTTGAAATAGCCAAAATCTAAAGTGCGCGATTTCGGCGATCCGACGGCGCCAATCGATGGCCCTATGACCGCATATGTTGCCCCTGAAATTTCGGCCCGCTGGCTCAAACGGTTCGGGAGATACGAGCGTTTAAAGTTTTCGAAAATGTCGCCGAAACGGCCGAAAATCGGACTGAAAATCAACATCGCTCCGGTTTTCGTCGATTATCTCCTCAACTATGCATCCGAGATATGCGAAGTGACCACTCATTTTAAAGAGAATTGAACGGCGGATCGATTGCGCCTAAGCTGAAGCCTCTAGCTCTTCGTTTTGGCGGGTTTTTTTGGCTTCAAAGTTGAAAAATAGGAATTTTCATTTCTCAACTTTGGAACGCCGTAGCTTCCGAACGGTTGGAGCTAGGGAGCTGAAACTTCGCGCACTTAATAAGCTCGTCGAGACCTTTCGAACGAGCCCTAATGCATCCCCGCAGCTCGACCGGCGGCCGAGATACAGACAAGTCGCGAAAATTTGCGACCAAAATGATGAAATTTTTGAAATAGCCAAAATCTAAAGTGCGCGATTTCGGCGATCCGACGGCGCCAATCGATGGCCCTATGACCGCATATGTTGCCCCTGAAATTTCGGCCCGCTGGCTCAAACGGTTCGGGAGATACGAGCGTTTAAAGTTTTCGAAAATGTCGCCGAAACGGCCGAAAATCGGACTGAAAATCAACATCGCTCCGGTTTTCGTCGATTATCTCCTCAACTATGCATCCGAGATATGCGAAGTGACCACTCATTTTAAAGAGAATTGAACGGCGGATCGATTGCGCCTAAGCTGAAGCCTCTAGCTCTTCGTTTTGGCGGGTTTTTTTGGCTTCAAAGTTGAAAAATAGGAATTTTCATTTCTCAACTTTGGAACGCCGTAGCTTCCGAACGGTTGGAGCTAGGGAGCTGAAACTTCGCGCACTTAATAAGCTCGTCGAGACCTTTCGAACGAGCCCTAATGCATCCCCGCAGCTCGACCGGCGGCCGAGATACAGACAAGTCGCGAAAATTTGCGACCAAAATGATGAAATTTTTGAAATAGCCAAAATCTAAAGTGCGCGATTTCGGCGATCCGACGGCGCCAATCGATGGCCCTATGACCGCATATGTTGCCCCTGAAATTTCGGCCCGCTGGCTCAAACGGTTCGGGAGATACGAGCGTTTAAAGTTTTCGAAAATGTCGCCGAAACGGCCGAAAATCGGACTGAAAATCAACATCGCTCCGGTTTTCGTCGATTATCTCCTCAACTATGCATCCGAGATATGCGAAGTGACCACTCATTTTAAAGAGAATTGAACGGCGGATCGATTGCGCCTAAGCTGAAGCCTCTAGCTCTTCGTTTTGGCGGGTTTTTTTGGCTTCAAAGTTGAAAAATAGGAATTTTCATTTCTCAACTTTGGAACGCCGTAGCTTCCGAACGGTTGGAGCTAGGGAGCTGAAACTTCGCGCACTTAATAAGCTCGTCGAGACCTTCGAACGAGCCCTAATGCATCCTCGCAGCTCGACCGGCGGCCGAGATACAGACAAGTCGCGAAAATTTGCGACCAAAATGATGAAATTTTGAAATAGCCAAAATCTAAAGTGCGCGATTTCGGCGATCCGACGGCGCCAATCGATGGCCCTATGACCGCATATGTTGCCCCTGAAATTTCGGCCCGCTGGCTCAAACGGTTCGGGAGATACGAGCGTTTAAAGTTTTCGAAAATGTCGCCGAAACGGCCGAAAATCGGACTGAAAATCAACATCGCTCCGGTTTTCGTCGATTATCTCCTCAACTATGCATCCGAGATATGCGAAGTGACCACTCATTTTAAAGAGAATTGAACGGCGGATCGATTGCGCCTAAGCTGAAGCCTCTAGCTCTTCGTTTTGGCGGGTTTTTTTGGCTTCAAAGTTGAAAAATAGGAATTTTCATTTCTCAACTTTGGAACGCCGTAGCTTCCGAACGGTTGGAGCTAGGAAGCTGAAACTTCGCGCACTTAATAAGCTCGTCGAGACCTTCGAACGAGCCCTAATGCATCCCCGCAGCTCGACCGGCGGCCGAGATACAGACAAGTCGCGAAAATTTGCGACCAAAATGATGAAATTTTTGAAATAGCCAAAATCTAAAGTGCGCGATTTCGGCGATCCGACGGCGCCAATCGATGGCCCTATGACCGCATATGTTGCCCCTGAAATTTCGGCCCGCTGGCTCAAACGGTTCGGGAGATACGAGCGTTTAAAGTTTTCGAAAATGTCGCCGAAACGGCCGAAAATCGGACTGAAAATCAACATCGCTCCGGTTTTCGTCGATTATCTCCTCAACTATGCGTCCGAGATATGCGAAGTGACCACTCATTTTAAAGAGAATTGAACGGCGGATCGATTGCGCCTAAGCTGAAGCCTCTAGCTCTTCGTTTTGGCGGGTTTTTTTGGCTTCAAAGTTGAAAAATAGGAATTTTCATTTCTCAACTTTGGAACGCCGTAGCTTCCGAACGGTTGGAGCTAGGGAGCTGAAACTTCGCGCACTTAATAAGCTCGTCGAGACCTTTCGAACGAGCCCTAATGCATCCCCGCAGCTCGACCGGCAGCCGAGATACAGACAAGTCGCGAAAATTTGCGACCAAAATGATGAAATTTTTGAAACAGCCAAAATCTAAAGTGCGCGATTTCGGCGATCCAACGGCGCCAATCGATGGCCCTATGACCGCATATGTTGCCCCTGAAATTTCGGCCCGCTGGCTCAAACGGTTCGGGAGATACGAGCGTTTAAAGTTTTCGAAAATGTCGCCGAAACGGCCGAAAATCGGACTGAAAATCAACATCGCTCCGGTTTTCGTCGATTATCTCCTCAACTATGCGTCCGAGATATGCGAAGTGACCACTCATTTTAAAGAGAATTGAACGGCGGATCGATTGCGCCTAAGCTGAAGCCTCTAGCTCTTCGTTTTGGCGGGTTTTTTTGGCTTCAAAGTTGAAAAATAGGAATTTTCATTTCTCAACTTTGGAACGCCGTAGCTTCCGAACGGTTGGAGCTAGGGAGCTGAAACTTCGCGCACTTAATAAGCTCGTCGAGACCTTTCGAACGAGCCCTAATGCATCCCCGCAGCTCGACCGGCAGCCGAGATACAGACAAGTCGCGAAAATTTGCGACCAAAATGATGAAATTTTTGAAACAGCCAAAATCTAAAGTGCGCGATTTCGGCGATCCAACGGCGCCAATCGATGGCCCTATGACCGCATATGTTGCCCCTGAAATTTCGGCCCGCTGGCTCAAACGGTTCGGGAGATACGAGCGTTTAAAGTTTTCGAAAATGTCGCCGAAACGGCCGAAAATCGGACTGAAAATCAACATCGCTCCGGTTTTCGTCGATTATCTCCTCAACTATGCGTCCGAGATATGCGAAGTGACCACTCATTTTAAAGAGAATTGAACGGCGGATCGATTGCGCCTAAGCTGAAGCCTCTAGCTCTTCGTTTTGGCGGGTTTTTTTGGCTTCAAAGTTGAAAAATAGGAATTTTCATTTCTCAACTTTGGAACGCCGTAGCTTCCGAACGGTTGGAGCTAGGGAGCTGAAACTTCGCGCACTTAATAAGCTCGTCGAGACCTTTCGAACGAGCCCTAATGCATCCCCGCAGCTCGACCGGCAGCCGAGATACAGACAAGTCGCGAAAATTTGCGACCAAAATGATGAAATTTTTGAAACAGCCAAAATCTAAAGTGCGCGATTTCGGCGATCCAACGGCGCCAATCGATGGCCCTATGACCGCATATGTTGCCCCTGAAATTTCGGCCCGCTGGCTCAAACGGTTCGGGAGATACGAGCGTTTAAAGTTTTCGAAAATGTCGCCGAAACGGCCGAAAATCGGACTGAAAATCAACATCGCTCCGGTTTTCGTCGATTATCTCCTCAACTATGCGTCCGAGATATGCGAAGTGACCACTCATTTTAAAGAGAATTGAACGGCGGATCGATTGCGCCTAAGCTGAAGCCTCTAGCTCTTCGTTTTGGCGGGTTTTTTTGGCTTCAAAGTTGAAAAATAGGAATTTTCATTTCTCAACTTTGGAACGCCGTAGCTTCCGAACGGTTGGAGCTAGGGAGCTGAAACTTCGCGCACTTAATAAGCTCGTCGAGACCTTTCGAACGAGCCCTAATGCATCCCCGCAGCTCGACCGGCAGCCGAGATACAGACAAGTCGCGAAAATTTGCGACCAAAATGATGAAATTTTTGAAACAGCCAAAATCTAAAGTGCGCGATTTCGGCGATCCAACGGCGCCAATCGATGGCCCTATGACCGCATATGTTGCCCCTGAAATTTCGGCCCGCTGGCTCAAACGGTTCGGGAGATACGAGCGTTTAAAGTTTTCGAAAATGTCGCCGAAACGGCCGAAAATCGGACTGAAAATCAACATCGCTCCGGTTTTCGTCGATTATCTCCTCAACTATGCGTCCGAGATATGCGAAGTGACCACTCATTTTAAAGAGAATTGAACGGCGGATCGATTGCGCCTAAGCTGAAGCCTCTAGCTCTTCGTTTTGGCGGGTTTTTTTGGCTTCAAAGTTGAAAAATAGGAATTTTCATTTCTCAACTTTGGAACGCCGTAGCTTCCGAACGGTTGGAGCTAGGGAGCTGAAACTTCGCGCACTTAATAAGCTCGTCGAGACCTTTCGAACGAGCCCTAATGCATCCCCGCAGCTCGACCGGCAGCCGAGATACAGACAAGTCGCGAAAATTTGCGACCAAAATGATGAAATTTTTGAAACAGCCAAAATCTAAAGTGCGCGATTTCGGCGATCCAACGGCGCCAATCGATGGCCCTATGACCGCATATGTTGCCCCTGAAATTTCGGCCCGCTGGCTCAAACGGTTCGGGAGATACGAGCGTTTAAAGTTTTCGAAAATGTCGCCGAAACGGCCGAAAATCGGACTGAAAATCAACATCGCTCCGGTTTTCGTCGATTATCTCCTCAACTATGCGTCCGAGATATGCGAAGTGACCACTCATTTTAAAGAGAATTGAACGGCGGATCGATTGCGCCTAAGCTGAAGCCTCTAGCTCTTCGTTTTGGCGGGTTTTTTTGGCTTCAAAGTTGAAAAATAGGAATTTTCATTTCTCAACTTTGGAACGCCGTAGCTTCCGAACGGTTGGAGCTAGGGAGCTGAAACTTCGCGCACTTAATAAGCTCGTCGAGACCTTTCGAACGAGCCCTAATGCATCCCCGCAGCTCGACCGGCAGCCGAGATACAGACAAGTCGCGAAAATTTGCGACCAAAATGATGAAATTTTTGAAACAGCCAAAATCTAAAGTGCGCGATTTCGGCGATCCAACGGCGCCAATCGATGGCCCTATGACCGCATATGTTGCCCCTGAAATTTCGGCCCGCTGGCTCAAACGGTTCGGGAGATACGAGCGTTTAAAGTTTTCGAAAATGTCGCCGAAACGGCCGAAAATCGGACTGAAAATCAACATCGCTCCGGTTTTCGTCGATTATCTCCTCAACTATGCGTCCGAGATATGCGAAGTGACCACTCATTTTAAAGAGAATTGAACGGCGGATCGATTGCGCCTAAGCTGAAGCCTCTAGCTCTTCGTTTTGGCGGGTTTTTTTGGCTTCAAAGTTGAAAAATAGGAATTTTCATTTCTCAACTTTGGAACGCCGTAGCTTCCGAACGGTTGGAGCTAGGGAGCTGAAACTTCGCGCACTTAATAAGCTCGTCGAGACCTTTCGAACGAGCCCTAATGCATCCCCGCAGCTCGACCGGCAGCCGAGATACAGACAAGTCGCGAAAATTTGCGACCAAAATGATGAAATTTTTGAAACAGCCAAAATCTAAAGTGCGCGATTTCGGCGATCCAACGGCGCCAATCGATGGCCCTATGACCGCATATGTTGCCCCTGAAATTTCGGCCCGCTGGCTCAAACGGTTCGGGAGATACGAGCGTTTAAAGTTTTCGAAAATGTCGCCGAAACGGCCGAAAATCGGACTGAAAATCAACATCGCTCCGGTTTTCGTCGATTATCTCCTCAACTATGCGTCCGAGATATGCGAAGTGACCACTCATTTTAAAGAGAATTGAACGGCGGATCGATTGCGCCTAAGCTGAAGCCTCTAGCTCTTCGTTTTGGCGGGTTTTTTTGGCTTCAAAGTTGAAAAATAGGAATTTTCATTTCTCAACTTTGGAACGCCGTAGCTTCCGAACGGTTGGAGCTAGGGAGCTGAAACTTCGCGCACTTAATAAGCTCGTCGAGACCTTTCGAACGAGCCCTAATGCATCCCCGCAGCTCGACCGGCAGCCGAGATACAGACAAGTCGCGAAAATTTGCGACCAAAATGATGAAATTTTTGAAACAGCCAAAATCTAAAGTGCGCGATTTCGGCGATCCAACGGCGCCAATCGATGGCCCTATGACCGCATATGTTGCCCCTGAAATTTCGGCCCGCTGGCTCAAACGGTTCGGGAGATACGAGCGTTTAAAGTTTTCGAAAATGTCGCCGAAACGGCCGAAAATCGGACTGAAAATCAACATCGCTCCGGTTTTCGTCGATTATCTCCTCAACTATGCGTCCGAGATATGCGAAGTGACCACTCATTTTAAAGAGAATTGAACGGCGGATCGATTGCGCCTAAGCTGAAGCCTCTAGCTCTTCGTTTTGGCGGGTTTTTTGGCTTCAAAGTTGAAAAATAGGAATTTTCATTTCTCAACTTTGGAACGCCGTAGCTTCCGAACGGTTGGAGCTAGGGAGCTGAAACTTCGCGCACTTAATAAGCTCGTCGAGACCTTTCGAACGAGCCCTAATGCATCCCCGCAGCTCGACCGGCAGCCGAGATACAGACAAGTCGCGAAAATTTGCGACCAAAATGATGAAATTTTTGAAACAGCCAAAATCTAAAGTGCGCGATTTCGGCGATCCAACGGCGCCAATCGATGGCCCTATGACCGCATATGTTGCCCCTGAAATTTCGGCCCGCTGGCTCAAACGGTTCGGGAGATACGAGCGTTTAAAGTTTTCGAAAATGTCGCCGAAACGGCCGAAAATCGGACTGAAAATCAACATCGCTCCGGTTTTCGTCGATTATCTCCTCAACTATGCGTCCGAGATATGCGAAGTGACCACTCATTTTAAAGAGAATTGAACGGCGGATCGATTGCGCCTAAGCTGAAGCCTCTAGCTCTTCGTTTTGGCGGGTTTTTTTGGCTTCAAAGTTGAAAAATAGGAATTTTCATTTCTCAACTTTGGAACGCCGTAGCTTCCGAACGGTTGGAGCTAGGGAGCTGAAACTTCGCGCACTTAATAAGCTCGTCGAGACCTTTCGAACGAGCCCTAATGCATCCCCGCAGCTCGACCGGCAGCCGAGATACAGACAAGTCGCGAAAATTTGCGACCAAAATGATGAAATTTTTGAAACAGCCAAAATCTAAAGTGCGCGATTTCGGCGATCCAACGGCGCCAATCGATGGCCCTATGACCGCATATGTTGCCCCTGAAATTTCGGCCCGCTGGCTCAAACGGTTCGGGAGATACGAGCGTTTAAAGTTTTCGAAAATGTCGCCGAAACGGCCGAAAATCGGACTGAAAATCAACATCGCTCCGGTTTTCGTCGATTATCTCCTCAACTATGCGTCCGAGATATGCGAAGTGACCACTCATTTTAAAGAGAATTGAACGGCGGATCGATTGCGCCTAAGCTGAAGCCTCTAGCTCTTCGTTTTGGCGGGTTTTTTTGGCTTCAAAGTTGAAAAATAGGAATTTTCATTTCTCAACTTTGGAACGCCGTAGCTTCCGAACGGTTGGAGCTAGGGAGCTGAAACTTCGCGCACTTAATAAGCTCGTCGAGACCTTTCGAACGAGCCCTAATGCATCCCCGCAGCTCGACCGGCAGCCGAGATACAGACAAGTCGCGAAAATTTGCGACCAAAATGATGAAATTTTTGAAACAGCCAAAATCTAAAGTGCGCGATTTCGGCGATCCAACGGCGCCAATCGATGGCCCTATGACCGCATATGTTGCCCCTGAAATTTCGGCCCGCTGGCTCAAACGGTTCGGGAGATACGAGCGTTTAAAGTTTTCGAAAATGTCGCCGAAACGGCCGAAAATCGGACTGAAAATCAACATCGCTCCGGTTTTCGTCGATTATCTCCTCAACTATGCGTCCGAGATATGCGAAGTGACCACTCATTTTAAAGAGAATTGAACGGCGGATCGATTGCGCCTAAGCTGAAGCCTCTAGCTCTTCGTTTTGGCGGGTTTTTTTGGCTTCAAAGTTGAAAAATAGGAATTTTCATTTCTCAACTTTGGAACGCCGTAGCTTCCGAACGGTTGGAGCTAGGGAGCTGAAACTTCGCGCACTTAATAAGCTCGTCGAGACCTTTCGAACGAGCCCTAATGCATCCCCGCAGCTCGACCGGCAGCCGAGATACAGACAAGTCGCGAAAATTTGCGACCAAAATGATGAAATTTTTGAAACAGCCAAAATCTAAAGTGCGCGATTTCGGCGATCCAACGGCGCCAATCGATGGCCCTATGACCGCATATGTTGCCCCTGAAATTTCGGCCCGCTGGCTCAAACGGTTCGGGAGATACGAGCGTTTAAAGTTTTCGAAAATGTCGCCGAAACGGCCGAAAATCGGACTGAAAATCAACATCGCTCCGGTTTTCGTCGATTATCTCCTCAACTATGCATCCGAGATATGCGAAGTGACCACTCATTTTAAAGAGAATTGAACGGCGGATCGATTGCGCCTAAGCTGAAGCCTCTAGCTCTTCGTTTTGGCGGGTTTTTTTTGGCTTCAAAGTTGAAAAATAGGAATTTTCATTTCTCAACTTTGGAACGCCGTAGCTTCCGAACGGTTGGAGCTAGGGAGCTGAAACTTCGCGCACTTAATAAGCTCGTCGAGACCTTTCGAACGAGCCCTAATGCATCCTCGCAGCTCGACCGGCGGCCGAGATACAGACAAGTCGCGAAAATTTGCGACCAAAATGATGAAATTTTTGAAACAGCCAAAATCTAAAGTGCGCGATTTCGGCGATCCGACGGCGCCAATCGATGGCCCTATGACCGCATATGTTGCCCCTGAAATTTCGGCCCGCTGGCTCAAACGGTTCGGGAGATACGAGCGTTTAAAGTTTTCGAAAATGTCGCCGAAACGGCCGAAAATCGGACTGAAAATCAACATCGCTCCGGTTTTCGTCGATTATCTCCTCAACTATGCGTCCGAGATATGCGAAGTGACCACTCATTTTAAAGAGAATTGAACGGCGGATCGATTGCGCCTAAGCTGAAGCCTCTAGCTCTTCGTTTTGGCGGGTTTTTTTGGCTTCAAAGTTGAAAAATAGGAATTTTCATTTCTCAACTTTGGAACGCCGTAGCTTCCGAACGGTTGGAGCTAGGGAGCTGAAACTTCGCGCACTTAATAAGCTCGTCGAGACCTTTCGAACGAGCCCTAATGCATCCCCGCAGCTCGACCGGCAGCCGAGATACAGACAAGTCGCGAAAATTTGCGACCAAAATGATGAAATTTTTGAAACAGCCAAAATCTAAAGTGCGCGATTTCGGCGATCCAACGGCGCCAATCGATGGCCCTATGACCGCATATGTTGCCCCTGAAATTTCGGCCCGCTGGCTCAAACGGTTCGGGAGATACGAGCGTTTAAAGTTTTCGAAAATGTCGCCGAAACGGCCGAAAATCGGACTGAAAATCAACATCGCTCCGGTTTTCGTCGATTATCTCCTCAACTATGCGTCCGAGATATGCGAAGTGACCACTCATTTTAAAGAGAATTGAACGGCGGATCGATTGCGCCTAAGCTGAAGCCTCTAGCTCTTCGTTTTGGCGGGTTTTTTTGGCTTCAAAGTTGAAAAATAGGAATTTTCATTTCTCAACTTTGGAACGCCGTAGCTTCCGAACGGTTGGAGCTAGGGAGCTGAAACTTCGCGCACTTAATAAGCTCGTCGAGACCTTTCGAACGAGCCCTAATGCATCCCCGCAGCTCGACCGGCAGCCGAGATACAGACAAGTCGCGAAAATTTGCGACCAAAATGATGAAATTTTTGAAACAGCCAAAATCTAAAGTGCGCGATTTCGGCGATCCAACGGCGCCAATCGATGGCCCTATGACCGCATATGTTGCCCCTGAAATTTCGGCCCGCTGGCTCAAACGGTTCGGGAGATACGAGCGTTTAAAGTTTTCGAAAATGTCGCCGAAACGGCCGAAAATCGGACTGAAAATCAACATCGCTCCGGTTTTCGTCGATTATCTCCTCAACTATGCGTCCGAGATATGCGAAGTGACCACTCATTTTAAAGAGAATTGAACGGCGGATCGATTGCGCCTAAGCTGAAGCCTCTAGCTCTTCGTTTTGGCGGGTTTTTTTGGCTTCAAAGTTGAAAAATAGGAATTTTCATTTCTCAACTTTGGAACGCCGTAGCTTCCGAACGGTTGGAGCTAGGGAGCTGAAACTTCGCGCACTTAATAAGCTCGTCGAGACCTTTCGAACGAGCCCTAATGCATCCCCGCAGCTCGACCGGCAGCCGAGATACAGACAAGTCGCGAAAATTTGCGACCAAAATGATGAAATTTTTGAAACAGCCAAAATCTAAAGTGCGCGATTTCGGCGATCCAACGGCGCCAATCGATGGCCCTATGACCGCATATGTTGCCCCTGAAATTTCGGCCCGCTGGCTCAAACGGTTCGGGAGATACGAGCGTTTAAAGTTTTCGAAAATGTCGCCGAAACGGCCGAAAATCGGACTGAAAATCAACATCGCTCCGGTTTTCGTCGATTATCTCCTCAACTATGCGTCCGAGATATGCGAAGTGACCACTCATTTTAAAGAGAATTGAACGGCGGATCGATTGCGCCTAAGCTGAAGCCTCTAGCTCTTCGTTTTGGCGGGTTTTTTTGGCTTCAAAGTTGAAAAATAGGAATTTTCATTTCTCAACTTTGGAACGCCGTAGCTTCCGAACGGTTGGAGCTAGGGAGCTGAAACTTCGCGCACTTAATAAGCTCGTCGAGACCTTTCGAACGAGCCCTAATGCATCCCCGCAGCTCGACCGGCAGCCGAGATACAGACAAGTCGCGAAAATTTGCGACCAAAATGATGAAATTTTTGAAACAGCCAAAATCTAAAGTGCGCGATTTCGGCGATCCAACGGCGCCAATCGATGGCCCTATGACCGCATATGTTGCCCCTGAAATTTCGGCCCGCTGGCTCAAACGGTTCGGGAGATACGAGCGTTTAAAGTTTTCGAAAATGTCGCCGAAACGGCCGAAAATCGGACTGAAAATCAACATCGCTCCGGTTTTCGTCGATTATCTCCTCAACTATGCGTCCGAGATATGCGAAGTGACCACTCATTTTAAAGAGAATTGAACGGCGGATCGATTGCGCCTAAGCTGAAGCCTCTAGCTCTTCGTTTTGGCGGGTTTTTTTGGCTTCAAAGTTGAAAAATAGGAATTTTCATTTCTCAACTTTGGAACGCCGTAGCTTCCGAACGGTTGGAGCTAGGGAGCTGAAACTTCGCGCACTTAATAAGCTCGTCGAGACCTTTCGAACGAGCCCTAATGCATCCCCGCAGCTCGACCGGCAGCCGAGATACAGACAAGTCGCGAAAATTTGCGACCAAAATGATGAAATTTTTGAAACAGCCAAAATCTAAAGTGCGCGATTTCGGCGATCCAACGGCGCCAATCGATGGCCCTATGACCGCATATGTTGCCCCTGAAATTTCGGCCCGCTGGCTCAAACGGTTCGGGAGATACGAGCGTTTAAAGTTTTCGAAAATGTCGCCGAAACGGCCGAAAATCGGACTGAAAATCAACATCGCTCCGGTTTTCGTCGATTATCTCCTCAACTATGCGTCCGAGATATGCGAAGTGACCACTCATTTTAAAGAGAATTGAACGGCGGATCGATTGCGCCTAAGCTGAAGCCTCTAGCTCTTCGTTTTGGCGGGTTTTTTTGGCTTCAAAGTTGAAAAATAGGAATTTTCATTTCTCAACTTTGGAACGCCGTAGCTTCCGAACGGTTGGAGCTAGGGAGCTGAAACTTCGCGCACTTAATAAGCTCGTCGAGACCTTTCGAACGAGCCCTAATGCATCCCCGCAGCTCGACCGGCAGCCGAGATACAGACAAGTCGCGAAAATTTGCGACCAAAATGATGAAATTTTTGAAACAGCCAAAATCTAAAGTGCGCGATTTCGGCGATCCAACGGCGCCAATCGATGGCCCTATGACCGCATATGTTGCCCCTGAAATTTCGGCCCGCTGGCTCAAACGGTTCGGGAGATACGAGCGTTTAAAGTTTTCGAAAATGTCGCCGAAACGGCCGAAAATCGGACTGAAAATCAACATCGCTCCGGTTTTCGTCGATTATCTCCTCAACTATGCGTCCGAGATATGCGAAGTGACCACTCATTTTAAAGAGAATTGAACGGCGGATCGATTGCGCCTAAGCTGAAGCCTCTAGCTCTTCGTTTTGGCGGGTTTTTTTGGCTTCAAAGTTGAAAAATAGGAATTTTCATTTCTCAACTTTGGAACGCCGTAGCTTCCGAACGGTTGGAGCTAGGGAGCTGAAACTTCGCGCACTTAATAAGCTCGTCGAGACCTTTCGAACGAGCCCTAATGCATCCCCGCAGCTCGACCGGCAGCCGAGATACAGACAAGTCGCGAAAATTTGCGACCAAAATGATGAAATTTTTGAAACAGCCAAAATCTAAAGTGCGCGATTTCGGCGATCCAACGGCGCCAATCGATGGCCCTATGACCGCATATGTTGCCCCTGAAATTTCGGCCCGCTGGCTCAAACGGTTCGGGAGATACGAGCGTTTAAAGTTTTCGAAAATGTCGCCGAAACGGCCGAAAATCGGACTGAAAATCAACATCGCTCCGGTTTTCGTCGATTATCTCCTCAACTATGCGTCCGAGATATGCGAAGTGACCACTCATTTTAAAGAGAATTGAACGGCGGATCGATTGCGCCTAAGCTGAAGCCTCTAGCTCTTCGTTTTGGCGGGTTTTTTTGGCTTCAAAGTTGAAAAATAGGAATTTTCATTTCTCAACTTTGGAACGCCGTAGCTTCCGAACGGTTGGAGCTAGGGAGCTGAAACTTCGCGCACTTAATAAGCTCGTCGAGACCTTTCGAACGAGCCCTAATGCATCCCCGCAGCTCGACCGGCAGCCGAGATACAGACAAGTCGCGAAAATTTGCGACCAAAATGATGAAATTTTTGAAACAGCCAAAATCTAAAGTGCGCGATTTCGGCGATCCAACGGCGCCAATCGATGGCCCTATGACCGCATATGTTGCCCCTGAAATTTCGGCCCGCTGGCTCAAACGGTTCGGGAGATACGAGCGTTTAAAGTTTTCGAAAATGTCGCCGAAACGGCCGAAAATCGGACTGAAAATCAACATCGCTCCGGTTTTCGTCGATTATCTCCTCAACTATGCGTCCGAGATATGCGAAGTGACCACTCATTTTAAAGAGAATTGAACGGCGGATCGATTGCGCCTAAGCTGAAGCCTCTAGCTCTTCGTTTTGGCGGGTTTTTTTGGCTTCAAAGTTGAAAAATAGGAATTTTCATTTCTCAACTTTGGAACGCCGTAGCTTCCGAACGGTTGGAGCTAGGGAGCTGAAACTTCGCGCACTTAATAAGCTCGTCGAGACCTTTCGAACGAGCCCTAATGCATCCCCGCAGCTCGACCGGCAGCCGAGATACAGACAAGTCGCGAAAATTTGCGACCAAAATGATGAAATTTTTGAAACAGCCAAAATCTAAAGTGCGCGATTTCGGCGATCCAACGGCGCCAATCGATGGCCCTATGACCGCATATGTTGCCCCTGAAATTTCGGCCCGCTGGCTCAAACGGTTCGGGAGATACGAGCGTTTAAAGTTTTCGAAAATGTCGCCGAAACGGCCGAAAATCGGACTGAAAATCAACATCGCTCCGGTTTTCGTCGATTATCTCCTCAACTATGCGTCCGAGATATGCGAAGTGACCACTCATTTTAAAGAGAATTGAACGGCGGATCGATTGCGCCTAAGCTGAAGCCTCTAGCTCTTCGTTTTGGCGGGTTTTTTTGGCTTCAAAGTTGAAAAATAGGAATTTTCATTTCTCAACTTTGGAACGCCGTAGCTTCCGAACGGTTGGAGCTAGGGAGCTGAAACTTCGCGCACTTAATAAGCTCGTCGAGACCTTTCGAACGAGCCCTAATGCATCCCCGCAGCTCGACCGGCAGCCGAGATACAGACAAGTCGCGAAAATTTGCGACCAAAATGATGAAATTTTTGAAACAGCCAAAATCTAAAGTGCGCGATTTCGGCGATCCAACGGCGCCAATCGATGGCCCTATGACCGCATATGTTGCCCCTGAAATTTCGGCCCGCTGGCTCAAACGGTTCGGGAGATACGAGCGTTTAAAGTTTTCGAAAATGTCGCCGAAACGGCCAAAATGTGATGTTATCTAATGGCTCTAATAAGAAGGCTTGCGAACTTGTAGTAACTCTATTAGTCGAACTCATGTGAAGATTTTATGTTGCCCAACCGAGATGGAGCCAAAAAGCATATAGAATTTAGTCGATGGTCTGTCAGGAGTTTAACGCCGACCAGATTCGATTAAGGAAACGGCTAGACAGGAAACAGAATGGGAGGAGCAGTGCCGTTTGTGCTTTTGTCATTACTAAGTGAACTTTAAAAAAAATTGTATTGGTAGCCTACAATAGATTTTACTGGCGATAATGTTGTAACTGTAACATCGACGTTCGAAAAGAATCGATACTCGAATTCCAATATTTCTAAAAATTGGCTTCGTCAATCATATTTTAAATTCTCGCAAACCCAAGAAAATGTTATATGTGGCTACTATAAGAAGCAAGCGTAGTGCAGTGCTAAACAGTTAGTAAACGATAAAAACGTAGGTTTCGACGGCCGGAGGCTGTGGAAACTAAACGTTTTTCGGGTTCGAACCGTGTTATGTCATTAAAAATAAAAATTAGAAATAAAAATAAAAATAAAAAAAATAAAAATAAAAAAAATAAAAATAAAGATATCTTATATTCTATATTATATATTTTATATAATTTTTATTTTTATTTTTAACGACATGACACGGTTCGAACCCGAAAAACATTTAGTTTCAGTTAGTAAACAACTTTAAAAAGTTAATAGAAACTTGCGACTGCCAAATTTGGAGAACAACATCTTCCAAACAACGATTATCACGATAACGGTATGCTAATCGGTCTATTACAGTACTATTTCTTGTGTACATACCACGCAGAAATTTATGAATACATTAGCGTTGGAATCCCGCAATCTATGAGAAAAATCGACCATTAACTGTTGTCTCCATTACGACGATAGCAATGATTTTGCCAATTAAGCAGAACGTCCAACTTATCACATCTCAGTGTTTACAGTAGACGATGGAGCTTAATTGTATGCGCGGAGGAGCCCACTAGGCGCACCTAGATCGCCGGTAAATTTTTATCAAGGCTGGAGTGATTGATGCGATATTAAATCGTGTCAATTTCGCTTGAAATTGAATTAGAGAAACGATCAGTTTTTGTTCTTTTATACTCCAATCGTTGTGTATATTGTATATCCTCGTACAAGATAATTCATAATAGTCCGTTATTAGGTGTTATTTCAATGGAAAAAAACTTTGCACAATAATTTCAAAATATTCAACAAAATTTCTTGACTTCATAAGAATAAAAGACTTTTTAATAGTTTATATTTTTAGACTTATGGACGAAGACTGCATTTAATGAGCGCGCAAGTCATTAGCTCCGCCTAGCTTATAAAGAGTATTACATATTATAGATCGTAAGAAAAACCATTGGCGCAGTCGTGAGGATTCAAAGCTTCGAACTATAACTATCATTAACGCGTTTAATATCTTAAAAGTCTTGCATATTATAATTATGTATACTATATTGTTATAGTACCGTATACTTAAATACATCTCCGATTACTCCGTGATCTCCTAACTGCAATTGCCTGATCAAATCCAATCTTAAACCCATCAATTCGCTAATTTGCCTATAAGCCTCTTGGGAAACGTAATTAAAACTTTGAAAATTACCAGTTGTCCTACAGTACGAGTTTTAATTAAGCACCTGTTAATTTTCCGAGAGGCAGAGAGAAACCATCAAGGTCCTATCACCGCGTATTTCTTCATTGCCCAGCTTCGTAATCAGCACATCGACAGTATTTCAACATGAAGACGTAAAGACGAAAAACAACTTGAACTAAGGCGCTAGCTAGAATTTTTCCACCATTCTATTAATAGGACGTTCCTATATTCGTGTACAAATTATACCTTGCGCCAGCCAGTACCGCTTTCGTTGCCGTACTTTGCGATGTGGCCGTAGATCCCAGGTAATATGTATAATTTAATGGTTCTCCCCGGCGTGATAGGCTTCAGCGGTTCCTTATGTTGTGTAACGTGTGTGCGTTTCTTTTATCTTCTTTAAGTAGATTCTTAGATTATGGTGGCCGCAAGGTAAACGCGTATTAATTAAATATTCATTTTGGAGGTACTGCCGCGCTCGTTTTCTTGTGTTGCCGTATAACGCGAGAGAATTTTCTTCAATTTATCTTCACAGTCATAGTTTGATAAATTAAGCTTACGCGGTCACGTTATAAATCAACCAAGAAGCTTTAACGTTCTGACATATATCATTTTAGTCTTTTTCTTTTTTGGTGATATCTAGTGATATGTAATAATGAAATTTGAAAATAGTTTGTTGAAAGAAGAAAAAAAAAGAGGTTCGATATTTTGCTAGAAATAATAATAATAATAATAATAATGCTTAATCTTCGATCTTTATGGTGAAGATTTGGCTTATTAATGTAATAGTTGATAGATAGTTGAAAAAAGGAATTTTCATTTTTCAACTTTGAGACGCCGTAACATCCGATCGGTAGGAGTTAATGAGTTGAAATTTCGCGCACTTGAAACGCTCGTCGACACCTTTCCAACGAGCCCGAACTTACCCTCGTAGCTCGTCCGATTGCCGAGATCTACACAGGCTGTGAAAATTTGAACCCAACGTGATGACATTTTTGAAAGGCAAAAAAAAGTAAACTACGCGTTGTCGCCGATCTAACGACACTAATCGAAGGCCTTCTAACCGTATATGTTCCCCATAACATTTCAGCCGGCTACCTCTAACGGCTTAGGAAATGTGAGCGTTTAAACTTTTCGAAAATTTCAGTTCTCGTCGATTATCTCTTCAGCTATTTACCTGAATTTTCATTTTTCAACTTTGAGACGCCGAAGTGTCCGAACGGTTAGAGGTAGAGAGTTGAGATTTTGCCCCTTCGCCTCCTCCCTTTCTCCCCCTCTAACGGCCACACAAGCCGTTGTGCCACAAGTCACACATAAGCGGTACTTATTCTCCGAAACCGAGGAAGAAAAAGGAGAAGAAAACTAGACGACACGTACCGCAGCCGAGCTAAAATAATAATTATACCCACGAGAGACGAGAGGAAATACGATACCTTATAGACGAACAAGTGCTTAAATGTAAGATACTCTTCTTCGAGAGGAAGTCGATATTTTAAAAGATCTCTTTATTCTCCAATTCCGCAGATGCGCTCACGAACTTTCGTCTTATAAACGGATGACTGGTCCGTAAATGGGTTCTTTGAAAGCAGATTTTTAGTTAATTTATGCTTGAAAATAAAATGAATTGAAGATATACGGGGAAGTGTTAAAGGTAATTAGCAGATTTCTTTCTTCAGTAATAAAATAATTATGATTAACATATTGAACATTTTTATAAACTAAAGGGTTAATTTCATCGTCTCTTTGTGCATTACGTAGTGGTTTATGACCGAAGCAACAAAATAAAAAAGAAAGAGAGCCTCATCGGCCGCAGCCGACTTTTCCACGATAAATTTACGAGGACAGAAACTAATCGGAATGACCTACTTCGTTATTAAAATTGGCGATAGCTTGTAGGCAAGGAACGCTTCGTCGTTTTAATCGTCGGAGTCTTCGTAAACTTTAGATTTAGAAGCCGTGTCCTCATCAATATTAATTATTTCAGTGACTTCATAAATCTTCATCCACTTCTAAAGGAAAAAAAGGAAAAACTTTTAAAGGAAAAGGATCAAACGATTGGCATGCAATTCCATTTTATCTGTTATTTGTACAACCAGTACGAGGAATAAGAAGAATTGAAATGGAGCACCTAGAGAACCAAGGAATTTACATAAAAATTCATTGCTTCCATGGCTGTTAAATACTTCCTTCTCTTGCAAATAACTAAATCCACCAAAGTAATAAAATTAAATTATACCCTTATTGTTGCGCATAATTTCTATTTCCGAAGCAATTAGCGAGGAATCCGTTCCATATGTAGTCGACAATTCTTTAAGGTAGTGACACTATCGTGGTACGAACGTCTCTTAAGCTATTTCCTAACATTCCGCTCGCCTTCTCGCCATAAAGAAATCTACAATTGGTTCGAGAATAAATTTCGCGAGATATCCTTCTCCTTCTGGACGTCCCTTTTCGCCTTGCAATGTCAAGTTCAATATCGCCAGGTTGATAATTATCCTTTTACTTCCTCTTTTAGAATAGCAAGTTTAAGCGTTCAAGCGAGCTTCTAATATATATCGCCGGCAGAGGGCTTGTTTCCTGATCAAGGCCCGCGTCGAGGGTCGTTTAAGATATTTGCCAAATAACCGGTTTAACCTTGTCATATGTTCGGCGTTCTAGTGTAGAGCGACGGTCTGGCCGGTGTCGCGGAGTAACAACGAGGTCTTTTGTGCCGAAGAATCGGACTTAATGCATGCGGCTGCATGAACCGAGTTGTGGTGGATATGCGGAGACGGAGACAATGAAAGAACACATGCGTTTAGGTCGACACACGCCTACGCACCATCGTTTGTTTTTTGGATTATTTTAGAATGAGTGTGTTCTTATGAGTATTGAGGGTAGAACTAATCGCTGGGATTCATTAGTAACTTAGATTTGTTAAAGATATATGATTCGTATGGTTGCGGCGTTTTTGAAGGATTTAATGTTAATGGGACAAATCTATCTGTCAATTACGTGATGTTATACATTGTATTTCTTGATGCACGATGCCTTCGTTCCTTAAAGATATGCTTTAATGTATTGTAAGATGCTGTTAAAAAATTTACTATTTCACGAAGAAATGGAGATTTAAACTATTAATTAATGGCTGGGGATAGAAGCGAGGTATGTCCCTTCTATTCAAGTTCGAATCAAATAAAAGTTGATACGTGCTACATAAATGTTTCGCTTTAAAAAGACTTGCTGTAGCAATCAACTTGCATAAATAGAAAACTTCTTGGATTTCGGTTCTTGTTGGTCACCAGTCCTCTTTCGATGATGTTGTTGTTCTATTTAGCATTATTTCCTTTTTTTTTTCTTTACTCAACAATTACTCGCACGGTATGTGGAGTACACTTAGCAACTAAGTATGTAACAACAAGCATAGTGACTAACAGGGTGTTAGATCCTTAATTTGAACGATTGATCACAGGAGGAAAATAAAGAAGAAACATCCAAAGACCATAAAGAATACTTTAAAACACTGGAAGAGCAGTCACAGGAAGGAGTGCTGACGCTTTCTCATTGACAGCGACGAATCTCTTGAGACGTTTCGATTGGATAAATTCTACGAGAGAAAAATTGTTTCCCACGATTAGATCTTTCACATCGATGTGTAAACAAGTCCATA
Source organism: Oryctes rhinoceros (assembly GCA_020654165.1). NCBI lineage: Eukaryota > Metazoa > Arthropoda > Insecta > Coleoptera > Scarabaeidae > Oryctes > Oryctes rhinoceros. Next base: position 47,357 of record JAIOKQ010000974.1, read on the forward strand.
AGAATCTATAGATTCTACCTATCGAACGGTCAAGCTATTCTATTGCTGGGAAAACTGAATAGATCATAGTCTCGATAAGACCAAAAGCACATAATCATGCTCTCCATCGTCGATATAAACTAACCATAAAGAAAACAAGTCCACCCCTGTAAACCTCCCGTCTCACCATTTTTCCCACTTCCATAAACGATCAACCTAATATTATTAAATTATTATAATCGAAGCGTCTCGCAGATACCCACATCGTAGCGAAAGTAGTTTTATGCGGCAGATATCTGCATTACCGATCGATCGCCGAACTAGTCTGCGCTGCAGTATTACCCGTGCGCCGTAATCGCGTAATCGACTAATGGATATCATCGACGGCTCTAATAGCGTTATGCGCGGCGGACGTCGACATTAACGCGTTTAAAATTGCGTACGCATTAAGATGATTGGGCGCGTTTAAATTGATAATTTCGCGCGTTTTCCCATGACCTAGACCAAACGCGCGATTTGCGCGGCTTCGTACGAGGAATATTTTTCTAATAAGGTCCATTTTGTTTTTTGATATTATTAGATGGAAGTGACGGCGGTGATGGATAGAAAGGATCTATCCATTCTCTCTCTTTCGCAGCGACCAGACAGACTCGTGTTTTGTCGGCTCGCTCGGGGACGGGAACCCTTTTCTCGTGGGGCGAACAGGCACGAGTCTGTCTAGTCGTCGCAAAAGAGCAACAATTCCATCCGCCTTTGTCCTCTTTAGTGATAAATTGGAATAATTTCCAATTCTGTTGAGGTCGTTTGCTTATGCACAGCTGCTTCTTTAAAAGATGCGCTCGTTGTCGCAAATGCTGTTGATTTATGTCAAGTTCTAAATAATAGCAATCCCAACTACTACTTGCTGAGAGCATCCTTAAAAAAATGTACGGTATACGTAGGTGTGTATATAAGCTTATATACATCGATGAAATTTTCCATAACCTAACATTAACTTAATACTAGCGGCTCTGATCGATCTTCTACCAATTTAGGTAGACGAAGGAAGCGGTGTTGTATAAATCGATTGCACGCAAGAGTATACACACGTCGGTTACATTGTTGCGCGGGCTGTATTGAGCTTGTATACTACGGCAATTCGCTGAAATCGCTGAAATTATCGAACATTACTCCTTTGAATTGCAAATCGTTTTACACTTTATACCACGAGCACGGTGGTATAGATGGATTATCCCATGGTCAAGTTCGCCGGATGGCGTTAAAACCGTGCCCCTGCTTCGGTCGCAGCATGATACATCTTCCGCGTACTACATACACATAGGTATACGAACCGTCGCGACCGACCTGTGCAGCTCGTGTCTATGTAGTTTTTGATATTTTAACATCGGACACGGCAAGCAACGGTATCTCTTCTCCGACACACTTGATGGTAATTTCAGTTGTCAGCCGGATAAAGGCCACCAACTGTTCTTCTATCCAATGCCGCCCGCGGTACTCGGGATTCGAGTTTCACATCACGATTGTACATTACGTACCCATAAAGGAGATAGGATTTGGTAGCATAAGATCACCTCTAAAAATCGAATTGGTTTAATTTTGAGGTTACAACGCAGGACGAATTGGTTGAATTAGCTCGTAGAGGGATCGAGTTCTTTGATTTTGCAGCATTCGTTGTTGATGCATTTTGTTGAATAAAAAAAAAATGAATAGATTAAACTAGCTTATTTTTCAATCGGAAATCGTCGTGGCATGTGTCTTGGATCGAAGATCGAAGTTAAAAAGAAAGGCAAGGAAATTCGAGCTAAAGGAGAGGGTGATGAGGAAGAAGGAAACGATGAAGAGGATCTAGAAGAGGAAAAAAGAGAAAGTCCGCCATCTGGCGGTTTCTTAAGCTTATCATGTTTTCCATGCATTCCTCCAATTCGTTCATCTTTATGTAAGCATCTGCGACCCTACGTACCGGACGACTGCCTAAAATATTGACCAGAGCTTCGTTTTTATCTTTCCCTTTGTTATGTTCCTCTATTCATTTTGATCTTCGCACTCGTATAGCTTTAGTATCAAGTAGTTCTCTGACTTTCTCGAAGGATCTTTTGAATTCATTTCAGAAAATATTCATTTTCTAACGAAATATATTTGAGCTCGTTCTCCTTCAGAGCGTTTTGCTGTTGGTCGATGAGGGCTTTAAGATGGGCAAGCTCAGCATCCGCCTGCTCTTTATCACAATTTAACTTACCGAAGCGATGGTCGAATTGCTTTAGTTCCTCTTCTAATTCTTTGTGTCTCACTTTTAGACCTTCAATCACTTGTAGATGCTCCTTGATCTCCTTTGATAGTTCTCATTTTCTTCGATGATGCGACGTTTTCCCCGCTCACTTCGTTTAACCTGTCTCTAGTGGCTGAAGAACTTTTTCAATTGAAAAACCATCGTCAAAGCAAGGTGTTTTCGATCGTGCAATTTGTTAAGGTTAACAAGGGATTAATGATATTCAAGAAGAGTAATAAAATTAAAAACGAAAAAGAAGAGGAAGGCAAAGAAAAAGAAGGAGACAAACGAAGAAGATAATAATGGAGAAGAAGGTCAAGAAAAAGACGAATTTTCGTATACGACATCGTAATTCGACAAAAATGTTGGTCAGAACAGATATTTCTTTTTCTATTTTCTTTCCAAATTTCGGACTTTTACGTTACTTGTTAAAGAAGTTGTTGTGTGTACTTTCTTGTCGTACCTACTACTTTTCCTGCGTCTGTGCACATCCAAAGTTATTGCGTTCTGCAACAATCTAGTGACATCTGATCCCACGCCAAATGCGATAAGCATCTAATACGCATCCAAGCCATCCAGGAAAAAGTAAATTAACGCACGCATCAATCAAATATTGACAAGTACACGCAAAGGAAAGAAAAAGAAAAAAAAACGGAGCAAATACGCACAGCTCGAGCATTCCTTTGCTAGTAAATTATTCATTAACGACAATCGACCGGCAAGAAATGAAATCAACCGATAACGTTAAACACACCATACGGTAACTTGTCCAACAATTTAATTATCTTCGTTATGGAATTGTCGTATATAGTAGGTCGTCGCCGCCTTGACGTACAAATTTAAAAACTATTTACAAGAGTGGCAGCAAGAACTCGTAAGCTTAAACGGTAGCAGATCGTTTCTAGGCGATAAAATGATGATGTACGTACCGGTTAAGGAGATCCATTATCGCATGGGAAATTGAACGTATTCCATGTGAACAAGTGGAAAAAGAAAAATTACTGCTGGTGCGCGGGTTTCGTTTCGTATATATGTAACTCCTTAATGCCGAATGCATTAACAATTAGTCTTTTTAGTTATTTTCTAGACGGATGCAAATTTGTGAGCGTCTCTTTTTTAGCGGCGGAATCGATTGATTTCTAGATGCAGCGCCCTTAAAAAAAATTAAATTAAATTAAATATCTCGGAAATTATCACAGATATAATACTTTTTTACAATCTATATGAAAGAAGTATATATTTGGGAGGAACCGCAAATTTTCCGAGAATCTCATCGAACTCATCTGAAACACGTTCGAAAACATGGATATTCCTCCTAATTTCAGCGTACAGAGATAGGATACGTACAGCGTAATGAGAAACTCGCAGATGTCTAATGAAAAATACCGGAATAATACGATTACCACGCGAAGTCCGGTCTGCCCCCCAACCAATTCCCACGTGCCCTACGTCGGAGCTGCGGCACGAAAAATGAGGGACATACCGACGTAATTATTACATGAATTAATCATAGATGCCTGCTAGTGCGGGGAATACGTTCTTCGAAGTTGTACCGTCGTATTAGTACGCGGATATATGGAACAAGAGACGAACATGGGAGGGGAAGTTGATTACATGTAGTGGAGCAGGGAAAATTACGTTCATCATGTAAAATAATAATAATAATAAATTAATTGTTCGTGCGGTTATTAATATATCTCGTTATTACGTTAGAAATAAAATAATAATAATAGAAAAGATAATACAACTTATGAGAAAGGAGCCGGATTTTGCTGAATGTCTCGAATGATCATCGTCAACGAAGCTCGTACGACCAAGTTTAAATTTAGCTACCCGAAATTCCATTGTGGCAAATGGTGGCGTAAATAGCGTTCGTCTCGGGCTATAGTTTGCGTAGACTTATTGCCTTTCGAATGCTTAAATTATCGCATTTGATGGTTTTATATTCGATTTATTGTTTTTCCTTCTAGCCACAATGACAAAATTGCGCCTTTCTCAAACGTGCTGTTAGATACAGCCTCTTTTTTTGTAAAAAGCTAAACAATAAAAATGTTGTGGAATACAAAGGCGGCGACGTGATCAATGCTAACTAAAATTCCAAAAATAATTAATTTTACTTATTTTGTGGGCCAATTGAAATAAAAATCAAGCGGTCAGGTTGAATTTAGACGGTTTCCTGTACCGACCCAATTTAACGTAGTTCTCCAAGCAAGTTATGAGGGTGCCAAGGGATGGCACATCGATCACCTTGCTCTTTCTCGACGGTAAATGCAAGACTGGTATCAATGTTATTTAATACTGTAACGGTATTTAACAATGGGTGAAAGAGAAGCTTCATTCCAGTCTTGTTTCGTCTCTTTAATATCGCAACTAATTTGTTATTTGTCCATGAATTTTTTCGGCCTCCCTCTTCTCCTTTTTTGCTGCGCTTTTGTTACCATCACTTTTGTTTAATCCGTGTTAATCTTCAAGTTCTTCGTTCCATATTGTTAAATTTGCTCGTTTGAAAATTAATTATTTACATTGCGCCATATACACGACTTCCTTTAATTATATAACGATATGTCATTTATAATTTGAAGCGTTTCATTAATACATCTATGTTATTCAACGTTCATTTACAAAATTAATGCAGAGGTTAAAATTAGCAAATTACACCGCCCTAAAACGCGCATATATCACGGAATAATCTGTAATTAATTCTTTTACAAAGGGAAGGGTAATTAAGTTGTTTTTCCAATATCCAACAATCGCATTCTTGAAGAACTAAATTAACGTTTTTTTTCTTTCCTTTCGAGTCGGTGTTAATGGAGAAGGAGTATCCTTTGCGCCTAACAATTCTTTCCGTCGTAAGTGCTGGATCCGTGTACCGTTTATAAAAGTTCAAAGGAGGTATTCACGTTACAGGAGGCTGAATCACCAAGATATTTTAAGAGGGATAAATTTAAAAGACGAATTGTGAATGTACGCCGGTGGGATATAATTAGGAATATAATCACGTTTTTAAAACAAGACTTTTCCACAACTAACTTTATTTTTGGGGAGAACAAAGTTAGAACTGCGAATATATTTATTTATGTTACAGTACACATTATAAGAGATCTTTAGGAAAACAGAAAGTATTAACAAATCCTCGTATTTAACAAACTTAACTTATCTGTGAATAGAGGTGTTCCTCAAGAATCTCTTCTGGGTCCTTTGCTCTTTCTAATCTACATAAACGATACGCCGTGTAGCTTTCATATCCTTTATGGTATGGCAATCCAGTATGGCGATAATACTTCCACGTGGTTAATAATGTCGGGATGATGATGAAGATATAAAAAAATTATTCAATTCCGCCAATATTTCACGATATGATGTGCGTCGCTAAAACTACTACCTTAAGCTCATTTATGACCTTGAAGAAGCTTTAAAGAAAAAAGCGAAACGTTCTAAATAACGATAATAAGGAACATAGAGTGCTATGGAAAACACTAAAGTATCGGCACGTTCCGCATTATACAAGTTATGGAACAATTGGTCCAACAACGACTAAAAAAAGGCTTTTCAATAAGTCTATCAGAACTGAGTGTCTAGGTAAGCCTTTCTCGTTCAGATAATAGATTGGATCGAATCCTGAGCTCGCAACCCTCTAAATGTCAAATCTTTCAGAGTTTGCACCTTACTGTGTGTAATATTGCGCATCGATTGTTCCCTGTAAATGGCGAAGCTGTTGGACGTGCGAAAACATGGAATAGTAATTGTTATTTGCATACTTTCTAAATATGAAGAAACTGTCTAATAAGTGCAACTCCCTAAACACAGCGCAAAATATCTTGGCCTCCAATCTATCAGCGAATTGAAAAATTTGCAAGATCGCGGACATCACTGCGCATCTAAAATATTAAACGTACGACATTATTTTTCACGTCGAGAGATTATCGGTTCTTTTTTTTGAGACACGCAATGTTAGCCGTTAAAGATCACCGTTTGAAGACCAAAAAAAGCTTCTTTGCCTCGATAAATCTCGTAGGAGTTCCATAAGTATTCGGAAACGAAGCGATTATTACGCTGACAAGCCGCGAAGCCAGCCAAAGAATCGTCATCGTGGAAAGAAATTATGTTGTAACATCGTCGTTTTCGTGTTGATCTCTCATGTTAGGTATTTCCGACGATAATTCAACGCGTTTAGAAGAATAAAACGCTAACGTTTGCGTCCGAAATTATCCAAGTGAAGATTTCGATATGCCACTGCAGCGTTGTTACGTACGGATATCGTATGCACTTTTATAGGGTTCAAAGTCACTGGTAAGAGCAATGCGTGATTTTGGAGATAGTCAGATGCACGTTTAATATGTTAATTGACCTTCGCAGACTGTGTAGGGTAATAAAAAAGCGTTTCATGCGAGTTTCCCCTCTCAAACGAACGGTAAAACAAGACAGGACGATGCACATAAATGAATGCACGGCAGATATGGTAAGTACAGTGTACCAAGAAAATATCCGAATAGGATCATCGAATTGGAGGCGGTTACTCGAGAGACTAAGACACATTGTCTTTATATCACGTCACTTAACTTTTTCCGTTTGTCCGATGTTATGAATTTAAAAAAGAGAAATCTTATCCTATCACCCAGATTATGTTGTTTTATTTTTGTTTTGCTTTAATTCTATAATTCTAATACTTTTGCATGTAATTTATATGACCTTTGGTAGGATTTAAATTAAATAAATAAGTAACCATCGGAACATGCCGAAACCGTCCAAACTTACTACACATTTTCTCTTTGGCGTCTTTTCGAGTTCATCAACGGTAAGTACTAGATCATTTTAGCCTAACGAGTTTCACGTGGCGGTGGTGCGGTGGTAGTGGTTGAACGAACACGTGACTTCAATTCGAATAGGCGAACCGTAGTAACAGGTAGACCGAGGTGTTCTTTTTTTTGTTTCCATTGCAACAAGACGATACCCGCGGACGGACATTTTAAAGAATGAATACGTAATCAAATCGGTGTATTTATTCAAACGGTCGAAGAGATAATTCTAGGAATTCGATCTTCTTTGCTTTCCTTTGAATTTTTTCGGGGGATGATTGATGGATATCTCAAAATCAAAGTAAGCTGCTGGCGAGGTCGCTGGAGAACGGTGTACTATCCTTTAATTTGATTGACAAGCGATCGATTGCCGTGTTATTCTTTAAAAATAGCGACAATGTGAATGACGTTACGATTTTTTTTTTTGCTTTCTACGAATGAAGTTCTGCGAAGTACATCGGATGTCGCATTTAAATTAACAAAGTTAATAGCGCTTCCTAGTAAACCGGAAACGTTGTACGAATCAAAATCACATTGAATTTGCCCGTTTCATTGTGAATGCATTGTGTAAACAACAGGTACGTACTACTTCCCACTACGTACCTGTCTTAACACGGCTCCTTCTGATCTCTAGCGGTTCGAGTTTATTTAAGACGACTACCGGTCTCTCCTCTTAATTGATAAATAAATTAGCGTCGACGGAGTGCAGCATTGACTAATCAGCTCGGACAATATCGCTATTGACTGAATTTTTTATGCTACGTTGAGCGTCACACTTCACTGAGAACGCTTTTCGACGGAGAAAAGGATGTAAGATAACTGGTTGGTTATCTTCAAACTGATTTTTAATTCAAAGACATTTTACAGGATGGGCAGCCAATTTAGTTAGGCGAGCCCTTTACCGCTGCTAAACACGAGTCCGTCTAGTCTCTGCTAATTTCGTGAAGCGCACGGAAAGTAACGAACTTTAAATGAGAAACTCGAATCATTACTTTGTTACAACGAAGAAGTAAGCTGCAGAAACGAGTTGGGCTTCGCGAAATTGGCAGAGACGAGACTGATTCGTGTCTTGTCGAATCTCGGGGAAACCAGTAGGCAACACGAACCCTTTCTTATGAGACGAATAGACACGAGTCTGTCTATTCTCTGCTAATTTCGTGAAGCGCAATTCGTTTCTGCAGGCCTGCGGAGGCTTTCCTCGATCGTTGAATAATCTAGCGTAAGAAGATAATAATAATAAATATGGTATGGAACAATACACGTATTTCGTTTTTTTTTTTCCTTTTTTTTCGAAATGGAGGGTTGTAATATTATTATTTTTTATCCGATATAACCACCAAGAAGACCTTTATTTCAAGTTTTTCAAGTATAGATGAATTCGTACGACAATATTGTGTAATTATCAGTAATTACGCATGATCAAACAATAAAGTCCAAAGATTAATCGTTAGACTATCGATTCTCGTTAAGCCTTGAAAAGTGGCTGTTTTATGTGACCTCTCTGTGGTGGTAGATAAAATCTAGATTAATTCATCGCATTATCGTTTGATAAATCTCGTGTCGCTGGCGTGCAACGTTGATTATCGTTTGGAGCCTGCGTTATGTACGTCGGTGTAACGAGGAAATATTGCAGGAAATGCATGTACCTTTGAAATGAACCGAAGTTAATCACGTAATCAACCTTGCAATCGATATTTTAAGCCTAATTGGTCAGTGTGTGATATTGCTAAATTTATTCAATTTGTTTTTAACTAATTAAATAGGAGGTTCGGATACACGTGACTTATATAAAGTCGCTTATAGATCTCATTAGGAAATCATCATGTATCATGTGTATATTTTGTCAAGTTAGCGACGCCTTATTAGCCTGTAATTCGACTACATCAACCATGTCTTTTCTTCTTTTCACCTCCTCATTTGAATACGAATGCAGTAAAATGTATAACGGTTGCAGCACTTAGTGAACGAAAACGGACCTGGGCGATAAAGATACGTAATTTTGCTCCTTTGATCATCGTGTATTTTATTGCTACGTATGTACATCAATACTGTAGAGTACGATTGTCTTCGTTTACTTCGAAAGGAAATCCATAATAATTTTATTGCAATAAAATGCAGATGATGCCGTTAAACGATGTGTAATTCTTAGAAATCATTGATAGCACCTAATAATGGTGAATCGACGTATAATAAGCGGAATTTCAATAGAAACCATAACTCTTACTATTTATTGTTCCATTTCTCAAGAACTAAGAAGTTAACTTTATCGGCTGAAGATACAGTCATTTTAATACCAAAGAATGGTAATAGCCATATTTCAACTTTATGTTTTAAAACAGGAAATGCCCTTTTAAAGTTTTAAAGCGTCTGCTACACTAAACTTTGCAGACGACAGAAGAAATAAGAAAGTATGATACATGTCCGAATGGTTTAAATAGATTTGAATGCGAGAACGTACAAATAAGTACCTAAGAACAAACGAAAACAGGAAGAGGCTACAATACACCAATAAATTTTTTTTGCTTCACGTTCTTCAATTCAATATGGAAAACTAGCGTTAAGTTTGGTGGGGAACTTGGAAGGGAACTTTCGTTCATCACGTCCCAACCTTTGATTACTTTTTCTTATCCTGAACGAAATTCGAAACCAGGGCCTTTTTTAGTGGAATCAAATATTTTGTCATTATTCGTGAATCCTCCTTTATAGAAATCTTAATTGCCGATCTTTATATCTTCTACCCTTCAATTGTTCTCTTCTGGGGTGAACTCCCCGCATCGGTGGTTTATTTGGTGTTTTTCAGTTTTCTAGATGTTCCTTCTGGTTTTGCTAGAGTCTTTTCACTTTTCGCTGGAGTCCTTTCAGACTTTACTGAGCTTACTTCCTTTCTTTCCCGCGTACCTGTTGCTACTGCTTTACTGTTGGAATGTACAAAAATAACGAGCGTAGATAGAAAATATAGGGATAAGGTGGAACCATTCTCAAACAATAGAGGATAATCGACTAATATATGGAAAAGCTTAAATTCATTAACACAGCTCTACGCATCTACGTAGATGGGACATCCAGATTAAGTAAGTTGAAATCTTTGAAACTATGGCGAATATGCTGGTGACTAATTTACAAGGAATCTGACCAACGCTAAACTCGATAGAATGAACAAGCATAATTGATCAACGCAATATTATAAAATGTACTTAAAATATATTTTGCACCTGCTTACTTACCACAACTCTTCCAGAGCTAATACAGGAAGATTAATGATAAATTTATCGAAAATATAAACCATCGATAAACGCTCGAAATTACAGTAAGAATGATGGCCCTTTCCACGACGTTATTCCGGTCCATTTATAGCCTTAACTTTTTATCGACGTTACGAACCGCCGCACGGCAAGACGTCTGCCTCTTCGCAAGACGAGACTCGAATCGGCCTTCACCGTTTCATGGTCCAGAAAATTTCTTGTCCACGGTGAATTTCACAGGTGAACGAACTTAATGTTTTACGACGTGCGTGCGGACCTTCGACTTTCGTTTATTGGGCACGTGCGCAGGTACGTATTAGTTTTACGCGGCGATCATCCGCGGTGCAAGAAAGTCGATACGCTGTTTACCTTGAGAATTTTTCGAAAATGCCATAGTTACTCCATCAAAACTTCTAACTAACGCGTTTCGTATTCGATAACCCTTCATACCATCCGAATGTGGAGATTCATGGGACGTCCTGTGGGCATAATTATGTTATGCGGGGATAAGTACTTACGTATTACCCTGTGTAGAGCGTTACGATCAGACGTATTAAAAATATTTCGAGTCAGTCTCTGTAGTCATTTCAATGTAATATGTCGCAATACGTATGTTCCCCGTTAAAAGGCGTCTTAAGTTATTACCGAACAATTTATATTCACGTATTTATGGATCTAGAACTAACTGTTGGATTAACTGATGAGAGGTGCGATTGATTTTTTTGTCGTCCGCTTAGTTGGATGCTTGAAAATTACAATCTAAAGCGTTGCAAACCAGTTTTTTTTTCAATCTAAGCGTTGTATTAATCGCAGGAGGCTGATAGTTTACTATCTAGAATGAGAAAAAAGGAAATACATGAGTCAAATGCTCATTATATATGAAAAGAAGAGATTATTGCAACAATAACAACGTGCTAGAGTAGCCTCTTCTTTTTCAAGACTCGCCGTGTAAAATACGTCCAGATACCTTCAATCTCCGCGCGTAACATAAAAATCCTCGAGCCACTCTTTTAAGACGCAATTAAAGCTCCCGTATCGGAATACTAAATCTAATTAATATGCCCATAAACGTTCCTAATAACCGTCAGTTTATGATCGCATTTAACCAAACCAACAAGTAACTAACGAAACACCATCTCACAGCAACACCTACTCCAGTTATCACGAAGTAAATCGCAATATGCTCGTGCATTTGTTTATGATCGAATAAAGATTTTCAAATCGATAGGTTCGAAATTAACATTACCCATCTTTAAACGGTAACTATGTGTTTAATAGCAATGCAATTGGAGTATTTATTGGTTGTAAAAGGTCTGTAAATCGGACGTTTTGTCATCATTCTTCGATCACCAAGGATACAAGATGTTTTCTTTTAGGCATGGTGACGGTCGGCGGCGGCGCCTATACTGAGCAGATGATTTGCGCCATCACCCTGTAAGGAACAAGTAACAAACGATATTCGGATTATACGGGGCGGCCATGTCGAATCTAAATCTGAACGACACATTGAAACAAACTTTTTATAAAAATCAATTCATATTCTTCCCGTGAAAAAATTGAAAGTCTGTAAGAACAATTAGGTCCATTCGTAGCACACGCTGTATATCTAAAGCCTAACCTAAACCTAAAATGACCGCAATCTAATAGTACATCTCGTCCGACCACCAACTATTGGGATATCTCCGGATGAATAGCCTTCTTAACTCATCGAAAACGATTATGAATGTCGCGTACGGCAACGCAGGCAGAAGGCACACCGGATGCACCGGCTCCAGCCTCGCCATATTGTTTATATACGGACAGTAGACCACCAACGTCGCGAGCGCAATCTCGAACATCACGCCTAAATTCAGCACCCAATTATCCATGCCCTGCTGGATCAGCGATAGCCTGCGCGTCTTGCAGATGAGCACGTCGGCCACCTGCGTGATGACGATGGCCAGAAAGTACGCGCTATATCCTTTCCTCTCCAACACCACACGTTCTCTGTACGACCATTCCTGGCCGTAGGAGTCTACGACGGCATCGTTGGTGTTGTCGTCCCATTCCGTGCGTAATCCGACGACCCTGCTTATAAGAAAGCCGTGCTTCGCCATAGTGAAGAAATACGCGGATAATCCGGCGCAAGCTTGGACCGCTCCTATTTGAACGTAGGTGTAGAGGATGAGCTTCAAGGTGACCAGGCGATCTCTCTTGGGATCGCGCGGTTGCCTCTCCATAATATCCGATTCGGGCTTCTCGTACGCTAAGCTGATAGCCGGCCAAAGATCGGTTCCCACATCAATGATGATAATGGCCATAACGCTTAGAGCGCTTGGTATCCCGATCATGACGAACAGCAGGAAAGGTATGATCTCCGGCACGTTGGATGTCAAGAGGTAACCCAACGTCTTCTTTAGATTATCGAAGATTAAACGGCCCTCCTCGATCCCCAAGACGATCGTGGCGAAGTTATCGTCTAAAAGGATCATGTCGGCGGCTTCCTTGCTCACGTCGGAGCCGGTGATGCCCATCGAGATGCCTATGTCGGCCCTCTTCAACGCGGGAGAATCGTTAACGCCGTCTCCGGTGACGGCGACGATTTCGGCCTGGCGTTGGAACGCTTCGACGATCTGCAACTTCTGCTGTGGGCTGGTACGCGCGAACACTATCTCCGAGTGCGTCTTGATGATGACGTCTATTTCTTCGTCGGTCATCGTACGCAGCTCGCCGCCCGATATTACCATCGCCGAACAAGACATTATTTCTTCCTTGGGAATTGTCGTTATTGAAACGTTTTTCTTCATTGCGAGATCGTACGCCGTCGTTCTATCCGGAGATATGATGCCGACCTGAAGAGAGAAGATGCGTAATTATATGAAAAACTGCCGAGGCCATATTTTAAGTATTAGTAGCGGAATTGATAAAATTTTTTTCATCAACAAATCGAGAAGTACATTCCTAGATATACAGGGTGTCAATAAAATTGCATTGCTATCTTCATAACTACCGATTTTACGAAATCGATCAAGTGAGCAAGTCGGCAGTGAAACTTTATAAATTCATCAATATTTCGAATTCGGAGAAAGGCAAAAAAGACGTTGATGGCTACATATACATATTAAACGGAGTGATCCCCTTAAATTGTACAATATCTAAACGTGCTATCGAAATACTAAACCACCCTCTATATGCTTTAAATAGTATTCTTTGAATCAGAAAAGATATACTTAACCCGTGACTTCCGTTAAGTGAAAGGCGCGAAAACCAATCAAAGTAACTACTTCATTCATTGGATCGTTAAAATATACCGCTTTAAGTGGATATAAACGATTTTTTGTTAATACTAATTCTTCAATTTATCTCCCTCCATTTCGAATATAGCGCAGTCTCACCTTCTTAGCGATGGCCATCGCGGTGATCGGATGATCGCCGGTCAACATCACCACCTTGATCCCAGCAGTCCGGCACTTTTGGATCGCGTCGAGGACGCCATCCTTCGGGGGATCGATCATCGACATCAATCCGGCGAATCTTAATCCCTCCAGCGGAAAGTTCGGCTTGCTGGCGTCGAATACGTAATCTTCCGGGAACTCCTTTGTGCTGAGCTCTAAATCGGCGAACGCTAGGACCCGCTCGCCCATGTAGCCCATTTTCAGGATCGCCTTCTCGACACGCTTCTTGTACGGGTCGATCGAAACGTTCTTGTCGTTCAGGATGATCGTCGTGCAGCGCTGCAGGACCCTCTCCGGCGCGCCCTTCATCACCAGCACGAACTTACCGCGTGCCCTCATGTGCACAGACACCTGGTATTTCGTAACCGAACTAAACGGTATCTCGCACATCTGTACGGAACAAATACGATGGTTTCAATAGTGAATTGAATCTACGTCACCCGGTAATGCCTATGTTGCGTTTCGGAATTTAACAAATTGGTTTAGGTGGGATTGGTCAGCGGTGATATATTTTATTTATCAATTGTAAGTATCGAAAGAACCACTGTTAGTTACCTTTGGGTTCTTATCTCTTCGGTCCATCACGTCTCCAACCAGGATTTCCATCGCCCTGAGCACGGCTTCCTCGCTAGCATCTCCCATGACGCGTCTCTTCTCCGGTGGCAAGTCGAAATCGTTAGCGTGATATTGGGCTTTGCTGCAAAGTATGCCGACGCGACACAACACCTTGAACGAATGCGTTGGAGACGGTTTGTAGGCGGGATCCAAAACGTCCACTATCTCCTGGTCGCAGTATAAATGTGAGACAGTCATATGATTCTGTGTCAGCGTACCCGTCTTATCGGAACAGATGACGCTGGTCGAACCTAATGTTTCGATCGCTTGCAGATTCTTCACCTGCGAATTGAGAGGGAGGCGGAAAGAGACGAATGAACAATTCGTCTTTGACTCTCGACGGATATACAACGTGAGTTAACGATCTAGCGAAGTGATATACGTTAAATTTTGATTACATCTTGTCGCTAAACCGTTGACTCACCCCCCGTATACATCTAACTTGCCAGGCACTGTTTCTTCGCGAGTCTTTTCGCCGTCAACGTCAGGCCGGCGGTCAGCGTCACCATCAGGCCCTCGGGCACGTTCGCCACGATGATGGCGATGCAGAATATGAACGCTCTGATTACGGTGTAACCCAACATCAAGGAAGTGATGAAGCATATGAAACCGACGATCAGGGCCATGGCGGTGATGAGTTTGATGAAGAGTTTCAGCTCCTTCTTGATGTTCGTCTCTTCGGCGACGAGTACGGACGTCAAACCGGCGATATGACCCATTAGAGTATTCCTCCCGGTGGCAATTATTATGCCATAACCTGTTACGTTGTTAACAGAATACTTACAGAAAATTTGGATCATGACGATGTAACAATAAACAGTGTGAAGGTTGATATGTAAAAAATTGAGAAGATAAAGTTTTTGTTGTGTAGTAACCGTTAATTTCCTCAACTTCAAACGATTGACCATCAAATACTATAAAAAAGGCCAGATGAATTATCCCCAAAATTAAAGTTTTTTGAGATATTAACATCATTGTTAAACAGGACTATTATCTCTTATAATAATGTCAGAATCGTCGAAGTCGCTAAATTTTAAAAACTAATTTCTCTCATATTAACAAGGCGGATAATCTCCATGCTTATTCTATCTGATGAAGCATCTCATTGAAGTTGAAGTCCTTGAATTTTAAAGTGGACTAATCTTACAAAAAAAATGCGCCGTGTACTTCGATGATCGACGACACTTACCTGTCCCTTCCACTACGTTAGTCCCGTAAAAAGCTAAGTTGGCCGTCTCCAACGGATTATCATCCGTGCATTCGGGTACTCTAGTCTGCGGTTCCGATTCGCCGGTTATCGAGCTATTATCGACTTTGAGAAGATTAGCGCTGATTATTCGTATATCGGCCGGTACGCAATACCCGACGCGCACGTGCACCAGATCACCGATCACCAATTCCTCGCACGGGAGCTCCGTGTACACACCGTCGCGAATGACGAAAGCGCTCTTCGGCATCATCTTCCTGAAGCCCTCCATCACCAGACTGTTGGCCGCCTCCTGATAGAAGCCGAAGAAACCGGTCACTAGTACAACAGTCACCAATAGGACAGCTGCAATTGTCAGTCTCAGAATGAGTATCGCGCAATTCAATAGACTCGAACCCATCTCTTCTTATCGACGTTCGCAATCCTCTTTATACAGAGGCAAAGGATCATCCTCAGAGCGCGTCTTATCTGGCGAAGATCGCCGGAAATGATCGACGGGAGAAACGTCGCCAAGATGAGATGGATTGAAAATCTGCAAGGAAGGAAGGAACTTATACGTAGATGTTTTGGTAAGAGGAAAGTGCAAGTAGACGACTTCACTTAATTCATATGAATGCAACGAATTAAAAAAATCAAATGGAAATTAGAGAATAAAGCAACAAAAATTGTTTGGTACATACCCTAATTCTTAATACATGAAGATGTTCAACTTTAAATAGTTAACAATAGTTACCGATCGGTTACGAGATTCTATAGCGAGTGTGGAAATTTGTTCGAGCTCACCTAAATACAATTGTTCCTCTTCCATTCGTTTGGTTTGGGAATAAGACATGGCGAACCCGAAGACGCTAAGACAGGCGCCGATCCACAGCAAGATATTGAAGCCGCCGAAGACGTATCCGGATAATATCAACCATCTAGACCTTCCAGCTGGCGGAATCAGACAGTTCGGACCGTTGACGTGGAGCAACCTCGCCGCCGCCCAATTTGTCAAACCTGTTTCTATATTCGTGACATATCTGCAAGCAATTGTAGTTATGGCAAGAGTTTTCATTAACGAAGGTGGAAGTATTTGTGGGTTCAGAACTTAGTAAGCCCAATATTATCCATAACGCTAATTTCGTGGTCTTACTTGATTATTACTTCGCGAATGGTCAACATGTGATCATTGATGTCGATATCCTTCTTGATATCCTCTAGCCTGTCCGATTTTCTGATCACTGAGAAGTTATCACTAAACGTAACGCTGGATAAGGAATGAGGAACACTATTCTTCTTTCTCAGATCCATTTCGAACCGTTCTTAAAAGAATTATTTTCAATTATACGATGTAGGTACGAATGACAGACGTGTGCGTCTGAAACGTAAAGATTGTTTTAGTTTGACTAATGTAGCTGCCATAGAAACTATATTAAAGGTAGATATTTAGTTATTTACTATTTGCATTTTGGTCCAAAAAAAAGCAGATTTTTGAAAGAAATTGAATTAATTTGACATTCTCAAAAATAAAAGGATTATTAGCAAGAATTTTTGTAAGTAACAAAAATCCATGTTAAGCACGTTCCATTTCGTAATTATTTAAACCACCTTTCGCATATGTCGCCTTATCTAATTTCGAAGCGCTAATAGGATTCAAAAACAAGTATGCTTGAAAATATCCATTTTTAAGCATATTTAGTATTAAGCATTCCGCTAATTTGTCTAAAACGTGCATTTACAATAAGACTAAGAAGAGTATCCTCTTCGTCGAACATTGTCAGATGTACATATTTAAAGTTCTAGCTTCTTGGAGAAACGCTGCATCTAAAATAGAAGACGTACACTTTACAAGGTTACGGAGTCGTCGGAAATTAAATTAACTTTGCTCCGCGTTTACTTTAAGCACGTATCTATGTACATCTACTAGCGTGGGAATTGCAAGACGTAGGTAACGTACTTATTTCTAATCGATTTAAAAAGAATGTCCGCTGTCCAGAAACATTTGAATTTCATAGTTGGATGGAAGTCTTTCATAGCGAATGTTGTGCGTGAACGTACCCTGTTTTACCAACCACAACATGTTATTAGGGTCTCTGCATAGATGTCGTAAGTAGTGGACCAACATCTTTCGGTAAGCATATCTCAGTAATTTTTTTTTTCTAATTTTGTTCTCGTTAATTTCAACAATTGACCACGTTACGCTTGTGATTATTATCTTCATTTTACACGTATTCCATACGAACCTTACATTTGCACAACCACAATAATTGCGTACAGCCGCTACAATTATTCTCATACGGCGGTAGTTGAATTGGCAATATATGTTAAGTTTTTCTACATTAAAAGAACCAAAGAGAACTTTCGAAATTACACATTACGGTCTACAAATTATAACCTTGTAAATTATCTATCTATTTCAATATTCTACGCATATTATTTACTAATATTAACGACGTTGTTAGTGTCCTTTCACATCATTTCGAAAACTAAGAATTCTACTTTTTCGAAGACCGTAAATTGAATCTTCAACGGCCGATGCCGACGTCGGAGTTATCGGTTTCGGATCTAAGCGGTAATTTAAAATTTGTGCGTGGAAAATGGGAGTTCACCGCCAATCGCGAAACTTGGTTCTTCCCATAATTAAACGCGCATAACGGATACCGAATCTTTCTTTTTTTTTTCACGACATCGAGTATCGAGACTTATATGGGGAATAGTCATCGGTTAAGATTGCAGGCAGTGTACCGCCTGTGTGTAAGCGAATTTAAGGCCAAGCGAAATGAATTTAATACGGGGTTATACCTGAAAGTCCCCGGATTCTATTAACCTTTAAAGTAGCCTCGTTGGGTTGGAAACACGAAATTGCAGCGCCTCTACCACGTAGGAAAGAAATATTCTGGAAGCCTCCTCTTACTAATAATCTAATAAAGATAATTTAAAATAGCTGCAATCGTGCTACTACTCTTCCTTTTTTTATCCCAAATTAATATAATTCTTGCAGAATTGCGATATCCCGCGTTCTGCGTCATTCTTCTTAACGAAAAACGTGTCCGTTCTTGTTATGAAATTCGGCGAATGGAAACGCACCCTTAATTTTAATTTAATGTCGCAATACGAAGAATACGTTCATTTATTCTTTTCGTTATTCGATTAACCAAACCCCCCCACCCACACACACACACTCACACATTAATGGCGGACCTTATTGCATTATCGATTAACGACTTTGCATAAATTACTGTCAGACTACCCAAGAAATACCTAACCAGTACGTACTTAAGATTAAAAGCACATATGTACATCCAATACATAGATGCTATATCGGAGTGCCCCGATGCATTTTTCCTGTTGGCGAAGTAGGGAACAACCTGGAAAAGAAAGCGTCGTGTGAAGCCGCGTGATTTGCTCGGCGAGATTGCAGCGGAAACAATATTGTTTATGTATTGTTCCTTGCGCACCTCACAACACACCGATCTGTGCAGACGAGGATAAGCACAACACCCACTAGCTAGAACGCTGACTGGTTTTTGCATGCTGTGGTATTTTATACGTCCATATCTGAGAATTGTTCGTGTGCCTACAGTTAACGTATTTCAACGCTGGTTTATCGAGGCAATAGCGTAATTAATATGCAAACTCGGGCTTGACACGATCTGCTGGAGGATCGTGAGAAATGCATGCGAAAGGTTATCAATTTGCCGATGCAAATTGCGTTTCTTCAATTGGTCCATAAAATTTCATATTTCATTCCATTAAAATTGAACTTTTAAGGTTAAGTTATTTGTTTCAAGCTTTATTTCGGCAAAATAATTATACAGTAACCGTTAACTCTAGAAGTTATTATTATTACATAAAGCGTATGTCTACAGAACGGAAATTTGGCAACAATCTGAACTCGACTAAAGCAAACGGATTATTCTGTAAAGGCGCCGGAAGTCCATATATCTAGCTTCTTGGCTTTGGCCGCGATCCAACCAATAAAACCATTGGCTAGCTCTCATATCCGTTTTAATCTAACCGTTGCGTTCGTGTATTTAAATCCATAAATTAGGTAATGTATGCAGGTCTAAGGACGATACTAAGCGGTTTTAGCCGGGAATTTATGAATCCTGGCTTTGCAGCGGCTAATGCAGGAATAGAAACATACATTTTATGTAGATGTATTTATATGTATGCGTGGATAACATCGTTGTTCAACTGTAAGTCTTTCGTTCTTGCGCTCGGAGCCAATTTTATTTAAAAATACAAAAAAAAAACGAGTGTCGTGGAACGTGTTAAATTTGTAAAATAGAATTTGAATTTGTCATCATTCTGCTGTTTTTCTTTCGCTTCAAGATAAACGATGTTATGGAAACGACTAGTAAAACTATACGTGTGATTCTGCCTCTTTTTAGAAAGGATGAAAATGTCAATTTTTTGGATGATGTGGTTTAATATAGATATCACTCTGCTGATTCTGACGCAAAGAGGTCTCAGCAAGCTGACTTTTCGTGCGAATCGATCTTGGCGAACCATAAAAAGCTGCTTTTTCTGTTCGTGCAACTAGCGTTTTTGTTTTGTTGGGATCGCGTAAAAATTCGCTTCTCCTCCTTTGTTGCGATTCTCCTCAAATATCTATCTCTACAATTCTGTAGCAATTCTTGACAAACCTCAATTCTCCGTCAAGCGAACGTCACGTCAACTCCGTGAAGTCCACTTCTTGAGCAACATTTCGAATGTTGATCAGTTCGGGTATTCACTTGACGGGAGATCGTCTTGAACTGCTTCTCTCGGACCACCTTCGCCCGTTTGAGATACGTTTCTCATAGGATCAGCTTGATCCGATCTCGACGAAATTTTCCAAACCGAATCGCCGCCGGATT
Source organism: Oryctes rhinoceros (assembly GCA_020654165.1). NCBI lineage: Eukaryota > Metazoa > Arthropoda > Insecta > Coleoptera > Scarabaeidae > Oryctes > Oryctes rhinoceros. The sequence goes on from JAIOKQ010000974.1 coordinate 67,737, forward strand.
TTTCTATTTTCCGAAGCGAGCGAGCGACAGCATCCGCTTAGCATCGTATATCGTCCGCGACATCAAGATTCCGAATCCGATTTGTTCACGACGATTATTCGCAATATGCCGTATTTATCTTCGATTGCCGCGATCTCCCGTTGAATAAAACGAACCCGTAAATCGTGCGTCTCGAAACGTAGGCAGGCCCTGATTGTATGAGTTTAGATTCTCACGCTGTTCTCATGTCCTTATTTCCGAACGGCGAAGACCTCTCCGCCGCACCGCGCCGGCACGATGCGATTCCCTATTTCGCACGAAATTCCGCATCTCCAAATATGTCCGGTCGACCGTGGAAGATGTCGTCGTAAATACGGGATAGCGAGTTACTCGAATGCGGCTGTTATAACTGTACAACGAACCGAACTGTGCGACAGCGGGGATCTGCGTCTTCTTCTTCCTCTCGTGAGAGATGGTCGTCTCCTCGTTCTTCTTTTGTATAGGTACGCTACTTCCTCCGACTAGCTGACTCTTATATTGACTTTATTAGTCGAGATTGGCCCGAGGTTACGTACGTTCTTTAACGAATCTAACAGTATATGTGGTATCGTGAATAGTACTACTACAACAACAACAACAACAACAGCAGACGACGTGTATTAAACGCAAGAACTTATCGATTACGGTTATACGACTTGCTTAAAAAATCGTCGAGTATGCTGTTTGTATGCGTTAACGTTCACGTTGTCAAAATCTGGCAAGAAGTTTGTACCATTTTTTGTGCTTTTTCAAAGAAATGAAATATAATTATCTAGGTAACGAGGTAACGTTTGACTATTATCTAAAGAACATTACTAACGAGTATTGAAGGATAAGGTAATGTTTAACACTTTCGATCGCAAGACGTCGATTATTCGACGGAACACCAAAACCCTAATCCGCAGTTCTCTTTGCTCATTGAAACGTAACGAAACCCATACTTTCACGCTTCTATAACTCGCGAAAATTCACCTGAATCGAACGCCTGATTACCGATTACGCTCCGAAATGCTGACGCCAATCGGTTGCCTTTGTACGCCGCCTTTGCACTATCTAAGCGCCATCTAAAGCGCACCGCAGGTACGTGCATCGTGTTCGAGATGATGCCGCTCCCATTCCGTAGAGGATTTTTAATTTTCCGGAAGACGGCAGCTTTAAATTCATTGTCTTTACTTTATCCGGGCGGCGATAACTAAGCGAGCGTGAGAGTTATAATTTGGAGTAGGAACTTCTTTAAACCGGTTCCGTCCTCAAAAAAAAAAAAAATGTAAAGTCTGTATTTAGGAACGACCTAGTGATAATCGCGACAGCTTAGTATTATTAATTAGAGAGAATATAGGTCACTTTCATGGTCCTAAACAATGAAGAAGCTAAGGTGGAGGATAATCTTCTGCTCCAGCAAGTTTTGTGAATGAAAGCTAGGAATTCGCAGTATTCAGTTATAATAATTAATAGTAGCTGATCGACACCTATATACGTGCTTGCTACGTCTTCGGAGGTCTTGAGTGGGCGAGAAAGCAGCAGGAGTTGGTCGAAAACAAGCAGATTAAATATAAGATCTGACTTTAGAAATGCCAACGAATACTCAAGATTTTTCACCTGCCACGTCCTTTCTAAAAGAATAAACAACATATTCGCCACAATTAATTTGCCTTTCGCGGGCTGATCTACCAGGGACGTTGTTATAACCGTTTTATATTTTACTTGGGATTCCCAAGAAGAAGAATGCGAAGGAAGATATATTTTGACATTTTGGAATCTAAATTAAGGATCATCTGTGTCCTGCAGAGATCAGATTTTCTTTATAAAACCGTTACAGGTGGCAAAAGTTAGGAAAAGGCTCCAAGATAAATAAAAAAGTACTTCTTTTTGTTTAATCGGTCCTATACATATATCCGTTCTTCCTCTTCGGGCACCTAACGTTATAAAAATACCCTTTTCAAAGCGCAACCTTAGAACAATCGACACGTATCCAATAGCGATAAAGTCAACCGCTCCGACTTCCTCTTGGATATGTATGTATGCGTAGTAGCTGCATTATCCGTCAATCAATCGTTTTTACTGCCATTCAGATCGAGTGACGCATCGCCGCTGTGGTCGGGATCACGGCCTGCGTGCCTTGTGCGTCTAGATTCTCGATTTTGTTCGCGGCAAGGCGTGTGAACGGAGATGCGATCGTCGTCACCATCGCCTTTCGCGATCCAGAAACAACAAGTGCTCCTCGCAGGTTGTTCTCCGAGTTTTATGCTTTTACCCGTACACGAGCACGCATACCTTGTGTGGGACTGCCCAAGGGTTCTCGCATTAACGAGGGAAGGGTCACTCCAGGTCATTTATATTAGCCGATGTGTATACCTGTACTTATGTTACATAAATAAAGTCGCTCGTGACTTACAATTAGTGACGCATCTAAAAGAAAAGAATAGTGACGCGTCTAGGTATTTAAAAAGAAAATTGAAAAATATAAAGAGATCCACGAAAGCCTTTGTGCCAGGATTAATACTTAGATGTTATTTATTTGCAATGCACCATCTGGCATCAAAGTCAATTTTTCTATGGATTAATCTCTTTTCCGTTTCATACCGGACAGACTTCCTTTTCGTATATTCCTAATTCTTGGCTGCTTGTGCCATCATCCCACTCCTTTCTTGTTTTGTTGAAACAAAGATATTAATTAATATGAACCTGCACATTCAACAGTCAATTCGATTTATTATAAATTCAAACGCGCTAGCTTTGGATTGCGTGCTCCGATTCCGTAACGCTTTAGCGTTCGTCTCACGCAAAGCCTACCCATACTTCTTCCATCTTATTCGTCTTGCATCTCCACAATTCACGCGCCCGTTCGTGCAGATTTGCGACCGTAATCGGCAATACATCGCGCGCGGCTTGTGGCATATGTAAAAACGGCAGCGAACAAATTATCGCGGCTATTTCAATTACGGATCGCGGCCGCCGCACGACATATAAACAGCCCCGTATTTTTCTCCGCGCGGCCGTAGACGCGCTCACTTAACTTGCATACAATCGCGGATCCTATCCGGCGTCGGGCGAAACAGATTCTTTCATCGCGGGACGCGCGGTAAAATTTTAAATATTCAAAACATCTCAATTATTCTCAGAATCCGACTCTTTGAATATTTATTACCAGGCCTTTGTTCGTCGTTCTTCGCCTTCTCCATAGCCGGTAATAAACCTCGACGGCGTGTAAGTGGGTAGCGTAAAAAACGATTCTCTTCGATACATACATATGCATGCTGGTTGTTGAATGAGCAAACTGAGAAAAGTCAACAAAGGGAAATTTTATACGAACGAGAAGAACAAAAGAATAAAAAGAAGAATTCGGCCATTTTTCATTTTTCAAACAACGTCTTTCAGAAAAAAAAAAAAAATAGAGAAGCTGAAATACGAGCACTTTGAATTTTGTTCAAAGCTAGTAAATTATTCAACCTTGTCCGTTATCTTTCACCACAATAAACCAATCATAAGCTAATTGCTTAAATGGCGGGTCAAAGGAAGCAAGAAGAAATTAGCATAACGTACTCGACATTTACACACATTCTCTTATTTCTATATTAACCATCTTGCTTTGTTCGCTACTTTCATATTTAAGATTATTGGTCCTGATTATGTTATTGACCATCGTATACTTGATTGCTTCTATTAGTCCACCATCCACTATTTTTTTTTTTTCTTAGTGAAACTTATACAGCGTGTATCTAAAACTATTTTTTTATTAACGACTTCTTTTTAAATTAGAGTAACGCTGAAAATTTGGGTCCCTTTTAAAACTAACTTGATGCAGTTTATCTCTGCGTCAAGTTCTTCTTACAAGGTGCTACATCCTATCTGCAAAACTACAAAGTGCGCACTTTCCGATACACATCGTATATGTTATCTTATAACCTTGCAAGCTTCGAATTGGAAAAATTCGGTCTTATACACTATACCCTCGTTTAAATCCGCTCTGTGCTAGATGTAGATGTTTTTCAATGGTTTGTTTCGATCTTTCCTGTTGAACGATTTGCTATTTTTGTTGATTGGTGATTTGACTTTCCTCATTAAACATGTTACATAATATGGAGTGACTCTTTCTGTCCGTGTACTTGAAGAATTGGAGCTTTTCTATTTTTCACTTTCTTCGCCACTGTTTCGACTTCGTCCGTTTGAAAAGTGCAATTCCTCTCAAATTCGATTGACTTTTTCGATTTCTTCCCCGTATAACATTTCCTGAAAGTCCTCTTTCCATCGTCCATTAGTAATTTGCCTTCCTTATCTTTTATTTGAGTCTTGCTTTCTATTGTTCTCTATTCCTCATATTCTTTAGACGATTTCTTGATCGTGCTTCTCGCATTCCATTTTTTTTTTTTTTTTTTTAGAAATTCTTCCCACTCCCTGCCTACTGCAGTCTCTTTCTCCATTGTTAGATATATTCTAATAACGTTCTCATCTTTACCTTTGCTGCCAAAAATGTTTTATTTGTAAGCAAGATTTCGTTCATCCAAAATTTTGTCGAATATAGAGCACCTTCCGCGATTAACGGCGCAAGATTTCGACCGTAACTCGCCGTATTTACGAACTCCGCGGCAACTCAGGCGTAACAGACGCGAACCGCAAGACCGTAAAATAGGTAAGACGATAAACTCCCAACGGCGATTTCGCGCATAAACAGCTTCGCAATTGTCATCTCGATGGTCGACTATATCTCGGTATCCAGGTTAAAGTGGACTTTAATAATCTATTGTGCGATTTACCGTATTTTACAGCCTATTGTTGGCACGGCGTTTTGTTCTCCTTTTTTTTTTTAAACAGTATCGAGCAACCGCTCGTGCTACCGCCATCTGTACGACGTTGCGAAATGTATCTCCCCGTCATCAAAGAGCAATTAAAAAGGCGTCTTGAGGGAATGTCGTTTCAGAAGTACCTGCAACTTGGGTGTACTTTGTAAGTGTACGGATTTACTATTCGTTGTTTTTTTTTTTTTTTTTTTTTGGAAGCATTAGCGGATGCTCGGAATAAATTCTCAAGTGTGTCATTGATTTACATGTAATCGTTTACTGTAAAAGTTAATTAAGTTAATAAATAGTGTTTGTTGATTTATTACAACAATGAACTATGTTTATCAAATTGATATCGGTTCATCGATGTGATAAATACCCGTTTATTAATATACTTTATGAAGGATTTCTCCTAAGACATTAATAATTATATTCTTTATATCAATAAATATCAATAAAATGATAAACTAGTTCGTTGGATCAATTTTTATAAAGAAGAATTTTACATTAACGTAGTTCTTTATTGGATTTATCACCGTTTTTCGTTCAGTATGTGTGTATGCTTGTACTTGAGGAACTATTCTCCGTAAGTTCGATTCCACAATGACAGTGACAAGCAAATTGATTTCTTTTCATTTCTATCTTCAATCAAATGTAATCATTTCGAGACATATTGAGAAGTTGCTTGGTTGGACGTGTTTGATTTCGTCATATAGACCTGTCGAACAATATTTTCGTCTTTATATACATAGGTCGTTCACATTAACAAGCGAGCTATGTCACCTTCAACCTTATTATATTGTATCCTTACTATACAGGGTGAGTTGTTTCCGATGAAAATTTCAGAAAGTAGCGGAAATAGAGGGATAGATCAATCTCCGTGTTCAATTGGACAAGACTTTTGCTTTTTGGAAAAAAAAAATGCACGAATAACTAGATATTATAAATAGTTATATGCTTAATACGCCAGTGTAACCTTATTTAAGCTGTAATTTTATAAAATTTGTCATTATCCAGTTTTAACAAATTTAACCTATTATCATAAGCGTCGGTGAGTAAGTGTCCATGACTATATCTCACCACCGCCTCTTTCTTTACATCGGATGAGAAGTTAATCTGACGTTCCGTTAGGAAAACAACTCTAATCTGAAAAATTGCCATCAATAACTGTTCATAGACGGAAGAACACGGCACATAACATATAAAAAAGATAATGAACTACCGCTGTTAGGCTGCGTTTATAGCTGCTATATAAATTAATTGTGGGATATTCCTAAATGGAACACGAACCGTTACGTTATTCTAGGCGTTTGCAACTGATTAACTGAATTCTTGAACATATTAAAAGTGGAAATAAAACGATTCATTCCAAAAAAAGTTATCCACAAGAGTATATAAGCAAGATAGAAACTAACTGCACTAAGCACATTCAATTTTGAAGGACTTTCATCCCTTCACCACTAAAATCCTTACCGCAACTGACAGATGCTAGCAATAACTCCCCGATTTCCGAGATATTTTTCTAAAAAAATATAGATCAATGAAGGAATAAAATCTTAGCTTAAAAATAAGTCAAAACGAATCAAGGTAACAAGAAAGACCTAAGACTTAACTCAAAACTACGAAAAAAAATATTTTTTTCAAATTTAAAATAGCGCTATCATCTCTTATGTTCGACATCAGGTTCTCTGAATAGAAACCGACAATAATCTCCCATCATTTTGGGATCTCGCCCCTTTTCCTTTCCTCAGGATATCCCTTTTGAAGGATATCCTGAGGAGATCTCTCCCTATTCGTCACTCACATTTCCTAAATTTTCACGAAAAAATCGAATTGCGAGCGAAGCATATTAGTTTTCAGTGATGTCCTACAGCTACTCCTTCATGATTATATTTGGTAGATCGTAGAGATAGGACATGTCAAAAAAATAACATCAAGCACTAGTAAATAGTATGTGAAGTGTTAAGAATTCATTGGATACATAAAGATACCTTTCAAGTAAATAGTTTCTAAATTTTTCCTTTTAAACAGGCAGGAGTTGATGATTTCCGCGAATCCATCTGAATATCTTATCAAATAAAGTTGTCTTATGCGCGAATGAACTGGACCACGTTTTTGAATAGCCTCCAGACAGACAAGTTCTGTAAAGCAGAGGGTATCTTCAAATTTTGCTTGACGTAAGCATTCTCAATAGAATTATTTCGGCGCTGCTTAACACGATTGTCCCAAAGGTAAAGAAAACAACAAAATTTGATGAGCGAGGCGAGAAAATCGCCGCATATACTTATGCGATTCCCTTGGGTCTACAATATGCGCAGTTAGAGTAGAAGGCTTTTTTTTTAGGTGAATTGATGAAAAACGCCATTCATTCTACCTTAAGTTCTTGTATTAAGCCTCTCACATTATGACAGGCACAATCGAGGCGTTCAAGGAAAAATATTTGCCCAAACGATTCGGACCTACGCCAATACACCTCTTTCTTTATCAACCCTCTTCGTTTCAAAAGTGAATCCAAATGCCAATTTCATGCATGATATCTCAGAAAGCATCTTCCGAGTGGATAGCACTACTTCAAGAACCTTTACGCTGTTTCTGCTTCATTCTCCAATAGAAATGATTGATAGTCGTGTATTACTACTTTCGCAACATCGCTGCAAATGAATTGTTAATGTATATAAAATAGGAAATGTACAACAAAGGGAGGCTCGTTACTGTACGTCTAACAAACGGTCTTCCGCGACGGCAGGCAGTCCTGCAACATTAACGTTTGGTTTCTAAGCTTTCAGTTTTACAACCAATTAAAATTACCAATCATAGGATCGTAAACGTAATTGGAAAACGCATTTCTACAGAGCTAAGAGACGTTGATTCGTCGGCGACGTAATGCCTTTCTCGCGCGCGAAACTAGTGACACAGACCGCGCATGTTGTTCTCTCCCGCTAATAATTACGTTTCCCGGTAATTGGCCAATAAAAACCGACACGAACCCTCGATGTATACGCTGCCCATTATTCATTATCTGCTATTGAACAATTACGGCAAAGACGGCGGATATTAAGACGTTCGGAAAGCATTCGGAATGAAGAAATAGAAGAACATGCACGAATGGTAGAAGAAAAGGAAGGGACGATTTCACGAAATCGTTAAAACGCAACACGGCTTAGCCATGAACTACGATAGTGCGGGTACCGCTGCAGTAATAAGCTTATTGTTATATTCCGTCCGGTTAAGTTCTTTACTTTGTCGAGATGCTAATTTCACTGGCTTGCTTTTCTAACTTGTTGCAATTGGCACGATCTGCTTTATCCATAAATTTTTGTGGCAAAGACACTTTATCTTACTTTGTAACATGCTTTCAATTAACGTAATTAAGAAAGGTAGAAAATTCACTTTACCTATATTTAACAATAAGTATTTTGTTACATTTTTTGAATGAAGTGTACTTCTTCACGGCATCCCTCCCCATATTCCTCATTTTGCTGTTAAAAGCATTAAAGAAATAGAGGGCCCGGATGGTCATTCCGCCTTTGCTCGTGGAGAATTAAGAAATTACATGCGAACGACTCGCTGTAAGCAATCGGATGCCGCCTAATAGACGCGCATCCAATGTCTTTTATGATCGGTTCTACGGCCGGTTGTTCGGCCGCGGTAGGATATATTGCCGGTGAACGTGAATGAGGAGAAGTCAATCATTATTTCATCTCCAGGAAGGGAGATCGGTACTGCGAGAACCGGTGTCCGATGGGATAATTTATATAATTCTCTAGATTACGCAGCCGATACGTAATTTTAGAGACTGTGATGCGGAGTGGATGGGAAACAGCGGGAAAAGATCGTAAAACTGATTTAACGTCTATGACCGAGGAATTTTGTTAATACTACAAAATGGAAAGAATTTAAAGCGTATATAACTGATTTCTTTTACTTTTGTTCCAGATTCATCTTCGTTGGTTTCATCATCTTCCTGGCATTCCTCCAATTGGAAGCGTCGAACAACAAACAAGCGACGCGGAAATCCTTGAAAACGCACGACGTCCTCGCGAAAATCGGCTTCTCGAGAATCAGAGCACCGAACAGCCATCACAAGAAACGTCTCGCGGTTGAATCTAGACAACACAGCAGATCGGACGACTCCCATATGTACATCATTAAACTGCCGCCCAACCAACATTACTACGTCCATAACAGGCCGAACGCCCTCGCCCAAGAACCAAGCAAGAATCTTCCGGTCGGCTTCAAGAATAATGGGAGACCGGCGAAGATCTACCATTGGAACATTCCCATACTGAAGAAGATCAACAACACGAAGATATTCCACAAGACGAGGTTGAATAATAAGGCGACGAATTTCAAGAACGCCGATAACTGGAACGACGTCCTAGATAAGCCGCTGAAGAACAAGAAGAACAAGAAAGGCGATAAGGTACTGAACTACAAGAAGCAATCCTTCTACGTGCCGGCGAAACCGAAGAAATCCTCGTTCTTCAAATACTTCCCCGGAAACGGAAAGCCGAAATCGTTTTACGTAATCGACAGTAGTAAAAAGAAAGCGCATTATCACCGACTTCTACCGTAAGGTATCCGAAAAGATCGTCTGCATTTTTTAAAAGACGTGCGAGAAGTGAGCCTTGTTTTTTTTTATTATTATTTCTAGGTGTGCAATAATACTCGGCGATATACGAACACACTATGTAATTAAACGCGTTAGAAAAACATAACTATTACTTAAAAGATTGGGTCAGATTCATTTCATTATAACATATCATCAATTGAAATAAATTCATCCTGAATTAGTGAGAAAATAACATAATAAATAAGTTAGGATCCTATCTTAGGTTACAATGCTACCTTTTATTGAGTAACTTTAAAAATTTACCGAGACATTTGGCTCTATTGAAAAAGTAGATTAAACCCTTTAAAAAGCAAAATAATCAACATTTTTAAAATAATTTCGACTGACTTTTACACATTTTTATATCCATATTATATATTTATATTATATATTGACGATAATATATATAAATAGTTAATAAAAACAATGATAATACTAATAATGTAATAATTTAGGCTTAGTTACTTAAAAAATCCATAGGTGTAAGATGTTTTATACATACATATTATATATTATAATAATGAATAAATGGAATATCTATACGGAGTAGTACATAAGATTTGTGGACGAAGAACATTTTATTAAATAAACGGACGTAAAAATATATAACTTTACGTTTTATTTCTTGAAATAACTGAAAAAACCTACTATCTATATATAAGCATTATCGTTTAAAACGAAATAATACTATATAATGCTATACATAACAGAAGTTCGCCACTTTCCGTACGCTTCACGGGCGTCGGTGTGGGGGGTGGTCATTCGGGTATGTAAGGCACTATTGAAATCGTAGTGGTGCTTGTAATACATTCTCAAATAAAAATAACGCTCAACACTTTCTCCAAATTACGCCGGCGTTTTATCATAGCTTCATGTCCAAACGCTTACTTCATTTATTGCTGAAAATACCAGCTTAATTCTTTCAATCCACAGATGTTTTCCGTATTGACTCAAAGAAGTGTAGAATACAGCGAATTTCTTCATCCAAAGCGGTAAAAAAATTAAAAAAATACTATGAGAGACGTCTAAAGGTTGCGCACATCGAAGTACATGTTTCTGTATATACTAGCTTCGTTGAATTATTTCTATCGGCAACCATAAGTTAATCCCAGAAGATTACCGACAATAATTCTAGATGCCATTTTAATAGATACTTTGTGCAAGAGCGACAAGTTTTAATTGTTAAACGGTATTTTTCTAGTCGTTCATATACACGTGCTTCAGATGAATATCCCGAGAAGAGCTCAACAATAACGAGATTAATCGCCCGTCTCCGTCGAACAAGAACAAAACTGGGAGACTGGCCATTTTGAGCGTTACACTTAGATTTCGCATGTTAACGCTTAAAAGGCGACGAAAAAGTTCACATTTCGTGCATATCATATTCGTCGTGTCCAGGAATTGAAAGCAGATTATCTCGAACATTCGTCGACATCCATATAATTAAAGACCTCGACCGTGTTTTCTTCATAGGTTTCACCTAAACGAATACATGAATAGTCAAAACATAAGAATTTGGTCACCGGAAAAACCTTACGTCTCCCTTGCACAGTCACAAAATTGGAGTGTGGTATACCAAGACGTCATTTCACAATTTATCTCGTTGCTTAAAAACAAGAAGCGTGATTGTTGATTGCAGGAGGATGTATTTCTTATACCAGTTTTTCGCGAGCGTATCATCTCTTAATGATTATGGCCTTCACGTTCTGCCGATTTAACATCTCCATATTATTGTTTACCTTAAAGAAGACATTTATAGAAACAGGCCGCACACAGTGCATGAATTTAAGATGAATACAACAATGAAGATTAACAACATTTCTGTAAACGTGCTGCATAGAATTGGCTTATAGTGTAAAGCATGTAAAATGTTAGTAATCAGTACATACGATAGAAAGTTATAAAAAGTAAAAAACGTACATTTAACATATTGTGCGCGATTTTTATATCTTTCTGTACTTCTTGTACTTTCATTCGGATCACAGCGCCATCTGTGATATGAAGGTTGATCTAAACTAAAGTGTGAAGATTTCTTTCTTTATTAAAAAAATATATAAAAATTGAATAATTTTTTATATTGTGCATACATAACTAATTTTTTCAATGAAAGACTTCGATCATCGTTCTCTTATGCACCAAATGTAATTAACCGGCAACTTATTTAGAGTTAAAGTTGAAACAGCAACAATAAAAATATAGTAATTCGTCTGTATTTGTTTAATCTATTATTTAAATATTAAAGTAGATAAGAACTATGTTTTTATTTTTATCAAAGTAAACAATACAAACGATAAGATTAATTTTTTAATGCAGAATTTAAAACAGTTTAATCGCTTCTATAAGTAATTCAAAAATGTATTCACATCTATAAGCGCTTGATACCCCCATATTTTTATTAATCTGTGTTATTTAGAAAAAATTTGGATGTAAAATATTATGTAGAATAGGGATATTTTAAGCAAGATCGTTAGAATTTTTATTTGATATAGTTGGTGATATTGGCTTTAAAGTACCCTATTTTTTTTAACTCACAAAACCTAACAAAATATTTATTGAGCTATGATTAATAATAGTTGATTTACCCGAAAAATGGCAAATATTAAACAGGTACTGGAGGATAAACTAAGAGAAACAGCTGCAATAGGCGATGTGGAAGGGGCTCAAACCTTAATAGCTCGAAACGTTGATATCAATTCAAGAAACGTCGTAAATGGATGGTAAATGAATCCGCCAAGGAAATTTCGCATTGCTATTGAAATTATCGATTCCAGGACCGCTTTACATTGGGCTAGCTATCGCGGAAACGAAGAAATAGTAAAAATTCTACTAGACAATGGTGCTGACACTACGATCGAGAATATTAAAGGTGAAAAATGTACCGACATCTGCACGAATCCCAATATTTTAAGCTTACTAAATAATCAAGCTGATCTTGGGAAGCTCCGCACAAGACATCCAGATCTATTCACAATGCCCACGACCGCATTACCCGCTCAAAGCGATGGTACCTTCAGCAAGTAGTGTACCATAGCGAAGTTCCTTAAAAATTTATGTTTCGATTGCAGATTTAATCTTAAAAGTACGTATCGCCGGCTCTACCGATCCTGATTTTATAGAAATCGAAGTGCCGTACTGGAAACTTACCTTTGCCACCTTGGTGAAATTATGCTGCGAAGAATTAGGTGTAGAGGAAGCCCAAGTAGAACGTATTAGAAAGCTGCCTAATACAAGGTTACGTAAAGATTCTGAGTTAAAACGATTGGCGAACTTCCAATGTTTAGAGGTAGTATTAAAAACACCGATCAACAATGAAAAGTATTGTAATTCATATCAGAGTATTTCGACGCATAAAGATCAAACGATTTTGTATTGATTTGTTAAGGTTCATTTATGATTTGACAAATATTTAGAAAGTAATATCCATTTAGTGTGGTTAGTGATGGATTATTTAATTTTTTTTCAGTATTATTTTTATGTATGGACATCTTTATACACAGTATAAGCAGCGGCTGCTGGTGAGAGGTGTCTCCATTTTGCCGAAGATTCATTTCAAAATCTTAATTTATTTAGTAACAATTTACAACAACATAGTTGTAATGTATTCAATTCTGGATATATGAATTTCATATTTAAAGATTTATTTCGTAAATTATCAACGAGATATTTTTTGTTTTATTCGATTTTGAGCGGATATTTTTTTAGCGCAAATATGTTCTTTCACTTTAGGCTGGGTGACCAATAGAGCATTGAAATTGGAGCTAAATATTTTGCTTTAAAAAAACTCTAGTTTGATTCCATCGCTGTTACAGGTGTGCAAACGCAAGTGATGGGTTCGAATCCTATCGGAACCAAAATGAAATTTTCTTTCACCAATATTGTCGTTGAATAAAATGTTGGCCATAGTGAAAAATATTTTAGGAGTAATCCACTTTTTGAAAGATATTTTCTACGTAATTGACATTGACAATAATCAATTTGAATGGATTCAACCCCCCATTTGTACCTACTTGCTAGCCGCTATTGAATACGAGACAATGTTTAGTCATATTAATTGTTCAAATCTTCTTTAAAAATAACAACATTGCTAAATACACTAAATGAAATATTCCAAGAGCTTACAAGGGATAAATCATATAGTTAGCTTATCTTTGCACGGCTTTAGTACAAACAAAACACCAAAAGAAAAACTTGAGCAGTCTTAATTTGTGATTATCAAAAAATAAAGATAGAAATAGTTCCGAATATTAAGAAAGAAAGGCGAAGGAGAGCATATGGATGAATTTTCTCAGTAATTACATAGATAAAATACGTATATGTACTAAGATAGATAAGGACAGCCTATTTTTATATGTTTTATTTAATCTTTTCCATGTAATAACGTTCATATAACTAAATAGAAGCAAAATAAATATAAAAACTAACTAATACTGTGTTTCCTTGTTCTAATAAGCAATTCCCCAGTTTCTAAATGAATTTAGAAAAATAAATTTAATGATGTATTGCAACTATTTGTAGAGCAATCGGGACGACGATCCTCTACCTTTAACTGTTTTAACACTGGAAACCTTTAATGATTGACTGAAAATAATCAAAGTAAGCAATGTTTTCGTTTTGACCTACGTTAAAAACCGCCGCCGAGTCTCGTGGTATATAATTCAACGAGATTCGGCGCATATCTTCTAAACAGTTAAGCTTAAACGGGAAACAAAGCATCAGGTTAAAATCAAATGTTGGCGGTCATAGAACATTCTCATAACATTTGTTCCTTCATATGAGCGCTTAAAAATCACTCTTGTCTTATTCCTTTTGCAATACCTAATGAGAAGTCAATTCTCAAGAATGTTAGAAGGCGACGAAAGGAACCAAATGCGTTTTGGGTAGCAATATTTCAAAGATCAAATATAGGACACTAGTTTGATAATTTTCTCAGTTATTTTCGAACGTCTGCATGAAGCACATTTGAACTTTCAACTTTGCAACGCTGTAACTTCCAAACCAAAAATGCACATTTAAGGATAAGATCGATGAAAGCCAGAGCGGTGTTGATTTTGAGGCCGGTTTGGAGGCTTCACTTGGAATATTTTAAATTTCGCGGATGAAGCTATAAGTTATAAAGTTCCCGCAGAAAAGAATTTCTTAGGGTGTTGTTAACAATGCAAAAAATGACTTTTTTTACAATTGCACAATAAAAATCAAAACGAACGCAAAACATACTTCTTATAGTTATTTACTTTTAATCAATATCATCAAAATCTATACAACAAACACCTCATAAATCATTTTCTATACAACTATCTATGTGCTTATATTTTACTTTACTTTACTAGCTTGATTTTTCAATTTCTTGTTTTTCTTAATATTACCTTTATTTTTCTTAACATTACCCTTCTTTTCCTTGTTTGGTATTTGTATTTTCGTCTTTGTTTTCTTAACTTGTTTACTAGCAATTGCCTGGGACTTATTTAAACCTTTACTTTTTTTATTCCTTTGTTGTTTTGCCTTCATTTTCAAACTTTGCTTCTTTAAAATTTTTGTTTTCAGCTGAGCATTTGGAGATTTGACTTGTTTATCTAATTTTTCTGCATGCTTATATATTCTTCCGTATTCCTCGTCGCTTTCAATTCCTTCATCATTACAAACTCCATTTGTTGTCGCGCTTTTATTCTCTCTCTTCTTCTTTTTCAATGGTGGTTCTTTGAGTTTCACATCACCAGATGGCAAAACCTCAACTTCTCGATCGTAAGCTGTTGATAATTCTCCAGACACCTTCTTGAATGCTTTTGGACGTTTTGGTTTTATAACAGGGATTGGTAATCCAGATGGGTTTTCTAAAAAAATATTTAATAGGTTTATGTAACTACAGTACTGTCCTAAAGTATCCCCTTCTACTGCAGACTTTTGAATTTTTAATTGATATATTTTTCTAAGACAAGGTTTTATTTAAGAATTGGCAACGGAAGGAAAACGATACTTTAAGATGACATTGTATGATTGACATGTGTTAAACCATTTCATAACTTAGACATATTAAAATTCTAGGTTAGAAATCACTTTCACATCATGATACCTACTTAATGTATAATAAACAGGTATTGCCAAACTTTTTGGAGTCTTTAAATTCAATCCGCGTATATTTCCCCAACCACCAGGGATGAATTTTGCCAAATTCGCACATGCTTCCTCAAAATTTTCATAAATCTGATCCTCTGTCATTTCTGAATGAGCTATTTGAACAATAAAATTATCTCCATGAGGGTGTAAGTTTAACGATGTTTTCCGGACAGAAAAATCGAAATGTTCCTTTAGATTGGCCAGATTCATATGTACAGGAATAGGCAATTTACGTTTCTCTATGAATATCTTGCCTAAATTCTTTACGGTATACCTCGATATCTTGCCATCTACTAGAAACATATCGTACAACTCAACAAGTTTCCGTTTCAATTCAAATTCACTATATTCTGCCTTCAACTGATATAACGGTATTATTTTCTTAATATTCGTTATGCCTTTCTCTTTCAAGAGGTTCTCGTAATGTTCTATGGTCTTTTCAAATTCCTTTCTAGGGTGGCCTCGCACATCATCAGTTATTAAACAAATTTCACCTGCATCTCTTAATATGCTATGCTTGAGATGAAAACGGATCGTTCTCGAAGGGGTTTTTCCAATTTTAACCATGCAAAAATGTAGAAATATGGGAACCTCGTCATCAAATAAAGTTTTATTACTTTTAGCTTGTTCAATAACCTTAAATAATGCCTTAATGCCAGATCTTACTGTATCTTCTTGTATATTGATTGCAAGATTATCGTCATTTTCTGTTTTAGGTGGTTTCTGATTGAATATTAACGCTGTCTTCACTTTGAATCGTTGTGTTTTACTTTTAAGTGGCTTTTTAACTTTGTTTCCCTTTAATTTTTCCAAAGTGGGTTCTTTATTTTCTTTTAATTTATTATTCGATACTATTTGCATGTTGACTTCTCCACTATCCACTGGCTGTTCCTTCAATTTCGCTGTTTTCTTCTTTTTCGGTGGGGCGGCGTCTTTATTCGCTGCTACGATAGTTTTAGATTTAATTTTCGGCAATTTAGCCGGTTTTTCTGAATCCGACTTAACTTTTTTGGTCGATTTTGGCAAACTGATGCCTACGTCTTTTACTTTTTTGGACGGTTTTTTGGTGGACGACAAAATTGCGCCTAAATTTGTCGTGCGGTCTTTCTTAATAATTTTATTCTTCTTTATCGTTTTCAAAGACTTATCGGATTTATTTATTTTCTTATCGTCCTTTACAACCTTCTTTATTTTTCCCATGTTTTAAATAAATTTTGAGAAAAAAAACGGATACCTTAAGAAATCGTTACTAGTTTAACACGTGTCTATTTCAAATGTGAAATTAACAACTGAGGTTAGGACTCATTCAAGTATTTTTGAATAGCATCGGATGCGTTCAGAAACTGTATCGTCAAATATTTTTAAATAGATATAAATAAAGACTTATTGATATTTTTTATGTTTTAACTTATATTTACATATGGTAAGAAACTACAATGATTTCTATCAAAATTTTGTAAAGAAAAATAATAGCACCAATCCATTCACACTTATGAATGTTTTCAATTTTAAAGAGGTATGTACAGGTTATAGCGCGTTGCTAACATACTAGCAAAACTCCTAAATTCAAACAACAATGGATAAATTGTAAAATCTAAACATAATATTCTACCTCAGAAGAAATATTTTTACTCTATTTTTGTAGAGCAGAATCTCTATACGAAGCTCATCAAGATCCCATCGTAAAATCACATGTAACGGGAAATAAAATATACCTGCCCAAAAATACAGAAGAAGAGCAAACTTTAGTAAACGATAACATTGCAGTCTTGAAGAAAACTCTTGCTTTTCCACGTGTCGAGAGAAGGTTTTTCTTTTTTTTACATATTCAGCCAGAATAACATTCAAATAACCGATTTTCAAAAATATAGATGTGGCAGATCATTAGCTATATGGTTAGAAGATGAACATTTAGCCAAAGTAATAAAAAAACACTATCAAAATTATGGATTCCAAGACAAGACAGGCACATACTTATATCCAGAGGAAGCATTGTTTTTATTAGAGACCGTGAGTATTAAGCATTTAATTTTTTTCTTATTTTATAAAGGAATCTTTAGAACCGGCTTGAAATACAGTGGAACGGCATCCCAATAAGTATCCAACAAGGGTACGCTTTAATAATCGATAAAAATATTTTACCGTTGGAAAAATATAGAGTATATAAAAAATTAGCGTTGCAAGGATGGAAAATATCAAAAGCAGCTAAACCAATGCATTCTAATGATGAACCAGAGCGAAAGAAAATTAAATTAACAAATGAAGAAGATACTGAAATTGGGCCTTGCAGTTCTACAGAAACAAATAAGTGTTTTTCAAGGAAGTATGATTACAAGATATCCGGACCTAACATAAAAGAACCTTGTGATGTGTATATAACGTAAGATTATTAAATGTTTATATTTTTTCTCGAGTATCATACTAATTTGAACAATATGTTTTAGCCAAAATCGAGAATTGGATCCTAAAATGTGCCTCCTAGAAAATAGTGATAAAAATTTGTATGCCTTTTCGTTACTTGATAATGTAAGTTTTTATAAATTTGCCAAAGTAAATATACCTGATATATCTAATGAAGAGTATAGTTAATTTAATAAATATTTGTAATAAGACTGTTTGGTTTATTTTTAAATTCTATAAGCCATCCCTTTCTATGCTAAGTGTTACAATAAGTTAAAATATGTCGATTTCCCCCAAATTATTGCAGACTAATAACATGCGATGGACCATATCTTAAACAGTATAAATTTTTGGATCACGATAAAGTAGGTTAAATGGTCGTGTTTTAGCTTAAAAAATTGGTATTTTGAACGAGCCTTTTAGGGAAATGCTATATAGAGATGATTTAAACTAACCCGCCTAAGATAATTATTGTTATCTTCGTATTTATTAATCTTATGGAGCTGTTTAAATGGGCAAACTATTAACGTTCTGTAATCCATTCTTTTGTATATTGTATTATTATCGTATATAATCTTGTAAAATTTGAATTACGTCACGAATAGTGAATGTGATTTCTAAAGAACAGTGATTTTAAAACATCAACGTAATCACTGTATAGATTTATTTTATCTAATAGGCAAGATAGGCGAGATTGTTACATTTTTAATGTTACGTGTTTTATCTAATCTCGAAGAAGCTGGTAACTAACACGAATCTCTTCTCCAAAAATTCACCCATTTTGTCATTTCTCCTATTCTTACCCATGGTACAACATAATATATGCTAAGGGTACCATGCGAAAACTTATTCAATGTATTTAGGAATTTTAAGTAACGTACATGCCCCGTGATTTTCAAATGACACTGTATAAATCACGGTGAAGGAGCATTGGATTGATTTGTTTGACATATCCAAACTATAAACATAACCTACATGAAGCGAACATCGAAGTTTTTCGTCAAAAATAATGAGAAAGTTAGAGAAACAATTTTGGAAAAGATATAAATTACTGTGCCTCGTACGCATAATACTAGTTTTCATCCCACAAACCGGATATATACACCCAGACGAATACTTCCAATCAATAGAAATCCTATCAGGTAAGTATAGTCTAAATAAACAATTACACATGTTTTATGCAGGTTTTTCTTTTTTAGGCGATACATTTGAATTAGATTCAAATCGACCATGGGAATTCAATGTAACGTTTCCAATT
The DNA here is from genome assembly GCA_020654165.1 of Oryctes rhinoceros. Classification (NCBI taxonomy): domain Eukaryota; kingdom Metazoa; phylum Arthropoda; class Insecta; order Coleoptera; family Scarabaeidae; genus Oryctes; species Oryctes rhinoceros. The sequence continues at coordinate 86,914 of JAIOKQ010000974.1, forward strand.
CGAAGTATAAGCATACCGTATTTCACTGTAGGTTTAAGTTATAGAATTTTAAAAACTGCCGATATGTTTATTTACTCATGGTTAGACACAACAATGATCAGTCCATATATGCTTCTAGTCATTCCCAGGCTCTTCGTATGCCTTATGTCTTTTCTATGTGATTATTGTATGTATTACACTTGTGTTGCCAATAATGAAAAGTACAAATCTCGCTTGCTTATATTAAGTAGCTCTTATGTCATGCTAATTTACGGTAGTAGAACTTTCTCGAATACCCTAGAAATGATATTCTTCTCTGTATTATTATACTACATTTCAGAAAGTATGATCTTCTCGAACGTTATTGTAAAACACCATGAGTATTTCAAAAAGCGCTACGATGATAGTGAAACTGCAGTTGACAGAGCGAAATTTCACAAGATGACTCTCTTTTTAGCACCTCACAGTTATCGTAATTTCTTTGTAGTGAGTGCTATTACTGTATTAGGTTTCTTTAATAGGCCAACGTTTTTATGTTATGCATTCATTCCAGTATTCTTCTGGTTATATAGAAGCATAGGTTCTAAATCTGTTACTTCGTTACAATTCCATTTGAGATCGATTGTAATTCTTTTATCTGCAGTACCCGTGATTTTATTTCTAGTTATCATCGATTCTTTTTATTATGGCTATTTAACTTGGGGTGAGGTTGGTATGCTTGATATTTCAATAAAGAATTTTGTTGTACCTTGCTTTAATTTCATACGGTACAATTGGAATGAGAAAAATTTGGAAACGCACGGGAAACATCCTGTGTATCTTCATTTATTCGTTAATATACCATTGTTGTTTAATGTTCTTGGTATTATTGGATTGTTTGGGATTGGAGATTTATTAAGAAAGTAAGTAAAGCAAACTAAAACTAAAGTATGACATATTTTAAGATGCAATCGTTAATTCTTTAAGGAAATGTAATCTAAGGAATTTGTTAAAAGTACTGTGCAGCGTCTCCACGTATTTACATGGGCTCAGTATTAGGTGGACACGTTGTATAATGTAATGTAGCATCATTGGTACTAATTTTAGTTTTTTTTTTCCCTCAAACTTTCAGATTATTTAAAAGAAAATATCACCTACTACCAACAGTAAAAAGCATAAAAGGTTTGATGGTAGCGGCAATGTTAACACCTCTCTTCTTATTATCAGCCTTTGTTCATCAAGAACCTCGTTTCATTATACCAATTATCTTCCCAATGGTTTACCTTTACGCTCACAAAATCTACGAAGAACCCGATTTTTCCGTTGCTGAACCAAAAAACGATACGATCAAAGTGAAAAAGGTGAATAAGAAATCACCTTTGCTTTTCAAACTGTGGCTTATGACGAATATCGCTTTAACAATATTCTACGGCTTTATACACCAAGGCGGAATATATCCCGCATACAATTATCTATCGAAGGAAGCCAACCTACATCCGAATACTCAATATAATATATTCACAAGCCATATCTACAGCGTGCCATACTCCATGTTCTTACAACCAGATCCGAGTAAATTATTCTACTCTAAAACGTCGAAATATACAAAATCCAAACGTATCTTCCTGTACGAAGAAGGCTCCAAAGATGTTCACAGAGTTTTGCAGAAAACCAACGCGATTCTGCAAGTTTTGGAAGCGAAAAAGATCAGGAATAAAATGCTGTACATTCTCCCGAGCAGTCTGGATCGAAACATTGAAGAAATTCGTCAGAATCATACTCAGATTTCTATTAAAAAAATAAAGACGTTATATCCGCATTTAAGTACGGAAGCTTTCCCGGATGTGACCGATTTTATCCATAAAATAGCTTTTGTTGACATAAAATCTTTGGATCTTAAAGAATTATTGTTGTCTTTTTGTAATATATTTAAGTCTTTTGGACTTTCTATTTATACGATTAGCATAGCTAATTAAGTTATTGCTTTTATTTATGTAGGAAAAAAGATTGTTATAAATGTAATGTTTTTAATTAGACAGGCTAATTTAAATAAAATCAAACGAAAGATTTTAGAGTTTGTATATTTCTTGAATTGTTAAATGTTGATGATTGTTGTACGGCTTCGTTCCTCTTTTCAATTCTCAAAGACGAATACCCAATCCAATACTTACTTAGAAAATCCCCAATACAAAGTATTCAGCAATAACTAAGCCAGTAGAAATTAATTGCGCATCGCGAAATTGGCAAAAATTAGACACCCTCCTGTATATTTATAATTTTTGCAAGCGTACTAATTACTACGGACGACAAAGGCGGATGAAATTATTACTTTCTTGCAGCGAATAGATAAAACTCGTGTCTATTCGCTTCATGAATAGAGAAGACAAAAGCGCGTGAAGTCATACATGTTTTGCAGCGACTAGACAGACTCTTTTGTCGACTCTCGGGGCAACACGAACCCTTTCTCATGAGTCAAATAGACAAGAATCCGTCTAGTCGCTGCAAAAAAACGAACAATTCCACCCGCCTTTCTCATTTCTAGTAATTACTTTAATTAGTATGCGGGAGTCAATTCCCTATCTTGAGAGCTACCAACGTTTGGACTAAGAGAATTAGGTTGAATCACCGTGTTCTCGTCTGCGATATTTCAGGAAGACCATTTACAGACGTACAATTTTTGTTTTGATATTATAGAGATAGAACCTAAAAAATATATTGGAGCTAAAAATTGAAAAAATTAATACACGCAACTGTTAATAATTTATTTATAAATTAATACAATTGGGGTACATATAAAATAGGATTGTAAAATTTTAATAAATAAATAAAAAAAAAATTGATATCAAAAGAATCACAGCCAATAACGAGAAAAAAAATATTAAAATATCAATTTCAAAATACTGCTTCAAATTCGTAACGATATCCAAATTCTGACATAAGCTTCAATACATATTTTAAAGTTGGGAAGGCAAAAATATCTTTTTTCATTGCAATAAAAAGACGTATTGAAACTTAGGACGTAATCTCTTATAAACAAGATCTTGGTAAAAATAATTCTCTTCCATTTATGCAAATCAATTGTTTCTTTGATTGTTCTTAAATTAAATGTTTATAACATTGCAAAAATTCACTTCTTTCGCTGATGCATTTGTTTTTTAAATGAAAATACTACTATTAAACGTTGTTAAGCCACGCTTCCGGTGGATCCCGGGACGTGGAAGTGTTTTATAATTTCTGCAAATTCCGTCATATTACGTATAACATATTGAGTCTAGACCAGGTTCAAAGTTCAGGTGGAGGTGGCAAAAAGATCCAACATTTTATATTATCTGCAATTTTAATTCTTAAAGTTGTAAAATTGAGCAATTAAAAAAGAAGTATATGTATAAAAAACTTTTCAATTCTGCTCGCTAAGCTACATGTATCAAAATGCTACGTTTACTATTTAATTTTAGTGTATTCTCTTCTTAAAACTACATTTAGTACGTTTATCATTAATGTACTGGGTGCTTAATATTTAAAAGTGAAACTGGCAATAAATTAAATCACTAATATTTAAACGCAACTCGTTTTTTTGGCATTGATGGGTAACTTCGGTTCCTAGTTAGCCCAGCTAACTCATTGTTTCAAGTGTAGCTTCTTATGAAAGTAACTGATATGTCCAGTTTATGAAAATTAATACTTACACAAATACAATATTATTATAAAATAGTTTAAAATAATTTATGTTGAACATATTTATTTCGTATCCAAAAGACTAAGTGAGAAGATGGGTTGAAATTATTAGAAAAATGAATGTAACATGTAATAGATTGATCAATAAACATTATTATCTACGTGCATTGAAATTGACAGCGAACGTTTGTCTATTTAATTACAATTATTACATTTTATAGCCAATTCCATTACTTAAATATCAATTCTTGCTTTTCGATATCGTTTACTCGAATTAATGCGAACTTTAAGTTCTTGTTTAGCAAAACACGTTTTTCCTTATAGAATCATTAAAAACATCTCAAGAGGATATCTTTTGTACTATTTGTTTTTATATCAGCTGTTTAATGTTTTGACTTCCTTTTTGATATGGTAACGTTTCTATTGTAAACAAATTTAATTGTAGATTTGCGATTTGAAATGGGGTATGTCATTGATATGTTTTAAAAATTATCATTATTATATTATGATATAAGCCGGGAGACAAATAGCGGTGTAAGGTAGAGAAGAAGCACTCGGAGCAACGTTGATGACGCCGAATAGGCAGAAACATGTCGGTTGGCTAATGTTTTATTTCCTCACATTAGTTTTACCGTGAGTGATTTCATTAATATCATAACGAGCTATATTAGCATTTTATTTCTAGGCATTTTTTGATGTGCTTTGTCCGAATTGAAATTGTAAATAAAAACGCTCTCAACGTAATATTGCCGCTTTGGCCATTCTATTGATGACATACACCATTTCCCATCGCAAATGTTGGTTGGGATGTACCAATTTTTTTTCTATAACATTTTCCTTTGGAGATTATGACCAACCAAAATTAATACCAGTCATATGATAAAACCTAGTATTATACGGCCTATAAAAATCTCTTAATCGCTGCAAAACAACCGGGTTAATGTACGGATGATTTCTACCCTTCGTTTTACCTAAACAATGCGGGGCACTGTGCCCTTCACTTTTAAAAAGGCAAGGGAAACCTTTCGTAGAATTGAAATAAAAATGCTTTTCGGTGACTACACGTTTCAGACCGAAAAAATCTTGTACACGTCTTAATTCTAAAGCAGGATCTAATATCAATCGTTCGCCGCTTACGAAGAGGAATTGAGATAAGGGAAAGTATTTCAGCCATCTCGCCAAGTATCTAGCGTAGATGCCTAATTTAACGGGGCCCCAACTAACATCAATTGGCGAGTTATCACTTCCATTTACGAAGACCAAATGTTCGAAGGGTTTCATGTCTGGCTTCTTCGATATGGCTTGCGTGTAATCGGATATTGCTCTGGTAACCGGATTTCGGACTACGACTAGGAGTTTTGTTGACGGATTCATATGCTGAACTCTACGAGGTGCTTCTTTCGTAATGAAATACGAAGGGGATTTTTCGATGGTTATTTGTCCTTCAAGAGTCGGTGGCATCTTTTGGCGATACCATTGAAAACCTGAAAAATAACTATAACGCTAAGTAACAAAGACAAAATTTGTTCGTTTAGTTCAGCAAACACTTTTAACTTAATTTAGCGCAACTGAAAGAAGATTCAACATTGCCGTTGTGAACAGTAGACGCTAACATAACTATCAATACTTTCCATAATTTTCCCTGTTCAAAATTTGACGAATGCTGGGGAAATATCTCATGTTCCACAGGTACAGGCAAAATTATTTCTACAGTTCAAAGTATGACGGCATAGCATATACCCCAGATTCATGTTATGTATGCATGATAGCAAGAGTATTAGAACAAAATCATTCCTACCAACCTTTAGCATAATGCTTATCAAAAAAATGAACTTCACTTCCAGCAGCTCGTACATCCGGATGTATTCGGATAAATTCTAATAGTGCCCTCGTGCCACCTTTTTTAACACCGATTATAAGCGCACTTGGTAATTGCTGTTCAGGATTCAATCCCTGCTCGCGAAAAAAGCGATATTTAGGCGAAGCATCCGTTTCGTTAGCTTCTAATAATGGCACTACTCGAACTGATGTTGTATAATGTAAGGCAATGTTGTCGCTGGATATTAACGGGTTGTGCTTCCACTGAAATTAACCGGCGGTCACTTAACAATTAAATGGTATATTTACCTTTGTCTTTACCCTTGGAAGCGCCTTGGAAATGCTACTAACAACGCACGTATTGAATGTGTACAAATAAATGGAGATTACGGCTAAAATCAGTAGGAGAATTAGCAGTTTTTGCGATATATGAATATCCATTCCATTCAAACATAATCGTCGCGGGATCTCGAGTTAATTGCCCGAAATTTTCCATAGATATTAGACCGAATCATGTCCAAAAATAAATAAAAACGAACATATTCGCGATTTCCCGTCGGTAAATTGAAAATCTGTATTCAAATGTCACAAAATAGAGATGAAGCTTCTCTATATCGACGATAGATGATGGGTATTACTTAATAACAATAATAATAGTAATAGTAATAATAATAATAACAATAACGATAATACTAATAATAACAATGACGGGGGTTTATTATAAAGAAAACCAAATTATTTTCAATTACACAAATATATTTGAAAGTTGCTTATTCATTTAAATCTTGTATTAACAGATAAAACTATTATCTTCATTATCGATAACGTTATAATTAAGCCCTTGAAGTCCTTGCGATCTCCCGATTTATTTTTGTGGTTATGTGGATTATTTAAAAAATATATATTTTTTTTAATAAGTATATCGATTGAAAATGTATCACGTGTATTACAAAATATTTTTATTATAAATATTACATAAATAAATTATTTACAAGCTATTAACGTAATTCTTAATAATACGAGGTATCGGTATTCAAGTACAAATACATTCATTACGTCTTGATTTTCTTCAATTCCTTATTTTCTTCTTGTAATTTTTCAATCATCTTCATCATTATCTCTTCTCTTTCTTCGTGCTCCAGCTTGATCTTGTGTATTTGGTTTTGGAATGCGCCGTGCATTTCTTTCAACATGGCTATTTCGGCCAGCAGTTCTTTAATCTTATCTTTCTGTTCTTCCGCTAGTTTATCGTATTGCAATTTCATATTTTCCAGGTTTTCTTGGCTCTGACGTATGGTTTTCTTGTACGTGCCGTAGAGGTCGACATATCGGGTTTCTAGGTTTTCGATTTTATCTTTATGGATGGGGTTCTTTTGCACGTTAACCATTAAGTTGTGGTGTCTTAAATTAACTACCTCGCCCTCCGCCTTTTCGTACTTGCTTTCTAATTCCTCCTTTTCTTTCAACAGCAAATTATACTCTTTCGTGATGGTGTTCCTTTCCGTCTGGATCTTACGGAGCGATTCGCGGTTTTTCTTGAGAGCGCCTTCGATCTCGTCTAAATTGACGAATATTTGCTGGTAGGTTATGGAATTGCTCGAGTTGGACGTCCGTCGTCGTGGTGTTACGTTCACGTCTGTGCCACTTTCGAAATTCGAATGCCGTAACAGAATATCGTCGGTTCTCGATAACGTGTTTTCTAAATAATATTGTAGATCTTCTAACTGTCCGGTGAGCTGTTTAGTTTTGGATTTGGCCTGCGCGCAATTGAACATTGTCTTTCTGAGTGTATTTATAGCACTTTTCGCACATATATCGTACTTCTGGACGTTATTCTAATATACGTTCGAGGCTAACTTAACAAACCGAAACGCGATTTTAATTGAGAAACGAGAGTTTTTTTTTTCGTACACTCCTCCGATATCTTATCATTTTCGTGTAGGATTGATTTTGCGTTTCTTATCGAACGACAGTACAACGCTTATATTCTATGCGAGTTGTAAAACGATATGGGATTTAGAATTATCCATATTTGCAGTTATGAGCGAGGGGCATCGTCGGCGTGCAATCTTGAATCCGTGTAACGTTAATTTTCCTGATAAGGAGATAGAGAATTATTGATTTTGATTAAGTCTTATACGCGCCTAATATTTGATGTGAAATCGAGTAAATATTTGAACATATCTGCATGAAACGAAACGTATGTGAATCATTTTTCCATTAAAAAAATGTTATCGAACAAAGAGATACAAGATGTTGCTTTGTCAACTTTTAGGCCTATTTCATGTAAATAACAAATCTAAATATTCCCATAAAAATTTGTAGTAATCGACAAAAATGATGCCAGTAGACGGGTTTAAATTAGTAGTTTTCCCCACTTTCCGTGCGCTTCATGGACGTCGGTGCGGTGAATGTGATCCGTAACATTTGCGCAAGAAACCTTATTGTAGTAATAACTAGAGAGGACAAAAGCGAGCGAAATCACACCTGTTTCGCGGGGACTAGACAGACTCATTCTCAGTGATACCAGTAGGCAACACGAATCCATTCTCATGTCTCTATCTAGTCCTTGCAAGAAAGGAATAATGCCGCCCGCTTTTTTCATCTCTAAAAATAACGCATCCAGTATATGTTTGGCGCCAATAAATTTACATCTGTGAAAAATGTCAAAATTCAAAAAGAAAATTTCTATTTAAGTTTCTTTAGCTTTTTTAGAAAAAGGCTAAAGATAAAGGGATCCAAGTTTCCTAACATTCTAAAATTTATATCTAGCTAACCGTAAAAAATAGAGGATCGTGTTAATTTTTAATAGATTCAGCGTAATGAACTCTATAAATGGAGCTGTTAGTTTGGAGAAAAAAAAAAATATGAAAATTAAAAAAAGACGAAAAAAATCTTTCCCTTTAGATATCAGTACGATTCGATGATTTCAAATTTTTTTTATAATATTCATTATGATGATGTCTCCTTATGCAGCTTGATCTGCTGATTACAGGGATTACAACCATTTTGCGGTACCTTCGATGGTTCTTGAGGAATTTTAAATTGAATGTCGATATTTTGTAGCATTTTTCACACAAGACGACAGTTACGCGGTTCCAACCCGAAAAACAAGAGCATAGGGCTATCGTATCCCAAGCCTTTTACGGGTTTTATTTTTTTAAGTATAATAATACAATTACCGTATTACAAACAGAAAAATATATGTCCACTACTCACAATCAGAGCGTTACCTACGAACGCATCTATAGTGAGAAACTTCACGAAGGCTACATTAGCAATTAATCTTCAGTGCACATCCCACGCGATATTATGTTAATCATTATCTAATTATACATTATAACGTATAATAAATTAGGTATTAGCGCTCACAACTCACATGCACTTTTAACCTGAACTACTTATGTTACTTAATCGGCGCGATACAAGCTCTAATAATGCGTGCACGCGAAGATTCATCTAACGTCTACTGCTCTTACTCCCAATAAGTTCTAATGTACCAGCCTATTCGCGAATGCATATTTACGTAGATGAACGCATTAGAGAACATTCTCAGGTACTTATTTAATTGCTCGGCACTGCGAATCCTTATTTGCGCATGGGTTTTGCGCGATATTTGCCATTCTCATGTCGTTTCTGCTCCAGCTTCTTAAGTGGGCATATGTAATTTTACCGGTGCGTGAAGAACGCTAATGGATGATGAGATCTATACGTAAATTCCAAGTAATTTTTTCGAAGATAATCGGAATAATATTGAAGTAAGGAGAATTATTCCATCAAAAAAAATCTGTTTTTTTTTTATTTTCAATAGGCGCGAAGGCTTCTTTAAATGGAAGAAAATAGACTTTCATTTAAAGAAATTATTGTTTTTGTTTTAATAATGATATATTCTTTCAAAGAGAGCTGCTTGTACTTTGAGTTAATAGAATAATCGGAATGAGAAATTTCTTTGTTAGAAACGCCAGTGTTTTTTTTTTTGTAAGAAATATTTCCTTGAAACAAAGAAATATGCTTAGACAAATAAATTTCTTTGGTTTAGAGGAGTCCTTTCTAGGGTCTTCTTCTCTTTTTAAGAGTTTGTCATATAAGTGGTTTCATAAGCGTCTAATTCTCGTGGCAAAGTTACATTTTTCTAATTTTCGTTAATGTGTTGTCGGTTTAATTCTCCCATAGCGGTAATGTGCTATATGTTCCTTGCTGTGTGACGTGCGATAAGCACTAGGTTACCTATCGCATGTATCGTTCTTCCGATATCTAAAAGCTATTCTTTTTGTGCGAATAATTGGCCAAGAGGAGCATTACCTTCTTCAGTAAAATTCCTAACGCTTGTACTACTCTGAAAATCCATAAACCTCACGTCAAGAGCAAAACAATTCAAACCTAGAAAAATTAGTGAAACTAATAGGTCATTAAAGAAATTTAAAGATGAAAGGCAAAACGATTTTACGACGTAGGAATGCGGCTAATCCGTGGATGTATTAAAAGCTTTATTTATGACTTTCAACTAGGAGAAGATGGAAACCAGCCACGGCACCATTTCGTTACGTAATATTAATTCCTTTAATTGATATGGCTTAAAAACGGTCAAGATCCACAGTTAAGTAATCCACAGTATTACTTAAACTCTTTTATAGCATATTGCCCACGCAAGATTTATATAGGATGGCGCAAAAGCTACACGCCGCGGCTACGTTCTTTGTTCTGTTCCGAATAAAAAAGTTTAAGACCATGTGTTTCCAGGAACCTCTTAGAATATGGAGATTACGTCGAGAATCGTTTAAAAGTTAATTGTTAGGAAGAGGGATGTATTTTCGGATCCCCTTGTATGTCGTAGATTCCATCTATTCTATTCTTCCTAAAACGTTTAAAAGCTTTCCTTGTTCACTAGCTCTAGGGTATCGTTAGTGGAAACGCATAATATTTACTATAGACAGGAGGATATCGTTAGAAGGCTCTTCTTCTACTTTCGTTTAAGTTTAATTTCCCATTGCTTTCAGACTTTAATTTAACCGTCGGTAATAAATCCAGCCAATTATGTATCTTCGTTATCAAAGAGGAAATGGAATAGGAAAGTTCGAAGAAGAAACCGCAATTAAGACAAAAAGAAAAAAAAAATAACGATTACTTAGTTACCAACGAGCTGCTTCAGAACACGTGGCGGTTTTTAACAGCGAGTTAAGCCGTGTCGCAAGAATTAGACAACCTATTTGGCCAAATATCTCTATAGCTTCAAGAAGAAGAACCTAAAAAGTTAAAAAAAATTAAAATATATGTAATTTACTCCGTTTAACAGGTAAGATGGAAGAAGACCCAGCGAAGCTCCGCTAACGCCAGAATAGCTTAGTTTTTTAATGGTGTATATTGGATATTTTTTTAAACAAAAGTAGATCTTATCCTCATGCGTTAGATAAGGATAAGATACGAGCGCGGGGAATAATGAAAGGAAGAGGCCACCGGTAATGTTTCTCCTCGAAAACAAGCGAGGCAAAATGTAAACAACATCGCTCTCTAATTAACAAATTAAGATCTTAATTTGGCGAAACCCCTTTAAAAGCGGTCACCTCCTTATAATGGTCAGTTTCCCCTTCACCGATATTGGGAGGTTTTATTATACTTTCATTTTCGAGAGAAATTTTGGCTTCGTTTGGCGTTGTTTCTACATAAGAAATTCGGAGATGTGACGCATTGACTAAGTGCAACTTAATTAACACTTTAATTTTCTTTCCAATGTTTTTCTTTCTCTTCAGGTATACTTAATGCAACAATAAAAACCATGTTTTAGAAACTATTACGCTCATCCGGCAATGTTTATATTGTTCCAGAGAAACCGGCATGGGCGGCATGTCAGCGACATCAACGAAGGAGGTCGCACAGAAAGAAATATTTTCTTTAACAGGTTTATCTGATTCAAACATATTAGTCGTGTTGTGTTGCTGATAACATCGAATCGGGTTTCCTTGAATCTGGTTGAGTAGATTTTCACAGCGATTAGAAATTCTCGCGTTTTGTCGACCTTTAGGGCCGATACTTAACATCTCTTCTCTTCAGACGAATAAGCAAACGCGTATCTAGAAAAAAAAAACGAGGCATGGCGTTGCTGGGTTAACAACATGAAAGTCACGTGTAGTGTGTCGATTATTTTAAGCAGACTGTATTTTTCCCAAATTGTTGCAATTTTATTCTTGTAAGCACAAAAAAAAATCGTTAAAAGCTATATGTACGTAATTTTGTAATTTCTTTAAAATTATTTCGATGAAGATGGCGTAACCACTAAACAACTTAACTACTAGTTACAAAAATGTGAAGACGAAAGGATCGAAGCACCGTTATAGTCCGTATAAAAACGCCATGATATTATAGATTCAATCGCAATTTATTTAAGCTGCTAATATCGGTGTTACTAGGTTTAAAAGCAAGGAATCCAATAAAAACGTCAAGATAAATTAACCACCAAATAAATTTTACTGAAGATTGCTAACCATTCTGGTCTGCACGGCTGGGTGTTTAGAAAAGATCGTTATTCTTTCATTCTGTCGCTCGGACGAATTCTATTTTACGTTTGATTTTTTTTTTCACAGCGTTCTAGCAAGATTTCAACGAAACATGTTTCGAGAACCACCGTTCTAAGCTATAACCTTCGAATTAACCAGCTCTAACACGTAAATAACCAACTTTCGATTACGCTTGACGACGCGTTTTTTCGCTTACATTTCGTTTCTACTATACAATTACACGTTAAGTACCTGATGGGCATGGCACGTTTGACCATTAGCATTGGAGTACAGAAGCGGTACTCTAAGTGAATTAGAGACTCGAATTGCTTAGACCGCATCACCAGCGTTAGATGGGTTCCGTATTGTGGTTATTACAAGGATGTTAACGACCGACAAGGTCGCGAGGCAGCCTCGCTCGATTATTCTTTCGAAAATTTCGGTTCAAGTTCGAATATTACAAGCGATAGCCGTGTTAAGATACGATGAACTTCGAAAAAAAAAAAAAAACTCGCGTTTAGGTGTTTAGTCATAAATAAGCTAGGTTGCTTATTGTTTTTCTACCTTCCATTATGTTAATTATAGCATCATAGCAGCATGTCGATTACTTTGCGTACTCATCGTTAGGTTTTCTTGATACGTACGTATTACCTAAAATATATTTATTTTTTATGTTGTATCTTGTGTTGTTGAACGTTGATTTTCAGCACGACATTTATAGCAGAAAATAATATAAGTTAGAATTTCAGAGAGTTAAAAATAAAGTAACTTTCATCATTCGAAACAACAACATTCCTGAAATCGTTCGAGTTTAAAGAAAAAATTAACAGCATCACTAAATTATAATCAGTCCTTAAAAGGAAAGACATGCAGCACTACTGTTTGAGGGACTCATTCTTAACGCCGTATTAGGTTTTAAGTCATTTGAACAATTAGTCACACCGTAAAAACGTACCGGGGCAATTTTAAGTTTATTTTTTAAATTAGGCTCCGAGTAGATCCTCCTGGACGAGCCCCGAATACAAGAAAGAAATGGTACAGTGTCTTGCAGATGGTTTAGCGCTTTTTAGTTGATGTGGAAATTTCCAAAGAATCGTATATCGGATTTTGAGGCTGTATTGACGCAATCTTGAAGAGTTTCTCTGTCGATACTAACCATGGAAGAAACATGAATATGCTACTACACTGCAGAGGCGAAGGAATACTCAAAACGGTGGATATTTTAAGGCGAACGGGCTCTGCAGAAGGCGAAGACAGTGAAATCGGCCGACAATGTGATGGCCTCGTTTTTTTGGGATGCACGCAAAATCATCTGCATCGATCACTTGGAAGAAGGACAAACAATAACTGGAAAGTAGTATGCGTCGTTATTGGACCATTTGAGGAAGGAAACTGAGAAGAGAACATCCTCATTTGAAAAAAAAGCATCGTCTTCCATCAAGACAATGCACGAGTGGACAGCGTGGCTAAAATGATGGATATTAAAATTTGAGTTAGTACAACATCCACCGTATTTACCGAATTTGACCCTCGAATGATTTCTTTTTATCCTAAAATTCGAAAAAATAGCTCGATGGACAGCGGTTCACATCGGACGAAGACTACTAAGCATTCCTAAAGCATTTTAATGGAAATATATTAATAGAAAACTGAATCTCGGGAGGTAATTATGAGTAACAGGGACTGCATATACGTTTGTTTTTTTTTTTTTTTTTTAATAAATAAAACCAGGTATTTACATTAAAAAAATGTAAATTTGACATACCACGATAGTGTCAACTGTTTATCATTTCCATTACTGGAAAATAAACAAACACTCGAATGGCAAACAAACTTCTTCAATTCCCTTTCGTTGAATCGCTTATTGGGCAATGTCTTTCGTCAAAATCCTCGTTATTCGTCCACCTCTTGCCCGTGACGATGTCGCAACTCACTTAGATCGAAAGTTTTCTACGGGAAAAACTATTATCGCATATAAACACCATGGCGGTCAAATAATTGAGAGTATGTACGTGAAAAGGAGGCGGTAATCGGCGTTGTAGTTCGTATTGTTCGTCGTGCGCGTTGTTCCTTTCGCAATTTCGAAAAGGCCCGACGAAAAGGCTCCATCAACGTGACTAACTTGATAATCGGTTCGCGTAAGGCCTTTCAACGAAGCCGTTGAACTTTCGGTGCTCGTGTATGAGTATTTTATATGATTATTTTACGTTAAATTTCACGTTGGGGGTTTTTAGAGTTATTTTCTTGATACTCGTTTACTGGTGCGTTATAATAATAAAATAAGCGCTAAAAATTACGTAATAAGGTTCATAATTTCTTTGAGAGGCTGATTTGAGAAAAAATGCTCGAATTTTTAATTTTAATTTAACATCCTTTAAGCATACAATGGTACGCAAGCGTGAACAATTAAGAAGAATAACATCGACCAGTCGGAAGCCTTTGAGATGTGGTGCTATAGAAGAATCCGAGGAATAAGCTGGGCGAGCAGAACAACAAATGCAGAGGTATTAAGAAGATTGGAGAAGGAGAGAATATTTGTAAAGACAATTGAAATCAGAAAATTGCAGTGATCTGACGACGTGATGCGAAGGGAGAAATATGCACTCCTTCAAGGAAAGATATGGAGCAGAAGAAATATCGGAAGAAGGCGCATATCACGGCTGAATAACCTAAGATAGTGATACAGGAGTAGTTCGGTTGAATTGTTTAAAGATGCAACATTGAGAGTGAAATTGCCATGATGATGACTGCCAACCTTCTTAAAGGAGACGACTCATGAAGAAGAATAAGAAGACGCATACAATTGAGGTTTTTCTTTCACACTTCCGAAGATGTGATGTCGTGATCACTTTTGTTCAATAGGACGTCCGTATCGATAGCAAAAGCTTCTTTCTATGCGGGCTGCAACACTCCACATTAAAGAAGTCTGAGATGAATAGATTTTGTTTTTCCATCACGGACGAAGATAACACAAAAAAAGATACAAAAACGTCGCAACTCTTTAAAACATCAATACTTATCCGACAGAAGGCATTAAAAAAGGAAATATCGCAAAAACAATATTGTTTGGGAGAAAATAACATTTCTAAGAAAAGATGTTTTTTTCTCGCCGAAAATTATTACATTTTATAGGTTGTATTGCGATTAACCAATAGAGTAGGTTGTCTTTGTCTGCCGGTCAGGACACTACCAAGTTTCACATATGCATTGAGGTGGGTTTATAAGCAAGACTGGCGTTGGGAAAGATAGGGGGAAACGATTGAATCTTTGCAGCGATCTGTTGTGTTTATTTGTCCCATGCGAAGGCGACCTTCTTCCTTGGGAGTCGATCCAGTCGTTGCAGAAATTTAATTATTTTCCATATCTTGCCTAACATTGATTAAAACCTAACCTAATCTAACCAGATTCACTTTACAAGTTTCTGGAAAATGTGAGTAATCTAGAAGAAAAATCAATCTGTAAAAGAAAAGGCTCACCTTGATATCACCGTATCGTAATAGCGCTTCTTCTACTTCTTGCTGTACGTAACTGTACCACATTGTTTATTCATAAGCCCATTATTGAATGCTTCTTTCTCTAAAAAAAAAGAAATAGATGCTCTTCGTGCTAACCATTTCAATGGAATAATGATATCGTTGAATATATCGTTGAATCAAGGGTATCTTGTATGTTAAATTGAACAGATATGTTTTCAAAAGAGAATGTTGAGATGCATCTGAAGAGATTATATGTTTGAATTAAATAAATTAAGTTGAAAAAAATTTTTTTAATTAAAGATTTTTCAATAGAAAAATACATTTGTTACAGGACTAGTTCCAGTTTAAACGATTTACCTAAAATTATTATAAATTGCTAATATCACCAGGCTAAACGCTCTTTTTTCTTTAAGGTTTTTTGCTAAAACAAGTGCTCCATGTCACCCCAAACTGAAATAACCAAAAATTTGTAAATGTATTGAAAATTCTTTATAAACAGCAAAAGTATTGAAACAAGAAAATATGATACTTAAGACTATTAAATCTTAATAACCTTAGATAACTCTTACGAGATATTAGTACCTTAAATTTTCAAATTTTTCAAAAACATCCTGTACGACAACCTAATTAACACCTATCATAAAGGTAACGGTTTGACCTGACATATTGTAGCTCTTTTTGCCTTAAACGACAGTTATTCTTTTTTATATTTACATGTTCCGGAGATCTTGCGTCAAGTACAGAAAAGACGACATAGTGTGATGCATGCTGATGTCGTTCTTAAAGCGTTTCAAACGCAATATGTCGTCCTGTCAAACTGGATCTTGCGTAATCTTCGTGTTAACGCGACAGGTGTAATCTTTAAAGCACGAATTACATTTATTTTTTTTCACGTAAATAAGGACTTCAAGTGGCACAAACGGAGTAATGAAAAGAAGGTTATACGGATAAAAAGTATGCAAGTTACACACAAAAATGTTTTTTTTTTTGTGAAATTTCTGGTGTAAGTTAAATTTTTCATTTCGCGTGTTATGCCTTGCGAAGGCCTCTTGTAATAAATCAGTAAACGTTTTTGAGATTATTCAGTTATTCACCGAACGAGTTTAGCCAAGTATCATTCTGCTAATTAGTTCCTTTCTTCGTATTCTCTTTATCACATAGACACTGCTTATCCAAGACAATCGTAAACTAACGGTATTTACGACGAAATAATGATCCAGCCATTGGCGTTAATTGCTAAGTTGATGTTCCCCGGCAAAGACAAATGAAAAATGTTCACATGAAGTCCAGTACCACTGAGAACATGAGCAACTAATTGTATTGTAACGTACAGCATGCATACGCTACATACGTATCTGTCAACTTCCGCGTTAGCTTGTGTTAATTCGCGCTTCTATGCGAGACGTGACGATAAAATGCGATAAAAATTCTTTTTATTAACAATTTGCGTTTGTGTACGTGTACAAGGCGTTTGCTATTGTTTCGAACTACGTTGGTGTAGATTGAAGGAGGAAAAAAGTTATCTGTTATGTATCAAATATTACGATGGTAATCCCCGATTGAATTTTTCAAATTCTGGAGGTAATTCAAGTCAGTACAAAGGTCTCATCCTTTTATCCCTGTTCAAATAGTACTTGGCATCTTGTTCGGCAAAATAGGCCTCCTCTCTGTTCATCGAGTGAATCTTTCTGCCCGTCGATTTTAATCTCCAACTCGTGAATTTTTGCAATTCTTCTTTCGAGATAGTCGATTAACACAACTTCACTGATTTAAAAAAAAAAAATAGTAGTAGTAATTTTTCTGGCCAATGGAGCTTTATTCACTTTTTCCGGAGCAAATTTATCCTTCGCAATTATTAATAGCATTACTTTCGCTTAAACTGCTTCAACGGAAGCTTGGAGTTATCCATTCGAATCTTAATAAAGGACATATTGTATCGTTTATTAAAAATTCAAGCAAAATCTAGCCTACAGTATAAAAGTATTCGCTCGAACCAAACAATAAACACATATCACACGAAAACTATTCCATTTCTGCATCCTAATGAGGAGAATAACGTTATAGCGATTCCGAAAAAAAATAAAATACGGTTACATGGGAATTCTAGGAGGACTATTGTTGATATGCGAAACAGGGACCGAGTAAAACAAGGTAAACGTAAGGAACTTGAAGAAAGTAAATTTCTATGTATACGTGCGACTAGGTAGCATCACCGTTATTAAAATTAAACAGGTAGCGAACGGATAGATTTCGCGCAGGTCGCTCGGCGATCAGAATGAGTTAGAATATGATACTGAATAAATGATCTTCGTTTTCGTGAGATTTGTTACTGGCAGATTGCGAATAATAATATTTGTATATAGGGAAAACGAAAAAGATGAACGTTATATTTTTTGACCGCCTCTGTAGACGTTGATGCCGGAATTAGCACGTTTAAGAATCGCGTGCGTAGTCATCAGTAGGATAATAAACTTGATTAGGAGTTAATCGGTGTCGTCCAAGGTACATTAAACATGATTTTTAAGATGCAGATAAATACACAACCAGATGTGAAACAATAGGTTCGATCTTCCTTTTCGGTATTAATAACAAACTAGTCGAACTCCAAAATCCAATAAATTAATACCCTAACTATTATTGACACTTAAAGCGATTTTAGTAAATATTTTAAGGGAACTAAGATCAGAGCATTACATCGAAGTAAGCTTGGCTTGAAGAATTTCGAGGTACTCTTGTAATTTTTTTTTTTAGGATTAATAAGGGTAATGTTTAAATCAGGCAACTTCACGTGCTTTAGGCTCAATAATACTGATTCAATTACCCGTTGTTTTCCACCCAATCAGCTCAAACTTGTTGATACTTAAAGTACTAAAAATGCCAGATACTTAAAGTATTGCGCAACGGCGATTAGTGGTGATGGGTAAATGGGAGACGCCGCCATCACTCGCTACTGCTCATAGTTTTACTTCACGATGGATAAAAAGAAAAATTTAATTTAATAAAAAACCGAAATAAAACCCTCCGTGTAAGTTATCATGTTATTAATAGAGAGGACAAAGGCGGATGAAATTATTACTTTTTCGGAGAGACTAGACGGACTCGTGTTTTATCGTCCCTCGGGGACACCAATAGGCAACACGCATCCATCCTCGTGAGGCGAATAGACACGAGTCTATCTAGTCGCTGCAAAAAGGAAATAATTCCACTTGCCTTTATCATCGCTAGTTATCAATATTGTTATTACGAACGGTGAGGTTAGTTCAAGTTAAAATCTTTTTGTGACATGTATACATTAGTTTACGACATTTTTTAACTGGATGAACGAATTAGTAACTTTAAGTATCGCGTGTTCAATTATAGAAACATTTTTAATGACTCACTTCTCTACGATATCCTCTTCCTTCGTTTAAGGATGCTAACGGCGATAAACAAAAACTCGTATCTCAATTAACCGTACGAATACTTACCTTTTTATTTGATCTATTTCCTTATAAAAACTAGTAAACGTTAAATTCGTTATTTGTACCTAATTTCGCCGGAAAATTATTTCAGCGGCGATAAAATTAACCTGCAAGTACATTAATTGCCTCGTTAACTTTACGAATGGCTTCTCATCGAACTGTAATAAAACGTACGCTGAAAATGCAACGTTGTTTTTTCTCTTTGTTACGTACAGATACGGTACATACAACGATATTTGCACGTTGCAATTAGGAGCGAACGAAAACAACAGTTACAAGCTTTCCAGTTTAACTTAACATAAATTTGATTATCAATAAGCCGCGGAGGAAAGTTGCCACATGGTTCTTTCAGTATGTTTGCACTGCTTCTACGTTAGTTGTAAATGATAAATATACACAAGCTGGAATAAGAGATTTCCATAATCTCTTAAAAAATGGATTGTCACATACGTTGTTCAATGCATGAAGTTACGACTTGTTAAATTTAGTAACAATAAGAGATGCACGTCTTTAAGTATTTATGTTTCGTACCGATAACAAAATAAATTAAAAAACGGAGGATTTTGTTTGAAACAATACAATATACTAGGTGATATTGAAGAAACTACAATGTAAGCTACTGCGCGTAGAGGTCCTTAAATTAATAAAAGAAGGTCCTATAAAGATAAAAAGAATATATATTCAAGAACAAAGTTATCAATTTGGATACCAATACCTTAAAATTCTCAAAATTTAATTATTTTTATTATGCTATACTACGTTGTTATCTTTAAAGCTCACGTCGACAAAATAGCGATTCCCTTTATTTTGAGATATTGAAGAGAAATAAGTTTTCTAAGAAACGGTTGCTTGCTACAGTATCTTTTCGCGTTACCTTTTAATAATCCTTCTTGGATGTTGGATGGCGAAGTTGCCATCCAACAACACCTTTCTAGAATGGAAGGCTTTTGGCGGTTTTTCTGTTAATAAAACCATTCAGGTGTAACTGAGCTTTGTCTCAGAAGAAGGATTTGTCATATACGTGATTTTCAAGGCAATTACGGTGTTATGTAATCGATGGATTCAATGGTTTGAGTTCTTGGACAACACGGATTTTACATGGATATTTTTCTGGATCTTCTGTAAGACCAAGCTGATAAGTACCATGTTTCTAACTAACTTTTTAGACTTATCACGTCTGCATGTTTTCAGCAGTTCGCTTCTTTGGTCTTCTACCAACGCGTTTACGATTTATTGAACCATTTTCGCGAGATTGATTGATATAAATCGAGATATGATACAGAAGCAAAGAATAAAACCATTCCATTGCTTTTGTCTTTAGCGCGACCAGCATTGAATAATTGGCGATTGATCCTTTAAAATACGTCAATAAATATCAAATTGAATTTGAACGATCGCATTGTACAGATTGGAACAAGCTTTGTAATATTCACAAATAAATATAACAATTTATCAACTGTGATGTCTGCATAATTTGGGCCATCCTTAGAAATAATACTATTTCCACACGACAATGGAACACGTGCGGTCTGCGGCTAAATTTCAATTCCGTTTTTTCCGCGTTCTGCTCGACGTCTCGCTCGACACGAATTTCGAATCCAACAGAATAATGGGCGGCAAATGTACCGTAAAGCATACGATCGCCGAAAGAGTAGCCTCTATTATTTGACTTCTCGTCCGACAATTGCATCAATGTGTGCTAAATTTTTTCGAATCTAAACCACTCGAAGGTATCGACAGATTTATTGTTCACGACCGAAATCGTTTCGAATTCCGCACTTCATGCCACTTCCTGTTGGTTATTTTTTCTTTTCTTTTTGAATGCTGAAACGAAACACCGAACGGCATCTTTAAGGAATCCTTTATATGGTATATGTAAAACCAATAAAACCAATCAAACCAACCAAAAATACCAAATGTAAACCAATATGTAAAATCAAACTTTATGTTATGCAACAACGTTCATCGAAAATATTATTTCCTCTTTAAGGTTAAATGAACACAGCCTTAAACATGAAAGGTGTCGAAATAATTTTATTTTTCTCAGTGCGTACAATACAAATTTTGTAATATTTGTGATTGTTAATGTGCCTCTTACGTAAAAGGCTATTCTTGCATATGTATGATTGCAAGAGCCGTTATATTTAATAAAACGCATTTACAAGAGTCATTATCGCCAACGCAAGAACGAAAAAGCAGAAAAAGATAAAATGTACATTAGAATTACGTTCAATTCTAAGCAGATGTTGTGTAATACAATAAGCAGCATATAGTACCTTTTTAAAGGAATAATACACGGTGTAAATGAATATCATAACTAGAGATGGTGATTTTTGTTGTCGCGTAAACCATATAAGATCAGTCGATGTTATGTTATATGTATATTGTACATAAAACACTTTGCTCGCATCGCTTTTACTCTGTAGATGCAACCAACCGTATATTATAAAAATGTTGCGTAAACGACGACACAGAAAAATGTGATGCTTGTAATGTGATCGTTAAGGTTACAAAGAACAAGTGGAAATAGCAAGTGGAATCAACGAAACATAGGGAAAATGTAAAAAATAAGTTGAACGAATGAATTGTAAAGCAAGAGACAATGCGTTAATTTTAAGAAATTGTTACTTAAAAATTACCGAGGAAAAATCAACTGCAATGGCATTGTCTGTACGGTAAAATTACAAGTTATAAATGCCGTAGAGGATACTCTTAAAAATGAGGAAATAAGGATAAACGTGGACGAAACAACAAATATTAACAAAGACAATACAGACAAAACGTCTTACAAATACGGAGGCGGGAACTATAGTGCAAGTGATTTGAAGAGCATATTCATTTAGTTGGTGTACAGCGAAGGCAATTAAGTGTGTTTGTCACTGATGGCGCCGCAACTATGATTTCCGCACCTCCTTTATGTAACATGATTACTACGCGCATCTCATATTGGTGCAGATACCATCAAACTCGGTTATCCAAGAGTTGACCAACTCACAGCTAACACAAAGAAGGAGTTTCTCAAGTCCCCTAAGAGGATTGGCCAACTCAAAAACTTCTGCCCAAGAATTTCACAACCACCTGAACCTGCATTAACCCGATGGAATACCTGGCTTGCAGCAGTAACGAATTACTGTTAACGTTTTCAGAGTATCAAATCTTTTATTTAAACATTGAAGCCGCAAGATTCTGAAGGTATTAAAATAGGCCAAGAACACTTTTCAGATCATCAAATTGAAGCAGATTCAGCGAAAAAATTCAGAAAAGTGATCTGTTGTTGGAGAATCTCTTTGAAAATTGCAAAATAATGCGTTAGCCTTATCGGAGGCAATTAGCACTCTCGATACGATGAAGACGGCCCTGGAAAACTTGACGTATCGCAGAAATTTACAACCGTTCTCAATAAAAAATCCGGATCTGCTGAAAATGCGACTTACAAGCAAGGGTATAAGTGAGATGAAGAATTTTAGATATTTTTTTTTTCATTTTCCAAAATCCACCCTCATTTACCTATCCCGTTTATTTTTCGAATTACACCCCGAAAGTGGGTAAAGACAAGGATCAACGTTTCCCGACCTTCTAAAACTTATAGCTCGCTTACAGTAAGAGATAGAAATTCGGGATAACTTTTAGTAGATTCAGCGTATCGAAATCGATAAATGAAGCTGTTAGTGGGAGAGATACAGGAAAACTACAAAAATGCGAAGAATTTCTAAGCAAATTCAGACGATTTTAAGTTATCCGAATCATGTCTGCAGATATACATACTTATAAATATCAATTTGCTTCTATAATACAGACGCTATCGCTGGTAAAATCACCACATGGCACGTACGTTAATACGTTAACTTTATAATCTTTTTTTTTTAATTTCTCAAGTTAATAAAATCGTCTGTTTGTGTGGGATTCACCGACTTTGATACGAGACAATTGAAAACGCTCCAAGACTTCCTCATTTCGATCGGATGCAAACCGTAATAATTTAATTTTTTCGAGTTCAACGCTCCATACCATAGCGATGCCGCAAAAAGAACTCTAATTGAAGGTCCTCGTATCACCCACGCTCAATACGGCTCTGTTTTCTTATTGAAACGTTTACACGCTACTTGCATATCTAGAAAAGACAGTATGGTCGAAATGGTGCCGTCATGACTTCGGTTATCAATTATTCTTGATCAAATTGTTGCGATTAACGCTTGGAACATTATTAATTTGATAAGATTGGTTTGATTGAATTAGAAAAGATAATACCTTATACATGTATCTGTTTGGGATGCGGTGGCTGGTATACCGGCACATTAGGCAGACGTGCTAATGATTAAAAGGGCGAAATTAGTCAGCATAAGAAAGCTTGGCCATTTGTTTAATTTAAAAGAAATAGTCCCGAACTATTCAAAGAACCGTTCAAGTTATTCAAGAAGCTGTTTACGTTGTTCAAGGTGTAGTATAAGGAGCTGTTCAAGGAGGTATTCAATAAATTGAACAGCTTACACAGCTCCTTGAACAGTTTCTTGAATAGCTCTTAAAAACATGTCGAATTTTCGAAATATCGTTATCTACTTCGGGTTTTTTTTTTCCATAGTTAATCGTTCGTATGCTTACTATCACATTAATTTTTCTAGAATTTCTTCTAGAAGACTTCATGTGAGAGACCATCTGCCGCTAATGATTTTTATCAAGTAATTATTAGTGAAACATATAACATACGCTTTTCTCGTAGAATAACTCAGAATTGAAAGGAAAGTGTATATATGCAAATAAACGGCGGCTAATTTAAGCAAATTGCACAAATTAGACAACAAAATGGAAACGAAATCTCGTTCTACATAATAAAGAGGCTGCATCGGCCGATTACTCTGGTATCTATGCTGCCGCTCTTAATTGTAGATTTTGAGTTGTGAAGCTCACTATTTATAGGAAATGTAAATGATGTTATCTATGTATCTCGGTCAATTTTTTTTTCATAAAAAGAACAACAAACCTATAATCAGTAGATGAAGAAAAAGGAAACTATCACCTTTCAGATGATTATAGATGCAACGCATTTATATTACAGGGGTAACGTTGTAAGTTTTTTCAAACGACCACTGGATTAAGATGTGCCATTACTATTTTTATAAAACTTAACATGCCTTGAATTGCTTCGTTCAACTTTTGACAATGGAGCACCATTACAGAAATGTTGTTTGCAAAATTTCGTCGTGTTTGTACTGCCGTCAGTGATGAATTTTGAAGGTCGATCAAGATCGCCTATTCCAAAAAACTCGCCACATGATTGGAGAGGATCGGCATGATCGGCGACTTGTTACGGGATGGAGAGGGTAAGAAATTAAACAAAGGAATAACCATAAGTGCTTCGACTTCAAGGACATCTGTATTTAAACAGTTTCTTATCGTATTTTAGTCATCAATTAAGCTATTGCTGTTATATTTCAAATATCCCACGTAGCGTGCCCAATACTCCTTCGCGTTCATTAGGAATTTATATAACTTACGCCGACACGAAATAAGTCGTTTCTTGAAAGAAAGAAAGAAAGAAAACAATTGATTGCAGGTTTCTAGCACGTGCAAGTGCGTGCTTCGCCAAATAGGTTACTGGTAACTTGTGATTGCGTGAAAAATAACGTGTACATCTAATGACATCATTAAATCAGATTGGTCTCGACATGAAACGTATGTTCAAATTCCCGGATTAACTGACGAGAACCTAGTAAAGCTGTAAAGCGAGAGTTTCCGCGAATTTGTAGATGGATAATTATTAGTTCCAAATAGAGATTGTCACGTAAAAGCTATGTAGCAATGTAGATCATTGCTGTAAGTTTCAAGTTAGTGAAATGAGTTATCTGATTTTCAATAAAAATAATTGAAAAAATAATTAAAATGAGTCTTATTTGTTTAGAATTGGTATCACTTAGCAGGTTTTAATGATATGCTTCTGAAATGGATGAAAAGATTATTTCCAACCGTGATTTCCAGAAACAACGTCTTTTTCTTTATTTTCTTTTGATTTTTATCAATTAAATGCTTTACGTTATTGTATAAAGCGTTCATTATTAATTATTAAGTCTCACGTGAACGAACCTGAGTTTTATTTCATATCATAAGTGCCGAAATTGAATACAATTGAAACGCAGACTTTCAGGAAATTTGGAAGCAGATCAAAATTAATAAAAACCACCTTTAGTGTGGCAACTATGCCTAAATGACGATCCCGCGTATTTTCAGGTCTCTTAAGGACGATGAAATATTTTCGTATTTTTGCGGATTCTTATTTTCGTTTGCATTTAATAAATTAACAATATTTGTCTTAGATACTCAATAATTTCGCCACCTAAAGACTTGACGAACGTCAATCTGCTCTAATTAAATATATATTATTGATTTATATTATGTACGTGCTTAAAAATGGGGTGGGACCACGTGGGTAAAATATCAGCATCCAAGTTAAAGTCGGCTCAGAAAGGGTGGGAGGCTTCGAAATCACAAATATTTCATATTCGTAGATTCCAAGCATACCGCTGGACACTTCTTAGAAATTTGGAAGTACGCATTGAAAACATGCAATACCCAGAAATTACATTGGAATCATTAAAATACCCATATAACATTATCTTCGGGAACAAATCTTCCCCACGCATTTGTACCATTACAATTACATCTAGCTTTGTAAGGAAAAACCCAATAAAATAAAAATCATCCACATTCAACAGAATCGACAACCAATGCAACCTGTCACCGTTTCACCTCCGCACCCGACGCTCACGGCAAGCATAAGCACCTCGTCCAAGCGAGTTGGCGAGGTCCTCAAAAACAAATCCCGTCCGATACGCTCTCCCCGCCGCCAAGAGTGTACAAAAAAAGCGAACGCTGCACACGAAACGTGTTTATAAATCCAGTAGCCGAAGGATCTCACTTCCTAATCGCTTGAATGAAAGCCCCGCGTGGTGTACGCTCCCGATATTATTACAAGTGCCGAAGATTAACCACCGGTGTAACGTTGTAGTCGGCAGTACTGTATTTACCGCTTCCGAGTGAATAGTGTGCAAGGACGCGCAAGGCCGTCTCAAAGCTACCTCAGATCCGGTGATCTATAGCCGTAATTAATTAAATTATCGTAGCCGGGCCTGGAGAAATCCGCGATTTTATCGTATTTTTTGTTTTCCATTTACGAATTCGATTATGAAAATGAAGGTTAGTTTTACTTTTTTTTTTTTTTAAGAATAGTTCTGGGAAGAATGGTGCGGTTATGCAACATCGATTTTTGCGTAATAATATCTTTATTCCTATCCCGATACCTTGTTATCTATTTTTCCTTAAAATAATCTATCATCCTTGACGATGTAATATATATTTCAAATTATTTTAATATTAAAAAATAAAAATAATAATAATTTGAGAGATATAGGGTACTCCGATCCCTCGTTGCTTAACACATTTCAAATTAAATTTTAGTCAAAGATATATCTCTTATATTTTCCGAGATACAAAAATCTAAAAATCGTGAAAATTCATGAAGGCGCTGCATCCTTAAATTGAAGATTTCGGTCTCTAAAGAAAATGGCGTTGTTTTTCCATCATGATGCTGTTTCGGTATCTACATTTTGATCGAAATCTGAATTTTTGAGGTTGCAGATGTTACTTTGTCAGTGGAAGCCTCAAAAGGGTTGCCTGAAAAGCGATGAACTGACACTGAAAGTTAGTATTTGCCAGGAATCAAGAAAATTTCAGTAAGTGGCGTTTGTTGCAACTGATAAGCCGTACAAGATGTATCCGTCTCTTTAAACGAACCATATACTGGACCAGCATTTCGTACATCGGTGTTGGTTGAACCAGTATCGGCTGTTGATAATTTGACGTAGCGCGTTGAATAGGTTTTTCTGTCGTCCCTGTTTACACATCGCCTTAAGGAGACTCTTGTACGTTTTAATTATTGCTAATTTAAGCCAAAAGATGTCCCTTTTGCCTCTTACCGTGCAGAGAATAATCTTAAAAAATAAATATGAGCCGAGCATTACACGAAGTAAGGAGCTTAGGGTCGCAACGCGAACAGTTGTAGATACGGCTGTAAGAAACTTGTTCAACTCGTTCAACAAAACAAGCGTTTTCAAACATAATAATAAAAAAAAAAACTCATTCGACTTACTGTTTAAATAACAAATTGTTTTATTTGTATGCTTAGCGTTTTGAATGTACATACGGGATGCAGTAGTGAATATATGTATCTGAGCTTTAAGTAAATAGAAAAAGAAAGGAGATAAGGAAATAGATGGGGTAGACAGCGAATACGCGTCAAAATGGAAAATTTTAGATAATTTCTAAATTTGAAAAGAAAAATATTTTCAAGAGAAGTAGATAGCCACAAAAATAAGAACAAGGTAAAGATGATAAATTGTAAGTAAAGAGGAAGATCAAAGGAATGAAAGAAGTTCAGTTTGAAAGAATTAAAACGACAAAATGAAATTTTATGAAAGAAAAAAATAAATAAATAAATAAAAAGGCTCACACATTAAATGAGTAAATAAACCTGGATAAAACAATAGTTCCATTGAATATTTTACCAACTAAAGCAAAATTAAAGAACTCGATTTGGTTGAATTCTTCTTTACTTTTCATTTCTACGTTACTTTCAAATTTCTTCCAAGTTTTAAGTGAAAGCTTCAGACAAACAACAGTTTACTGTGTTTACATCTAAAATAACATCAAGAAATTTAAATACATTTACCATTACACCGACTTTCTTCAAATTATCAAGAGATTATAACGAGATATTGTTCTTAGCACAGTAGCCTTTGACCTACGAATGAGGACTTGTCATTTACTTAAGCTTTAAGTCTCCTGTAATAGGTATAGATTTTTCTCCTTAGTCACAACTAGGTATTGTTGGTGAAGAAGACTATTTAGAGGCATAGCCGTTAGAGCTTTACTTAACTTTGGCTTCTTATAAGACCATCTCCTTCCCAGTCCATGAAGCAGTATTGCGAATTGTCCTTTCCACGCTCTAGATAGTTGTTTTGAATTTAAAATTTTCATAATTCGTAACAAAGCAACGCAAAAAAATACTGGAATCATGTTAAAACGCTTCAAATTTTCACAGGATGTTCGACAGATTCGAGCACGCGTACACCGTCCAAACAACTTGGATAAAATTGCTGCGACGCTTCACGCAGAATGGTAGCAATTGAATCAAAATAATGTTCAAAATTTAGTTAACTCGATAACGAGATATAGCGAGCTATCAGAATTTTTTTATTGATTTAATAATCGTATAAATTAATTTGTTTTTCTTTAGAAATGCGTCTTTTTAAAGTTTTTCGTTTAGAAACAAAATTATAACCATGAATTACAGTTTTCATCGAACTAAATTGTTAAATCAAAGTTATTTACTTGCGAGGACGACAGAAACAAGATAACCTCCGTTTACAGCATTTATTCTGGTTACTTTGATTCCGAACCAAGAAATTCACTCACGACGTTGTCTGGAATTCTAAATTGTCCGTTCGATCGATTACGAGAATTCAATTTCTTCGTGGATTATAATTCACGCGATCAACTTGACCTACGTCTGCAACAGAAAAAAACGTGCTTCCACCAAATTCGCTCATAATAACGAGATCCGAAATCGTGCTTGCGGATTTTCGGCACGTCCCGTTTTATTATTCCATTCACGGATTCCGCTGTTTGGCTATATATCGACGATTTCAATGACATTTCACGAATTATTCAGCAAATTTCACCATGCGAAACATTCAGGTCACCGTCATTATCGGCGATTATAATTCCATTGTGGTTGTTTTCGCTGCTTATTATTGGAAAATAAATTAAGGTTTTCGTTAAGGTGAAGAATAGAATTAGTCGCGGTCTTTGAGCGCGCAAACAAGAAAAGGTGGTCCGCGGAAGGATATTGTTGGGATATTTTGACATCTGTATGTGAATTATATGATTATCGCGCTGTATAGTAGGTAAGTAGTTTGCAAAAGTGTTTGTACGAGGGATTTGTTCATATCGTACTTCTCGTCACAAGCAATGCCTTATTAAAAAACATTTTTTTCTAATCTCTTGAAGGATGTGACAACCTCGATGGACAAATTTCCCAAAACTTATCTTTGCTCTGAAGGATTAATCGTTTCGTTAACTGTTATCATACAAAAAAATTAAATTTTTAAATCCTTAATACCGCGGCCCAAGAAGTCTATTATGTTGATCCTGCTGCTAGTGGGACTCATTCCTTTAATCAAGCTTAGTAGCTCATGCATTAAACCCTTCTCCCGTAACATTATTCCTTTTCATTACGAAGTCTGCATGGTGGTTCACGTACTCATCTTGTACAGGTATCAGGACAAAGGCAGGTGGAATTATTCCTTTTTTGCAGCGATTAGATAGATTTGTGGTACTGGTATGCCCGAGAATCGATAAAACACGAGTCCGTCTAGTCTCTGCAAAAAAGTAATAATTTCATCCACCTTTGTCCTCTCTAGCTATCAGTAAACAAGTCGCCATTTTAAATAGCCTTCTGTGTCGTAGCGAAGTTTTGGGCAGCGAATTTAAACGTGTCCAATGATGAAAGTCCCGCGGACGTTCGGGAAAGCCAGAAACTGTAACTACTATCGATAACATCGACAGAGTTTGGCAAATCGTCCTAAGCGACCATTAATGTGAGTCTGTCATATATTCTCTGCAAACGAAGCTTGAATAGATCAGCATATTCTTGAAACCAAGGCATAACCCAAACAGAAGGCTGCGAAGAGTGAATCGGCTCCGAAAGAGGCGGACACTAATCCTTCGGGCGAGAAAATGATCGCGAGTGTTGTTTTTGGGATGGTCATTGAATTTTGTGTTAATCTCTCCAACAGAGCTGTTTTACTTATTTACTTATTTTCTCCCATAACATTGGATAAAGCTGCCATCAAGCATATATCAAAACTTGACCAACTAAGTTTTACATAAATGCTTCCCACGTCACCTCAGAATTTTGTCATTTTTAAAATTGAAAATATGTTGCATTCTCAAAAATATTAAACGTATAAACATTCACAGCCACAGCCTATACCAACCAATCGTTATATACGGCATTTAAATCGAACACATCCTGTTTTAAAACATATTTTATGCATTTTGTATCCTTTCAATACCTTGCCACCGATCGTACAGAGAAGAAATTATTCAGCAGAATAAATACTGCTGCATAAATCGAGTTGCCATAAGCCTCGTTAAACGTGTGTAGCTTTTCTGTCAGTAGCTATTGCCGAGATGATGGATCGCGTACAAACTACAGGTTTACAAGGCGGTCTTTAGAATCGATCCGAGCCGGCTGTTACCGGTAATTACTGTATTTAAAAACGACCAGCTTCAACGACGTGTTTGATATTGTGTGAAAATAGTTATTTAAGGAATAAACGGTGTTAAGTAACAAGTTTTGCTGAAAATAAAAATAGTAATTTTGTTACCGTCTATTAATAATACCGCCTACTTAAAGTAGAATGATCTGATATCGCGCTTAGCTGTTATTGGACATAATTTTATGTTCTACAGGACTTGTTTCTAAATAAAATCATCGATGATTGTCGCTTATTGCTTTTATTCACAAGCGAGTATTCTTGATGAAGTACCAATTCAATGAAAACTAATATTAGAAGTCTCAACCGTTGAAACTAAGTAAGTATGCTTGAATCAAATCTTCTTGCTGGATGGTCTCTTTCGAAAACATCAAGAAGTAGTATGTAGGATTCTCCAGGTGGTAAGCTGGGTCCGGAGATCGAGCAGGTCCTGCCTCAATCAATCAAGCGATCTTGACGTGTTGGTTTTAGAAACTTACAAACAACCACATAAAAATTCATATTCTATCTTGCATGAATAACATTTATATCCCTCTTTGCCAATGATACATCCTCTAGCAATTGGATATTCCTCACTAGTAAGTCTTCCCGGTGTAATAATAATAATCCGATTAGACCGTCACCCACAATGAGTGTTTACCAAGTATCAGCGTAGGCTGGTGAGGAATTAGAGACAATTTCTTTCATGGAGGAAAATCATCGAGAACTAACGCTGCCTCAAAATTTCAATTTAAAGCATTAAACATTCCTTTTCTTTAACACCATTTTCTTCCATTCCAACAGTTCTAATTGGTATTGGTCTTCCTAGGCTCATTACTTCGTTCAAATGTGCTCATTTTGAAACGCATTTGGCTTTCGTATATACGGTAAACATTTTCAATAATGGAACACGAAACATATTTTTGAACAACCAATTGTTCCTCTTGAATGCGACCATGCCATGATGACCAAGCAAGGTCGTCCGTCGAAAATAAAAACCTTTCTTCGCCGTTCGACGGTGCGCGCGCTCTCTATAAATAGTACCCGAGTACCCGGAATCGCAAGAAAATGATTATACCATTGATTACTTTTTAATTGAAAGGCCGTTTGGAGACCAGTAGCTGGCTGTGTAACTATATACTTTTAAAATTTCACGCCGTTTTTTTCTAAGCTACACGTCGTAGCGTTGAAATTGATGGAACGTTCCGTAGTAATTTATTACTATTGAAACCATTAAATCGTTAGCTGTTGACCGAATAGGTCGACCGGCTTAAGACTATCATCTGGTTTTTCTAGAGGCTGCTTGGGGATAAGTATAGGGGTATTAGCATGCCTTTCGAGGAGTTTTTTTTTTGATCGCCATAGTAATCGATTTCAATTTGTTCGTAGCTTTTTTGGATTGATTTCGTAGAATTATATGTTTGCGCAAAGTGAAAATGTTTAGAATGTAGACCAATCAGAAAGTGATTTTAATGCCCTACTATATATTGGAATGCTGATATTATTGCAATCGATGTTTGAATGTAATCTCGTCTTTTATGGAGATGTGTCAGACTCACAGATTTTTGATATACAGTTGATTCGAAAAAGTTTTTTTTTTTGTAAAACAAACATTCTATATGGAGGAGAGTTCGATAATTACCTGGCCTCGGCAAGGGATGGCGCTATCAGAATTGAAATAGCTCAATTTTTTGTAAAAATAACCTTTGGCAAGAGTCAAAGAGTTCAAACAGATACGTTAATTAGTTTTAGGAATAACAACCGCTCAAAGTAAAGAACTTTTGTGATTTAACAACAATAGCAAAAAATCGAATATAGAGCATTGATTAAATATTTAGTTTCGATGAGATAAAAGTGGAACTCAGTAAAGCTTACGGGGACTCTGTTCCTTCTTTATCGACCATAAAATATTAGACAATCGCCTTGACGAACATCCAGGTCGTCCAAATGAGATCAGAAATGATTGTGAGGTTGTGGGTATCTCAATCGCGCGATTGCTCAACTTCAAAGGAATGTTTATCGATGTTAAAGCGCGATCCGAATGATCTTTGGTGATCACAGCATACGAGAGACCAAACAACAATCAAGAGAGCGCACGTTTTTTTTTTTTTGCCAACCGTCACCGAGGAAGGCAAAAATCACTTTATCGGCCAACAAGATCATGGCCACGGTGTTTTGGGATGTACGCGGCATAATCCATGTTGATTACCTCGAAGAGGGCGAAATAATTAATGGCGAGTATCAAGCCAACTTACTCCGTCGTTTCAATATTACCGTCCATCTATATTTGGCGAAGAAAAGGTTTCTGCTTCATCAAGGCAATGCACGTATACGCCCTTGCGGCGTCGTCATGGCGAAATACCACGAGTCAGGATACGAATTGCTTTCACACTCACCATTTTCGCCAGATTTTGCTTCATAGCAAACGCCTATTTTGCAGGGTTGGAGAAATCAATTTTTGTTAATGTAATACAAAAGGTAGAAAAACGTTGAGCTAAGTGTAAATAAAATTCTTCTGCCAAGGCAAGGTATTTATCAAACTTTATACAGGATTACTTATCACGTTTAAGCTACAATAATACCGTTACTGTCTATAGGTCATATTTAAAATTCTCACATAATGTTAACGAAATAGGTAAGAAGGCTGGTCACTGGCGTGTTTCTACAATAGAAGTCTCATAATTAATAAATCTAAATATCTTGGAAATCTAACGATTATCACGTTGTAGATATCCAACCATGGCAGTTAAAAAGCACGATTATTCTTAAGTAATTCTCCTCGTTGCACAAAATTTGTAATTTTTTAAAGAAACATTGACGGAATTAGTTACTTTCTATTTGTTTTTATTTATTTATTTATTTATATTTACTATAAACATATATGTATTTACCCAAATTCTTTCAAAGAATAATTATTTGATAATTGACGCCAAACTTGACCTTTTCCTTCTAACTACGATTAATACAACAATTGAATAGAATTTTCGTGTTTACACAAACAAACGTATAACTTCAGAAGCCTTGTATAGCTGCGATTGAGGATAAACTAAGATCTAAACAAAGGTGGGAACAATATTATCTACCGCGATATCGAGTTTAATTAAAAATGAATGTTAATCGCATTGTATGCTGCTTATGGTACTCTCGTGAACTTGAAAGCAGAACTTAAACATTTTAGCTTCGATCTTGATCAGCTTGAGCTGTTAATTTTATATGGCGACTGCCGTAAATTCGGCATCAAATGGAGAAAAGAATATCAGTTTTTTGTAATCTTATCAAAACTTCATCTACCAAGATTGCTCAATTTTAAAATTCAAAACTTGTAAACTGGAGGGTGTAAGGTATGAATAATCAATTACTATCACAATAAAGACATCGAGAGCTTACAATTGTAACATACTTGTTCTTTTAGCGTTACATTAACATTTAACATCTCATGAAATCGGTTAACGCGAAACGAAAGCGTTAAATATCTTCGCAATTCGAATTCTATTCGAAAATTTGATACGCATATTAAAGGTGTAAATTTTAAATAATAGTGTTCGACAAAGCCAACGGTTCTTTTAACTTGGATAAGATTTACCTTCATCGGTATTAACAGAAAGTAGCTTAAACGTGTATTAAGCATGTATAAAGTACATCGATGTTTTCTATTATTGGTGTTGGTTATCTAAATGCAAAGTTACGTGTATAACAAAAGTCAATTTCTGGAGAAATAATGGTTAAATTTAACCGTGTTTTAACGACAAAAAAAAGGAGGACGTATATATGTATGTATGTATATAATCGTAGCTACTTTTAGTGCAATTTAAGTAAAAAGAGTCCCGTTGTGATCGTTAATAATTTTTTTAAATTCATAAGTCGGCCTATTTTTCAAAAATTTTATATATTTCCAAACCGGTTATAAAATCGTAGGACACGTCCTTCTGGATATCTGCTAACGCTTAATAAGTGTTTATTCTTCAATTATATTTTTATCCGATTTTAATCCGTGTCGGTACGGCTAATAATTGTAAACAATAATACTGTTGAATTTTTTAAAAAGTAGCTAGAGATGTCCCTTTGAGAAAAGTCATTTAAGGAAATCGCCACTGAATTAAGAATGGCAATATTTTCAATGGGCTCATGTTCTGAGAATTATATATGTAATCATCGTTAATTATATCAAAACCAATATTTGGGGTGCTTTTTTATTACTAAAAAAAAAAATTGTTTGATTAATAGTTTAATACTAAGAATTTTATTTTCAGATCTCTACAAGCCATCCAACGTTACTTCTATATATAATCCTCATGCTCGGAACCTCAACTAATTCCGCGCCAACAAGATCAGAATCCAGAAAAGCGAAATCCCTCGCCTACTTTGATTACATCCAACCGGAAGAGAACGGCGACTTCCACAACTACATCGACGAATCAGAAGATTACCAAAGCAGTCTCGAAGATTACGACCTCAACGAGATCAGCAGGATGATCCCAACAAAACAGAGAGGCGGCAGTATAAGAAATCCTTCCTTTAATTCGCCCATTTATTACATAAGATTACCTCCGCAACCTTATATGTTCGTACCGGGTTTGGGATACGTCTCCAGACCGGTGCAAACAGGTCCGGCGGCACTTTTAAATCTGCCGGTTGATTTTGTATCCAACGGGAAGCCGGGCATGATCTACCAATGGAACGACGGCTTCGGCAGCATTAAGACACCGATCAGACCGGCGCCTAAACCGGAAGTTTCGAAACCTAAACCAACTCCTAAACCTGCGGATTCGAAAATTCATAGATTGGCCGGAAAGTACGTCTTTAATGGGAAGCCTAACGATATTTATGTGCTAGGCGACTCGTATAATTCGATATACGGGGATGCTTTACATAACTTTTATCCTTGATTCTTTGGTTTGAGTCGATAGTTAATGGTAATTTGAATGAAACATTGGAGTTATTGTACTCGTTTTATGGGTATTTTAATAAACAAGTGATCATTGAAATAAAGAACAATATCAAACGAAAACAATCAAACAATTTCTAAAATATATTTAAAGAGTTCCTCTTTTAGTTTGTTTTTTTTTAAATCTTACTCTATCTCTTAAATTGTTGCTATTCTAGACGTATCGCGCCTATTTCAATCATTATTGACCAACTGCCATAAAAATTGTAAGTTTGAATATACATAAAGAGGAACAAAATATATTATACGTAAATGTAATATTTTCTCACCTGAAAAATGCCTCGAACATAATTCGTTAGGCTATTTATTACCTGTTTTCTAGCTTTTCTACACTGTCATGACTACTTTTTTCTTAATATTTTTCAATGTGATTTATTTGACCTCGAATCTATCATTCGAAGAAACTGCCAGACAAAAAAAGGAATTTAACAAAATACTTATGAAAAAAAAAAACTCTATTAACAAGAGCGGGCTAAAATTTAATTCAATTCACTTTCATTTTCGAGAAATGGAACCCGAGAATATCGCTGGACTATAAGAACTATTGGTCCAGATAATAGAATACAAAATGTATACAACTATTTCCTAGTCAATTTTTCTTTTGTTGATAAAATATAATATTTCCAATTTTTCCCTTATTAAAATCTCACCAATTTTTCTCATTTTCATTGCATTATTTATTTATTTATTGTAAATACATATCACAGTAGATGTAAGCCTTAATTAGCAATAATTTTTATATTGTAGTAAGTCTTTTTTACGTAGGATTAATTTATGTAGTAACTTATTGTAAACGATTGTAAATGCATTTTTATATAAAAATATTTTCTTTTTTTATAGAAAAAATTTTGTAAATCATTTTTTTAATAAATATTTTTTAAATACAAAAATTACATCGATTTATTTTTTAATAAAATGAAAAATATTCATTTAATACCTCCTTATATAACCACAATAAATAATTGTATAAATTTAACTATTTATTAGTATTTTTTTTTTCGTGAGCTCATCTGCAACCTTTATTAGAATAGAATTTAATCACATGCTTAACGAAGTCGGTACTATCGCTTTTCTATTTTACCGACTCAACCCACAACACAAATTGACAAATCGCCATTTTTTTATTTATACTGCACGGCCAGGGAGCGTCTTATCGATTCCTCGTTGATATTACAATTTAAATCTCGTTTTTTTTTTTTGTGATATATTTTAAATATTTAATTATTATTCCTTAGGTGTAAGTCGATAAGTTACGTGAAATAAGCTATGGGTGAGGATAGTAAAGGTGAGATGGTTACGTTAATGGAAAAAAGCCGCGTCTTATCAAGTTATAATTTTAGATAGGGAGGATCGCTCTGAGAGGGATAGAAGAAGACGTTCACGTTCTAGGGAACATCGAAGGAGGTCTAGGAGTAGAAGTCGCGAGCGTAGGGATAGAAGACGCAGCCGATCGGGGTAAGTTTACAACAGATGTTAGTAGTCTAGCAGCAGTCTGAAT
The DNA here is from genome assembly GCA_020654165.1 of Oryctes rhinoceros. NCBI lineage: Eukaryota > Metazoa > Arthropoda > Insecta > Coleoptera > Scarabaeidae > Oryctes > Oryctes rhinoceros. Next base: position 123,545 of record JAIOKQ010000974.1, read on the forward strand.
GTCACATTTACAATCGGTTTCAGCTCGAGACATAAGAGTTCTTCGCGTAGAAGGAAGCCTTCTCTGTATTGGGATGTGCCTCCACCAGGTTTCGAACATATTACACCATTACAATATAAGGCTATGCAAGCCGCAGGGCAGATTCCGGCAAATATAGTAGCGGATACACCTCAAGCAGCTGTACCGGTTGTAGGATCGACGATTACGCGTCAGGCAAGGCGTTTGTATGTGGGTAATATACCTTTTGGAGTTACAGAAGAGGAGATGATGGAATTCTTCAATCAACAAATGCATCTGAGCGGTCTAGCGCAAGCTGCTGGAAATCCGGTGTTGGCATGTCAGATTAATTTAGATAAGAATTTTGCTTTCTTGGAATTTAGGTCAATAGATGAGACTACTCAAGCAATGGCTTTTGATGGGATCAATTTCAAGGGTAAAACAATTGTGATTCTTTTTGTATAGTTCGATGGTGAAATATTACATTGTTTGTTGAATGATTTATGAATGTTACTTACAGGTCAAAGTTTAAAAATAAGGAGACCACATGATTACCAACCAATGCCCGGAATGGCTGAAAGTGCTATAACAGTGCCTGCGGGTGTTATAAGCACAGTCGTACCCGATTCTCCACATAAAATCTTTATAGGTGGCTTACCCAATTATCTAAATGAAGACCAGGTAAGTATTCCAAGAGATTCTCATCCAATGCTTTTATATTTTTTTACTTTTTGTTAATTTACAAACAATTCGTAACGGATCACATATTGATTTGGAATAGAAATATACATTTTATACTGCAAAAGATTGTTACGAATTGTTTTTGACTTTTTGGGCAAAAAAATTAAAAGAAATACTTTTCCCTTTTCCTTAGCCTAGCGTCAATATGTCTCTCAAAGCATTGGCACTGCATAACAAGCACAGCAAAATGGCAAGAGTTCGCTAGCTCTCAAAAGATATTCATAAAAAGGTCAGAATAGAGATATTTCAGGTTTTCGTGAACGTACTGCGGTTAAACCCGGGAATAGATACGGAAAATTTAAATTTTTTTAGGCTTTAGGTGAATGAGTTAGTTGAGGAATCGTGATTCTGATAGTTACAGGGGTTGCTTGAACTCGAATAAGGAGGAAATGTCTTTCCGATTACATCTAGTTGCAGAAAGTTTCCAATAATGTAAATGCAGAATATTCTATACTAGTTTTATTCTAGGATTGTTACTACTTTGTTTTTAAATACTCTCTTGCTATTATGCAATTTCGGTTGGTCTTCTAAGAAAATACCCTTAATAGTTGATTATTGCAGGATTTTATGGCTGTTATTCAGGTCAACTTCAGCTTTCGGCTTAGAATTACGACAAATTCGCTGTTTTGCTTTTATCTTTATAACGATCGAATTCAAAATTTTACATTCAACAGTATTCCATACGATTTCAACGCGCTGTGTATTTAACAAAGTACATATATTTCTCTTTCTTTGATAAGTTTTTCAGTTGGTTAGTCTTCACAAATATTCCCACAAGAGTCGAAACAATGAGATGATAGATTCTATCTTCAACATTTTCTATTTCAGCTAAAAACAGCACACTTCAAAAATTTTTCAAGAATAATCTTTTCAGCTACTACGTTTTTTTCTAGGTATTTTTAGGTTTGAAATCTCAAACGAAAGATACAATGTTTCAGGTGAATTTTCAGGTTCGCGAGTAATGAAATTTCCAGCGCATTTCAGGTATATTTTTTCAGTGAAAATCGCTCGAAACGATTATTTTTATATAGAAATTTCGACGGGAACTTTTAGATTTTCTTTTCTAGCAAATCTTTTTTCAGCACAAACATCTTCAGCAAATTTCTTTTTCAGTGTAATAGAATCTTCGAAAAATTTCAGGAAATGTTGTAGAGTTTTATCGCGAATACCATGTGACGTAAGAATTTAATTATTATATACATACATATATTTATATTTATAAACTAATTAAAGAAGTTTATATATTTTATTACTTTTAATAATATGCCTTTTGCTTGTTTGCCCAATAGCTAGGGTTTGGTTCACGATCCCTATAATTGAGAATCACATACAACCAAAAAATCACCAAGCCCTGTGGAATGTGCAGGCAAGTTACTCTAAGGAAAAAAAAAAAAAAAACGTTTTCGGTATCCCACGGTCATGTGTAAATTATTTTTTTTTTTAATATAAGTTGGGGATGTCGATGGCACCACTTAATTTTAAAATGGGAAATTTCAAATATGTAGTTTTTTTTTGTTTATTTTAAAGTAATTTAAAGTATAAATGACTTACAGACTTTCTTGAAAAGAAACAATTGTTTCAATTTTTAATTTAGAATGACGGTCAGCCACAGTATATAAAGACTTTTCAGGAAAGCCCCCGATATCAAAGCACTTAAATTTGAAGAAAAAGATCCTACATTTTTCAAATTTAAGTGCGCTTCTTAAGCACGTTCATTTTGACCAATCTGAAAACAAATTTTAGGTAAAAGAATTATTGATGTCCTTCGGTCAATTAAGAGCCTTTAACTTGGTGAAAGACTCGGCAACTGGACTTAGCAAAGGATATGCCTTTGCGGAATATATCGATATCACAATGACTGATCAGGTTAGTAATGAACATTCCCGAAATTTTTTAACTAATCGTTTTTTTTTTTTCAATAGGCCATTGCAGGTTTGAACGGAATGCAATTGGGTGACAAAAAGCTCATTGTTCAAAGGGCTAGCGTCGGCGCTAAAAACACTACAATTGTACCTAGCGTACAAATCCAAGTTCCTGGGCTTAGTCTTGTTGGAGCTTCAGGTCCACCAACTGAAGTTTTATGCTTGTTGAACATGGTACGCATTAGAATAAAAAAATTAATAACATATGATGAGATTTTCGTTCCTGTAAAAAGGTAACTCCTGAAGAATTAAAGGACGAAGAAGAATACGAAGATATTCTTGAAGATATAAAAGAGGAATGCAACAAGTATGGCGTCGTTAGGAGTATAGAAATTCCCCGTCCGATAGATGGCGTCGAAGTTCCTGGTTGTGGCAAGGTAATACACTAAACTACCCCATTTCAAGCAATTTAGTCTCTGACACTTACTAATTCGTTCTTTTCACAGGTCTTTGTTGAATTCAACTCTGTCCTAGATTGTCAAAAAGCTCAGCAAACATTAACAGGTCGTAAGTTCAGCAATAGGGTGGTGGTGACGTCGTACTTTGATCCGGATAAATACCATAGGAGAGAATTCTAGTTTCTAGGTCCCAAAATGTTCTACATAGTGCGTTTTTTTTTTTTTTTACCTTTTGTTTTTTCGTCCTTTGGCTTTGCCAATTTTTATCGGTAATCTTTTATGAAATAATTCGTTTTGGAAAACACTGTTAACATGTAGTTTTTGTTTCTTTTTCTTGGAGAAATTTGTCCCCATTCTAACTGTATTTTGTACTTATAAATTGTTATTTCGAACAGGAAAAATCAACGCCGCAATTGACTTATCTGATGCAAAAGTGACGATTTTTCGTTTTTATCTTTTTTTTTTTTGATTTATTCTTAGGTCACATATTATATATTAAGGAAATAAATACCTTTACGATTCAGGTTTATTAAGTTATTTTGAGTGAATTATCGTAATGCTAAAACATATTTTGTGGTAAGTATGAGTGTCATCTTTAGTCGTATTTAATGGACTTTGAAATTAGTGAATTCTCTTTAATATAAATCGAGGTATGTTATTTATTTCTGGTGCCCACGACATATACTGACCTCTTAAAGTATTATCTCCTCAACCAAGTTTTAAACAAAAGAACTAGCCGTTGGAGAGCGATACTTCATTAATGATGATGTATAAGAAGGATTTTCAGTTAACGGATTGGGTAATCTCCACTCTTTCTGGATGATTGCTTGCATTTTTCCATAGTTAATCTGATGTTCCTGAAAAATTTACCCTACAGTTATGTATCGATTGTCTTCAATGCTGTGTTGAATAGACTCGATATTCTGAGCTGTCCTACTGGTGCAAACGAGTAATGCTTTGAACATGTTTATACTTTCTTTTAAAGTGATTACGCTATTTTCTCACCCGGGGAAATGAAACGGTTCTTTCTTCGAACTGTGAGAGTAAACGGTCCTGAATTTCAGCTATTTTAACAAGAAATTTTATATATGCACGTTGTGCAACTTTGAAGTGTGCATCTTTCTCGTCCATCGAGACTGTTGCTAAGAGTGCGCTACATGAAGTGCGCCAACGTTAGTAGCTTAACATTACAAATCTCTTACGTCTCCGACAGGCACGTGATTTCAAACTGCTAGTTTATACTTAATCTATTCATGTAGTATAGTGCACCGAAAGCGGGTCTGTCTCACTTTAAAAATGGTTATCGTACAGGAAACCGCATTCTTGATAACGGTCATACTTGATAAACTCTATTTTCAAACATTGCATTTTGATTAGAATCATATGATACTGATGTGTGAGATTAAATCCTTTATTTACATTTATATATATAATACATTTTGTACACCCCATCCAAGATGGTATTATGAAGGTTATTGAATCAACAATTTTTAACTATATTTATATATGTATCACTTATACAAAATTTATTTTTTAATGACAACAGATACTAAATAGAACATGCACACCTTATTTTGGGAAAGGGAAAGGTGGTAAAGATTCAAGGTCTCCGAATTCGAAATTTGTTGTACGAATGAATGTTCCTAATGTTTTAAACATACTATTATTATTATTGCACAAATGATCCGTTAAGTCTACTGGTGATATGTTTGTTTCTAATATTTCACATCGTTCTTTTAATCTATTGATCTCTTTCTGTTGTTGGCACAATAAAGTCTGAGCGCTAGTTACCATGTTCATCAATATTTGCAACTGATCCCTAAAAACCTTATTTTCCTCCTTCAACTTTAACATTTCTCGTTCATAATTCAACGACAAACAATCACTATCACTGTTGAATGATCGTAGACAATCCAAAGTTGACAATTTCATATTGGGATTTATGAAATGAAATGGCTCACTAACTGCGCAAGTTTCATTTTTGCTGCTTATGTAACATAATTGGAACATATCAGCTGAATTTTTAGGTAACATTGATTCTGTAAAATGCATATGCTTTGTTTCCTTATAGTGAGAAATTAAGTTTACTTACGATTGAAAATGACATTGTTTTCTTCTTCGTTGTTTACTAGCACCCACTCAAAAGCAATGTATTCCTTCACAGTATCCCATCCTAATTTGTAGATTGCCACACGATCACCTTCTTGACTTCTATAATTTAACAGTTTAAACGTACACTTGAGATGTTGATTATCTGGATATTCTTCTTTAATATCGATAAATTCCACCTTTAAAATTAACAAATGGCTATTTATAAACATATAAATTATGATATTGAAAATAGGCTTACCAGCTGTTTTATTGATGGAAATTTGTCTTCAAGCTTATCCATTATTCTTTCAAGTACACACAAGTTTCAATTTTCTTAGGAAATAGCATTTAGCAGCATAGTTAATAATAAACAGATAACAGATAACAAAAAAATCCCAGAGGATGTTGTTGAGTAAGGTAGGGATATGGCGTACTTTATAACCGCCAGAATTCAAAAAGTCGACGTAAAATTAAAATAATTTAATTATGTATAATTGTGTTCGTTTGAAAATAGAACGAGAATGATTTTAGTGTAAGCAAATAGAAAATCATTCTTTTAATGTTTTTGAATATTACAACATATATTTTTGATTCTTTGGGGATATTTGGATTTAACAGTTGCCAGAAGACTAAGATAATAATTATATACTGATCTCCAAAAAGTCGAGAACAAATTGAAAAGAATACTTACAGAAGAAACTAAGCTATGATGATAAGAGGTGTTTGAGTAAAAATTGTCCCGTGACTTCCTTTTCTTACAAAAATCGAAATTATTTGAAAAAGGTAAAGTACTCGCGATTGTCCAATTTATTGTGGACTCTAAAATAACATATTTCTTCCAATTCTTGGTAAAGAAGTTCTTTAATTGATTGGCCAATAAATCGTAGTCTGTAAAAAGATGTTTACGGTGCGATTCTTTATCCAAACACGTTCACACAAGAGGTTCTAATAAAAAATCAAATTAAAGCAGATTCATAAAACGTGGCTTTGTTGTACGAATCCAAAGGAGGAGTTCTTTATAGTATTGTTTTTCTATTTTGGATTTTATTGTTAAATAATATAAACCATATATGTATAGGGAATTTTATGAACGTTTGGTTATATTGGCAATTTGGAAATTTAAATTCGTCGGTTAGCGATAAATTGAATTTAAAATATAAATGCCCACGAAACGTCTAAGGTTATTATCTCGAGGATGTCGCTTGCCGTACGGGCTATTCCTGTGTCGTTTGCGAAAAGTTAGATAACGGTCAGCGTTGTATAACTTTTCCGAAAAGGGTGGTTTTGCCCGGTCTCGCATCTTTCTCGCGACCGTTACCGATCGCCTCACTAAGTGAGAACGCGTGTAATCGCCGGTGCATATTTGTCGATGAGGTAACATTTAATATATGTTGTAAACTTTCGCGGTTGTTGTTTTCTTTTAAAGAATTTAGGTTTCCGGGTTGAATCCGCGTCATAATTACATGAGAATGCCGACGTTTCGCTCTTAATTACATAGAGCTTCCTCTGGGCTGCTACATGTTGTGTCGCTGCTTTCAACTCGGAGACTCAAATTCTTTAAAGGATTATATTTAATATTTTGAGTATCTAGAATTGTTATTGCTAGAATAAGGTTATGAATATAAATAAATATCAAATATTAAGGAATGAAATTTTACGTATCGAAATGGGGCTCTTTTCGATACGCAAAGTACGCAAAGTCATTTGGGTTTCGTAATGAACAAAAAAAAGGAAAAAGAGATGCCATATGTTGCCGGTTTTATGGCCGTCGCTGTATGCACGTTTGATTATCAGCCTCCAATCACCTTCTTTTTTAGTGAATATCTGGTTTTTAAACATTTACAATTTCTTCTTATTATCAATTTTTATGTTGTTGCTAATTTTAATTTTTGGGCTTTAGGTGTTTTTCCTGTTACCAACAATCTGTTTTTTTTTTTTGTACGGGAAAATTCCTCTGGCAGTAAAACTATGCAGCTATAGATGGTGCTCTATGATCGGAATTGGGAAAGAATCTGATAAGAATAGTATTTTTAGGCAGTGTTAGGCAGTACTGAGTCATCAAGGTGTAGGTTTTGTTTAAATTAGCGTTTCTGTCCTATAAGATTCGTTAATCGCGGTATCGCATTTTATTTTACGATTTCTTCCAAGTTTCTAAAATGTGTCAAATACGTGCTAACAGCGGTAAATGATATCGGTGTGTTGCTTGCAAGCTGTCTTGTTCTGTCCGTATTTGCACGTCTTTTTTATATTTCCCCGATTATTTGTTGAAAGTGTTCGTGTCAGTTTTATTTCTGGTTTTGTAGAAGATCGCTGCTCGTAAAAAATCCTGTGCACATCATTATGTGGTAGGTGATCCAATAATAAAATAAGGCGTATCTATTTTTAGATCCACCTAGTAGCGCTTAATATGTAGTAATAAATAAGATGATAATATTTTTAAACTGGTACCGATATTGAGTCATCCGAATTATTCTCAATGGGATAATTCGCGTGTAATTCCGTAAGGAATGATCCAATCTTTGCTTTTATTTTGACAGGTGCTGGAATCTAGCTGGATGTTCCCGACGGTCCCCGCTTAGAATGACGTTAAATTAATATACGCACGTAAGAAACGAAAAATGCCCTACCGCCAGTAACACTTAAAAAAAAAAAAAGAAAACACCTCGAAAACAACAGATCCAGAACTCAGATCTAAATTCTAAAGTGATATAGTGACCCGATTGAAAGATACGAACACACACGAGCTGCACAATACAAGAATAAGCAACTTGCAAGACTTAATCTAGTTAACTGTGGTATTCCTTGTCATCTGTCAAATTCTGAAGGAAGTAAAATGTCTGAAGATGACTTTTCAGACCCTTATGATGAGCCCATCATGGAAATATCCATCGAGACACTTACCGGAACTTCGTTTGATATGAGAGTATATCCTACAGACACTGTCTTGGATATAAAGAATAAAATTCAACGTGTTGAAGGTAAGTTGAACTGGATTCCTATCGTATGACATATTAACTAATCGGATGTCTGATGTAATACGTTGGTGAAATTAACATGGAAAAATGCATGTAATTCGATAATTAATTGTCAATGATATTGTGTATTTAATTTTAGAATGTTTTAGTGTATGTATTTTATCTTTCTTTTTTTTTTCAAGCTTGACCTTGCTCTATTCACTGTTCTATTTTTATTTTTTTATGATGTGCAATAATTCTTTCCCTATTTACTAATTTTTTTTGTACAATACATTTCACAATAGTCATTTAAACATATATTCAATATTTTTTTTATATTTTTGCTCTTTAGGAGGGTAGTCTGAAAAGAAGCCAGTACACAAATTCAAGTTTTTTTTTTTATTAGCCAAATTCACTTTTATTTCTCTATGTAGCATCTTTGTAATACCTTCATCAATTTAATCCCTCCGAATAGTAGTTAATAGCAAAATAGGCGTCTACGAATGCAATTTACTCCTTATTCAATAAAAATCTCTGACCTCGAAGAGGAACTTTAAGTCTAGAAAACACAAATAACTTCTCTAGGACCCAGATCTGTTAAGCAGACTAGGCGGTCCTCCAATTCGGGAATTTTTGCCATGGCGTCGCATTTCTCGCAATTTTTTGCCTTCACTTTGTCAAGTAATGATGTCTAGCACGCCGCCGGTTGTTGTTGTTCCGTGATAATCCCAAAAAAAACCCTCGTTAACACTTTTCCAATTTGTAGAACAGTGGTCGCCTTTCATTCATTCGTTACACTCCTATTTAGCTCTGACCGAGCAAGCCAGGCATCGCGGTCAACATTTTGATGCCCAAATTTACATTTGATACATGACAAATATTGTAGTGGTAGTGGTTGCAGCTTTTGGTCGACCATAACGGTCATCGTCAATCAAACTGGTACGATCGCCTTGCTCAAAATTTCTCTGTGGCAAACATTCACGCAGAGTCGTCGATTTTTCCAATTTTTATATAAATCCGGACGTAAGCGACTGTTAGACAACAACTAAGCCTTCAATAAGTTTTTAAAAGTAAAAGTTCTTTCAAGCTTTCAAGCTACGCGCAATTATATTACTAGAGTAACGTCGTCTTCATGTTAAAGTTCGAAATTTTTTAGACCACCCTCGTAATGCTGTTTCTAATTTTAAATGCTATCAAGTCCATAAATAAATTAAAATAGGAAAGTGAAAACCAAATTTATTCATCATGGCGTTGTATATTACCCGCTTCTTCCCCGATTCTTTTCCAGGTATACCGGCACATCATCAAAACCTGCTCTTCCAGTTCAAGGAACTGCAGGATTTCCACCGGATGTGCGACATTGGTATCGTAAACGGTTCTAAATTAAAGTTGGTCTTATCGATGCGTGGTGGTCCAATCTCGACAAGGAGACTGTCCACTTGCGATCATCATATCGTTTGGAAGGATCTGAAGGATTTGATTGAACACACACGGTATTTTATAGACCACATTTACTAATTACAATTTTAAGTCATCCAAAGAGACAATTGTACCGGAAAGAGGGAAACTTTCTCTAAACTTTCTGAATTTAAGCATGTTTTATTTGTTGTGTTAGATATGCCAAGGAACTATTTAGAAAATATTACCATAAGATTCACTTTACTTTAATTTTATACAGTATGTTCTCGGATGGGTTTGATAAGAGAAAACGTAATATTATTCTTTATGAAAAATGTTGCTTTCGTAATGATTAAATTAAAGTAAGAAAACGTGAAATTTCTCGAGAGAAAAATTAGTCAAAATCTTTAAAATGAAAGCTTGGATTCTTAAGTATCCGCGGAAATATTTTTGTCACGGAAAATCTTTTTATATCGATTTCCTCCACCTAATTATCTTTGTCTTTGTTAAGGTATAAAAATAATAAATTAATTTTTGTTATCTGTTGTAATTATCGTATAATTATTGTTTGCTTGCAATCTTTCAAGGACAATCGGCCGTATCAGATAAGTTTTGATAGAGAAAAATGCTTGGAATTTTAAACGTACTCGCTCTAGATTAAACATATTTCTATATTTATTACATATATGTTATTCGACTCGAAAATCCAAAGATGGCCATGATGCAATCTTTAGTCCGCCATTTTGGTTTTGGTAGTACAGATTGTTAATTAATATTATGTTATTGATACGTATTTAGTTTTCATAACTTGTTAAATGCACGTTTCTTTTGAATTAGTTTTTGAAATTTATCAAATTCAATATCCCTTTACATAATTATCAGAATGATTTATGCGGAGTGCATCACAGAAGATACGATGGGTGTTCGATAATTAAAGGGCTTCTAAAAAAGATGGCGCTACTAAAAATTGATTTTTTTTTTTAATATAAAAGTAACCTTTGACAAAAGTCCTATTAAGTTTTCAAACGAATACGTCAGAACGAATGTTGAGAAAATGCTAGAACTCCAGCATTTTTTTAGATAATAGAAATGTTGTCGATGATAAAGATGAAAAGGTGCCATTGATAACGTGGTGCCAAAGGAATAGTAGTTCGAGAAGTGTTATAGACATGTTTGTCAATTGTTCCGAAGACTATTCGCTTTTAACAAATTCAAAATAAACGATTATGTTCTAAGTGACCACAATTGCAACAACAAAGAATTACAACCAATCGCGTTTTAAGAGAATACATGAAATCCTCTGTACGATTCCTATTAAATATATTATATTCACTATAATATATAAAAAGACTTGTCATTGACTGCAGTAAAATTAAGCTTTGTGTAATCAATATTCAATGCAACTGAATTTCGTTAAATTTCCAATTTCAGAGAAGAAATCGGTGATAAAGCAGGTTCGAAAGTTTCCGTCTTGGTTTTCAAAGAAGGCGAGGTGATCAATCTGATACGTGTTATCGAAAATGAAGACGGTAGCTATTCCCCTTACGCCGATAAAGCTATCTCCCCCCCATACCGAACCGTGGCTGAACGGGAGGATAATCAAGTTAGCTTCTTCAAGAAGATCACCGAAGATATGGAGATGGCGTCCAAGATGCACAGTCTCAAGTCGAAAATGCAGAATCTCAGCGTCAAACGGCAACTGCGCAATACCAAGCAGCACCATCACCATCACCACCACCACGAACACCATCACGGTGGTGCTACGGCTTCAGTGAAGTCGAAACTAGGCGCTTTCTCTTCGGATGTCAAGAAAAGATTGAATTTTTTCGAAGGTCCCGGTGTCGCAGTGACAGCGGCATCTTCACCTTCCACTTGCAATCACACCCATCACAAACCATCGTCTTCGTCATCATCGGCTTGTCTCAGATCATCGCGTTTAGCATACCGTTTGCTTAACGATCACATGAGGGCATCGCAGTCTTCCGGATATGATCAGCATCTGAAGAAATTCGAAAGCAAAATCACTGTTCAAGAGAATTTTGCCACGAACGAAGAGATAGGTGAGATCGCGCTAAAGGACAAGCACAGGAGTAAGATGAAGGTGGGCAACTTAGGAAAATCGGTAAAAAAATCGCCCGCAATAGATGACAAAGCGGATAAATTTCCGCATGTCGATCATTTCACCGCTAGCGCCGCTGAGACGAAATCCTTTTCCTGTCGGAATCTGCATGTCTTTGAACCTGAAAGACATGTCTCGTCCCGGATAGGGAATGGCGAAGAGGATACCGGGGTTACGAATCCTATATTATCTCCTTTATATAATCGTTACTCTCCAGAAACTGTTCTCAAGAATCGGAGATCCTTACACTACGATAACAAGTTGAATCTAGACGATCTGAATAACACCAAGATGTCGGAATCAATAGCTATTCTCGAAGAATCCGCCGAGAATGATGATAAGGATATATTGAGCTCAATCGAAGTTCCTTGTGCCGAAACTTTATCTCTGTCAGCTAGGAATAGGGTACATTTAACGCAATTAGTTTTACAGGTACGTCTTCATCATTTGTCTTTGCTTCTTCTTACAATAAGATTGTTTATTATAATTTTCAAAATAAACTCAACGTCATCAAGAATTTAAATAAAAATCGCATAATTAAGATTCATTTTGCTTCACAGGACTCCTCAGATCGCACCAAAAGCAGTTCGGAAAGCCTCGAACTAGACGACGCCTCTCAGGAACTATGGGAAATCCAACACGAGCCTATAAAAAAGAGCGCCACTTACAAGCTGGGATTGTTAAAACGTCGCGCCAGCATCGATCATTCGTACGATTCCGACTACAACATTGACAATACGCCTCCTACGCTAGACAAGGAAGATTTCGCCCCCACCCAGGATGATTACAAGTATAAGAGCGGCGAGTACGAAGTATTCGGGAGGAATTTCTACCATCTGCCGCACTACGTCTCAGGCCCGAGCGCTATACCCCCGCAATACGCTCCTAAGGACGAGAGAATATGCGATTTGTACTTGGGAAGCCCCCTTCCCGATTCTAAATTGCATCGATCACCCTTATACGGCCGTAGGGCAAGGATAAATAGTAGGGATAACTTCGCCGACTCGGATTTTAATTTCGGAGAGGATTCAGCGTTCGATGTCGATATAGCAGGTGGCGGTAGGAAGCGGACTGCGCAAAGGTCGTCTTTGAATAATTCATCAAATATCGAACGTCTTAAAAACGATTACGGCAGTAACGAGAATTCGAATTTATCGCCGACTTCGAGGTATTGCGATAATTTAGATGAGATCCTCATAAATGATCTCGATAAGTTCCTACATTTTCACAATCCGAAACATAGCAGTCGGTCGAACGACTCTACGGGAAAACCCAAGGCGATTAAAAGCGAAGAGGTGGTATTATCCGATGAGATCAAACGTTTGGGTATCTTTGAGGATAAAATCCAAATTGAATCAACGAAAATTGACAATTTACCAGCCTTAAATAAGAAGCGCATGAGATGTGAGCATTGCAACAAGCGCTTGAACATCACGAACATCTATAATTGCCGTTGCGGTCGGATATTTTGCTCGCAGCATCGTTATTCGGAGGTGCACGACTGCAAGTACGACTATAAGACTGAGGGGCGTAAGATTCTCGAGCAGCAGAACCCACTGGTGACGGCGAACAAGTTGCCTAAATTCTAGAAGTTGATAGGAAGCGAGTAACAGCGCGAAACGAACATAAAAAAATGCATAAACGAAAATAAGGAAAAAAATCAAAAAAAAAGGAGAGAAACGCAAAAAACCCTTAGAAAAAAACGCTGTATAATTTTTGTGGGATTTATTAATACAAACCTACTATATATACCCTATATAACTCGATTTCATCATTTTAATTTATGAATTCATGTGTATCTTCATCTCCATTTCTTTTGTTTTCCTTCTATATATTCGTGTCTAGCCGATATTGCGCGTAAAAAATTTTTTCAAATTGTATTTTCGTCTATTTTTTATAAATACATATGTGAATGGATAAATACTACATCATACGTCATTAGAAAGAAACCGGAGCGTATATTGAAAAGCATCGTCACCATAACTACACACTCTTCTAAAATCTTCCAACAATTTCATGTCCATCGCCAACTAGATATGTTAAAAACACACACGAGCTGTATAATCCGACATAAAATTCAAATAAAAACTTGTAACTTTTGTTGTTTGCTCAAAAATAGAACGGAAAAGTATGGTTACTTGCATATATATAAATATATACTGAATGATTGCGTGTATATACTGTATATATTCTACTATTATAACAATTGCTATACATTTACCGTATATTGTATTAAAATCTTATTTTTTAAGCATATTTTTTCGCTGAACTTACGAGGAACGATTAAATTTACTTTTACTATCTTAGAGAAAGGATGTAACGCTGAGATTTATATATATATATATGGATGTGGATATATACTAAAGTTGCGAAAATCAAAGAGGTTAAAAGAATGAACTTAATTATATTGATTGATGAAACCTATTGTACATATACATTATATAATCGTAAATAAAAAAAAATGCCAAAAAAACGATTATAACTAAATAGGGGTCTTTCATTATACCTCGTTTATCTAATTTCCTGATCATGAGAAATGCTTGTAAATAATTAAAGATCCTAATTTGATAGAAAATATGGCCTACTCTTATCTATATCGAAAAATATGTTATTTCGGCAAAACTAATGTGCAAAATTCTCATTTTCTTTTTTTAATAAAATCGAATCATACAACATAGGCGCTTTTCAATTTAATTTTAAAAAACGATCGCTTTTTTAAATAAGACATTGAATCGGCCGGAAACTTAAGGAAAACGGTGGTATTATTTAATATATTAAAAGCGTGACCGTGCTGTGATTAAAATCATCCCAGTTTACAGAGTATACCCAAGCAGCAAGGATATGAATGGGCTGGACAAGGTACCTCTGTGTGCACCTCTACTCCGTAGCTTTATTTCTCTAAATTTGTATAATTACAGAGTATATCTTATTTTTTTAAATTTTTTTTATATTCCTCACGCCATGATGTAAACGTAGCAAAATGAACTGTGTAGCTGAGCAGTTGCTAATAAAATACATGCGTTTAGATATTACTACACGAAACTTGCCGCGTTTATTCGACTATTTCGGGGACTGAGTCGACTAGTATTCTACAACATATATCATAAATATGTTGTAGAATTAATAGGCGGAATTAATTCCGGCAGTATTCAAATATCTTCGAGCACTGAAAACAACTGATCTAATATCCGTGGCTGATTGCGTATAGTTAAATACACTATTCAACTTCAAAAATATCAGCTTTGTTCAAATAGAAATAACCAAGAGCCAATCATATTCTTTGAAAATATTCTCGGAGTTTTCTTTTAACCAATCGGATGACATCTGACTAGTTTGTGATTTTTTTTTTTTGTTTGAATAAGGCTGGCGCACTGGACACAAAGGAGCGAAACACTATAGTATCAAATGCAATATCTGATGTTAATCAAGTTGCCTATATCTCTAGGTTAACAAGATATTCTCAATGTTATTACCGTATTCCATGTGTTACTTTTTTCTTGTAGGTAATACGTGCTGACCTATGTAATTGATACCTCTTCTATATGTTACTCTGGACGTCTCAAGTATAGTTATTCATTAATCAAATAATTTTCGGATTTTATTCTACCACCTAATTTACTTTTTTCTCATTCTTTAAAGCAAGTTCGAACATTTAAGAATCTATGTCACTACTATCAACTATTTAAAGTTATTGGCTTTACGTTTGGTTTTAAATTTCTTTTTTTTTTGAAGCTTTGGAATTACTAAATAACTATTAATTGAAATATTTTTGTATTTTTTTTTTTTTAGAAAATATTCAAACTGAAACAAGTAATTATGCCCAGGTAGAAATTAAGGTTTGTTTTAGGAACATTCTTTGAATCAATTTCAAACAACATGATATTTTTTGATAACAACTTCCATTATTATAATCATACAAAAAAAAAAAAAACATTATCTACAATATAGAATATCGGTCATTTCTATACGTTAAATAAATGTTTGCATTAACATTGACAATACTGATAAGTACAAGTAAATAATTCAAGATATGTTTAAACAATTCAAGTTAGTCATAAAAAAAAAAGATCACGGTCACCTCATACCACCTAAACAACCGTTCACCTCCTCCGTATTGTTCCCGTTGAAACTCGGATCCGTCTCTATTAAAAACGATTCGAAGATCTTTACCAAATTCTCCACGCCTTCCAGAAAATTCGTGTCTTGATCGCAATTTTCCGCGGGAAATACATGAGCGAAGTCGATGATTTTGACCGTGGCCCACATTTGATTGGTCCTCGTATTAACTAATTGATCTAAAATATCTACATAATCTGCTTTCATACTTTGCAAGTCTTTATCGTAATTATTTTGGAAACTATGCATCCGTTTCAATGAAGGCGGTCCCGCTTTTCTTTCCGGCAACGGAGAAAACTGCTTGATTCTGGTGGGCGAAGCTGGTCCGCGTAGAATAGGACCGTCTTTCGTCAGAAGGCCGCTGAATGTGTTTCTTGAGGGTCCCGAGTTATCGCGCATGGCTATACTCACTGGTCGATTCAGACTATTAACTCGTTTCAATGTTGGTCGCGATCTTGGAACCGTCTCTTCTTGCGGGGGTTGGATCAGCTGTTGTTTGTTTTGATTCTGACGTAACCTTCTCGCGTCGTATATTAGGAGTAATGAGGACGAGTAGAGACGTAGCTGGCGTTGCTTCCGCGCCCAGTTCTGTATGCGCCAGAGTGAGGTTAAGAGCTGCATGATGAGTGTTCGGTTGAGTCCCGTATTGGCGTTTAGGAATATTTTAAAGGCTGTGGAGTGTAAAGAAGAGGTTAACGGTCTAATCTATTTTAAAGATGGGAGAACTTACCATCCGCAACAGTTTCCTTATTCAAGTTCTTTCCATAATCTTTTCCATATCGGCAAACTCTTCCGTTCGTTATCTTAAATACTTGAAATCCTGGTATGCAGAAGCCTAAATCTCGTTTTGTTTCATGGTACTTTTGCTGGAAAAAGAAAAGATTCCCTATATCTAATTAATCCTTATTAGTTGCAAATACTGAATTGTTCAACAATAAACATTTTGCGCTACTCACATCTTCCTTAATCATTTTTTCATAGGAAGCTAACGGGTCATAAGTCCTCCTACCGATTTTGATATCCATAACGCAAGGTTCTTTAAAATCCTTCGTCACGTCATCTAGAACTATGTATTTGACTTGCTTTCCATCCACCGTAAGCATTTCGGTTCCGTAGTACTTTGGCACGTGTTGTTTTACCTCCAGCAATATCGGATCCCTGGTATTTTTCAACTGTTCGTAAAAACCTATTTCCCTTTGGCCGCATGTTTCTTTTGTTATTGGTTTGTAGACTCGGTTCCTACTTTTAACCATGCCTGATATTGAAAGAAAAAAAATGTCATTAAAATTTACGACTACTGGCTACAAAGAAGATTAAATTTAGATGTTTTACATATGAAATTAAAGAAGATAATAAAAAAGGTAATTGCGCATATAAAAAACAATAAAAAGGAATTTTGTAAACAGATCTGTAACAATCTGGTTAAAATCTAAAACATAGAAACAATGTAAATTTTTGAAATTATAAATTTGTTTTTACAACTGTTTACTCAAAAAATATTTTCTTCTTGCCAACATTGTTTAAATAAACAATTTTTATCTGTTACTGAAATATCAAGTTACTCTGGATAGTCGCGATTTTTACGTTACCTGGACACTTTGTTATCAAGCTTATTAAAAAAAAAAAATTGTGGATGAACGATGGAAAAACTAGAGTATTCAGAATCCAAAGAAGAAAGTTTCTGGCACAAATAGGAATAGATATGCGAAGTGGTTGTATTTTTTTTTTTGCATTGTTCGTGTTTTCGTCTCAGGAGAATTATTTGGAGCTGCCTATCGGCTTTATGGGAGTTGGTAAAACACGAGTCTCTCTAATCGCTGTAAAAAAGTAGTCATTTCCACTACTTTGCCCGCCTATGGTTTCTGGAAAGGTAGATAACTCTCTTTAAATTAGGAAACGGGAAATTATCAAACACTTTTGTTTTGAACATTCTACATGTGACAATTACAAACGTGTTTCTCTGTTACTCAGAATACGTTCCTTGGCATAGAAATAATTGTTTTTTTTTCTTTATTTTTTTTTAATTACACTAACGATCAGTTGCACCGATAAGAATTTGAAATTTAATCCAGAATTAAGTTAAAATGTCAATTTAATTTGGCGCTTCCGACAATAATGATTAAATTCGCATTTAGCACACTAAGAAATTAACGAGTACGCCCCTTTATTATCGGGAATACCAACTGAGATTCTCCGCGAAATTTAAGAATTTCTACCGGCAATTACAGACGATGCACTACGAATATTAAATTTTAACTGATGATGGTGCAACTGATTGTTTAGCCTATTGGCGGTGCCTTTTGCGTCGTTACAAATCAACCTCGCTGACAATCAAAGAAAACGAATGATTTAATTATACGCCATCTCTGAACGTATTTCCATCTGCTTTCCAATTCAAGTATACGTCTTTGAATTCAGTAAAAAAACATATCAATTAAAGAAGGTTTACATATTTAGAAGCACGACAAAAGAAAAAAAAAACTACGCAGATATATAGATCATTTTAATCATAAAACAATTATTAATTAAGGCCGCATTAACTAAACGTTAGAGCTGTTATCACTTATTATAAACGGCTTAAAACGAAAGCGTTACTACGAGGTCTAGCACACGAACTTGCGGCTATGAATCAACGAATTCGTAGCAATAGGCACATTTCTCTATAATATTCTCGTCGATTTCGTTCCGGGAATTCAGTAAACAACTTTACGTAGTAAATACAACGCAATATCCGACAAGCAACTATTATCGCAGTTCACGATAGGCGCTTGGTCAGTCGTAATATGCATAATATTTACGATGGGAAATGCAATCGATAAACAGAGATGCATATTTGAATTGAGATGAATCGTCGATATGGATGTAATTCGAAAAACGAAACGAAGACGGAAATAGGATAATCTCCCTATTTACGTAATTATAACATTTAAATTTGACGCCACTTGTCGATAATGCAGTTTCCTATTAATCTTTTTTTATAAAAAAAGACGTTAGAATAAAATTGCGATGAAGTGTTAGATATGTAGTTCTAGGGAATTTATTATCCTCATCTCTAATCAAAAGGGGTACAGTCATATTTTTATTTTTATTATTAATATTACTTTTTTTTTATTTTTGTTAATTCAAAATGGAATTTGCTGAAAAAATCTACACAATTTTTAAAATTACATAACTTAAATTTTAGTTATTTCTGAATTCGGGGTAAAACAAAAATTCTTAAAATTTATGGAAAAAATCTAAAATTTAAATAGGTTTACAATGACTTCTTCAAAGTACAATTTAACACAGTCTTGTGTACCGAACGGCTCAAAAACTTAAACTTTAACAACCTTCAACGTAGTAGGTAAGCGATATGGACATTTGTGAGTATACACTGGTGCCAATTGAGAACATTGCGTTTATGACCCAATCGCTCAACAAACGATATTTTTCCTGAAAGCATAAAAGCATTTACGGCAGAGAAACCAAAAGTGAAAAATTTAAAGGTTCACGTCGTGCAATGATCTCGTTCGTTTCCAAATGGGAACCTATCATGAAGGTAAAACGATTTTTTCAAGTCGGAAAACAGGTACAAAGAAATAGAACGTCTTAAAATTGTTACAAAATATAATCGTGACATGAAGGACATAAACAGTTGATTTTTTCAAATTAATTTAATTAAATTTAGGGTTTGCGGATATCGGGAACGTCAATTTTGAGTTCAATTAGAATTCTAAACGAGAATTGACCGGATATAGTGATATTTCACCACAACGAAACACGAGTTACCCAAACGGCGGCTTTCAAACAGAGACGGGGTAGATCAAGAAGCAAACTGATTAAAGAGAGCAATGAAGAACTGAAAAAGCGCCTGAAGAGGTCAACAATACGTGAGACGAAACCAACCGTGTTTTCTCTATGGAAAGATTTAAATCTTTAATCTCCTTAAAATCCAAATAAAATTCACGAAATGCAGAAATAGAAGGTCAAATTGGAAAAAATGTTATCGATTAATAAATCTTTTTTTATTAAACGTTTCTCAGTTAAAAACTTGACCTTTATGAATTAACGTTCAAAAATAATTTTTTATGAATATTTAGAAAAAGTATTGCTTCCCTGCTTCTTTTACCCAAAGAAAATTCAAACGATCAGAAATAAAATTAACTCCTTGCTTACCTAAATTAATGCCGTCCTGCATGTGCCCAGCAACCTGGTTACTGAAGAGTTCCATATTCGGCGGTAGTACCGCTGGATATTGCCCGTTGACAACCTGCTGCACCTTCTGTTTGCCTCTGCTTTCATTGCTGGCGTTGTTATTGTTCGCTTCGCCGATGTAGAACTTCCAAGCTTTCCGATTATCCGGCCGAATATCGAGACGTGCTGGTCGCATGCTGTCCACCTCACTTTTGCCCATGCTTCGCTTCTATTTTCAAATTCGAACCGAGGTGCTGGTATCTCCTAAGACGTCAACGTTATCTACGAATTAAATCACGTTGTATAATAGAAAGGAGGATGATATCTTATCGGCGGCTATCGTCTCTCGGTTACATGCATTAGGTATTAAATATACACATGAAAAACATAATTAATCTCACGATTAAAGATTACGTACGAACATCTATAGAACGCATATTTTCGTAGCCTTAGAAATCAATAAATTGCAAACTAAATCCTTCGAAATAGCATTTGAAGACTCGAACAATTTTTAATTTGCTCAAAAGCGAACGTTTTCACGGAATGTATTGCAAACAAGGCTGCAATTATCTTACTTTATCAAAGGTAAATCCCTAACGGCTGACTTTGAGTAAGTCTAGTTGGGTTTTTCTGAAGGATTATCGGCAATTGTTCTCATTAATTAAACGGTATTAGATCATGTGATTTTCAATTCGAACTAAATTATGCGTGTTAAAAAAAGATTTTATGAACACCTTGATTTGATATCATTACAATGTTGGAGAAATCTTGAAAGTTTTCTGGAGTTCTTATTTAATAAACTTCTAATTATTGAGATATTATTAGATACTTTATTATACTACAATGCCTAAATTTTCGTCAATTGTCACTAAATAAAAGAAGAAAAAAAGAAAAGAATTAACTAAAATAAAGCACTTCACGAAGAGAATGTCCGTAACCATTCCGCTGAATCAGTACGTTAGCGTTAAGATTAGATAGGATAGATTAAGATAGAGCAGTTGAATTGGGGTGTAACTTGGAAATTTTAAATGGGAAAGAGGCGTCCCCTCGCCTCATCATCTTTTAATTAAAGTAAGTGCTCAAAATGATGGCTTTTAACTTCACAATTGACTTATTAATCTGAATTTGAAATGATTTTACAAGCATTTCCGATTCGCTCAGTACGTTGTTGCTTCTTTTTTGTAGACTTTGTATTTGAAACAGCGCCACAAAAATTCTGAGGAAGGATCTGGCGACATAACTGATTAATTTACCGGACCGGCTCTAATCTATCCAGCGAGCACTGACGAAAGTTACTCGATTTGGGAGATATGGTAGACCAATTTCATTATTTTGTCCAGTCACTGGAGAAATTCTATTTGGAAAACGCTGAGCGTAGAGATAGGTAGCATTATCAAGACTTATGTTAGCATCTCTCTATAAACCACAACCATTTCAATTTTTTCTTGGCGAAAGCAAATTAACCAAGTAAAATAAGTCGTTTCTTAAAGTTATTCCATGCATTTTGTGTTCATTGCAAACGTATTACAGAATCGTAAGCGTAGCGATAGGAAAAATTGAAATACATCGAGTTTCGTCGATTACAGCGCTATCAGATGACCTGATGATGTTTATTTCTCATTTTAAACGAAGAGCTTATCCCCATTTCGATTTCTTCGATTAAGATGACCAGATAGAATCAACCTCGATCGTTTACATAAATAAATAAATAAATAAATAAATTGATTAATTAAATTCTCTGCGGACTCATCGAATCATCAACATTCATATCCTAGTCCTGGAACGAGTTTTTCTGGACAGAAAAGGAGGCGCGAGCAAGAAATGAATCACCTTAAGCTGTATTTGCATATTACACTGAATTTAACCCACGGCAAGTATTACCATACAACACCTCTAGAATTTATTAAATAATAACGTGACTCATTCCCTTCGAAGCGAATGCAAGAACTAAGAAAAAGTTGAAAAATGATGTAAAAGATTGGTAATCGACGGCAAACAATGATTCAAGAAACACTTTCACTTTTTCTTTAGTAAGACGGATATCTAATTCGTGGAAATTCATGTCACATATACTGAAATTGCGTCAGTTTCCTTCGAACCGATCGTTAAGTTAATTAAGGTACGAAATGGCGAATAAATAAAATTATTTCGCGTGTACAATAAACTACATAAACAATTGTCAACTGATTACATCGTGTTAATCGGGATATAATACACAAATCTGGCTTGAATATTATCTGAATAATGGAATTTTGGATTAATGCGGGATTTCGTATAAATTATAAACAATACAACGATAACTGAACAAAATATGCCGTAAGGAAGAAGTTCATACTATCAGTTTTTCTTTTCTTTGATCGCACTTGCAATTTTATCTATGTTTTATAGATAAAACATGCAAATTTTTATATTTTTAATATATGCGCATTTTATTATTGTTTAAACATTTTAAAAATAAAACGTCGATAGCTTTAGTTTATGTAATCATGCTCATCATGACAATCGAATGCAAATTTTTAGATTCCGCGAAAATAAAAACAATAAATTGTTCGTCAAAAAAATTGGGTTTTAATAAATGTGGATACGCCAGTACGCTCCTGCAGCCAAGCCACAGTCGAAACAGTGGACTGTAGAACGAATCTGCTTTGAAAAAGGAGAAGACTTGTTACTATTACTTTGTTGGACATATTCAAGTCAATTTCGCCAATAATCGCACGTGTAATATTTATTAAATCGTCAATCGTCTGTGTATTACTCGCGCAGACTTGATCCTTGAGAAGACTTCAAACGAAAAAAGTTTTGCTGTATTAAATCGCACGATGTTAGTGTCCAACCAATGCTAACATTGTGGAAAATTTCACAACCAGAAAGTTCTTCGTACAAACAATTTACTAGTATGGCAAGCAGTCCATATCTTCTAGAGTAAGCAACAGGGCACATTAGAAAATGCCTGGAAACAATAACAATAAAACCGGGTACTGTTCCCCAAGCCATCCCTCGAGCAGCTCTCCGGTTGCTTAACGCGAGATGGCGGCGTAAGCAACGCAATGGGAAAACACACGTGTAAACATTTCGACAGGCACAGAAGAGCGCTTCATGAACGGCCGGCATGCCTTTCTTTGGCGCTAGAGGGCGCATAAGAAATGTCGAGTTGGTCGTCTTGAATGTTGTCAATTAATAATGATAAAAGGTAAAAAATTAAAAATATTCTCGGAATCACACCGATGACTCCGAGTAGACGGAAACATATCCGTGAGTTGGTGCATTTTTTTCTCCCTTTTTTTGTTACATTTGCTATCTTAGCATTATTTTTTGGTTTAAGTAAGTATATGTTTGTTGATCTAATTAACAAAAGAAAAAACAAAAACAAAACAAAAGATGTAATATAATAACAAAAAGAAGATAATTACATAGGATCAAGGAGGAGAATGCCAGTTTTTAACATGTTGACTGGTTTTCAATTCTCATCAAAATAAACAAGATTCCACATCTGATAGTCAAAGAGGATGCCATAAAAAGTTAACCAATAACAGCTACTGTTTTACCATTTTCATTTCTAAAAAAGTAAGATCCAAGCACACCTTGGTCGTTAGAAACCATAAAATTTTATCATTAGTTGCGTCCTTGTATCATGCTACGGCAAAAATCGTTAATTTCGGCATCTATTTCGTTAACAATATATTTGAAGCTGGGAAAAAATATCATAGGTGACGATGGAATAAAAACAATTGCCAACGTAATCAAACGATAGTTGTAAACAACGCGAATTTTATTTGTAACTTTATGTCTAACTAACGTCCAGGAAGAAACTTTGAATGAAAATCGACATCGAACGGCTACACGAGACGGCCACAAAAATTTGAAATATCCAAATTTTTTTTGACCGATGAAATATTGAGGTCTTTCGACTTTCGGTCCTACTTTCATTCACCCTAGCGATATTTTCAGCTGAACGAACGTTAAATTCTCGTAAACCAGTCCGCTGAAATTTCGCAATTAGATTCTTAATCGCTGTACAGTTACACGTATGATTTCGAACAAAACGAAGATGAAGTCGACGAATTGCGTTCGTAACGCGATACCCTTTTTCGCAGTAAATTTGGACAATTTTCATCCCTTCTTCAAGGACGAAATGGTTAATATTAAATATAAACCTTCAAAGTGGACAGCATTTAAAATTAAAGAGATGGAGGAATCGAAACATCTTGTCGCTGCGTTGCATTTTAAAATTTTAAATTATTTTTTGGTGGTTTTAATACTCGTTACTAGTTTAAAAATAAGATCGTTCATGCAGATGCGTTTTATTACCTACCAATCTCCTATCAGAATTTCCTATTACGACGTTATGGAAAGTACAGCATAATACATTCTTGTCAATTCTTGATCGTTGAAAATAAACCTACACGCATGCATCGTTCTTAAAATCGATTAACATTTATTTTTTTATCGAAAACTATTTGCCGAGATCATTCATATTTCTTTCCTAAGAATGTTGTTTTCTGTGAATGTACATATGTATGTAAATAGAGATTTTCTACGCTGTATCAATTTTACGCCTTAAGTATAAATCGAATTAACAAATTGTGTAAACACTTCATAAATAGTACACCTATGACATTTCGTCGTGTTAAACATTGAATAACAAAAAAAAAAAAAAAAATCAGCGCGTGCGGCTTTGTTCAATAGAATCTATACTCTATTTCTATATTTGCCTTTGAGTGAATGCGATTTGCACTTCGGCGACGAAATACGATATATATATGAATCACGAGCAAACGTATAAAAACGGTGAAGAAAAAAAATCGAGGTAATGGTGCGTAAGATGATGTGAATGTTGCTAATTTATACCAGATATTTTCGGCGCGTATCTCGATCGGAATGTGAGCAATGAAATGTCAAAACTCTTATTAGCCGTTTCAAGAATGCTGTACACATAAAGTCGTATCGATTTATGTTTTAAGGTTAATAACATGTCCTATTATAACAGCTGTTCGTAGACACCTATAAAACCTACGGTATGTATCTACCTACCTACTAAGACGGCGCCAATAATTAATAATATGGGAATATTTTTATGGTAGGTGTTTGAGTCTCTTAAGTGTCGATTCCAGTGGCGTATCCATTTTGAGATAAATACTGAACATTTTTTTTTGCACAGGAAGATGATGTGCAAGTATCAAAGTGATCTTATAAATATTGAATTTTGCCAGAGGTATTTACATCAATGCCGCAGAAATTTATTTTAGTTGTCGACGAACGGAGTATGAGAAGAGGCGATTTTCAGCGTAGATTTTCAATTAACGTGTTCCACTTCGAATTCTAGGCGCAGATCTTTTACATTTCCTTCTGAATACTTTGCTACAATTATTAATTATGTAATATAAGCGGTCGTTGTTGAAATACGAGTTCTTTAACTTAGTAAAATAAATGCGAGCATCCTGTACATGCATTTAGATAATTAAGACTAAAATAGAAAGGAAATCGTCTGCTATAGACCATATATTACAAAGTATTCGTTGCTTTTAAATTAATTCTTTTTGAAGACATTTATAAACAAAATATCCGCTATTTTACCGGATAGCAGGTACAAGAGGAAGTTTTTATTATTTGGTTTACAAGAAAAAAAAAAAAAAAAACTACAGAGGACTCATAAATACCAGTATTCGAGAAATAAATTTTCTAATGCTGCATGAAGTGACTGCGTGCCAGATTTTTGGGCAAGTGTGGATCTATTAAAGAACTGTTGTTCATGCCTATGCTTTTACTTGTTACTTTTTTATATATTTAGTTTTACGTTTTTGTGCGGGCGTATACAGGGTGAATAGAAATAATAATGTTCCTTTCTAATGAACATGGGTATAAGATGACCAAAATAGTGAAAATTATTATTATTCTGCGGCGATTAGACAGACTCGTGTTTTTTCGACTTATCTATATATTAAAGTAGATCGTGTTGCCTACTGGTTTTCCCGATACTCGAGAAAACACGAGTCTGATTAGTCTCTGTAAAATTCCCCTACCTTGCTCATCTATACTAATTTTTTTTTTTTAGAGAAAAAGCAATTGTTTAACATTGCACGAGATTTTGCGATATTCGTATGTTATTTAACAAAGGACGTCTTTAATAGAATTTTAACGCACTTCAACGATATCTTCGTAAAACTAAAGAAATTGATAATAACAAAAAAAAATGTTTATTATGATGCGAAAAATTGACAAACTAAAGAAAAAAATAGAAAAGAAAAAATCTTTTCATTTGATACTTCACAAAAATATTAAAAATCGGGTGACAAAAAGAATGTCAAATTTTTCACAACACTACCCCCAGATGTAACGTCCCTGCAAAAAAAAAAAATAGGCTTGAATTTGTCTCACTTTACTACCAACATAATTTTTTTAACGAAATTTACGTACGAAGTACGTAAAGAAGCATTTACAGATACGTTTCCCGTTAATGAGTAGGTCTTTGGCAATAAATATCTCGAAATTAACAAGGAAAATACGGAGGGATATTCGGACGAAATCTAGCAGCTAACTTACCAGACGTTTAATACTATTTGAACGTAGCGTAAATCACAACGCGGTACTAATCTTTTTGAGAGCAGTGTATACAAATAACATTAAAACAAATCATCATTTAAACGACTACAATTTACATTAGAAATTATCTACACGTCTCGTTTTACAATAACGATATTCAGACAATGCGGATTTAACAACGAAGAAATTTGCATGCATTTTTCTGACGTATGCATTATTCAAAACGTTTACTCTATACGACGGCTCTATTAATCTGCATAAAAACGTAAACAAACGCATCGTATCATCCGACTTGTTATCATCTTATCGCAAAATGCATACAAAATAAATCGTGTAGATCGTTACAATTCACCCAATTTTTCTACTACGGCTTAATTTACATAAAATCACTTACGTTGTCCAGTCGGAAAACACTTTTTACGCAAAATACAATCGCGAACACAAGGTGTTTACTTCGTTTATAACCTCAAAATTATTTCGTGTTGTGGAAATGATGCAACGTGAGTCGGTGTATTTATAATTCTAGGTTGGCATGCGTGATTGCGCGCGCAAACGACGCGTTAGTCGGAGAAAATGGAAACGTGAGCAATCGCGACGTTTTTTTTTTTTATGAATAAGTGCCCGGGAGTAATTAGAATTTCCCCAACTTTTTTCGGCGGTTTCGTTTGTTGTATTCTATCGTTCTCGCGTTTAAATTAGAAAACCGCAGCCGTTGATTTGAAAAAGCGCGTTTTGTTGGTTTCTATCCGATATTACTCGAATTTGATGTATTTATAAATAAATCTTTGTGGATATACCAATTTGATTTTCAGAAACATGTTAATTTTATGTAATTTCGGTTAAAGTGTGGGTAAATCGCCGGTTTTTGCAATTTTACATCGTTCTTGCGTAATATGAGGTTGCGGATCCTTTAATAGTGTTTAAATACGTAACTATATCAATTAAAATTGCGCAATATACCCCGTTTAATGTTTTTAAAATATCATGGATACTTTAGGTTGGTAGTTCCAGTAATAAAGGACGTATTCGCTAATTTTTTAACGTAATGCTAAATTATTCGAAAGAACCGCCACTATTATTTAACGTGACCGCCCGTGTACAGAATAGTAGCGGTTTACTTCCATCCCTTAAATCAAACCACGCCCTCTCCGTTTTCTTTTTTTTAATACCTGTCCTATAGTCCGTTCGTACCTTAAAGATCAGTATTGGGTCTTATGGGGTATTGCCCTCTCTTTCCATTGTCGCGGAACTTGTGTATGTACATCTCTTTCCAACTCGACTAAAGTTGGGCGATCTTTTTACTAATGGCAGCTATATTACCCACGATTACGCATCTCCGATGTTTACATTATTTTGGTTAAATTTGAAACTTTATTAACCTAACAAACATGAAAAATAAATGTTTATGTTCATATGTGTCACTTCTTCATAAACTCCTATAAATACAATTTTAATAAGAACTAACAAACGTGTTCACGATTCCCATAAGAGCTGTACTGATTTCTAAGATGTGAGCGGAATATATATATAACTATAAGTTGTCAGCGATGTAGATATTTATTGCACTAGTTATTTAGTTACTGCAAAATATTCCAAAAGCTGATATCCATTGCAATTCTGTTTTCCCGCCAAGCCCTTGTGGTTGCAAATATACCCTTCCGACGACTAAATAATTCAGCCTTAAAAAATTTTCTGGCAAAATATGCATATACGTTACGACGAGGCATAGTTCACGATATTGTTGTATTTTGTATACAGAGCCGGCAAAATAACAAAACGCCTAAGTGCGTAAATACCGGTAGTTTTTAGAAGAATCTATTATAAATTATAATATATAATTATTATGCATTATAATTTATAATGCGTCGTCTTGCTGTTATCAGACCCGATTGAAACATATACATAAAGAGAATTATTAAAGTTTTATTTTACATAATCATTCTCATTACATAACCTTACTTTCTCAACGATAAAACAATAATAATGAAATAAGATAACTAATCTTATTTCATTCTACTTCTTGCTCGAAATAACTAAATCCGGGGGCAATCAACATCAGGAAAGCGGAAAATTCAAAATTTCAAATCTAGTTACAACAAATTATTTTTGTATTAAAGGTTATAGCAGGTTATTTACTATTTTTTTTTTTTTTTACTACAAACTTCGAAAAAAGGACGAGGTTTTGATTTTTTCGTGCATTTCTTTGGGTATATTACCTCGTATCACCGAGGTTTCCCGTTGCAGTTATGCAATTCCAATGATTCCTATTTTGCTTTGAAGGAGACAAGAGTCAAGTTGGTCTCATATACGATGCACATCCAAATCTAAATCGAACGCTCTGTATGGCATCAGTCAATATTTTCCAAGGTTGCTTATAAAGAACTCTTGTCCTTTTTGATGATACAAATCACTCAAGTTCCGTTACTATTCCAAAGTAAGTAATAGATATTTCAGTCCTCGATCACTGATTGATGATGAGGACCATCTGTGTCCTCGAAACGGCCGTCCCGGATTAATTATTATATATTACTGTATAATAAATTAAACTTGTGTGGTGCGGAGATCGCCGATACTTATGTCTAGAGAAGACAAAGGCATATGAAATTTATTACTTTTTTTGCAGAGACTAGACAGACTCGTGTTTTGTCGACTCTCGGAGACACCAGTAGGCAACACGAATCCATTCTCCGGAGGCGAATAAACACGAGTCTATCTAGTCCACCTCTGTGTTATTCTTTTTTATCTAAGCCACTGCTTAGAAACTATACGATAAAAAATTGTTTGGCAGTTTTCCATTATAGCCAATATATTTTTCTATCTATTTCTTCAATGTAACGTAAGTTCCACGTTATTTTAATACTCTTTCTTATGGTTATTCTGACGCTACCAATTAAAGCCACCTACGATTTGTATTGAAAATAAGGACATTTTTAATGGTTCGAAACGTGTAAATCTTGCGTAGGTTTCATTGCCATATCTAAATTTACCTTTATAAAGTTAAAACAGTCTCTCCTAAAAAATTTTTCTAGGAAGTATTTAGATGGACAGGTTATATACTTTAATCTATGCAATTTGTTACTAATCCGTCGTTATTATTAAGTACCTTTGGTTAAAGATTACGTACATCAATTTATATATAATCGAAATTTCTCACGAATGCAAATGTTTGAGCGATGACATTTTGGAGGCTGGAGGTTGTAGCGTTTAAAAATATTAATTATTTTTGCATAAATTTCTTATATACGCATTCAAATCTGTCAAGATACATTTAACGCGAAGAAAATACACGAAATTCGTCTAATTTACGCAAATTATGACCAGTTTTGGAGGTGGTTGAGTTAGCGCGGAGACACGAGGCGTTCATATTTTCTCGTTCGTGAACAGCGACAATGAGATTTATTTAATGCGGAATCACCTTCACCTTAAAGGTAAAATATGATCGCGATATATAAGGCGTGAATATAAATTGCTACGGGCACCGTATATTCGCTTAAATAATACGTTTTTCGTAGTAGGCAATTAGTATACATAACAAAACATCGTATAAACTTTGATGTGGAAATATGACACGAGGTTGTGAATCAACGACGAGGTCTCTTGAATTATCTCGAGACGAAAAGTGCTCGAAAAAACTAATTTTGAATAAAATTTACGTTACTGCGTGCATAAACGTGTGAGCGATTTCTTTCTTTTTTTTTTTGGACAAGGTCGAAAAAATTAATAATTGTAGTATTATGATATATGAAAGGAAAATTATACGTTTAGGAACGTTCCTGGCTGTTAATAGTGAACTCCAACATGGATCTATGCCTACTTTCCTCAGGTGCACATAAGGGCTCTCTCCAAAGGTGAGAACCAACGTGGCTGGGGCAACAATTTTTAAGTGATTTCATCGCCTGGCAGAAATTAAGGAAAGTGAAGAAATTAATTTTTGCCTTTAATATATTACTTGAATATCCAATGAAAGCTCGTTCAAGTTGTTAAAAAAAAAAATAGTGCAGTTTGTATTAAATTAGTTTAACTCCAAGAACAAGTGACAGGCGTTGTTCCTTCAGGATTTAGGCATAATTAATTTTTGCCGATTAATTATGGTATAAAAAAAATTTCATTGTCAACCAAATAAATTAAACATTTATCAATTATTAATAAAACAAAAAATAAATAAATAAAAGGCCAGAAACCTTGCTTCTACCCTCTGAATAGATCCAATCGTTTTAATAATTATAAAAAGTGTAGAAACAGAAAGGGGTGACAATTTCGATGGAAGGCGGGCGATTAGCAAAGAATTTCCTGATTTGCAGGCTTTATACGGATTACCTTTATTGAAAATTTTACAAGCGCATTCTGGATGATAATCGATGCCATAACCTTTTAAAAAATGTCGATTACTTTAGGAAGATTGCATGTTTGCCACGTTAAATGCTTTAAAGGCGTCAAAAGGTCGTGAGAGCTCCGTCAATTTTACAAATTAAAAACATGGAATTTGTTATTAGACCTTTGGTTGCAAATAATTTATTAATAATCAATGTTTTAATGTATTTGGGTAAAATCGGTGATGTATAATATCATAATTCTTAAAATATCTGAAGTCAATAACTAGAAACGTTGTGTACAAGCTCCCAGATATTTACTTTATAAATTAAAAAAATAATTAGAGACTTAAACGAACTTCCGTTATTTTTTGCGCCCTTAAAGACTACATTTCCAAAAATTATTGCGCGTCTGCAAGCATGTATAAGAGGAACCTGTTCAACTTTCCTGTTTGTCATACCAGTTGTTTTAGTTCTACTTTAATGAGTCAATCATGGATTCTCGCTTTGGAAAATTAACATATTATTTCTCTAAGTTTAGATGAAGAATACTCCACAACAAATAATAAAGAAACTATCTTATGAAATAAATAAATATTGCATTAAATTAAATTTGTGTTTGGAATTAAACCTTTAATCAGAAACCTTTATGTCTATCTCCATTTTTATATTCTTTCTAGACATTCTATTGAAGACTGAAAAAATGAGGATTTTTACATTCCTGTCCTTGTTATCAGAAAAAGCTCAGTATATACATTTGCCTTCGATCTGTACCGTAACATATCAAAGGTGGACAATTTATGACAGCTGTTTTTTTTATCATTTCAAAGTTCATTAAAAAGATCGGCGCAATCTGAACTGAGCTCTATCGCTTATTATCATTATGCACATATTTTGAAAATGTAAACAAGAAAACAAATCTTTTGTTGATCCATCTATTTAAGAAAGCTTTAATATATCTCCACTAAAAAATGAGAAGGAGATATCTGAACGCCCACATATTGGCAATAAGTCAATAAAATACCCACATAATCATACGATCTCCTTTAACGTCCTCTTGTTTACTTAAAGAATTGATTCACGACAAATTGAAAGTTCAAGGTAAATTGATTTCTACTATTTTCGTTTCACTTGCGCTTTCTTTTTTTTTCGAACATTCCGCATGTATGTTTAATTCATACTTTAATTAAAAACAGAAAAATTGAATTAACGAATGCGAGTTCATAGGATTTATGGGTGATTTTATGGAAGTTGTACCTTCAAAATTAACATTTTCCCGAGATGTAGTTGGCCATTTTCTTTTCCCAGCGAACCACTCTGTGTACGATGTTCCATTTCTTCTGCGGGTTTCGCTTAAATGTTGCAAATCATCGGTTTTTAAAATTCGCTTTTTTTTGAATTTGAATATAAAATACATTCAATATTCTTTTTGTTATCTGTGACATAGGCAACACAACATGCGCCACTACATATACAAGCCAATAAAAATTAAAGTTTTCAGCTTCTTGGGACGAGCCAGCTACTGATGAATAAAAATAAAATAAAATAATAATAATAATAAAACGTTACATATCACAAAACCTATAATAGTATTTATTTTCGAATATATTTTATAATTTGCATACAAGATATTACATATTTATACAATTTATTTCTTTTATATTATATATAATATCACAGATGTTACAATTTTTTCGTGTCTCATTTAGTTCAGTTTATATTTATATCATTTATAAATAATAACCGTTTTAATAACGTATTGATGATATACTAATCAGATAACATTGAATATCAAAGAATTAAATAAAGGAGATGTCATGACAGTTTTTACATAAGCTATACATGCACATAAGCAAAATACATAAATACAATACAATATTTTAGTACTTAGGTGATACAAATTGTTGTAAGAAAGAACAATGGATATGATAATATCTAGAAATTAGCCATATCTCCATGTCAGTAAACTTGGTAACAAAGCATCAAAATTCCAAAGGCCATGGAAAATGACCTATCTCGCAATTGATACAATTTTAAGCGAATTGCTGAGATAAAAGAATAATTTGATTTACTTTTAAAGAAATTCTTAATGATGAAACCTAAATTTAATTTCTCTTAATTTTAATTTAATTAAAACCCATTCATGGAATAATAATTTTTTACAATCAACCTCTTTTTCCCCCATTACAAAATAAACTAACATTGAAAAATTCAGCGAACATAACAAACGCAGCTCGTTGAACAAAGGAACGGAACCTAATACAGAAGATAGGAGACGAAAAGTAATAACAGAACAACAACATCAACGCAAACTGGAAAGATTAATCAAAGCAGCTTATTCGATTTCTTAGTCTTTTTCCTGTGTTCTCGTAAGGATGAAGACATTCTAAAATGTAGTCGCCTTAAACATTTCTCAATCGAATTGTTATCACTAGGTAAATGAGCTAGTAATAAGTGTAGATGTTTTAATTCTCGTAGTTTATCCAGTATAACAGCCTTATCTCTCAAGTCTGACATTCTCCATTCTTTCAGGGACTTTTCAATCAGTGAAAGTGTTTCAATTCGCACTCTTGAAATGCACAATTCGTTTTCTTTATGAAACTGAAACATAATCAACATATTTTAATAATAATCCATGCTTTAATTAAATACGAAATATATGTCTCACCTTTGAATAATTACACAGCGACCATAAACCATGCAATTTCAAACTAGGATTCAAGTTTGTAAGTATAAAATGAACTAAATTAATTACAGTTAATTCCGTGCTTTTCGGAAAGATTCTACTTTCAGATTTCCTACAAAATGATGTTTGAAAAGATTCATTTAACAGATTTCATACCGTACTTAAAGTCTGGAAAGAATAATATCGTAGGATATGATTCCATAGTATATTCCCATGGTAACGTATTCAACTCCCCATCGATTCTAGTAAATAAGAGGTTCGTAACTGAAGAGAATATCTTTGCTGTTGTTAGAAATGCATAAGAAATCCCGTTACAAAAAGAACATTGTTTGGAATGGTATAGAACGACAACTGCCTGAAAATAAAGATGGAAAAATTATTCCTTTAAATTAATATAATCCTATATATTATGACAGATGTCGAAATAAAATAAACTTACCTTATTCTTCTTCATAACAGTTGGTAGAAATGTTGCGGAATCTAATTCTACGATCTTTATCGAGCTATTTGTTGGACTTTGACTACCAACGTTAGCAGTATAAGTATGAGTATAGTTATATTTTTTGGAGCTTGTTAATAAGGCACGTTTTAATTTATTTTGCGAGAAGTTTTGAATAAATTCGCGCACACTAGTGTCCGTAACAGCACCACTTAAAATGTAGTGCGATTCCATCTGCAATAGAATTAATATAGATCATGGTATAGAAAGTAAATATTTCAAAAATACCATTTCGTCAATTATAGCAAGTGCAGTCTTAT
This sequence comes from Oryctes rhinoceros, assembly GCA_020654165.1. NCBI lineage: Eukaryota > Metazoa > Arthropoda > Insecta > Coleoptera > Scarabaeidae > Oryctes > Oryctes rhinoceros. The sequence continues at coordinate 157,749 of JAIOKQ010000974.1, forward strand.
GTTTACGGTTTAAAATATCAATACTGAGACTATTTGCAAAGTGATGATACTTCAAACTATCCATAGCTATCATTGATAAGCTCCTATTAACTTGACAAGCTAGGCCTGTAATATCGATTTTTATATTCTGCTTGTTAACGATAGAATCTGAGAATAGCGGAGGAATGTATTTCTCCGCTATAGTTTTTAATCTGCATTTATTTTGCTTTTGTATCTTTTGGAGATTCCTTGGTGATTTTGCGTCATTTAATCCTAAAATGTATCATACTTGATATATGCAGTTATTCAGAAGCTAATTCTACAATAGCCAAACTGAATATTTGACGTTTGTGAATGAACTAACTTGAAAGTTACACCAACCTGTTAACATTGACGTTCTATATACATTTTTATAACTTTCCAAAACGTAATATGTTTCTATACTTGTATCTTTCCTACTTTTCTCGTTGAAATCTCTTTTGAGCATATTCTTGTACATTTCATCAAATTTTTCCTTATATTTTAGATTGTTTTCGTGCTCTACTTTGGTTTCAATGATGTGGTTTATGTCGTTGCGAATGCAGGTGTCCTTTTTATTCATCGGTGAAATGCAGTAAGAATTATTAGACCATTTGTTTGTGTTTAGGTATGTTACAGTATTGGGAAATTCAAGTTTGACTTCTTTACGTTCATCTTTTAAAGTTGTACACATGGCTTTCATTTTTTTATAGTTATCTGAAATGAGACCTTTTTTTGCTTCTGTGGTATTGTATTCATTTATACCTACCTATTCGATGTAAGTGTATTCCTAAAGATAGTAAATAGGCGCCGAAGTTATGGGTATTATTTTCACAATAATAGTATTGCAAACCTACCTCATGCAACTGAAAAATTGAATGATTATATGTGTAAGTGGGAAATTTATGTGAGCTTGTTAAATGGTTTCTTACCATATCATAATAGTCGACACTATTAAATAGGGGATTCCTAGGCGTGAATAAAATTAAAGCAGGTCCTGGTTGGATGTAGTTGGATAACTGTTGACTCTTACTTCCAGTTGGAGAGGCCCAAATTGTTACTTGGATAGTGTTCTTGTGTATCCAGTTTAGCAAAGAATCTACTCCCCAGATTCCATCTACGTAAATCTAAAATTAATTTATTTTAAGAACGTAAACGTTTCTAAAACCATATAACTTTTACGACTTACTACGGTATTATTCCACGTATATAAACTTAATTTTTGAGCACCATTATTATAGTCAGTATTAATAGCAAATATCACTTCTTGAAATGGATCCTTTTCAAGATGCCGCAATGCAGTGCTGTAAAATACTGCGTAATCTAGGCTTCCTGGTCTGGCATTAATGTTAGCCACAACAACGGCCTGAAATAATCAAATGTCTTTCACCGACTCACCTTCGAAATGAATTCTTACATACTTACGTCATGTGTTTGTCTTAAATGCTGCACATCTAGGTTATTAACCCTTATAAGAGGTTCCATAAATGCGTTCAAGAAACGCATCATATGTAAGGCAGTCTTTGGTCCATTATATTGTATTCCACGTCCATGAGCGGGATACACAATTAGTACAGGCCAATCGTAGACTTTGTTGTAATGGCTTCTGCATTCACCATTTGGTTGCCAACAATTCACTGCATTAAAATTGATTAGCTTTTGCATATATTTGGCAGTTAATTCGAATTCTTTCCGAACTTCTTGGCTTTCAGCATCCCATGGAGCGTAAAACATAACAAACGAGATATCTGAAAGACGTGCTTCTTCTATTGCTTTTGTAAGTTCACCTCGATAGTAGTCCTTAACGACAGATCCCTTCGGGAAGAAAGGATAAGCTGCTGGGCTTTTGGACACCTTTGGAGGACTAGAATTTATATTAAAAAATATGTTACATACATCGATGTTAGATAATCCTTACTCGTTCGTTAATGCGGCATAAGTAAACGCTATTAGTAACATTAAACCTATTTCCTTGCAAAGGTTGACCATTCTTGTAGCAATTAGTCGAAAACAGACTGGCCCTGTGTAGCCAATAACGTCGATTTGAAGCCGCTGCCGTTCTTGTTTCGCCGGCTTATCCGAATCGGCATTCTTATCGCTAACGTCTTGATGTCCTTCAACTTCGGGCCGCGTTTGAATTTGCCCCGTTTGCGTTTGCAATGTTGACATCCCAAGTTCTCGCTACACTCAAGACGCACATCGATTCATCGGGTTTTATATCCGAACACTGTAGTTAAACGGCGTCGATATGGTTCCATTCATCTAGTCATAATTAAATTATGTCGATCGATTTTGGTTAAATATAATTATGGGAAAATTTGAAACATACGTTTTGACGTTTTCTTTAACCTACATACTTGACATGATAATCATCCCTACGAATTACTTACCACGTAGTATTTAGTTGATTCGAACAGTTGGTACAACCGCATTGGTTAATAGCATAACATAACCTCAGTTTAACACGTGTAAATAATTCAAAATTTGTAATTTTTTTAAAATCATTTACGATGAAGAATAAAGAAAGAACCGATGTAACTGATGTAACCGATGATGCAAACATATTCGAAGGAGAACAGGAACCAGTTAAAAAGAAACCCAAAACTTTTTCAGTCAAGGAATTTCGTAGAAAATTGAAATCAGAAAATATAGCAGGAGGTAAAGCGGTTTTAATTATTTTTATGGTGCTTTCTTCTTAATTCACAACATTTTAGCGTTAAAGTCGTTTCAAGAACTATGTTCTGCCCAAATAAAAGGCCAAGATTATATTTTAGAATATTTACAAGCCGGCGGAAGTTGTTTAGAGTTATTACAACTTATGGAAATGCATTCGGAATCTTGCCAGCCTATTCTAGAAATTGTATATTTAATCTTGTTGGAGATTAATTCAAAATACCCTCAATACACATCTAGAGCCCATGACGCATGCAAATATTTCTTAAGTACTTACATGACGATGACGAATAAGATGTTAAGTATGAATTCTACTAGACCTGAGAGGATAATCATATTAAAGTTTTTAACTGCTATCGTTACTTTTTCACCGAATTTTGCTAAAGATATCTTGATACATGTCAACATTAATTCAACAAATCTTGGGTTTTTAACAAACACTGCTTATAGTAAAGATGCTGTGAGGTATGCGTTTATCAATTTCCTTATGGCATTCTTGATCGATGGTTATTATCCAACAATATCGGCATTGTTAGAAAAGAGAGGTCTATTGACAAGCATTATAAAAGGGATGATGCACGATGAAGCTGATATAATTTGTATGACAATTGACACGTTGCGAAATCAAATTTTGGAGAATCCTTTGGTGTCAAAGACTGTTAAAATGAATACATTTAATACAGCTGTAGTTAAGGATATAGTTCAGATGTATAATTGGAAGGGCCCTGCAAGTTTGCAGAAAAACACTAAGAAGAAAAAAGAGGAGGTTGTGGTACGTATTTTCTATTAAATTAATTTCTTTTTAATATATTGTTAATTTTAAGGTGATTAATGTAGATCCTCTTTTAAAAGTTAGAGTCAGCGACTGCGTGCATCAATTCTTACTAATTTTATGCACGTCTCACAAGTACGGTGTCATCTTCAGGGACCCCCAGATTGGATTAGGTAGAAAAACGCAAAATAACCTAATTTACACCGTTTTAGATAGCTTAGACTCACCCTGGAAGCATTCATATGCGAGCGAGTTAGTAATCAAGATATGCGCTACTTGTCCGGATTTGGCCAAGACTGTATGGAATAATTTGAAACCTAGTTTAGAGCCTAGAAGAACTGAGCAATGGTTATCAGCTTTGAGATTCATGCAAAAGTTGGTAAAAGAATTAGAACCCAATCGTATTGAATATTACATGAAGGATTTGAGTCCGCATCAGGTATGTGAATTTAATTCAACTACGACTATTATTATCTCTTCATCTTTTATAGCTTGCACAAATAACTCAAATGTTAGTTGCCCCAACTCAAATATTGAAGACTTTACTTGAAGAAGTGACTTTAAACGATAAATATTTAAAATATTACATCTTGCAAGCTTTAGCGACATGTATAGAATCTATAGAGCTTTATTTGAAATCTGCCGAAACAGTATTAACATTGGAAAACTATTCTACATACAAGAATTTGATCAAAGCACATGTAGAGAGAAATTGCCCAAATTCTACGTTATTATTAGCAAATTATGAAACAAAAGATGAATTGGTCGATGATTTTAACTATCTAGATGTAATTTTTCAATTACTATCAATGTACCAAAGAGTTTCCCCACAACTACTAGACTTTACAAGCCCCTCGATTAATTTTAAGAAGATACTAGAATACACGAAGAAGATTTCACAAGATAATCCTGGAATTTTGGAAATAAAGATTGTGAGATTATATTTAGAACAAGATCCTACAGCGTTCTTACCAAATTCACAGCTTTTTGAGCAAATTTTACCATTCATTCTCGATTGTTACTGCAGATTACATGACGATGCATCATATAAGGTGTTAGAAAAGATTTTTCTGAATACAGGAGTATTTCAGTGGTGCAAAGCTGAGGTTAGGATTTGGATTACTTCCTTAACGAACATCGAGGAATGTACAGACAACATTATTCAAATGTTTATAAATATCTTACGACAAGTTTTTGAAAAATCTACATTGTATTTTACAGAATTATCTGAGATTAAAGCTAACTTACCTGATCATAAGGAAATTATGGTTTTGAAGGAGATTTTGCAAAATGTAGCGATGGAAAATGACGTTAAAATTATCAACAAATATTCGCTTACGAGACATGTATATGTAAGCCCTTTAATATTAGCTTTATTAGAATATTTAAAAGATGCCGAGAAAGATAAGGTGTTGAAATCATATCTACAATATACTTTTGTAAATTTATTACATATACAAACTGATCCGAACTTATTCTCTTGTGTTATCGAGAAATATAATTGCGACTTCTTAAATACGAATGTATTAAGCTATTTTGCATCTTGGAACGATGCGAATTCCAATAGAATCTTATTGTACAGGAAGGGAAAGATGGAATTATTATCTAAATTTTCTACTCTGATCATAGCTGGTGATTTAAATTCATTCTTAAACGAGAATGATGTTAATTTTGTACCCGACATTTTAAATTTGCTCAGTATGTCATGCTTTTATATTACCAACTTTGCTAGGGATAAAAATTTAAATCAAGATTTACTGGAAAATTGCATCACGTACATTAAATTTTGCGTTACTAAAGAAGTAGACGTTAACATTCTTGAACACCCAGTATTCCTTCATTATTTTTCACCACTACAGATCGAAAAGGAGCACAGTTCCCATGCTTTAATTACTGATTTCGTATTGAATGTTATAAAGATAACGCAGCAGCAAAATGATATTTTAGAATGTTATCGTGAGAAGTTATTTAACGCATTAAGAAAAATGTTTGGCAAAGCTTCGAAATATAAACATTTCAAAACAACCACTTTTATGGACATAGTTACAACATTAAATTTAAATACTGAGCAATGTTTCGAATTGTGCCAACTAATAATTGAGCTTGACGAAGAAAATTTTGTTAATAATGAGAATAATTTGTCGATATTTGTGCCAATATTCACGTATTTACTGAACTCATTGAATGAAGCGGGTAAGGATTGTGAGAGAATTTTAGGAAAGGATGTCATTAAAAAGATTTCTAAAAACTTATCCTTTCTACTATTGAAAAATGAATATTTTGATCTCGGTTCTTGTATTAAATCGTTCGCAACTTATTTGGAAACGTTTCCTCATTGTCTCGATTATATTTCGAAGGAACTATTTACCACTATCGTACGAAAAGATGAATATAGTAAAGAATGCATGGATTTAGCGATTTTAATCTTCAGAAATAAATTTGATCAATTATTAGAAGAGGTATATCTAAATATAGATAAAATTGCATCTAAAAAAGGTGTAATATTACCGATCTTGGATGTGATGCAAACTTTCAATGTTCAAGAAGAAAGTTTAGGAATAATTTTTGATAAAGTTGAATCATTAATAGCAAAATCTATGCAAAAACCACAAAAAGCAGGGCAACATTTTGAGAAATACCACAAAGGAATCGAATACTTGATAGATAAGGTCTTTATTTTAGAAAAATGTAGGAGTTACGCTGATAAAATCCATAAATTCGAGACAATTGAAGCTTTTCACATAAATATTTTAAAAATCATATTCCATAAAGCAATTACAGAAAATCAGAAATATATCAACAATACTACGATGACCTTCATCCATTTAACGATGAATTTCTTCAAGAAAAAAACAAAAACCGATGAAGACTGGATTAAATTCAATTCAATTATCGAAACAATACAAGCTTTCTTTTATGATCTTCCAGAAAATTCCAATGACACCATAGGGTATTACATTCAAATGTTACAAAACGAAAGTTTTAAAACGTTCTGCAAATTTTGCTTGAAATTTGGAGTTTCCGGACAGGAAAACCTCCTAGCAACCTTGAGCATCCTCATTAGAAAGCTACCGTTTACTATTGAAGAATCCCAGTTGCTTTTAGAAATGTTAGTTTCGCATTCAGAGTTTTTGGATTGGGTCTTAAACGATGATTCAGCATGCAAGACCCAGATATTAAATTTGATGTATGAATTGTTCAGCAGTTGGAAACAATTGATGACGAAGCAATACATTCCTATTCTGTTAGGTGCTTACAGAGCTACGTTGAGGAAGAGCGACAGGATTATCTTTGTTATGTTGAAGATGTAAGTTTATGACTTATATTTTAAATCAAAATTTATGTTTATTACTTTCACAGGTTTGAATCGGAACCATCTCAAAGTAGTTTTTATGATTTTAACCCATTCCTTTGGGGAAAAGCTGCTGCTAATCACTACTCATTAAGATCCGATGTTCAAAAAGCCTTATGGAGACAACCACGCATCGGAAGTGTTTTAGATCTATTAGAAGACCATATAGTATTAAATACAATAAAGAAATATCCTGTAAATATATCACTGGATTCTACAAGTTTCGAACTGCCATTAGTAGATGATGCTTACAACATATACGATTTAACATTTTTAATTCCTCTATTCACTTTATTGTTAGCTCCGGAAAATGCAGTTCAAACCTACCGTTTTACTAAAAATGGCGCCTTAAGCTTAACAATTACAGCTCTAAGTAGCTAGGATGAAGATACGAGGAATGGAGCTTGTTTTATTTTATCAAGATTCTACCATCATGTAGAAGCAAGGCAAAGCGGCAAAGATAATCAGTTGTGGTTGAGATTCGTTGAAGCTATTTGCAAAGGAATGGCTGTAATGGAAGACTTGAAATTGAATAGGTTTGCTTCGGTATTCTTAGCTAGGATGGCAATGGTCTTAACCCAACCGACGCATGTTATGTATCTACCTCTCTCACAATATTTATCAGCGAAGTCTACGTTGGATTTCAGCACGATACCCGAGCTTTATACCTTGTTACATTCATCCGATGTCAACTATAAAGATCATAGGAATTTTATTTTAGAAGTAATACGAGATGGGCTGGTTACTCCTGAAGATTTTCATGTTGCTTTACGTTCAGTTTCGTTTAAATTAATCATGGAACAATTTAACAGTGTCGTTACAGATTTCGATAGTAAAATATTAATCTTGCAGGTAATAGAAAGGGCTACAAGTCTGACTGAAGGTAGCAAATACTTATGTTTGAATTACGGACTATTATCGTGGTTGTATAATGTTGTAATTAATTTTAGTAGATCTCAAAAGGATATGATGTCAATCTCACAGAAAATCCTATTTAATATTATTAATTGTAATGAAGATTTGTTTATAATTACGTTGTTAATGAGTCAGATGATTGATAATATTTCTAATTATGCTATTATGGGAGATGTGATGTTGATCTTCCTAAAGACTTTGTGTCGTATTTATAAAATTTCAACAGAATGGTTAACCGAAGCTAGGCTCAATGTATTAATAAATGCTGTTGATTGTAAGGAATGCCGATATATTTTAAAATACGGTGCAAAGTATATTAAATTCGATTTAGATAATTTAGATTTAAGAGAGACCAATGTAAACTATTATGTTAAATATTTAACTTTATCGTGGTTAAAGAAAGAGAGTTGATTATATGTAAACGTGATATACTTTGTAAATAAATATTTTTAAGTTAATTGTATTTATTTTTATACATTTTGGAAATAAAACAAATTTTTAACGAAGTTCTACTTTAACAAATAATCCCGTTTAAATGTTAAAATTAGAATATTTAAGTTTGTAATGTCACTACGTACTTCCGGGCTTATTGGCCGTGGTCTTGTGGTAGTGTATGTTGACTTTACGGCTGGCACTTTCAGGATAAAGTTGACAATTTTCTGGTCGTTTAATATTATATATTATATATATATATTAATTATATATATAGGCACTTACCGGTAAAGGTAATGGTTTCGTTTCTTCCCGTTAGATGTCGCCGGTAATTTTTCATTTAAATAATACACAAATAGTTAAAACAATTCTACATTTATTTTTTATATTTTTTTTAGAATATCAGATATCGTTTAACAATAGATATTGCTCTCAATATAATAATTCTCAAATTAAAAATAGACACAGTATTACTTTAATAGAATATGTAGAAAAAAAAATGATCACAAAGAATAAAGCGTTAAGGTTTACCATAGATCCTTTCATTTTATCGTTTTACGATTGAATGCTACTATATTTATTGCTATTTTTTTTTGTTCTTTATATTTAAATTGGATTTAATTTAATGCGCTAATAAAATTAATTCGTCTTTCTTTTGGCACTTAATAGTTCAGAATACTATATTGTAGGAATATTATTATATTTGCCTTTGGGGTTCTCTCGCAAGACAAAATTATTTTTAAATATAATCTTTTTTCTTCTTACTATTCAATGTTAAATTACAATTTAATTTTTTTTCTTTTAAATATAATATTTTTATTTTTAGATTAATTATTTTATTCATACAATTGACACTAGAAAGATACTTTTGTTCCCAAGAGTAACAAGTATTATTGTAATAAAATCTTTGTTACTTTTCTTTTGTTAATAAATTCAATTTCGGTAATTTTTAGATATTTTAGGACCTTTGCTATCGAAATCGAAAGTAAGGGCTGTAGAAATGTTTGTAAAATTTGTGCATGGCTTTCCACTTAAATTTGATATGTAAAGTTTTTCTTTTTTGTAAGTTTAGTTTGCTATTTGTGTTCGTTGTGTGATTAACTGGAAGATATGAAAGTGACGAATGGCAATATACAGCGTATATGTGTGTGGAAGATAATTTTTTCTTATTAAAATGAAATCGATTTTCTAAAGAGGGGTTAACCGAGATTTGTTTTTTTTTTGTCATATCTTTTAATATACATAGGTCCGAAATTCAGGAATAATACTTAGAACCACTAGAACAACCCAGAACAATTGTCAATAACTATCTAAAAAACGGGGCTATCCCAATTTTATTATTTTTTTTTTTCATATCCTTCGATCTGTAAGAGATACAGATTTGAGGTCCTGGAAATGTTTAGAATAACTGGAGAACTAGAATCTGGAAGAACTATATAAATTTTAATTTTCCAAGAAAAGGGGGGCTCCGTAAAAAAAGTAATTTTTTCTTAACATTTCGGCCGATCTTCTTTATTTAATTGGTTTTGGATGTTCCACTCTTTGTTTGATAATTGTAAAATTAAGTTAATCTGTTTCCTATCATTCAATCTATTTTTTTATAATTTATAATCATTTTGAGTCTGTCTGAGCAAAGAGAAGCATGCATTTCGGGTATAAGATCTTCTCTGTCAGATTCCGGAAAAATAGATAGGATGATCCGCTTAAAAGATTCTAATTGATATAAAAAAAAATTCGATGTATTGCTGAGGAAGGAAATATACAATCCTTGCTTATAAGCCGCGAATATTGACAAACAGTTGACATGAATTGAACATACAGGATGTTCTTAAATTTCAGCATAGATGATTTAAAAATTACTAGCTTTTTCTATTAGTTATAATCTTTAAGTGACGTAAAAATTACCGAAATCTTCCTTAAAATTACATTAACTATGAGTATAACATTCTTTCACGACAAAACTTCGCAAACAATATTACGATATCGTCATAACAGAAAAACAATTAAAAAAAAAGGGAAAATGACTAGAAGAATATCCTTTTCTTCGACATGAAAAAGATCGTTTTATCGAGTCTATCCTATCGAACGCCTTATACGGATGTCGTTATTTGTTCAATCACTTGTACGTTTCTGACGTAAGGTCTTCTGTAAGATCCGTAATGGTCCCATCTCCCCAATCCTTCGGGGAAACTCTTGCTAGGTCTTAGGTTATTTCGCGTGTGCAACACGTGATTATACCTCGCGAAATCCGATTCGGCATACTTAGGCCCTGGATGCGGCGATCTCTCGATGTTAGCGGCGTAACTCAAACTCTTCGGTAAGTACCTCATTGGCTGTTGGTGTTCTAATTTGTGCTTGTACGAATGTCTATGGAGGCTATTCCTACTTATAGGTTCGTAGTTCGCGAAAATTCGTTCGTAATGGTTCCCGGGAGGACGATATATGTTATACGGAGAAATTTCATGGGCGTAGATATTCCCGTAAGCGCCTAAAGGGCATATGCACTCGTTCAGGTTCGGAACGTTGTAGTTACAGTTGGCCACCACGTTGGTGTTATTCATCACGATCGGCTCCTTCTTGTTACCGACCAAAAACAGTAAACTCGCCCCGAGTAATGTGCTGACGAAACTGAAGTAGTAACCGTATTTAGGATAGGCTTGGTTGATGTAACCCGTTATTGGGATCCCGATGAGGACCGGAATCGATTTAGCGCCCTGTATGAAGCTCCACGCTTTCGTAAAATGTCTAGCTTTGATCCGTTCTAGCGTAAACATCTTTAAGGAATAGCTATAACCGCCCAGGCAGATGCCGTACATCCAGACGAAGAGGACGTAACCGTGGTAGCCTTGGACTGCGCTTAGAGCTAGGAGCGAGATGCCTGGAAGTTAAAAAAAATCAAATATTTAATTACGGATTAGCCCTATTGATTAAATTAATTTATGTACAAACGTTATTTTAAAGTGTCCTATCCGCACGACAATCTGCAGGGAAACACTCCGCAGATTGCCTGCCGTAGATTGATTGTCCAAACGAGACAAGAGCGATCGAGCCAACTTTATCTACTTCGTTAGCGCGCTGTCGAACTCGAGCAGATTTTAACGAGTTCGAAGTAAGTAGTTTTGGTATCGAAGCGAATGCACAAGATGTTGGCTCTACAAGGACGTACCTTTGTATTGGACCAAACTACATGGATCGAGATAAAAGGGCGGTTTCTATGATAAATTTTAAATCTTCATAACTTCTTCGGCTTGCTAAATATTTTACAATCACTACTAAGCGTTCTTCAGCATTTGGCATGTAAAATGTAAACAGTGATTAGATTAACCATGCGTTAAATTTTAATTAGGGAATTATTTGTTTTTTTAATATTTCAATGTATAAAGATTTATATTTCAGCTAATGGATTAATAAACGTTTGTGTGAAATAGATTTAAAGTCCAGTTTTCGGTATTTTTTTTTTCATTCGTTGTTTCCTATCAAAAATGTATAAATAAATATTATGACGTCACGGCTGTTTTGGCGGTCGTTAAAAAAAATTACAATTTAATTTAAATATACTTTAAGCAAAGAAAAACTTAACTTATAACTGAGAAGTTTGCTTGATTCTAATCGTTAAATTTAACATCTTTTATATTCTGTATTTTTCTTTTTTGAAAAAAAAAAAGAACAAGTATAATTAGTTCAGCTTATATCAATTAAAGTTTATTCCGTTTATACTATTTCAACTTACCTATGCCTACCATGGACGCTTGACAAAGATACTGCCTTGAAATGAGACATTGCGAGCTAGGCTTAACGGTGACTAATCCGAATCCAACGCAACCGAGAGCGGACGCAAAACCGAGGAAAGTCTGCAGGAGTACGAGAGCACTGTCTTCTAATCCTTCACGGTACCCTTGGTAAGCCTGCGAGAAAACCGCAGATGAGATTACGTACGGGAGGATGGCATAATGTAGGCTTCGGCAAGGAAATGCGGCGGACTGTTTAGCTATGTCGTGCGAATGTATGCGAGAGGATGAGATGGATCATAGATGGAAATTAATGCAGACGTAACTTAACTGTTTGTAGGTTGGAGAGGATTTAGCAACGGGAGGGAAGTTGCTTGTGGATCATGTTAATATGTTGTTTTACGAAAAAGAAGTTGCGTTTTACACATGCGTCAAAAATTATGGAATAAATCCATGAAATTCGAAGCAGTTTATTTTACGAAGAAATGCTCGGAGAGATCAATTTTATTTCTTAAAAATAAACGTTTTTGTATCAAATTTAAGTTTCTCTTACTTTTGGATGTAATCTTCGATTTTTTTATTCTATTTCGCTTATTTAATTTTCGAAGTGATACAAAAATAATACTTCAAAAAAATGCAAATTTCTCTTTCATCTCAAGATTTTGTCTTGCTGCTATCGAAATATTTGCTCTCATTCTTAAAGAAAAAATAAATCAAGTTCGCCAACCTCTCAATATGACCACGTTAAAAATTAATATTACCAATTCCAGACATCTTTACTATATTTTTATTTTTTTGGGGGAAATGGAGAATAAATTTACAACTTTATGCCATATTTGAACGCAAAAACTACGTAACTTAAGTCATTTAAAGGATTTACGGGCAATTAAGCTTTTTTTTCCGGCGTTAATGTCGGAACATAAAATTCCCATTAAAGGCAACATACCGTGAGAGATGGCTAAATTATACATTTGCGTGTAGATTAAATAGAAGGATACAGTACTAATTTCTTTAATAAAGAAGGCGGGGAAATTTATATAGTCTGAGATTAGTTTGAACGATCCATTAATAATATATATATATTTATTCCTTCCACTCACCAAGTAAATAATTGGCGCATATATTCCCAAAGCTCCAGAAGCACTGGCGATCAACAACACCCGCAGTCCTTTACTTTTCAAAGGACTGAAATCGAACATTGGAGGTTTCTTAACTTTGGTGTGGGTCTTCTTCTCTTTCACCTTTTTCCGTTGGTTTTTCAAGTGAGTGATGGCGCGTCTTTGTGGGTGGTAAAGATTGGCGGATCTGTAAACTATAGGTAGAAAAAAGGCCAAGGACAATAATCCGGTCACAGCTTGCAATCCCAATCTCCATTTCAATTTCCTAAAATCAACGTCTAGATCGATATCACAGCTTTCCTCTTTACCAGACAATCCGAGAGGAATTTTCGTGGAATACCTTACCCAACTGCTTCCTTGTACAGCACGCTAAACAACGCCATGCCGACCCCGGCGCCGGTTTGGCACACCATTTCCACGAATTCCCGCCTCCGTTTGAAATAGTGGCCGAGGACCAGACCCGAAGTCTCCCGTACGATTCCCGCTCCGATGCCCAAGAGGATGCCGTAGCTGAGGAGCGCTTGGTGGAATTGCATGGCGAATGAGGTGAAGAGACAGGATAGGCCTAGGAGGAGACCGCCTAGGACGGCCGCTAAACGGGTCGATTTTCTTCGACAGATGGCGACTATGATCGGCGAACTGATGAATGATATGCAAAGGCACAGGGCTCCTAACCATGCTGGAAGATCGAAAAAGAGATGTCGTAATTGATAGAGTATTACACCGGACACCTTTCTAATTAAGAAATATTGAGGTTCGTTTGAATTGGTGAAGCTTCATCATTCCTTCCATTTATCATAAATTTTGCCGGAGAACCACAATCTAAACAACTAATTTGCTTATTAAAAGGAGAAAATGTGAAAAAAAGCACCAAATAATACAATAGACCGAAGGCTGATCTAATACTTCGAAGCCGGGGTGAGATGCTGTTAGTTGAAGATCGAATAACTTTTCAGAACACGTAACATAATGAATCGCAACGTCATCTACGTACTTGTGGTAGTCGCCGGAGGCGCCTGCATGAAAAACGAGTTTTGTTTCTTTATTCCCGTTTGTTCTACCTCGCTTTCCCTAGACCGGATAGTTCCTTAATTGTCTCTGCGTCTAACAGATGGAGACGTTCAATCTCCCATCAGTTTTCGCTTAAGATGTTTTGCCAACGCGAAACTTGTCCGGTGCCGTTTTATTATAGTTTCTCTTTCTCTCTGCTATTTCTAAGAAATGAAGGAGAAGAAAAAAATGTAGATGTCAGAAAGGGGAGAAAATTAAGTTGTTCAAATTAACGAAGTAACGAGTTTGCTTCCTTCGCGAAACATCGTTGTTGTCTAATTAAAGATAAATTAAAACGTTCCATTTTAACTTGTTTATTCGGTATTTTAGCTTATAAACAACAAACGAAACGAGACGACGCCATTATCAGAGAACAAATACGTCGAACCTCACCTAAATGTAATCCCATCTTATTGTTTTTCCGTTTCCGAAGAAATCACGTTCATTATAACACCCTTGCGTTTGTTTATCACTTCGCAGACGAGATTACAGCGCCCACGAGTTCGCAAACGCCAACGGGAGCTGCCATTACTCTCCTAACCTACGCCAACCTTGCCGAGCACGCGGCGCAAAATTAAATTTACATAAGACAAACGCGGCTTGTACGGACTTGGTGGTCGCTTAACTTAAAATTACGCAAGTTCCGTTAATATGCAGTGATATATAAGTCGGTCCGTTTAACTAGAGGAAGCGCATCAACATATACACTCGACTTTCGCAAAAGTTTCCGGAGGGTGTGCGGGTGCTTTTTCCTTAAGTCTTCCGCCGAAACAACACAACTTTGAAAGGAGGCGTACGTAAAGTTTGTACAAAGTCCATAAGACCGGCTAAGGATGGTATGAGGAGAGAAACCGGAACGGAAGTTAATAATATGGGGATGGAAGAGAAGAATGGGGCTTTTCTTTGAAAACAATGCCGGTGTTGAGATTAGCAAAGTAAATGTGCGGTGTCTTCCCTTTTTTTTTGTTTATAGATAATTAATTTGTTTTTAAGTATTTCAAAGGTTGCTATGGCGTTTTTTTTTTTTTTTTTTTTTTTTTATTTATTAAATACCACTGCGGAAGAAGATTAATTTTATTATTAATGGCAGGCCAATTAAATAAACAACGAGGAAGAAAGGGTTCCACATGAGAAAGGCGTATTACATAAAGAAGCTCTAACGTATTTCGTAAAAAAACATAAATAAACACGATTTGGCGTATATCAAATTTAAATATATTTGTGGCATTTCGAAGGTTACAATTAAAATGTGTGAAGGCGACGTAACGACTTCTTAAATCTTAAGTGTACGAGACGCTACTGGAATTTGGCGCATTCCTTTCGATTCATTCGGTATACGTTAATTAAGTCTGCAGAAACGAGTTGCGCTTCACGAAAGACCCGTGTTTCGTCGACTCTCGAGGAAACCAATAAGCACCACCGACTCATTCTCACGAGACGAACGAACACGAGCTTGTTCAGCACCTGAAGCGCTGCGGGCGCAGGTATTCCCTTGTAATCCGAGCGAAATCTAATATATTCTCCTTCGGTATGCGGATTTAGCGATCGCTAAAATGAAAAGAAAACGAACAATACGGGACAACCAAATTTAATACATGATAAGTAAACAATACCGAAAAATCACGTCCTAGCCGTAAAGGCTATTGAGATCGGTGCCGCGGACACGTTTTCGTTAATTTAAAACTGTTATTTACGATCGCATTCCATTCGAATGAGGGATACCTTCTAATTCCATTTCAATATATTGCCTTCGACTTACGCAACAATAGTTTATTCAAATTTTTCTATTACAGACACTCCATGCGTCTGAAGACGATGGTTATTTATCTGTATATGAAATAGGTGCAGAGTAATAACAGTCTTTTGTTACGAGAAAGGCGTCGAAATAATGACGGTGCCGTTCCGGAGATAATTCGGTTAAACAGTAGATACGTGTACAACGCGAGCGATTCCATTTTTGGGAAACAGACATTGTTCATGCTAGTGATACGTTCTGAGAAACGACACCCTTTTTAGCGACGTTATTTCTTAGATTTCCCAACCAGCATTAATTTGTACCGATAAATAAATTAATTTAATCGATATTAATAATTATATTACTCATTTATATAAATCAATCGATCATTCTTGTCGTTCAAATACCTCAATTACAATCTCATTAAGGTCTTCGCTAAATGTAAACTATTATATTGTGGAATTAAAACGACGGAATTTATTGAGGGGTACCGCGGGTATAATGAACATTGCAATAATATATTATCGAAAATTAGGGTTCGACTAATGCTTGGAAATTAGATTTTGCTCACAAATCATCTTCTAACCGCACCAAACGATAATGCCCTTCGTATCTGGGTGTCAAATATGAATATACGCAAGCTCTTAATGTGCGAAGCCTTGATTTATACGCGACGAAGGGTCGTATATACGAAATTTGTCCTGTTTCGTAGAAATTAAGGATAAATTATGGAATGGTACAGATGGACGGCTGTTGTCTTCTTTTCTTTCTAACAAGCGCATTTTAATTTTAAAACGAGTACGAGAGGGATATTGAAACATAGGAAATATAAGAAACGGAGATTAAATCATGAAAATTAAGACAATACCATGTAGATACAATAATTTTATCTGGATTGGTGCCTTCACGGCCTAAAAGCAAAGCAAATTTATGATCGTACGACGTAAATACTAAATATTATGTTACAAATACGCGAGTTTGAGCTTGAATTATAAGCAGAAAGATTCATTTTATTGTGCTCTGTCGTTAAAAACGGGCGATTACGAGGAAGAACAAGGTAGAATTGAAAAATGTCGGTGTAACTATGGGGATAACTCAAACTCTGTGAGATAGGCCTCTGTTTTCGGCTATAAACACTTGATATGCATCGCCCAAGAACCAACGTTGGGTTAAATCTGGCGAATATGATGGCAGAAGCGCCAACACGAATTGGTTGGATTAGTTTTGCTGAGTTAATTGTCGACGAAGCGGGTCAGAGCGTTATCATGATTGCAGAGAATCTTTTTCTTTTCGTTAGCTGGGGCATTTTTTTTTAATTCAATAAATCAGTAAGATTATGCATTGCGAATCCCAAAAAATCCAAATTCTACCGGCTTACGAAAGCCTCTTCGTCTTTTTTGGCGCACATTTGCCGGTCGAGTCTCATACTTAAACTTTCGTAGAAGATGCTCTCCACACGCTCAGTTGAGATGTTTAACCTTAGCAATTTGTCTAATCTTCAGTCGGTGGTGTGCTAACACGATATTTCAAATTTTGTTGATCATATCGTTCGTCAACATCACAACCTGGCTACTCCTCAAGAAGGACGGAAAGGTTGACCTTAACGCTTAAATTCGATAAACCTAATGTTAGAAATCGATTCCACGATTTCGTAAATACAAACTTGCTCAGTTTCAGCAGCTCTCAAAATCATCTCATCTGTCTTGAAATACGAATACTTCTCATACCATCTTCGTATATATCCCATGATGAGTGCCAAGGTCTGCTTTAATCGTTTGAAACCTCTGATGAATATAGTCCGCCGCAATCGGAAGGCAGAAAGTCAAGAAGATGGTCTTGTAAACTTATTGTTCCCAAATTATTCATTTTCTGCATATTTTTATTACTTTACTATCAAAAAATGCGCTTAATTTAAGGTAAAAAAAAACACGTTGAAGATACGTAAATTAAAGGTACGTTAGGTTAATTGTCTTAATGATTTAAATAATAAAATTTTATGCCTTTGAATTTATGCCATTTATGCCTTGAGAATCGGGCATTTGCAAATAGATCTCTTCAGAAAGAGATTTTGCGGTAAATTTATTGGTTTATTTTCAATTTGTGGGCGTTTATAACTCCCCTTTTGATTTTCCAATAACAATATATTAAAGCCTCCTTAGAGAGGTGTGTTCTTCTTGTTTATAGACCAATACTAAATTTTATTTGCACAAAAAAAAGGGAACAAGAAAAATAAAACCTTTTAAGGATCTTACGAATGATCAATATTTTATGCCTTTATCACGACATCAAAATTTTGTTCTCCTTCAGATCCTAGCATCGCTTTAATTGGTTAATATTTCGCAACTGCGCGCGAACAGACACTTAAGTCTCGCGTTTTTTACGCGCAGTAACGGTTTAGAGAGAAGGCGTATTCTATTTTTTTATTTGCAAGTGGGCGTGTTATCATATTCCTTTAAATTTAAAAAGATAAATTTCCTTTCAATATGAAACCATTTGGTTCCGAATCGAACAACAAAATAGAATATATATGTTTCGCGATGGATTACCTTTATTGGTTAATATTGAACAAAGTGGCCTGGTTTAATTTAAATATTCCTTTTATAATCCGCAATTAATTTTCATTATTACGCGTAAAACTGCGGAACATGCCCTGAAGGATTCCGAGGCGGTAAAGAAGCATTTCAATTACTTTTTTTCCGAGACTTTCTTTATGAAATTGCAGGGTTACTCTGAAACTCCCTCGGGTAATTATTCATAAGTCAAACATCGAGCTAATTACATTCAAATTACCATCTGAAATCGAGGCAGATTGCTAATTATAAGCGAATGCTTCGGTATTAATCTTCATTTACCGGACGCCTTGCATCTCAATTAACGATGTTTTTGAAAAGGAGACGTTTGAATTTCAAATTGTCTCAATCGTTTTTAAAGTGTATTTATTTTTTTTATTCTCTAACTTCAATAATAATAAAAAAAATTTTTCTGCAAATTAATTTATGTTGTTATAAATAAATTTAGTTGTTGGAACAGTTCGTCTAAAAGAAACGTTGGTGTTGACCTTTTAACATTAGTAACGTTCTTGTTATCGCCTTGGCTTAGCTCACATCAATTTGCAAGTTAAACTACGAGGTACTCACTACGAAAAGCCAAACTATTCGGCTAATCGAGTTCGTAGTAGCTTAACTCATAAAAAATGACGTGAACTGAGTCGGACGACTCACATTTGTCTTTCTTCTGACGAGTCGAGATTGGTTCTACATCATTCCGATACCAGAGTTTTAATGCGGAGGAGGCTCGAAGAAAGGTATCTCTTTGAAAGAAGCATAGCACACCGCGTGTGCTATTTGGAGGTTGGGTAGGGAACGTTATGCCATTGCACGAAATTTGGCAAGAAATTTGTGGACGCCACTGATAGCGTTGAAAGAATGATATGGCTATCGAGCATCTTTGTCGTTGAGCTTCCATAACGCTAGATGAGCTTGTAGAAGCGGCGTGAAAGAACTCCGCAAGAATTTATCAGTACGTCAAGCCCGGAAGGTTGTTAGTTGTTCATAAACACCAGAAAGGAACATTTAAAATTGGTTATTATGCCATGTTCTCTGTGTTGGTTCGCACCTTTGCTAGATCCGAGCTTTCCCGTGTTAGTCTCGTCAATAACGGTGCATCCAACATAAGGATATTCATCAGTCAGAGTATCAATCGGTAATCGTCGATCAGATCGAGATTTTTCGTCTGTTGGATGCGGTCTTAATACTGGGCCAGCCACTCCATTATTGATCATTGTCTCTTTTCCTTCGCTCGCTGTTATTGATCGATAAACTAGGCTGAACTTCTGAGGAATTTGAGCAGCTGCAGATGCTTTGCACATACGACATAAACTACTTTTCGGACTTACCTTGTATATCACAACTTAAATCGTAGTTCGAACATTTTTATATTTACAATTAGATTTACTTTACTTATAAAGGTGCTCTTATAAACATGTGAACCAGCTTATATAAGCCTTAGAAGCTTTAACCAAATAGTAATTCAACCCTTCATTATCAACACGTGCGAAACAAAATTGAGGTAACCTTATCTTAAATGAAATTCTTCGTAAAAAAGGAGAATGCATAATGGTAAAGGATATAAGCTACATGTTTCCAATTTACCCCTAAATTATTAGGCAATGGCTTCCAATTTCTCCTCCTAACGTATTATTATTCCTTTCAAATAAGGAACACGCTCGTATTTCTCTTTGTTCCATCGTAAACGTGCACGTAATATCTAAAGGGGAACAGTTGTCTGTTATTGCGCTTATTTTTTGCTTCTGAAAATTACTCTCGTGATATGTTCTATCTCGAATTCTTCTTTTGCAATTTCGCGAGGTCTTCCCTTTGAAGGATTTATCTTACGTTGAAGTTAAATTAACCCGCCAGACGGGAGTAAATTGTGGGAATCAGATGGAATCGCATAACGGTGTGTTTGTGTATGTAGGTACATATGAGCTGACTCAAGACGTTTTATCTCTTGAAAAGTTAAGTTCGTGGTTTTGGCGTAGAGATGCGAATGTAATGGAAGATATACAAGGGGAATTATTCCTGCGGGCTCAGGAGATTGAGCGTTTTGAGGTGTGAGGTTTAATCATGGGCAAGATTTAAGGTGATATTAAAACGCGCAGAGTGTCACACTTGAAAATTTAGCAACGTTCTCGACAAAAGGATACTAACGTGTTAGTAGTCCAAAGTCGATCATATGAAGGATCAAGACTTATTTGAGATGCTTAGGCTTATAACCAAGGATGACTCGATGAGACTAACTTGAATGAAGCCAGATTTTTCGGGCGTAGCAGCCGAATATGCGGCTCTGCTATATTACTGCAGCAATCTGCTAGTAATCTTTGAGCAGCACGAATTATTATTATTGCGCATTCAAGAAACACAAGACCTATACGTTGCATATAATTTAATATTGTATTATCATTCTATTAAGTTGACCCGTTCACAAAGTTTTCATATAATCTATAGCTTCCATGATATCCTCGTCTTCATCTTCTTCAACGTTCCCAATTTCGTAGCTTCCATCGCTCTTGAACATGGCGGCATTCAAGACCTCATCATTGACCTCGAACGAGTCCGAGGCGTGCATGTCGAAGAATTTATCCAAACTCAGTTGGCTTAATTCTTCCTTCTTGACTTGCAATTGCGTCTGGATATTCTTCTGACCTTCGGTTTTCAATTGATGGATTTCCTTGACCGCTTTCGCATATTGCTCCTTGAAGTATGTCTTCATCTTTTGGGCTTCTATATATTTCTCCTCTAAGCAGCGCACTTCCTGGAGGAGCGTGGTGGTTTGTTGGTTGGAGAGTGAGGATTTTTTAATGGAACACATTTCTTCGTTGAGATCAGCGAGCATTTCTTTGAGGATGTTGTTCTCGCGTTCGATGTTGCTTATTTTCTCAACCAATTCGTGATTTCCGTTCAAGGCATATTTGATTGCGTTTTTTCTAACTTCATCGTGGATTCTTTCCATCGTCGTATTTTGTTCCCTTTCCTGCAATGCCTTTTGGAGTTTTAACGTGTTAGTACCTCTTTGCAATTCTCTAGATAAGACTTTACAACGGTTAACGTTAGCTATCAGTTTGTTTTCCAAATTATTCTTCCTCTCAATCCACTTGCTCATTAATTCCTCCAGCTGGATCTTTTCCTTGCCCTTTAATTCTTCGATGAACTTCTCCTCAAGTCCAGCCTTCCACTTCCTCAATTCGTGCAGCTCCTTCATCATCAAGAACTCATCTAGAATGTGAGGTTCTAGCAGGTAATTGATCCTAGGCAATTCTGCGAGACCAATGTTTTGGATGCACATCCAAATCGTAAAATCAACCACTGTATCCTTGCCGTTATTTTGCGAAGTCGTATAAGAGCATTCTTTTTGATCTTTTAACCCTTCAGTTCGAAAGTAATGCTTGTTACATATCCTACTACCGCTCTTATCTTCGAACAGCAAGCATGGCTTCCACATCTGCAGAACGTTGAAGATATTCTCCGAGGTCGTAACGTAGATTAGCTTACAATGGATGCTTTCGAGCTGGATGTTTTTATTAAGGGCGGAGATATCCATTTCGGTGCGAATCTCCAGTTCGGCTGAAGCCCTCGGATGTCGGAATTTGAAGATGAAATTCTTCGACGTCGTAGGCTTTCTCCAAGTCAAGCTTTCGACTATGATGTCCAGACTGTATTGTTCAAAATCCCCGTTAGAATCTTGCTTCGGATCTACAACGGGTATCTCGATCATGTGTTGCCTTGGGCTTTCGACCACGCATTCGGGAGGAGATAAAGACTTCTTGAACCTATCCCCGCAGCCGTCCATATGTCTAACGCCTTCTTTGCGGGGAGAAGGTGGTGCTTGTTCCAGGGTGGTACTTGAATCTGTTTCGATTACCTTCTCAGCGAATTTGACCACCTTTGCCACCTCAGTTCCGATCTGAGTTTCAACTTGAATGAACGGTTTTCTATCGTTTGGGATCGATTCAGTTCGCGTGTTTGCTGGGGTGAAGGTGCATGTTTCTTCTTGGGACAATCTACCTACAGGCAAGAGTTGCGATGTATTATTTGTTTTATTTCATTTTTTTTCAGTTAGATAATGACAATTATGTTATTCAAGATGGTTCAGAGAGTATTTGCGAGAATTCCGACATCGGAATTGGACACTATTGTATATATACAGGGCGATTTAGAGAACTCTGAACTTCTGAAATTTTGGGCTTAAGAATGGTTAGCTATATGAGTATATATTACACCTTCGGTTACAACGGAAGAGATTACCTTTAAATTTCTCTTTAAAGTCGTTAATTTCAATACGGAACGGGATCAATTTCTCCATATCAATCCTAGCAGCAGCCAATTTCGTACTTCCATGATAGAAAGAAATGGTAACCTCGTTGAATTGTTCGAAGAACATCTTGATGATCTCAAAGGTAGATTGTAGCTTGACAGTGACGGTCTCATTCAGAATTATCGTCTCGTGAAGATCGCGGTAAAAAGGCTTCGTATTAATGCTGATCCCGAACAGATTAAATGCCATGTAGAATTTGTCTACGTTGGAGCCGAATACCACATCCATCGGAAGCAAAATATCCAGATTGGAAGCGGTCTTAACTGTGATTTTCAATTCGAATCTCTCATTATTCTCATCGTCTCCAATTTGAATGTAACCACCCTCTATATATTTGACAGCGATCACCTTCCTCTCGGTGGTTTCGGGCACTTCCATCACATCGCCGAAGCTGGGTATGGCGGGCGGCATCGCGTTGTTAACGCAATGGTCTCTCAAGCTGAGCGAGAGATAGAGTTCAGGATGAGATTTCTTGTATTGGGCCGGTACCCCGATGAGTTTATGCCATTTTATCGGGATTTGGATGTCCGGCCTGTTCGACGGGATTATATTCGCGCTTCTAAGGCTCAACAAGGTAAATCCGATGCACTCCCTCTTCCCGTAATCATCGATACTGAAGCATTCAACTCGTAATGGGGAATTCGTACTTCTTACCTGGAAAAATACATGAAATTTTGGTCGTAAATGAATTCCGGATGGTACCTTTCTGATGGTCTTCTTGTCGGTCTCCCATACGAGCTCCGTGTTAAAGTCCGGAGCGGCTAATGGTTCTACGCAATCCGATTCCATTACTCTACCGTTGAAATGAGCGATGATGTAGACAGGGTGTTTCAGAAAGTCCATACCCTTACCTTCCTCTACGCCCAGCACGACGTTCACATATTTGCCTCGCAGCTCGTTCATTTCATCGTAAACGATTCACTATCGTATAAGACCGTAATAGATAGGATAGAAAAAAAAATTGTATTTAAAGGGGGACGGAAAAAGCTCTTGCAAACGTCAAAAAGACAAGACGCAAAAAAATTACGTGATCGATGTGACAACAATGGATGGTTACTTATATTTGAAAGCTTTATGTGTAGATGGTGCTGTTGTAAATGAACATGGAAAAAGGTTGTAAATTAATGAATATAGGTGCCAATAATGTCAAGTGCTGCGTTCAGCGGACGTAGCTCGTGTTTGTCATCCCTCATCGTAATTATCAAGAATTTACTTGGTCGTTTGAATGGAACTGGTTGTATGTATGGTGTGGAGGGTCAATATTCGCGTTGGTGATCCTGTCTGTCGCGGTATTTTAGCTCTACGAGCGGTGACTCTGTGTTATCTGTGTAATCCTGCATTGCGTTTAGAGAAAAATCTTGAGAAAATAGAATATTTTAAGTAGCACTAATTTGAGCGAAATACGTTGACAATTCACGACATTTTAAATAAAAACCAGTTAAAAAAAGTTAATTGATTCAACCAACTTGGTAGCGAGTATTTCTTGCGTCAGTAGATGATCCTAACGGTTAGGTAGTTTTGTGCAAATTCTCAGATTCTACCATCAATGCAATATCAAATAAATCCATTATATTTAGTCATGGTCCTATTATCGTGACGTTCAAATCGGTATATTTTCAACTTGAAATTCGTTATCCTGCAGGTTTAATTTTTTCTCATTGTTACCAACGTTGGAAAAATTGAAACCCCCTCTCGTAATAAAAGTCACTTTATAAAATAACATCGTCCGTCCTGGATATGCGGGCATTGTTTCGTCGTTTCGTAACATGCGAATAAACGATATGCAGGATGTATTACGTCGGGCCGTAATCATGTTCTCCTCATTTGTTAAACGTCGCGCCCGAAATGGCAGTACATTAGTTTTCGATGGTGGAGGTTGCCTCGGTGTGCCGAGGTGACAGAAAAAGTCTCGTAAATATAAATGCTAGGCTCGTTTCGTGGCTACATCGGCGATCGTTCGAACGCCGCGAAATATTAATTTACTCTGAACCGAATGGTATTGTTCTAGAAGGAAGCCGTCTATGATTTATCACGTCTGTCGAACGCTTCTTAGTAATAAGAAATATTAGTTACAACGTATTTTAATTCAGTAATTTAAGTAATGATACTCCACGGCTCGATTACAAACTGTGATGTGGTGTAATTGTTACTTGGAACAATGGCCACAATGCTGTCGTGAAGCATACAGTCACGTATTTTAATACAAGTTATGATAGTAATAATAAAATAAATTTTAATTTTAATCAAAGCTCGTCTGTCAATGATAGATATTGTACACGATCGACCTCTTGGAATTGCGAGAATCATACTGAAAGATAGAAACGACAAGGAGCTGGTAGCTGTAATTTTTACGTCTACGTAAAGGCCTGAGCAATTTAGTTTAATTTTATATCAAATGAGAGCTCACGAAAGACGTTAGAAAAAAAATTAGCGCAGTGAAGAACATTGCTTTGTTGTTGTAATAAATTAGCCTAACTCCAAAGATAAAACTTCTTTATAAAGTTAATGCAGGTGGTGATGAATATTTCTATAATTCCAAATGAAGAATCTGCCATGAAACAATAGATAATGAAGGTGAAGGTAACAAAAGGAAATTATAATGTGCGATAAGTAAATAATGTAATAAATTATTTATTTGTGCAATATAGCTTATTTAATCGATTTTTGGACTAATCCGCTATATTATTATTTCAATTTTTTTTACGTCAATACGTAAAGTAGTCCGTGTAACGTCGGTTTTTGCATCTTTCCTATTCATTCACTCATTTTCCGCACAGGCCGAATTCGTCGAATATCCTGCAAAATACATGTACTTTATGCAATTTTTATATTCCATCTGTCAGTTGTGGATTATTCATAATCTTAGAGGTCATTTAGAATCGCTTTCAACTTCTTTTATTTAACTCTTTTTTGTGCCCTTTCGTTCGTGTTATTTTTTTGGGTTCGAGGCAATTTCGTCTAGTCCTGATTTTCTAATCTCGACTACCTTTCCCCGCTTCTCCCCGCACGCCGGGTAGCGTTTTCCTTTTTCTTTAAGGAACTATAAGCGCGCGCAGATGAATTTTCACCACCGAAGTGAACTCCGTAACACTTACCGAACTTGTTACCAACCTGGGATAAGTTATCCAGACAAACCGCTGAGAACTTCGACGAGTTAACGAGTGCATTGCCCACTTTTCTGTTTTTCCGCTAATTGAGATGTATCTATTATAGGATCCTTTGACGAAGCAATAAATTAATTGCGAAAGCTCAGAATTTAGACAATTGAATTATTGTTTTTTTTTTTTTTTTCATTTTAACCTGACCTACAATCCATCTTTCTCAGACTATTATTTCTACCGTTTAACGAATACTAATGACTCGTTTCATATTTATTTCAGCGTTAAAACTTTTTGCCGGGGTATATTTCACGATGACAAACGATTGCGGAACGTGAAATTTCCCCAAGATTATTCCCCGCGCGGTGTACAGTATATAACGGGCTCAGGTTTCCGAGATTTAATTAGGAGTTCCGTCTCCAGCACAATCGCCACCCGTGTACACTTTGTCGTTATTTATCCGCATTTTGCACGTGTCTCCTACGGATGAACACCACGGGAAATGGTGTAGAGGAAACAGTTACAGGGGCTGGATCTACTGGTGTAATTATCTCAAGACGTACGTCTCGTCGTGGTGAAACGAGGGATACCTTTTAAGTTTCTACCAAAACAAAGAAAGAATATATTTGCCAGTTTTTTTTCCTTCAATAGCTTTTTGAGGTGATACAAATCGCTGCTTACTTCGTACATTTTTAATTAATTAAATCTCTTTATAAATCATTGAACCAGATGAAACGTGAAATAATAAAAAAACAACTCGTTTTGAATAGCACAATCATCGAAAGGTATTTCCTCATTGTGTATTGTACCTTACATGTAATTTCCCCAACAAGCGCTTCTCGATGCCGCCTTTTATAGGCACTTAAAGGTATACGTTTTCCAGAAAGAACCCAATACCTTCTCTTCGTCGTAGTGACGAAGAAAAAAACCACTTTAACCACGCTTTAGATTTCAACAAACACATCCGGACCTATAGTAAAATAATACCACTTGGCGTACAAAAGCGTGAAACTTACGGCCTCGTTCCTCAAACCCAAATTGCGCCATCAATTTTAAACGGGTACGGTTTCTTCGAACCGAAGCCACCTTCGGGATAATCTTACCTCCATCTCGCGGTCGCTATCTAAATCAAAGTTCGGGAGTGGGAGAATTGAAAACCGTAAACCGGTATGAAGGAGAATTTAAGGGGGCCGGTTCCTTCCGGAATGCCCGTAAAGGGCGGAGGTAAGATCTGGGATCCGTTTTTTCTTCGCTTTCGACCCCTTGTTACGTATTCGGCTTGCGTTTGAACGCTAAACGTTCGAAACGATTCCGAACTTTAATTTATGTAACGCCGGGCGGCGTTGGATGTTGTCGCGCTTCATTTTATATTGATATTAGTGTACACGTCGCTCCTAGAAAACGGTAGATCGAATGGTAATTAGTAATTACCTTACGTCATCCTCGCTTAAGTTCCTGGCGATGTGGTGGATATTAGAACTACGCAGTTTTTCACAGTAAAACGTTAATATTTGAAGATGTGTTGAAACGTAACAGATTCTTAAGCTTCAGTAACATTAATACGATGGGAGCTCGATGATTGCTTGACCTTGACATCTTAATCTTGATATCTTATTGAAGTTTATGGGGATTCTGCACCTCCGTTGCCGACCACAAAATATTGGGCGGAAGAATTTATATAAACCCGGTCGTACGAGCATTTTTTATTAAAAAGTCTAGATCGTCCAAATAAGATCACCACATCAGAAATAATTGAAAAAATTCGCGATATAGCTTCTTAATTGACGCCCGAAGAAAAATACTTTTTTCTCGTCATGATCAGGTATTTATCGAACTCTCTTCGTATTGTTCTCAACTATAAAACAAACGATGTTTTCAAATTTGGATCAATTCATTTTGAACAATACCGATTTTAATTTGTAAATTTAATTTCGCAAAAAAAAGATCAGCAAGACTCACCTGTAGCTATTACGTAGAATTCTCTATCTTGATTTTTCTTCACTAAAAACTTCATGGTGTACAAATATAACAGGCCGAAAGCTAGTTGGACTCCGGACGTTAGAAGATGTGCCAAGAACGCCGCCCCGCATACTAGCCAACCCCAACCACCTGTAACACACGAAGACACGAAAGAATTCAGTTAGTTTTATCACTTCCGTCACCTAGTAAAGGAAATTAAAAAAAGTCTTTATCTTCTTTTCCACTTCAACAAACACGGTTTCTTTTTCAATAACTTAAGCGTCTGGTTGTCTACATTTATTGGAAACATATCTTTCTCCGTATCTTTACCCTTTCCATTAGAAAAAAGAGACACCAGATACCGTTCTCAAAGGAAACTTTTATTGGACGTATATACGTGTAGGGTGTAGGTACATCCGATTTAGTTCGAGACCAAAACGTGGTAAATTGAAGGAGCAGCTCCGTCGTTTCTACGGGCACCTTTTGTACGGTGGAAAAGGATGAAATTTGTAAGATGCGAAGTCTGGGAGTGTGAAAGGTGCTTTTAACCGAGGGAGAAAATCAAATTGAATTTAAATACACGGGAAAGTATCACACGATCATTTTTGTCGACCGACCTTTTCTTACATATTTGGAATTTCTTTTACGCATCGCCGCTTCATGATTCCGAATCGAGATGGCTGGTTCACTTCGACGAGACGGTTCGTCTTTTCGCCGAACGAGAAGGGAAATTTAATTTTGTAATATCGGATAACGCAATGTGAGCATTATCGGAGGGAAATTTCTAGATGCAATATCTCGCGATATCTCTTTGGAAATCGCCTCCAAATGACGCGGCGATTTTTTTGGCGGTCTACTAAAATTCTGTCTTTCGTATTCATTTTTATATTTATGAACCTTACCATGTTTCAAATATTACACGCTGCATTGTAACGGCGATGGATTGAATGAATTGAATGAATACTTTGAATTGAATATGATGCGACAATATTAATAAAATGCAGTGAAAAGAAAGGGGGCAAATAAGGCGAAGAGAAGAGTAGGAACAGTGAACTTGTTAATACGAGCAAAGCCTCTGTCTAGAGAGGCTAAAATACGTTTGGTACAAAACTGTCCTGTTGTCAATTGCACTCTATGGCTGCGAAATTTGGATTTCAAATACAAATACTCAAGAAAAACGAAAAAGATTGGAAAGAAAACTAGTTATAACGATAATGGGAGGAAGAAAGATGAAAGAAGGATACACGAGGAAATATACGACATCTACACAGAGCCAAAGATCGAAGAAGCGATAAAAGTGAGAAGAAATGCAACGGCTAGATCGCATTGAATGAACGGAAGATGGAGGAATAGTAAAGAAAGAGATAGATTGGAGTTAACCAGATTTGAAGAAAAAGAAAGAAAGATCAAGAAGGAGGTGGCGAGAGGCAATAATGAGAAGAAGAGAGAAGAATATAGGAAATTGGAGAACGAAATCCAAATATAGAAATGCATGCAACATGCAACAATACATCGTCTTCGAGAAGTCCGAAAACATCCAAATAATTTTCACATTTTGAAGGCATTTTAGGTAAATCACCCCAATTCGGAGACCCCCGTTGTTATTAGTAGTCTATATTATGCCTATATTATTATGAATTCTACTCATCATTATCATTATTTTAACACATTTATATCAAAAACCATGTTTTTTATCAATTTCTGCTCGTACAAACCGAAAATCAACATAAAAATTCAATTTTCTGAGTAACCACAAAGCTGTGAACCAATATAAAGTATTCATATTTACTAAATTTAATGTTGTTTATACTCATTTTTAGCACATTTTCCTCAAAACGCTCATTTTCACTCATTCAAACCTCAAAATTACATGAAAAAATTCAATTTTTGAGATACCACCAAATCGTGAACCTCTAAAAATAATTATATTTTCTAGTTTTACTGCTGTTTTTACTCATTTCTATCACTAATTTATTCATGAAAAATCATTAATAAATATTGTTTACCATTTTTGAGGGTGGCTCTCAAGTCCCTCCCTGAGGATATCTGCTATAAACCCGTTCAAATATTCAAAACTTATTTTATCATCATCAACGAAGAGAAGAGAGAGAGAGGAATGATTGGTACACCTTATTAGGAGATAAAAATATAAGTGATCATGATCTAAACTTTGCAATGAAGGTTTATAAACATTTTAATTGTAAAAATTTTGGTGAATATTATGACTTATACTTAAAATTAGATACAAGAATTGCATCTAAAAAGACGTCTTTGATAATTTCAGAAAAACATGCTATGAAAAAGATATTCAAGTAATTAAAGAATTATGTAAAGAAGCTTTTATTTATTTTAATATATATAAATATGAAAAAGATAATATTCCAAATGAATTAAAAACACACAGTCTTAATACATTTGATGATGTGCATAAGAAAAATGGTATAATAGATTTAGCAGAAAAATCATTCACAGAAGGAAGACATAGACAGCAGCACGTAATATATATTCAACAAACTGGTACATTTATACCAGCTGGAATGAAATCAAGTCATAGTGAAATAATTATTCATAAAAGTATAATAAATTATAAAATTATATATTATATAAAAAAATTATAAAAAAATTATATTAATATTGATTAATCACAAATAGGTAATGAGTATAATAAAACTGGATTCTATACAATTAATAAAAATGGTATTTGTTATCCAACGAAATTATGTGATTATAAATCCTTTAAAGAATATAAGAATAGATTGAAAGCAGTTAGTAGAAATACTGAAGATGAATACAAAAATAATATTATTAATACTGATATAGCTGCTGCAGCTAATATAGGAATTAACAAATCCATAAAACCACCATGTATTTCATCACCTTCAACAATTTTCGATTTATCTGTTAAAATTATTGATGAGCCTCTTTTAATTGTAATAATCATTTACATATATAAATAAAATAAAAAGTAATATGCAAAGTTTAAGTTCGTTAGTGGCGCCATCTGTGGCTCAGTAAATTAATATTCACAATTTATGTTTTAGTTTGATGAGGAAATGAGTATCTTCAGATAGAGAGTTTTATTTTTTTTTTAATTTTTATTTTTATAATTATATGTTATTTTGTTGATCTTCGAATAACATTCTACTTGCTTTCTTATGTTCTACATACGTTTCATGTTTACGTTCGCTTTAGGCTGCTTTCCTGATCGTAACCTACCAAGTGTATGACAGAAAATGAAAATATCGATATCAAATTAGAGTAAAATCTGTAAATATACTTATTTATACTCGTTCGCAAATTGGTGGCGATTAAATAATGTCAATTTTTTATCTAATTTTGAGGTGTGAACGATGCGACATGCTAATAATTTTTTATAAGATAATTGTTCCAAATTAACACAGAATACGGGTGTTTATATTCGTTCACAATTTGGTGGCGATTAAATAAATTAGATTTTTTATGTAATTTTAGATTGTGAACGAGCAAAATTGTGACTGTAAATTTATAGATAAAATTTGGTATAAATGTTTTAAAATATAATCGTTTTTTAATTAATTTTCAATAGAATTACTGAGGTTTTAACACAAATTTTTGTACTGTTTGTAGACTTTTAAATTGTTAAGCTCTAGAAGTAGTTTTGATCTCCAAAACGAGTAGAATAAATCTAAATATGGTGGTTCACAATTTTTTTTTTAATTCTAAAATAAT
Source organism: Oryctes rhinoceros (assembly GCA_020654165.1). Lineage (NCBI taxonomy): Eukaryota > Metazoa > Arthropoda > Insecta > Coleoptera > Scarabaeidae > Oryctes > Oryctes rhinoceros. The sequence goes on from JAIOKQ010000974.1 coordinate 189,159, forward strand.
TTACGAATATTACAGGGTGAGGGGCGAAACGCCTCTACCTTTTGATTGTCCATATGTTTTTACATATTTTTTCATGTAATTTTGAGATTTGAATGAGTGAAAATGAGCGTTTTGAGGTAAACGTGTTCAAAATGAATATAAACAACACCAAATTTAGAAAATATGGATATTTTTAGTGGTTCACAGCTTTGTGGTTACTCAGAAAATCGAATTTTTATGTTGATTTTTGGTTTGTACGAACAAAAATTGATAAAAAGCATGGTTTTTGATACAAATGTGTTAAAATAATGATGATGAGTAGAATTCATATATAAATGTGTTGTAAAATCGATAAATATCTCGAACGAAATTTGTGCGTTCAAAATTATGTGGTCCGAAACCGGCATAATATAGACTACTGTTATTTTATCGCAGTTTGCTCTAAAAAACATAATTTCCATTAAATTTACCTTCCGGATAATAGTGCTGCCTTATCGCCGCCGTATCCACGTCTCTCCTCCTCAAGGCCGGCACGTTCCTGTGTAAGGAATGCAGTTCCCTATCGCAGATGACTGGAAACGAGTCCTCGTCTTCGTGGGGCCTCACGACGGGAACAGGTGTGTTCCTATCTGGAACAAAAGGGGCGACGATAAAATAAATACGATAATAGCGACCGGGAACAGCCAATAGCGGGACCCGTACGGTATATACAACGGATCGAAAATGTAATCTAGTAGCCTGACGTTCGAAAATTTAATTACTAAAGGTAAAAGGAGATGGATTTTGCTCTTTTAGTGCCTACCGCGCTAGAGCGGCATTTCTGGATCGGAACGCGTTTAATAAATTGAATTCGGCGAGAATGGGTTTCGCGAGAGACTCGGATGCGTACGGATGCGATAATAGGGGGCGCCGGCGGAGTGAAGTTTTGAGGTAGCTACGCGAGTAGGAATGGCGGCGATATGAATTTATTAAAAAAAAAATGGGGAAGATTCAAATCCCTAACGGTGTTGTTATGCAAATCTAGCGTTGAATATCTTTCGCTTAAATCTCTACGCGAATTGTTTCGTTCGAGATAGGAAGTAGGCATACTTAGTTGTTTCTTCAAAACAGCTCCTGCAAGGCAAAAGGGATACGAGCTGCAATTTGAAGATTGCAGAATGAATTATTTTGCACGTTAGATATAATTGATTTCGTTTATATATTTTATGGAATGTCCTTATTTTATTTGGCATCTGGAATGGACGTTTCGGTTAAATTATTGGTTGTTTAGCTCGTATGATTTGTCGAGCGGCTCGTGTTTGCGGCGAGATGACGAGAGCGACTTCATTCGAGCGAAAAGTGATATCATTAATCCCAGTATCGATATTAGAAAGTTAGGGGCTAGTCAACGAAACCGGGATCCAAAGAAGTGGTGGTTGGGCGAAAAAAACCTCAACTAGCAAGAGAAGAGGTAACGGGTAATTATCTTCTTTAACTCTCTTAGAGCGAATATTATCGAAGCTGTAATGACCAGAGACCTTTTCGTCTATTCCTCCGTATTTTATCGTCTTAATTTTAGAATGTGCGGACGACAAAAGCAAATAATGTTTTTTTTTGTTTTGTTTTACGAAGAGTAGGGATAGGACAGGCAGTAGAATTAGAGCTAGCTTCCCACATCGTTCTTAACCAGGAAGTTTGTAGTACCCGTCCATCACTTGTTTTTCAAAATCACACGTGAAGGCTCGAACTCACGTGATTCGACATCGTTTTGTTAAGCGAAAACAAACGACAAAGCCGAAATTTATCGATATTGCTCAATAAAATAGTCTCTTGTGCGATTAAAAAGGAAGCCGGCGACAATCGCGGGATACATAGAAACTTTGTAATAAACTGTAGCAAACTTTAATACTTGAATCTATTTTCACAGCAGCGACAATTGCATATTTCATACATTCATACGACGAAATACGTTTATAGTCGCGAAACAGAGCAAACGATACAAGCGACAGCAGTGAATAATTCAGACTTTTATTAAAGTCCGGGACTATATCCGGCCTCTTGCAGCTCATAAATGACCAACGGTTTAGTTTCGTCGGCGTACAGTTGTCGGGATCTGCCCGAGACCACCTAGGTTGACGGCTTAATGAGGTGTGATGAGGTATTTTAGATGTTCTAACGCAGTTAATGAAACTCAACGCAGGTCTAACGCCGGTAAATATAGTCTCGAGCCTTCTGCATGAAGCTTGCGGACGTAATTAATAATAATTAAAACGTAATTAATCCGAAATTTCTTTGAAAATTAATTATAGCAATATCATGGGGGTACTGGGAGATAAAAATTTTGAAATAATTAGTAAAATGATGGGATTGTACATACTATAATTACTTAGGAACGTTAATTATAAAAGCATTAAATAACTAAACTGGAAGAATCGAAAATCGGTATTTTTGGTAGAAATTTTTCAACGAAAGTCATCTGTGAATCTAATGTGAAGACGTAAAAGCCTTATCCAGCAGTTGTGGATTATTTGCATGGATTTGATCCTTAAGAAAAACACTAGTACTGTTAATGGCACGATCTTGAGCATCACCCATTTCGCCGCCATTTCGAGAAAGTCAGAAAACTTTTCGTGCGATATATTTAGCAATGTCGCTTCTTGTTGGAAGAGAAAATTATCAAGGTCCACGTCTTCCAGAAGAGTCCATAAAATGTTAGTGAACACCTCACAGTTACCGCTTCCCCATTCCCATTTTCTAAGACGTAAGTGTCAAGCACACATTGGAACGAAAATCGATATCAACGAGGAGGTTACATAACGAGGTTTCCCCATAATTCCTCGAGGATTTGTTTCGTCCCCCAAAAGTGCTTATCGATGGGCTCACACAGCGAAGTCCGTCGAAATCTGCGGACGATCTGTCAAAATCCCCAATCGAACAACAAACTACGACTCTATAAGAAAGAAATTTTATTCGCAGGACGAGCGCTTCTTACGTCCGTTTATGGTTCGCGGAGGACGCATCAGACGTTCGACGATTGCTTCGGCCGTTACCGAATCTCGAATGCGTCGTTCTGGGCCCTCGGCCGCCTATACAAACAGGTTTTATGTTTCAGTTACTGAATAGGTCGTCGCAGGATCTTTTCCAGTACGATGACGCGGGGAGCAATTTACGTTATTGCTCTCTGGCAAGGCAGACGTACGAAACGCAAGAACAGAAGGAGAAAATGGATGTTTACCGCCGTGAAGGACCCTTTAAAGGAACGGCGGAGGTGCTTGTGGAGGAATCAGAAGCGAGCGGCTGTTTGAAGTGGTGTCGTGTACGCGGAGGAATTGTTTGTTGGGGCTATTTTTAAGTTGTACAACGTAGAATTCATAACGGATAATAAAATAATACGTTTTATTCTTTCATTTCGTTTGAGAAAAGCTGAAGTCTCTCTGAAGAGAAAACGGAAATTATATCAATCTTATGATACTCACGATTACTTGAAGCAAGAAATACTGCCGTTCCATAGGTACCTACCCAATGATTTTGGATATTCAAACACCATTTTGGTAACTTTCGTGATGAAAGGAAGCGTTCGGCCAAATGTGCTGAGTTTTATATTTATAGTTTTAAAATTCAATTTAAAATCAACAAATATCGATTGTCACGAAGTATTCAGAATTTAAATTTTTTACCGACAAACTCGTTATCTGTGTACATTTTCGAACGTCAAGGATAGATGGTGCTAGAGGTCATTGAAAAAAAAAATGGAAAGGTAGGTGTCGCCGACGTTCATCGAACGATAACAATTTTGAATTCGCACGTTTTCATCGTCAATAGGGTCGCCTACGCCTCGCTTCGAAATCAAATTACCTTCGGGGCGCAAGATAATTGACTTGATGAAGAAGCGACTCCCATTCCGGCACGTTAGCCTACTCGCGCGTCAGCGAAATTTACTCTCCCCTTCCACTCGCCGCTTCTTCCTACCGTTTCCCTACGCTGCCTATTCTAAACTGAAGCCGTTTCTCCTCTTGCGTACGCGTTGGGTTAGAGGTTAGGGTTGCCGACGTGTACGATACACGGATGTCCCCTTTCTATCGATTAATTGTCAATTTTCGAGCGGAAAATTGGGTCATATTTCCTGTCTACGGTAACTGCCTACATCAACTAAATGGCGCCTTATTTTTCGCCGTCACTTTGGATTATGTTTAGTTTTGGATTCGGGGTGGCCTCTGAATCGTAATGAATCGAAAGCGGTGTGTATATGTAATTGGCTACATAGCGTGCTATGCGCGGGTGAGACGGCATTTTCCCAGAGCATATATATGCGTTCAAGATGAATTGTTTTATTATTAAGTCCTACAATAGTTAAGAGGTTCTTCCAGTTAAAGGCTAAATTTTGGTGTTCACCAGGTAGGCTTTCTGCTCTCAAGGCCGATTAGTTTTGGGTTTCCCAAAACTAAAATTCCAAAGGTGCATTTATCTACTTTTGCTGATGACAGCAACATATTTAAGCAGAAATTTCAAGAGAGCATGGGAAGGTTGGTCTAAAATCTCCAAAACGTTCATCACCGCGGCGGCAGCGTCCTGTGGTTATGATCGCCGATGTGATCCCGATTGACGCGGTTCGACAGCTAGAAAGGATAGCGGAAATATGTATGAAAATCCTGCATTCTATTGGGAAATCATCAAACTCCAGCGGCCGTGGAAGCAACCTCGTACATGAGGACTAAAGAAGTAAAATGTGCTCACGTTAGGGATTAGGCCAACAGTTGATCTTCCAAAGCACCTGAAGATATTAAATTAAACATCCCAACAACAGCTAAAGTAGACGAGTGACAATTTTGACTTAAGAAACGTTCCAGAGTATTTTCCAACTTAGTCAAGTTATTATTCGTTTGCATCTACTTTGTGTTCGCTATAATAGTTCAAGAACTGTTCGTAACAAACCTGCGCAAAGAGGATGTTTACTGAAAAGCTTACTTAATCTTCTGTCCAAATTTATAAGCGTTAACGAACATTGTGTACCGTCCATATTTCATAGCTCGATGCTATTTTTTCATCTTCCTTCCTCAGATGCCCGAATCGGAACCGTAGTTACCTAACTGTTTACATTCAATACATGTCGCTGCGGAAAATAAACTAACACATTTTTCTTCTCGATATTAAAGGAAAACATTCGTTCAACCCGACATCAAAAAAAAGAACGAATTTCCCTCTTCAAAAAGATTCGACAAGAAAAACGGTAAGTTTCTCGCTTCGCAAACTACTTGATAAAAATCAAACACAAAAAGATTTAAGCGCATGCCTTCGAGTGTTTTCCTCGCGGCGCCCAAAGAAAAGCTGGAAGGAGAAGAAGAAAAGAAGCGAACTTGTAAACTCACTTAGAACCGTGAAATCGACTTGAGACCGCCGTCGAGACGTGCGAGTGGCAAGGGAGCCTCGTCGTAGATACATCTTCGAATATCTGCGTTTCGTCGCAATGTTCGGCGGAAAACGTGGACATTTTTTGGAAAAGAGACGAACGGAGGAAGAAGTCGAAGGGAAAATATCGAAGACACGGCAAGAAGTTGGAGTATTAAAGTGGCAAAGTTATGGACGGAAGCTGAGGGTTCCTGTCAGTGATGAAAATGGTGACCGATATATATGTATATATGTATATTGGGTGTTATTTATGTGGAATGGATTTAATGTTAAACGGGCTGCAAGGAAATGGTCGAGAAAAATAAACAGCATGAATGACGAAGTTTCTTCGTCATTCATGCTGTCGGTACAAGAAGTTGGCTTAATTTTAGATACCGTGCTTTCAATTAAATTTGGTATTGGAACGTTGCTACGTCACAAAAGGGGAAAAGGAGCGGAAAAGTAAAACAAGGAGGAGTTCCGAACCGGAACGAAAAAAAATAATGATATTTTCTCGTCTGGCGAAGTTAAAGGTAAAGATATCATTTGTGGGCGCTACCCCAGGTTGGTGGCGGTCGTAGGTCGCAGCAATTCTTAAAAGAGAATCTAGTTCCCGCGACAGGAGCCACGTAGATATGGAAGACACCACCCACTCAATGCACAAAATGAATATTGTTGACTCCGGCTGTCGGCGTTCGAGGTGCGTCGCCAGAAAGTTGTGAACGTTAACTTCATTTTCGTTTTAAATTTATGAATAAAAAAAAACAACTTGAAATAAAAAAAAAGGTAGATTAATAGTCGATTTAACGATTTGATTGAAAGCTACATAAAATCCAGGCCACTGAAATTGATAACTTTATTTAGGAAGGAAACTTGTTGCATACTCCAAAAATTAAATAAATTTTCTCGAGACATCGCGTCGTTCCATTCCTCGTACATCGTGGGAAATAGCAACCAATCTAATGCCTACATACCATCCGGCATTTCTTTTATAACGTGGAGCCCCACCTTTGATTTGACCATTGTACAGAGAAGAAAAAGGCAGAGCGGAATCTTTCCCGCGATTCCGTCAAAAGCGCCGGAGATGGGCAACGATGACAGCGACGGGGACGGGCACTGCGACATCACGTTTTAGAATTTTATCGTTTCCGCGATTCCTCCGAGCGCATCGGAATTCCTTTGATGCGGATCGCGGCGCGTCGCCTTCGATCGATGGCAAGGTGTGTACGTATGTATGTAAAAATCTCGGCGCTATTAGCGCCGCCGAACAGATGAAAGGCGAGAAAAAAATAAATGGGGGTTATTCGTTCTGTTGAAAGGAGCGACGATTGAGGCGGTGATTCAGGAGATTGCGTCGTCGTCCATAAGGTTTAGGGATGCGTAATAGGAAAATAGAAAAGGGGCCGATTTGTGGAGGAAATATTGCAGGTTTTAGAAGTGAAATGTCGCGTGAATTTTTTTTTTAATGTTTGTTCCTGTTCACAAAGGGAACAATGTTTTTGTTGCTGCGAGTGTCTCGTCAATTTTGATAGATTTCGAGGGTATTCAAAGAGGTAGCTTCGATTTATTTTCAAGCTTTTTGGCACTATCTGAGTAAATGCAAATCGGTCCTTTCTTTCTAGGATACGTTAGAGATCGTCGTAACATCGAGAGTTCATTAGGTGGGTAAATATTGTCTGTTTCATGGCTTGTGAATACTTTCTCGACTTAGAGCTTCTTATTTTTCTTTTTAAATTTTACTAAGGAGACATCACACTGCTCGTATTTCTTCATTATTGCACGATTGGATAATGTTTCTTCTAACCTTCGCACGAGATATTAAAAAAAAGAATTATAACCATTCTATCGAATATAATAGGTAGGTGCTTGATCATACTTCGCTATAATTTTTAACGATTTGTAACGAACGGAAGCAATAGCATAAGCAAAAAATACCTACACTGAACAATGAATATTAGCAATAAAAGCTTACCTACAAAGATTACCTCAATTTTAACAATACGAAAAGGTTGCACCACGACAATGAAAACAAATATTCTTTACTTTACACAACAGACGTTGTTCTCTTCTCGTGAACTTAAAATTAAAGCGATTATCCCTTTTGCTGTCGGTTACTTTCGACCAAGATCTTCTCCAAGAAAGCATCACATCTATTCATCCTTCCTTAATTTCTATGCTTACTTAATCTAAGTTCAAGAGAACCTGTATCATCATCAATGATTTGCAAATAGCCTATAAAGTAAGGTTATCGCATAACCAAAATCCTAGTAACCTTTCGGCATGATGTTCGTCAAAGTCCTCGTCCTAATGAATAGCAATAGCAGATAATGGGATGACATTTAGACGCTGGAATTACGACAGACATAAATAACAATTACCAGACGGCGGATCTTAATTAAACAGGACAACTAACCCGGGAGGGGGGATGAATCCATAGCCCCTATGCCGGCCTCGATGCTTGTCGCAATCCCCCCGATAGTGATCGCTGGTCATAAATCGTACGGAACGGCGTAGACGTGGGACACGAAAACATCACCCTGTGCAACGGCCTCATCTGTTATGCGTACCTATCCGATAGGCTGCCTATTCGTCCGGATCCGGACGTGGCGTGTCGATTGGAAATTCTACGACAATAGGGAAATCCAGTGCGGTATACAACGTCGAAAGTCGATATAACGAAAACGTATACACACGTTTCCGAGGCGGATCAAACGGATTATCTTCGAGAGCGTAATTTATTGCAAATTGCGTGCGTATCTTCAGCGATCAAGTCGTATATTCATGAAGAGTTCGTTTCTTGGAATGATGGTAATTGAGTTGATGGAGGATTAAGGTCGTAGATCTGCGAATGGAGAGTTTAATTGTTTTCCGGAAGGGAATTCACGGGGGAATTTTAATTTAAGTTTACTCACATACAAGATGAATACCTTCAAATGACACTGAGCTGTTTCTATAATTGGTCCTCGTAAAAGTTGGTGCTTCTTCGGTTAATTTGACTGACACGCGAAAAATGTATGTTGCCATCTTCAGGTAGACGCAACAGACATAAGTAACCCGAGATGAATGCTTGCACCTGACTTCGTTAGAGTGGGTTTTGGTAAAGGGAGCATTTTTTGTCTATTTTTTAGCACCTTTGGTCAGCGTGCTAATCTTCTGATTTTCCTAATTTTGTGTAAATGCTTGTTTAGTAAACAGGCTTACGATTCTTCCGATTTTTGAAGATCTTACCAGAGAGCCTTCGAATGCACATTTCCTGCTTCTTCTCTTCAGGTGTTTCTTGCAACGTTATTCTATTATTTATCTTACCACTTGACGCTGCATAAGAAAGTGAAAACCTTTGAATTTTGATTGGTGCATTGTATTTTTGCATATTCAATACGAAACCTTTATTTCTTTCTTGGAATGGCGTATTCTTCACCTATAACCTGGTTTTCACCTGATCATTGTTGCAGATGTTTTGCGTCGACCACCTCCTTAATCGTGTTGGGAAGACCCTAGCAGAGTCTTTGTTATAAGTACTCTGCGTTTGAATACCACGATCTTACAGCATGCAACAACGTATTCTAAAAATAGCAATCTATCATGGCATTACTAAAATAACGATCTGGTAGTACATAATAGGCATGTATAAAAAAAAATCACTACTATATATAAACCGCTTTTCTTTTGTTAAATAAAATCATGACTAGCTTCATTAATACAATAGCCTTCCTAATTGAATCTGAAGACCAATTAAATACGCTTAACTAGAATCCAGATCTCGATCCATTCATCCATTCGTCTATCAAAACAAATGCTTTCTGGTCCGATTCCATTGTTTCGCTGATTAATATCACTTCAAAAATCACTACAGCGACCATTACTACTACAACCGCAAGGCGCTAAACAAACGACATCCGATACGATCGAACTCGATCCAGTAGTGAAAATTCCGCTGTCTATTACGCTTATATATTATTAAAAGAAGCTATATTCATGCACCGCTTCAGTACTTCCTCATTTTTGTTCTCTCTTCTTTATCTTTAATTAATCTAGGAGAGTTCTCCGCCACGTCTGTCGGAGATCTTTCGGATAAGGACTAATCCGCACCAAGTGATTTTTTTCTCTAACCGGGACGACCGCAACGAAATCCCGATTGAATTTGGCGAACCAATGGCGGACGTGACCCCAATCAGAGGTATTGTGATCCGTCGACACAGTGGTGGCTCTATTATTCACGATGTTCGGTTGTTTCGTGTTTGTTTTTTTCCCCTCGTCCTGTTATGCTGCTGTTGCCCTTCTCCCTGTTTTTTTTTCTTCTTTTTCCTTTTCGTTGCTCTGTCAACTTGGTCGGCTTGATCGTGACGTTCAATTGCTTTTTTCCTCTTTGGCGAATCGGAGAGCTGGAAGGTTTCGGTTCGTGTTGACCGATACATTTCGTTACTTTTGGGCTAGAGTATGGAGAGTTAACTTGAAATTATGGGTAAAACCTGAAGTGATACCGTTTTTATTCGATTCGGTGTTAGTGAAAAATGTTTCTGCATCAACGTGTGCTAAACAAGGTATTTACGAGGCGCTTTCCGAAAGCTCAGCAAAATCTAGCTACGAATTAGATTGAATAATATAAAAAGTTCAAAGGAATTCCTTGAGATACCACCTCCACCACATCTACCAATTAAGGAATGCAGTCTTGAATGCGTGTTTTTCTTTTATGTGTTCAACTCCGTCCGTTTCACCGCTTCATTCGTGTCAAATATTTGCCTTTTCAATTTGACTTTTATCTTTGGAAAGAGGATAATTTCGCAAAAGGTTAAGTTAGGCGAGAATAAAGAACGTGATGGTGTTTTTAACTTGATGAATTGACGATTAAGGTCTTCATAAATCTAACTTTGTGCTTTAGTTTGAAGCTGTTCTTTTAATTCTCTACAGACATTCATATAGCGTTGTTGCTGTTAGTCACTTAGTAGCTGCTATTCTTTCGATAAAATCCGCCGATATGTGCCATAAGATAATCCAAAAAATGTCACAGATGAATGCCCTGCCTACGATCATGTACAATTGCATCGCGAAGACTAGAAGAATCACTGTGTAGCCAACATTAGATTCATCAATTTAGCTGTTCCTAAATTGATAATCATCTTAGTACTGGCCTTGCTAGAGCAACAGTTATTATTCCATAACAATCTGTTAGCTAACTGTAAGCTAGAAAGAGGTCAAAGAAATAAAAGAAAATCAGTATAAAATTCAAGCGCAATTCTAAGAAACGACCGCGCAGGTTATTCAATTTCGCGTTGCTGCGACGTGCCGTCTGCCGGCCGCGCATCAAACCCTTTCTGATTAGCACCTAATTGTTGTTTGAAGTACAGCGGGTTACAAGCGACCGACGTGACGTTGTTTAAATAGTAAATTAAAGTGGTTAACTTTGAATGAAGTTTATTTTGTATTCTGCGAGCGCAAAGCTAGAGTCGGGTACAATTTGATCTTGGAAATTCTTCGAATTAGCTGATTTCATTGGCGGTTATAATCTAGAGCTTTCGTAGATCCTGGAAATATTGCGCAAATAAGAAAATAACGCGGAGCTCGCAAAGTCTGTTTTCGAACTTCGCGTACTTTCGAAAGTTACTCGGATTTATGTATTTAATTTTAGAGTGTTAAATGGGACGAGCGAGAAACCGTTTAAATTAGATTTTTTTGTCTGTATTAATTTAGTGACGGGAGCAATATCAATGAAAATAGTACAACGATTATAATTTAGTTAGTGATTAATCACCAATAGAGAAGATCTTTTAAACTAGACAACAGCTAAATTAAAATCTCCCTATTCACTAAAACGAAAATGTTCGCAAGTAAGTTTCCAGCGAATGGCGGCCCTTTCATAACCTCCTAAGTTCGAGAAGTTAAAGTTCCGCAGAAATAATTCTCATTCTCCCGCCGTTATCGGTGGGAACGACTCCGTCATTTAACGCCGAATTCTAAAGCAAATTGTAAAACGTCCCATAAAATGACCGTCGAAAATTTCATATTCGACCGCAGAGGTTGTAAAATACGGAGCTCGAAATTCGTTTGTTTTAACGTAGCGATCAACTTTACGCGTTTTATAACGACGGTAACCGAGTAAAGATGGTCAGTAATATGATCTTTATTAAGCTCTAAACGTACGAGAAGTAAGGCGGGATGCAAGAGAATGGTCGCGAACCACATTCGCGTGTTTGGCTGTAATACAAGAAGATGGTATCGTGTTTTACTGCGGAGCTTTAAACTTGACAAATATGGAGCAATAAACCGTGTAATGCGGTTGTACTTTAATCGTTTTATGGAGCTCTAAAGGAGAATTTTGTTGGAATAGCTATGTTCCTCAGTTAATTATTGCGTTACGGATTTGATAATTTTTAGGCAGATTTCTTTTCTTCGTTATCTCGATCTGCTTGATTTGTAATCTTTCGCATCTGTTGTTTAATGGTGTGGTGTCTTACGGAGATTGATGTAATTCCTTCGACTAAGGATCAAAGCAAAAGAAAAGTAAAGGGACGTTCATTTAGCGCGTCTACGTTTAGGTGGTTCTTGTAATATAGAACATACGGCTCTTGTAAACGCTGGAAAGCCAGCTAGACCAGCGCAATATGATAAACAATCGTTTAACTTGAACTTCAGAAACGCGTTTATTAAATTTTAACGAATTACTCCAACAATTTAGAGGCATTTTTAATTGCAGTCAGTGTAATTTCGTTTTGCAATAATAATAAACAAAGGTGTGTAAAAATAAATGAACGATATTATATTGAAGGACAAGACGAATTTGGCTGAATATTTAAACGAAAAAAAAGGTAATTAAAAAAGAAGGTCGGTGAGAAAAAAGGTCTGAAGATTTGGTAAGACAAGAAGACTGCCTGGTTGAGAGATGCCCATCTGAATTTTGATAAAATATTTCAGTCATAGGAGAATGCGGCCCATCTTGTACGAAGGATACCTTTTAAGTTTACGATATCGCTAGTTACAATCGCGCGTTTTCTCTCTCTTTTTTAACATTTATTTGTCAACGTCACCCGTTTTACCAGCGGCAATTATTTATATTGCTTTAATCCCATTTCCGTGGAAAACTTCTCCAACGCTTACCCACCGTTCAGGTTGTTTAAAATTTATGGTTCGGAAGAAGCCGTTCTCTCAAGATCGTATCGGCCGGCGTTTCGCAAAAATTAATGAAATGTGAAACTCTCCCCCTAAGCCGGGATTCGGTAAAAATCGTTGCCCCTTTTGTTTAATGGCGCTACTAAAAGTACATTCAGTGTTATCGAAAATCGAAAAATATATTCCTGCCTCTTTTACAACTCGCCCATAAATAATAAAGCTTGAACGGTCGACGTTGGACGAAAAAAGTTTTGTTTTCCGGGTATTAATTTTTTTCTCGCATCCGGGGGAATGGAATTCGCGGTTTTATTACGGACGAATGCATTTTTTATGAGCCATTAAGGGGATGGAAATATGTTAAAATATGAACGGTAGAAAAATACAATGCCTACACGAAATACATGCCGCCAAAGAAATTTGACCTTCTACGATTCATTACGGTAAGCGTAATTTCACAATTCCGGATGATTGCGGCGACTATCATTACACAAACGTTAATTTCTCGCGTATAGATACAATCCAAAAACAACTAGGGCATCAAAAGCGAGGCCAGATTGCAGTAAAGCTTTAGCTTCGATTATATGGGGCGCTGCAACTCTAGTCGCGCCAATGTCCGGCGTATCGCGGATTTCCTGTTGTTCTTATTTCCTGCTCTAAACCTCGGTAATGATATAATGGACCGTGCGGGTATCGAGCGATAACGTCAGGTGCACAAAGCTCCGGCTTCTACCAGCGGTGACATCGAACCTATTGAACCGTGACCGTGGCTTAGGAGAGCCGTCAAATTGATAATAACGGAATCACGATGAATATCAAGTTAAATTACGTAATACGCTGTTGGTGCAGTCACCGGATTTAATAACTTCGTCTGTGGCCGAAAAATTAATGAAATTAAAGCATGTTTGGGTGAAATTTCGTCTGCAATATGCGACCATTATGGCGGTAATACATCGCCAAAGACACTTGAATCCGTGTTTGTAGTTTTAAGGGAACTTCTCTGAAGGTGATGGATGGATAGTAATACACATGTTTTATGATTTTATGTTGTGCTCACTATTAATTTTTCTGATGGATCCAGGTATTAGGATTTTCAACAGAGATTAGTGTCCGCAGAAACGTTAGTTCGTTACTCCTGCAAATAGTAGTGGACGTTACTACAAAAATTTGTAGAAGATAGATTAGCTACTAATCTATCGATTTCCATATGTGGCATTTATCACTTAATGAGTAATCATACTAGAAGAATACTTCATTCCTCCAGCATGCATGAACCACTTTTACATATGTTGTGCCATCTTCCACAGATATATCTCTCTGGTAAATCTTCCGGTAGAAACTCCATCCAAATAGACCAGAGTGGCTCGTTTAGCTTTAAAGATAACTGATGTTGGAAACAATCTTTACATATCTCATGTGGGTTTTCTGCAGCCCATGCATGATTATTGCGGAAGTCCATTATTTGGTTTCTTGTGAAACTTATTTCATCAGTAAACAGAGTCAGCGTCAGCATTTGAGGAGTCTTCGCCAATATTCGCAGAAAGCGATGTCAAAATACGGTGCTCCGAAGAATATCTTCAGATAGAGGAATCAGGAAGTATATTGTAACCTTTTGCTTTCAAAAGCACGTGGATTTTTTACTATCGTATTTTCTACTGTTCGTGCTGATGTCGGACATCGTAATTTACCCTTATATTTATGTACACATGTCTGTCTTATGTATTATTTTTAAATATATGTATACATTATGTACACATACATGTCTTCTGAAGATGTTAATGAATTTTTCTTTTTTTGACTAGGAACACAACGATCTTAGTATTGATGTTATAAGCAGGTGTGAAAGGGTATGTCTCTTCCTGTTTGAAACAAATGGAAAGTAAACAACCATCCGCGGTAGGTGAACATCTCTATGAAAATGAAGGGGTTCATCCATTCTTTCATATATTAATTGATAGGTAGAGAGGACAAAGGCGGATGAAATTATTACTTTCTTGCAGAGACTAGACGGACTCGTATTTTGTCGACTCTTGGGGACACCAGTTGGCAACACGAATCCATTCTCATGAGCCCAATAGGCACGATTCTATCTAGTCGCTGCAGAAAAGGAATAATTCCTCCTGTCTTTGTCCTCTCTATTGATAAGACACCCTATATTTGTTCTAGTAATGATTAATTTGGAGGGTGAATCTCTTTAGAGGTCACTAATTATGAGATTGTACAAATATGTAATTCCTAGCGTCGATAAATGGATGCACATATATGTTAAACATCCCTTTCATGTATTTAATTAAGCAGAATAAAATTATTTGATCATTTATTTAAATATACGTATATATTGAACGCCATGGCATGCATAAACAAACGAAATTGCGGTATTATTATAAATGGTATCGCCCAATATAGTAAATTTAAGCCAATAAAAGTGGGTATGTAATAAAATTTCGTCTATATCTCGATGCATAAATTTTACAGTTTATTCAGAACCGCCAAATTTGGATCGGATGTAATAATTTAACTAGCTTTATTGCTGTTGACCATCTGCATTGAACACTTAATTGTATCGACGGTGAGTTTTAAAGAGACGATCATAAAAAAAATCAATACCGGAACTTAAATTTAAATTCGCCAGTTCATAAAAATAAAGAATCATTAGAATCTCTTTTCCAAATCCAAGCGCTTAATAGTCTTCCCTAAACTACCACCTTCATCTCGTTATCGAATCAAGGAACTCTTCCCGAGCATCCGTAAAGGGTCTCCATCTTTTCTCTCTTCGAAGGACCAAATCAAAGTGTTAAGTGCATCTCGTTTACCTCCATCAACAGACGATATTATCACATAACGCTACTTTATTGACGCTCGAGGTTAGAGATGTTAATCGAGATCAATTAGTCGAGAACAAGAGAAAGCCGAAGAAGGCGAAAACGGTTTTCTGCCTCGTTCGAAATCGTAGCGAATTAAGCGAGTATGGGTCGTTCTCCGGAGAAAAACAACGTTAAATTGATTGTCTTTTAATGCCGAGATGGTTTTGTTAGAAGTCGAAGCCGGAAGTTCAGACAATTGCAATTTTGGGAACATGTAGATCATTTATAAGTATGTATTAGGTATTTTGCTTAGGCGTACAACCCGTTACAGCAACAACGACGCTCATTATGAAGTAGAACACTTAACAGAAAAGGGAATTAAAAAATAAAAGATTAAAAAGTCAATCATAATAAAATCAAAAAACGAAAACATTCTATTTCATCTGTTAAACCAATAAAATGATTGAACTCAATAAAACCACTTATAACAAAGCATTCCTTTACTTCCGATACCAAAAACGATAATGGACGTCAATTAACTTGCGAAACAAACAGAAAGACTACAAAGCTACAACGACTCCGACACGCTTCCATCGAAAATCAATTCGCTTGTTGCCCGAAAGAGTATCCCTCCGAAACGCGACGGTAGAGAGCTCAAGCGTACCCGATAAAGAAATATCATGTTTTTCGGGAACGGAAGGATGGATCGGTGAAAAAAAAATGCGTAAATGGGCAAAGCGTAAGTCGGGTTCGGTTGTAAACAACAGAGGACGAAAAGGAAAATTATGGCTGGTGAAAAAGCCTGGACACGCTGCCCGACAAGAAATTGCTTCTCCTTGTTCGGAGTGTTTCTTGCTCGTTGATGGTTCGGATTGTGATAAATTGAGGGGTTTTATGTATTGCTGCGTTGGAGCTTCGTTATGGGTAGTCTTTTTTGTAGGATAGGTTTTCAAATAAGCAAAATATTATAACCGGAAGTTCAGTTGACAAGCGGTCATAGGTCGATACGCCGGAAGTCACATAGACGCTGAGATAGTCATCTTTAGTATGCGATGTGTTTTCTGGCGCATCGACCTATAAACATGAGAAGATACAATATCTCTTACAGGTCTCTTATACATGAACCTGAGAATTCGATAACGAAATTTAACGAAAGAAAGGTTATGTTGCATCATTTATTATAAAAGAGTAAGCGAGATTAAAGTCGTTAAGATGTAAGTTTCGATGGTGACGAACTTCCATCTTCATCAAGTAACGAACGCGTAACATCAAACTTCGACGAATATCACCCGTCGCGATCTACCGCATAAAATGAATCGCTTTACGTAGAACAGGAGGGTGAGCTTCATACGATGAGACCGAGCTGCTCCGAACATTCGTAACGAAATTCTTATTGCCGCCGACGACGCGCTCGGCGAACAATTTCGCGTGCTACATTGAATCGCTTTATTTTACGACGATTTAAAAACCTCCATAGCACCTCCGTAAAAGCGACACCTCGCACCGCTACGGCTAGATGGCGCGCGAACTGTCACCATCGCTATACGTCGTACCACCTCGAGAGCCCGAGACATCGCCGGCAATTGGAGAGAGCGTTTGTGCGTAATCGGCTTGGATCCGTCGCTTGTTTTCTCGCGTAGCTTTGTCTTGTTCGCGTAACGTTTGCCGGATTGAAGACGAGGCGTAGGAAATGCGATATTATTGAAATTTGATGTATAATTTTTGTGTTTTCTGTTTCTGGTAGTTTGTTTCGAATAGCGCACATTAAGGTCCCCGAATAAGGATAGGGTATAAAGCAATGGTTAAGGAGACGCTGGAAGCAAGAAATACAGATACGAGAGGGAAAGGAAGACCTAGGAAGAATTTATTAGAATCGAAAGCATGGAGAAGATGGATCAATGATGGCGACATACGACGCTTATAGTGGACAGTAGGATTTGAGAAGAACAAGAAGAAGATTACTTCCAAAGTAATGCCTATTTGAAAAAGAGGAATTGATAGCTATCGACCAATCTTTCTAGTCTCTTTAGTCACAAACCATGCGGAGACATGTTCTCTCCATGTTCTCTCCCTTGTTAGGAGAGAACATGTTTGATTTTGAACGTGTATTACAGACGAATGAAAAATCTTATTTTCACAGACATTTGGGGAAAGAATAACATTTATACGACGACCTGTTTCAAGTTACAACGTTTTGTCAACGTTATTTTGCTAAGTAGGATCATCCTTTGTTGGGAAATACATCCAGCAAAAACTAAACGAGCCCACCGTACCCAACCGCAGATACAAATGGTAACGATTCTACGAATGCATCGTTGAAATTCCACGCACATGGTCGACGTTAAGCTCTCGGACAAAAACATTCGGCACGCGGTTAACCATTAACTCGACGTCACCTGTCATCCTGATTTCTCCGAATTAGAGCACTCGGTCCCTTATTAAAACCGACTCGCAAACGATAAGCTCTAGCGAAGAAATGTGTAGCTTTCCATTAGTATTACACCGCTTATTAGAGACAAGCACCGCAACGGAATCTTCGGGATAGAAGGCACAGAATCTAGCCGTAGATGTAGGAATATTGATATCGATTCCCTACTATCACGAGTTCGTTGAGAGTTTCTCCGTTACACTGAGGGACCTTATCGTTACGTTAGCGATGATATATGTATGTTTCACGCTCACTCAAAGAACGTCGTTTTTGATTGGTGTGCAGGGTTAACGAGGTTCTGCTGTGTTGCTGCGTAAATGAGGGTGTCTTTGTGAGGCATGAGGGTAGGTAATTATTATATTTTGTAGAGAGAACAGCGAGCTGAGGTAATCCTTTGAAAAGAGGATTACGATGTACACATATGACGCTTATTCCTTTTACAAATTACGTACTTGTTCGGGAAGTGGTCATGGTGTTTAAGTAAAAACAAACATAATATCTTTAATTTCCCGATTTTTTTTTTCGTTCCATAAAATCACTAAATGAGATGGCGGTCGATTCTAGCCGTCGTATTTTATCGCAACAGTATCAATAAATTTTCACGTTTCTTTCCACTGCGCTGCGTTTATTTATTGCCAACTAAGGATTTCCCTTCAGACGACTCCGTTTAAAATATAAATGTAATCGCTATTTCATCTGTAGTTTTATTAACGTCCGGGGGGTAGTTCAAGAGGCTCACCAGCCAAATGGATGGTATCGCGGGCGAAGGCGTCCGAATACGAATAAAACAAGACGATTTCGTCGTGTTTTCTCGTTATTTTTTCATTGTAATTGCCTCTACTGGATTACCGGGATTTTAGCTTTATTTATGGATTAGAACAAACAGTGGTTTTTTTTTGACCCCTTTGTTTAAGAGCGCTAGATTGATGTAAATCAGGAGGAGAAATTTCAGTTTGTTTTAAAGAGGGAAGTGTATAAATAAGGCTTTAGTCAAAGGGAGAAGTTAATTAGACACGCTTGAGATGGTAACCGGAAGTTAGAAGATTTTAAAGAAATACCGAGGAAGTTACCAACTAATTGGAGAAGAGGCTTTAGCAGGTCTGTGAATCTTCCTGGTATCAACTAAGGATAATGCAGTAGATTTCTCCTGGATTGATGCAGCTTTTAATAATACGGCAAACGTTTGAATAAGCAACAAAATAGCGCTTCGCTTAAAAATATATTTTTGTAGACACGTCTTAGCTAAGCTTCACCGGCAAACAAAGACAAACTAAACTCCGATCACTCCAAAAAAGTAAAATTAAGGTCATAACCGAATTTGTCACCGTGATAAACCATGCTTATTTACTTTAGCTACCTTATTTCACTTCGTCATCGATCAAATTATCCTTGACAAGCCCCCACTTCCACTCTCACAAGAAATAAAAGAAAGCTAACGTGATGGACAAGCGAAATGAGTGAGAAAATTATCCGCTTAATCTCCAGCCAGCTTTACGCCGATGGAAGGGAAGTATATGCATCACCTGACGACGGCTTAAATTATACAAAATAATGTACGAGAACCGGTGAACTGCCCCTCCCGCCCCTGATCCGCTGAAGATCCGTCCAGATGAAACATCAGAACCTTCGAAGTACACACGCGAGGAGAAGGTATCATAAATCAGATCGGCCGTGGAGAGTCGACTAGCTGAAGGGAAGCGAGTGAAGCAGGTAGTCGGGGAAAGGTATGCGAGAGGGTGGGTCGCGGAGGGCGTAAGGTCGAACTCGTGGAGTTGATAGATGTCAGGAAGTTGACGGTTTGGGAGTTCCGTCGTTGATGTATCGCTTCCTCAAATATTTACGAGAGCATCTTGTATATATGTAAGCGGTCGACGTGATACTGCGCGAAAATTGGATGTTTTGGTTTAACGTAAAGGAGTGATTAAATAAAAATTAAAGATTATTGCTGGCAATGCAAGAAAAACTATTGGAAGGTTCCATAGTCCAGCAGCAAATCTATTCTTGTGTCGCTGCAGGTTTGTTTCTGGGAATATGTACGGTACTAACTATTCTTCAAAATCTCCATGTACCAGGCACCATTGAGGAAAGAAGTCTTCTGGCATAACGTGTCCTTCATTACTCGCCATTAACAAAATCGTGATGTTTGGCGAAAATTACTGTTTGGAAGTCCTTCATGCTTTTTCCCCTTGGCAACAGTTTCCTCATCGTACCCGCTTGAAAACTTGTCAGGATCCTTGTCGAAGGTGATTTTTACGAAAAATAAAGTTATTTCAATTCTAGTAGAGCCATCTCCTTCGAAAGGCTAGGCGATTATTGAACTCCCCTCGTAACCTACTCAATTTATAACATACTGCCCAACTGCTTCTTTAGCAATACTAAAGCAATATTCGTAACTACTAATTTCTCGTTTTTAAGCATGTAATGAATATAACCATAAACATACGTTAATCTTGAATTATTATATTAAAAACGCGGCGGAAACAAGCTCGGGATTCTTGCAAACTTCATCGTTACAAGACAACAAAACAGTCCGCTGCGGAAATGCAACTATAAGCCGAAATACGTACATACACACGTACGCCGTACACACTATACATATATCAGCTCCGCTTATCCACTAAAATATTGCAACCTTGTCTACTTAATTTCGTGCGCCCGCCGCCGTAAATTTTCTCGAAGATAGCGGCTGTTTTAATTTATTATATCCGTATCCGACGGCTACCTCTTAGTACCAAGGGTAATAAAAAAGAAGGCGGACAAAAGTCGCATGTAGAAACGAACAAAGCTGTAATAGGTAAATACGTAAGTTTCGTAAAATCAGAACGGAGCAGCTCGTTTTAAAATAAGTTTCTCTTTCTAATAGTCACGTTGTTGTAGTAGTCAGTAGTAGTAGATTGATTAACCTTGTTTCTCGGGTTATTCGTGTCCGTACTATAGATCTTACTCTAAAGTACGTAAGTTTCTGTATCTTTCTTATGAGAGATTTTGTATGAATCTTGCATGAAAGACATGCGAGAAATAGACCGAAATAGACGAAAGGGTCGTTTGTCGTTGCAACACGAAACGTAAAACACGTGCACGCCTCATCTTAATAAATCACAACAGAACTTAATATGAGAAAGGTCCGTTCTCTCTATTAATCAAATTTGTCATCCTTGTTATGCGAATAGTTTCATAAGCGTCCAATTCCCGCGGCGAAGTTCGCTCTTAATCAATTTCTAATTTAATATAACGCCCGGTTTTAATTAATTGTAAAGTTTACACGTCACGTTGTGCGAAGATCAATTTTTGGTTGAAAAGTCAAGAGCAAAAGATAATTTTTTGCTGTTATGGCAATACACTGTACGGTGGGCGATTATCCATTTTTGGGATCGATTTTTGCACTTCTTAGGTTAAAATTATGAATAATAAACTTTGTTTTATTGCGATCTATTTGAAATGCTTTTATTTATGACTAATATCAAGTCTTAAGCATTAAAGCGCGCAAATTAGGAAATGGAAAAAGTGGACGTTTGACCCAAAAAGGTTGAGAAACACTGTTATCTTCGAATATCGAACGAAGTTTTCTTCGGCAATCACGAATTGCAATAGAAATAATTACAGCATAATATTGCCGGCACCTCCACCAATATTTCAAAGCGTATCAACAAATTTTCCGCCTCTCGATGTTTAGTTTTCGCCTTTCTTTCTCAATTGCCGTAATATTTGACCATCAGTCGCGTGAAAACATCTCCTTTCGTCGAAATTGGATTAGGGGTTTGTTTGGCGCAGGAAGACAAACAAGACTTTTTCACCGCTCCGAGCAAACACCAGCGTAGAATAACACGCTCCGCGTATGACCGATTTTCCCGCAGCTTCCGCGTCTGTTGACTTTCACTTTTTTAAACTCGCAATCATCCCGTCTCGGCTCCCTTCACCGCCGCCGCCGTCGCCGCAGCTCCGAGCGCGTCGGTAAACACTGCGGCAACGTTGAAACGTTCGATTCCCTCCGGCAATTTAGAAGAGTACAACGCAGGGCGAAGGATTTCTAACCCGTGTAGCGAACGGTTCGCCGCTGAGAAACGTCGAACGGCGCGTCAAAAATGCCCCGAAGGCCACCACGTACGGCGATATCCGTAGTCAAAACACGCCGCAGCGTCCGACATATTTCGAATGGAATTTTTGATAATATGTCATTTTTAATGCGCCGTTTGTTTCTACTTTCGTTTTCGTGCTTCGTTTTTTTTACGAGAACCACAGCCGACAGCGCTGGGAGAAAGATGAACGTGCCTGAATACTAATTGAATGTATACTATGCGAATGTTGTTTCATTCCGACCCTTCAATTTCAGCCGGAAATGGAAAGGGAAGTGCACAAATTACTATCAGATAACTAACTTTATGGGTGTATTTATTCGCTGGTGTTTACCTCATTAAATTCGTAATATCTTCCATCTTTATCTCATATCATTTTAAGATGTCGCCGCAACGTGAAATGATTCGTTTAAATTTCTTCGTGATCGAGTTAAATCCTTGTATCAATGTTTATCCAATGTTTTATATTGCCACAGTTGGTTTGGAGTTTGTATTAATTTAAGTTAATCTTTGGGAACATGATGTTTTAAGTGAGAGCTTACTAGTGCTCGTATTAGGTAATCGACATCATGTGATCAGGTATATTATAATAATTTTAAAATTTGTTTTATAGAGTATATATGCTTTAGATGCCTTAGAGACGACTATCCTTCAGTCCAATTGGCAAAATTTACGAATTCATAGAATCTTATCAAATTTTGGGAAGGACAATCATATGATGGAGGCTATTTGATTAGAAGATATCGCTAATTGTGGCACCGACAAAGAAGCGCGCTAACCAATTCGCACTTATCTACTCCTCAACAGATATAGGATGAATACATGGAAAGATGTACGTACATAAAATCCAATAATTTTAATCGGCGATGATCGGCTCTCTATTAAAACAAGACATCAAACGTACGCTTCCATAATAAATTTATTGCCTTCGCTAAAAATGTCTTTTTTTCTCTTTCTTTATAATTCAATAAAAGTAAAAAAAATAATTAAATAAAAAAAAATAAAAAATAAAAAGCAAAATAATTATTCTCTGCTTTAATTTTATGCTTTCGAATTTTTGAAATGAACTTATTTAATTTCTTCTTGTTATTTAATTTTAACGTAGCAACACCATTAATTTTCTTCTTGTTAATCTCGTTCGAAAATACATTTTACATTTTACGTTGCGCTGTATATAAGCGCGATGAAACCTTAAACCGCATTCGTGCAGATTTTGTCCGTAAAAATAATCCACGACGGCCTATGTAAAGTGATATTGCAAGACATCAAACGGGGATAGATAAAATAGAAAATACACGAACAGCACTGCAAGTCTCAGCTATTATATTGCACGTAATCCGTTTACTGCGTATAATAAAATCAAATTTCCGACTCGTGACATCGTTCCCAGATTGTTGTACTTCAATTCACGCGGTTTTCGTCGTTTCAAGCTATTTTCCATGCTAATAGGCGCCGGTAATTGTACGCGTATAATTCGTAATGCGACGTGCTTAGGTAGCAATTCCGTGCCGCGGTACGTTCAGTATTGATTCAATTCCATATTTAGCGTAGCGGGTTGACTGAGGGGCATATCGATACCGTATTATTAATATTAACGGCCAATCAAGGCATATTTTGCGTATGGAACGGTTATAAATAGTTAATTTCGACGAGATAGCCGCGTACATGTTCGAGATAAAGCGGAATTATTGCGAACGGGGGCCTTTACAATGTTACGCGTATAAAAGGGTGGGTATTTTTGAAATTCAGACCGATGTCGCTGATTAATTCGTTACATGCGATCTGTAGAGAGGAATGTTACAGAATCGCTAAATTCAATATTTTCAGCTGCTGTACATTAATGAATTTATTGAACACAATGGTTACTCTCATTACACCTAACGGTTTTGCTGTAATTGTCGTTGTTGCGATGAGGCTTTTGAATATTAGATATTACAAGAGTCAGTTTTAAATAATTGATGCCCTTCAATACCATTGCGTTACTTCCTCGTTGGGTTGGAAAGAAAGAAACCTGGTTGTTAGCACATTAAAACTTGTAAGATTAGCGAAGTGTCACGGTTAACGAATGATTAAATTGTAACTTCTTCGCGCAGATTCAGTTTCCGGACGGACCTTACGCCAGTTATAACTTGTAATAGATAATTTTCAAAATGGCGGCGGATACTCCTAGAATAAAGTTCTCCTTACTTATGTTGGCCTCACTTTGTAAAATAGTTCAGTAAATCGTCTATACGACCAGAAAGATATTGGCTCATCCTCTTAGGTACTAAATTCCCTTCGCTAAAAGATGGTAACATCTAACGCAATTTACGGCGCTAATAAGGAAGCATGCATATAATGCCGCGCAAATTCTCGCCAACCCCGCTCATTGTGTCACGGGCAATTTCAAATTTTACGCTCCCACGGTAGACAAGAGACCACATCCGAGGTGCTTACGTGCTGTAGTTAATCAACGCCAACTGGGAAAGTGCACGTACATATGTACAATTTTACCGTGACACAAGAGCGTTATAAGTGATATTTATTATAATTGTTGCGCTCGAAAAACTTTATTTAGGAAGAACGACACTACTTTAGATCAACATGTTTTAATTTCAACCGAAACGTTTTCGTTATTTCATTAACTAATGTTAAACTAAAGGCTTTTATAGTGCACGCACGTCAGTGTACCGGAACACGTAACGGCTTTTGAAGTAAGTAATGTATCCGCAAATCCGGAAATCGTTTTGTTAAATACACTCGCCGTAATAACGGTCATATCAACCTCGCGTTTACCGTTACAATGTAGAAAGGGTAGCTGGGCTGCGGTAAATACCACCTGTTGATAAATACTATTAATGTTTCAACGGTGTAATTATATCGTTTTGATGCATACATGCTAGTTTAACCTACATATAGTGTCCTGTTTGGCATGGCTTGTTGATGCAGGTAAAGCGGACCGCAATGCGCCAAATACTCTGGGTATTTTAGTATCTACATCCGGCATGTTCGCTTATTAGCTTTAATTTGATCATCTTCTTCTCGAGGAGTATGGCATGCATTTATCAGCGTCGAAAAGAACTCTTAACGTGATATCGTGACGGGTTCCAAGCCAAAAAGGGATCGAAGGAAATGAAGCTGGAAGATCAGCTTTTTTTATCAATACGTGCAATAGGCTATTTGGCTAAAACGTTGTGAAAACATATTTTATCACCTCACAGATGTGACCCTCGCAAATGCTCACCTTTTGCATAAGAAGATTGCTAAAGGAAAGAGACCGCACACCCATAAATCTTGTCTTCTTTGCAATTCAGATGTGAAATAGCTGAATGTTTGTTCTTTATTGAACAGATACTTGTAGAGACGACACTTCTCAAAGATGTAAATTACCGAACTGTTCACATGCTAAAGTCCAGCAAAACCATTGATCTCGAGCTTGAATTATATATTATTACATAGAACTTACGCTTTCCGGTTCGTCCGAACGCATTGTACCCAACAAGCCTTAAATACAACACGAAATTCAGTAGAAGTGAAAATAACCCAAGAAGCCGACGAAATCATCATTCCATTATCTCGTGCATTCCCTCTTGCGTATAAGACACTAATTGAAAATCTCCAACAACGCAGCCATCCAACGCCTTTCCAAAAAAGCTGCCGGTTTTATGGAAAGCCGCCGAGTCACCATATAGCTTTCAACGACGACGGAGAAGCGGTAAAAGCGCCGGTGCTCACATCTATCTATTGACCAGCGTTGAAGGTTACAGTCGTTACGTGTAGTTGTAGTACTTGTTGAGCATGCGATCTCGTAATTATTAATTTAAATTTAATCCCTCCGTGTCCGCTGTTCAGGCTGCGGCTGCTTAAAAATTCTTAATTACGTTCCATTTCACGCTCGGCGGAAGATGGTTCCGCCGCTACCGAATTACGAACAGTTTTGTATCGTTTAAATATGTACAACGGTTGAAAGAACGAGCGCCGTCGGATATCACAGATAACGGATCGTGTAAGAGGAGGAAGAACCGGTACTCGATGACTCTCTTTTTTTTTTCGGTAAGCGTATCTGTGGATTGAAGAAGAGCGAATTTAAATAGTCTCGATCGCTAAGGCCTTTTGCAATTAACGGGGGGTTAGAGGGCATTAAAAGGGCAACGTTTACGAAGTTGTTGTAAGAATCTTGGATGTAAGCAATTCAATAAACTTTTCAATTAAATGAAGAGTTAATTACAAGCATTTCACAAACTTGGGGGATGGGTCCAGGGATAATAATTACAGGCAACTTTCTATGCTTCCGTAGATGTTGTTTGGATGGTGAGCAAGAGGTCGTCGGTTTGTTACGTAAGACAGGTACTGTTTGCTAGACTTGACGAGAATTACATTAATTAACCCACAGGACGAAGACTGGAAGCTTATAAACGTTGACCGTAGCCTTCGGAACAAGCCACCTTGAAAAGTATAAATAAATAAAAAATACATAGTCTAAATAAGATAAAATATGCATTTACCTTTTTATAAATTAATCTATGTGAAAGCTCTTTTCATTTCCAAGGCCTACCCATATATCTCTTTGTGCCCGTCACTTGTCCGCCTAGCAATAATAACTATTGCATATGCATGAAAAGGAATATGTATTTACTTGACAGCAATTTCTTCATTCCCAACCGGCAAAGATAAGAAAAACATATCCGACATGTAACTACATATGCCGGATCTCCTTTGGCGATGTAGAACTTTCCCCCCCTTTTTTCCAACCAACAAGAAGAAGCGTAAAACTTTAGAAATCCACGACATCCATATACAGACGTTTACACACACACACACACACACGGAGACATATACTCCGAGGCAGGATGTTTTCGACACGTTCGTACGCGTCGTTTCCTCCCGACAACAATAATCTCAGACGGATAACATGTCCTAGTAAATTGATCAACTGTCACCGGTCGGGACGCGGCGTCTTTCCCACACATCCTCCATATCGTCTCCCCGCAGCTCGTCCTTTCGCCGATAAATCTCGACTTTCGCGTTGTCCGCTACGTTCTGTCGTGTCGTCATGTCCGCCGTAGGAGCGCGGTTTCCTCCTTAAGAAGTTCAATTGTGGATATCTGCGTTATCCATCGATTAGGAGAAGAGGCTTCGACGGGCATCGGATGGCAGATACGATAAATAAACGATCGAGAGAACGTATTTGAAGGCCGACGAATAAACGTTCGAATAGAATGCGGTACGATTGCCAGCGTCATCTGTTCGGGGGGATATTTCAAATAGGAATAACGTAGAGGAATTTTATTATGGGACGCGCTCGCTGGTGAGAAAAACTAGCGCTCGCATTGCAGAGTACATTGGGATTGAAGGTGTTCTTGATCGTGAGCTCGCTTTTCATTTTGAGTATCAACTAACTATCTGAAAGAACGATGTTAAGAAAATTAAGATAAACGTGTGCAATGGGGACGCATCCATTAGGTTATGCCGATGAGAATGTTGCGACGATCATTTATCAATAATCCCGCAGCATTGACGCAACCCGTTTATGTGTCCCTCCACTAGATAACGCTACACACAATTATTATTCTATCCACATACCTACATTAACCACCTCGAATGGTGTTCAGTTTAAATCCTTTATCTATGCGCGTTCGAAATGGGAGAACGGCTTGTAGATATCATAATATTCCAAAGCTGTACGCCAGGTGAATATCGGGGAAGCGAAAGCTATTCTGAGGAGGTCATAGCTAGCATTTTAATTTCCCCATTAGTGATAAATTTGGATGTGAGCCGTTATTGTCAAATATCAATTTTTTTTGTAGAGATATCACGCTTTCTCGTAGTATAACATACGGGGTTGGGATAAAGTATGGAAATAAGCAGAAGGGAAACGGTGATATTGATGTAGCTTTGCAGGTAAGCGTTCATAATACAATTGTTTCAAGATGGGTGTTCTATTTTCACAAAAAAGTTGAATGTATTTCTGGTTAAATCGGAAGAACAGTAACAAAAAAAACAAAAAAAATGACTCATTAGGTGTCTTTAACTTACCTGCAAAGTTTCATCAATATCATTGTTTCCGTTTTAAACATATTTTTTTTTTAATATTTTTAAACATATTTACTTTATTTTATATTTAGTACCTGATATATTTTATAAAATTGATTTATTATAACCACCTAAATTTAATTCGAGACTTTATACATAAAATTACCTGGAGGGTTTAATATAAAAAAAATGTTTTTTTTTTTAATATGTAAAAGCGGTAGCCGTTGGAATTTGATTGGAAATATAATTTAAATTATTTCGAGGGTGCATATATATTTTTTTCAGACGAAGTTTTCGAAAGCAGAGCAAATCGAATGCACCGAAAAGAGCTATTCGAAATATGAGCTAATTTCGCCAAATTTTTTTGGAGTGGTGAAATGCATGGTTGGGTAATTTCAATTTACATATGTGGTATTATTCTTAGTTAAAAAAGAATTTTTTCTTTTTAAGTTATTATTTTGTAACTCTTCGCGATACGTTTTTGAAAGGTTTAATGGAACCTTCAAATGAAAATCAGAAACTTTTAAGCTTTGAGTTTTTAAACAACACATAAGCATCGGCACCTCCGCACCGCGCAAATTTATTTATTATACAGTAATATAATAATTAATCCGGAATATCCTTGATCCTTGATATCATTATTCGAGTTTTTGAGTTTGCCATTTTTTTACGAAATCTTTCAAATAAAGTCTTCAACGTAATTCCAAAATTGCAGAAATACAATCTATTTAATTGACTTATTCATTTAAGACGCGCCATGTTAGAAAAATCCTTTTTTTTCCTAAACATTTGAATGTCATTATCGCTTGTCTGTGGTATTAATCATATTAAGCTATTTTTTTCGACAAAAAATTGCTATTTAGATATAAATAAATATCAAAAATGTTGCTCAGACCGTTTGAGAAATCTATTCTAATTTATCAAATATTCACGTCTATTGTTGTCCCTTTCAACATATTCTATCAAAAGAAACAAAGGCCAAATTCATTTTTCAGGTATTTTTAAAAATTCATAAAATTTGAAAGAAAACAGATTATCATCTTGAGACTTGGACACTTCAAAGGCGTTAAGCGGAAATAGAAATAAATACAGCAAATATTCCTGATGAGCTTTGTGTTTGGAAAATGACGATGATTTTTCTTCTTTTTACCTCTTTTTTTTTTCATAAATTCATAAGAAATTCCGGTGTTTTATTTTCTTTTGATTTTTAGGTCTTTGGTTAAGGTTGCTTTTTTTGGATCTTTACTAAAGACTTAAAAAATCCAAAGAAAATGAAACATGAACATAAGGATGAAAATTCAAGAAAAAAATAAATAGCAGCCAACGTGAGAAAACAAGAAATGAACAATTAAAGAAGAATTAAAATTAAAGAAAAGAAAAAGAAGACTACGAGAAACTGACAGACATCCTTGAAAAAGTCGACGAGACGTTGCAAAAATAAATGTTTCATTTAGACTTAGTGAAAATTCTATGTGCCTTGAAAATGTATTAATTAAAGGACCCCGCGTTAAAATAATGTCTCTTCAATCTCCGAAATTCAATTCCATCCAATTATGTAACAGCTACCAGTAATAAATTTTTAGGTAATCGATTACCAAATTAATACAAAGAAGCTTACACAATGGAAATGCAGCTGAATAACCTTATGCAATCATCGTTCAATGCGGGGAATTTGATTTGAATATTTTCCCAACAATATTCCCGCGTAACCATGACCACCAACCGGTCTAGCGGGGATGAGGAGAAAGAAGTGAATATATTGAAATGAGCAATTCATGAAAATCGACAGCGGAACCACCTCCCATTCCATTATCGCTCTTGTTCTTATTTTCGAAAATATGTAATGCTGATGGGGTTTCGTTTTTCCCCTTGTCGCTTTTATTCGAAAACATTCAATTGTATTTCTGGCGGACGGAGGAGTTCGGAGAAAAAGGCAGCACAATAAGCGGAGGGTAAAAAAAAATAATAAATTCCTGGAACTCTATCAAGATTGAAAGTGGAACTTCGTCGCCGTCGGTTGTTCAAATATGTAGGTTGCGATAATATGCGGATGCCACAATGAGCGCAATCGAGATCAATTTTCTATCTCATTAAACTGAGAACGGGATCCAACGTATCCGGCTACGTAATTTTCGAGGGTATAACGTTATTTTTCAAGGCGAACGGAGGGATGGTTCGGGAACGGATGGTCTAATTGAAATTTTGGCGGGGACCTAGTTTACTAATCTAAATGATTTGTACGTAACGAGATTTCGGAGTGGATATAATCGAAAATGTTGCTTCAGATTTATTTTAGGAGGGGGCAGATATGCAAATTAATAGGAAAAATAATGTGGTTTACCTATCTTTGTGAATGAGCTTATCTACAGACGACAAAATTATTAACAAATGGTCGATGATAAGTGGGAGATGACAAATTACATCACAGATAATAAATGTTACATGACAAATGATAGACAACAAATGGTAGATAATGTCAGATGATAAAAGATAGATGATGAAAGACAGGTGATGAAAAACAAACGATAAAAGAAAAGATTAAAGAAAAAAGAAGAAGTTTCTTTAGAAGTTCAGCAAAAATAGCCCAGAACAAAAAAAAATATAGTAAAATACTAATGCTTGTATTTACGTTCTTAAATTCGTAAATCGTTCCACCGATCCACCTCTTCCATGTTAAATAAACAACCGCTTCTAGAAAATGTATAATTAACTCTAATTCCACATTCTAAAAGCTACAAGATTTATTCGAAACGATAAACCTTTAATTCAAGAGGCCATCTTAACGTAACCGTTATTAGAAAAAAGAAGCATAAAGGTTTATTAATCACGATTCTATCCACGGGCATTAAGCACCGGCTGAGATTATTCAGATATCAAAAATTTATGGGTTAGCTTAAGTCCGAGTGGACTCTTTACAATGGAACATTGTATTTAGGTGTTGCTGTAAATTTTTGTCTCCTCGGGTGATATTTTCGATAAAGATAAAGATCTTTATATCTCGTATTTTCTAATTATGACCGTTTAGCAGAGAATGGAGATTATTATAGACGAATGGCTATTGCGAAACGTTCTTGCTTCGTAACGAATGTTCACCAAATTATACATTTGCCTTCTTCTGCTGCCAATTTGAAGTTGACAAGTAATTATCGGCTGTAAAAGCTCATCTGCAGTTAACTTCAAAAATTATTTCTCTAAAACGCTTCTTCCTGTATTACAATTTACAGTTACAGTATAAGTGAGGTAACTTCATCCATCTACGTGGATTAATAAGGCCTATTGTAGGCTGGTAAGCAATGTAATTTGTCTAATTCAATTGAGTTGGGACGTGTCCTTCTAGCGAATGCCAGAAGTTTAGCGAGATTTTTCTCAAACTCTCGAGAGTTACACCAAACCGAGAAAATCTTTCCTCTCTTTTCCAAAACAGAGAGTACTTCACCTCTTCAGCGGAGTCCGGTAAAGATTTACCAAGTTTACTAAGTTACGCCACCAACTACGCCGAGCTACACAAAGTTTAGATAAAGGGAATGTCTTGAGATACCATTTCCGTTACAATTTGTCTTGGCAAAAAATGTATTTATTTATTATTCTCAAAATTACCCGTAAATACAACCTATAAAACCATTTAAAATATAAAATCTAAAGACTGCAGAATCATCTACGGAAAGCAAGCTCATCCTTTATCGTCTAGTCGGGATAAATAATCAAGTTTACTAAGCAATTTGCAAGCTAACCGCCTCCGTACAGCCGTGTACCGCAAAAGTAGAATTAGATAGGCACGTTCTAATTCGCACGTTACAGGTAAGTCGGGTGTTGAACGTATACGCTAAAGCGGCGATGGGAAAATTCAATTCGCGAAGAACAACGTCGTACGGGGCGAAACCTTGGGGTGAAGCGTCGTGTGTACCTGCCGGTATGCGTGTGTCGAAATCTAGCGCCGTGCTATTAGTTAAGTAGCTGCTATCTATCGCTACTCCCCCCGAAACTGCTGAGGCCAAAATCGATACAGGTGAGTTTCGCGGTCGGAACTAAGTTAGGCTGGAGCCTGAGAAACTTAATTAAGCACGGCATCTGGTTGTTGGAAGACGGCGAAAGGGAACGTTAATTATTTATGCGTTGAGAGCTGATGGCGATGATTTGTACTTGGGATGTTTTTCCTTCGTTTTTGAGCCGGGAAAACTTTAATCGTTAACGGTGGAATGCCGAAAGAACAAAAGTTGTTTTACCATTAATATAACAGGTTGTTGTTGTTGAATAATCTCATTAATTTCTTTCAATATTATTTACCGCTGTAATTATCAAGCGACTGGTTCGACTTCAAGAAAAGAAAGCGGATAAAATTACTTAAGGCGTCATCCAGCAGAAGTGTAAGACATAATCGTGGTGATATACAGCGCGATCGGAAATACCTAAATAACGACCAATGGTTTTTTTAGAAAAATCATAAAAACGTGTCGATTTTTAGATGCTCTGATAATAAAGCAATTTTATCTGAAAATTTTGAATTTGTCGCATTGAACATTGCTTATCCTTGAGATTCTTATCATTATTCACGTATTCGTGGACTCCTCTGGTTCGGCGTTGCAAACTTTTTAAGCGTTACAAGTAATCTCTCGACCGCCTTGAATTTTTATATCCTACAGAAAACGAATGTATTAGTCCTTTGGCCCCCAGCGGAAGTTTCAAGACAACGGATGAGATTTAATTTACATTTTAGATCAAAACGAAATTGGATTGGCCCAGATTAAAACGTTCGACTTTCAGATGCTTTAATTAAAGAAATTGAAAGGAAAATATTTAAATTGGCTACGTAGGCATTAATCTGCCGAATGAGCTTAAGCGAACTTGTTATTTAATTAAGTAGCCGTAGAATAACAAAAAAATGCAAACAAGAAGATTATTTTGAAAATAGTAATATTTGTTACGTGCGTTTGTCTATTGTCTCAATTACTTGTTATTGTGTTGGGCTAAAAGCTTTTTTAATGCTAAAATAATCCTAAGTTTGAGTGAGCAAGATAAAGGCTAAATGCTAGTCTTAGAAACCAACAAAGGAATCCTGACAATTTTTCCACTTCGTATATTATACACTGCATTTCATGTTTATTAATTCAACAGAAGACGGCGAATATCATAAAACCAACAGACTGAAGATTTTATTGCAAAAGCAACCCGTCGGTTGAAAGAGACACGAGCATCGTAAACAGAGTCAATAATTCCAAAGCGTATGGAAGAAGCTCAACAACTAGGCCATCCCAAGCGAAAGATGCATTCCGGAGCACCCTACCATTCGTTCAACTGTAGCAAACTGCGGACCAACCGAAAGATAACGACAGCTGAAATTTCCGTAACGAAACGGTGGAGAAGGCTTATTACCAACCGCGAGAGAACAAAACCGCACCGTCGAGAGCGGAAAAGATAATGCTTTCATTATTCAAAATCGTACAGCGCGCACTCCTGAGCCAAGATATCACGTTTACCCGTCGTCGTTGTTGTTCCGTCGCAAATACG
Organism: Oryctes rhinoceros; assembly: GCA_020654165.1. Classification (NCBI taxonomy): domain Eukaryota; kingdom Metazoa; phylum Arthropoda; class Insecta; order Coleoptera; family Scarabaeidae; genus Oryctes; species Oryctes rhinoceros. The sequence goes on from JAIOKQ010000974.1 coordinate 222,425, forward strand.
TACGCGGCAGTGTAGCCGCCGTAACAACCGCTGCAGCGATAGCGGTTGCTTAGAAGAGAGCATCTTCGTCATTGGGAACCATCCCGGCGAGCACAGTCGACAAACAAATTGCTGCGCTTTAGATCGGGGGTTATTGCGAAGATTAGCGCGTCAGAACATGTCCCTGCGGTACTCTTTGCGAATGACATCTAGCGGATCGGCGCGCCGCTACGTGGAATCATCGGAAAGAAGCGCTCCATTGGTGAAGTTTTATGTATTAAAAGTGATATGGAGAGAGTTCCTAAGGAAGACGATCTCCAGACTTAATAGAATATTTTAGATTCTAATAATAAAGTTTCTAGGCGTCGTAGAACTTTTTCCTTTTTCATCTAAGCATTCTTTAGGTGAGCAAATTTGATCTTGTTATACGTCGTAGGCCATTTCCGCGGGCTTCTAAAGACGTGTCTTTGCTTTGTAAGTACGAACTTAATTCGTCGGTAATACTTAAGTGAAGAAATAAGTTGAACCGATGCTATTTATATGCAAGTGTTAAGGACTTGAAACTAAAGGACCTTATCCCCGAATTTATCAAAATATATTTAACAAGCGATTTTGGTCGAAATTCCTCGTTGACGGAAGTACGATCACGACAAAATTCTTTTCTGATGGTGTTATTCTACCCCAAACGCAGGCTACCGAATCTTCACTATATTAGTTTTTTTTTTTATCAACTTACCGCAAGCTATAAAACAAACAGGCGTTGCCTTTAAAAAAAGAAAAGCAAATATGTAAAATGATCTTCAACACCTTTCACCATCAGCCGTTATACAATAGACATAAATCACTTATAAGGACCCGCAACATTGTAATTTATAATTTGATTGACTTCTGTATGCTTGTATACATTCATCTCGGTAAACTAACTAGCATTGCGTCATTGAGATACATCCAATCGATAAGTCAACATGCAAACAATCGTTGCGTCTCGCTGTGAATGCAACGCTATACTTTCATTGTTCCAACACGAAGGTACTCCGTACTCTCTTGTTGGTGATGTACGTACGTACCATACATATGTGGTAGTGGCCGAGGAACAATAGTTTTGAATACTATATATGCTATTCATGTATCGGTTCTTAGTTTTTCACGTATGTACGGCGTACACGTATGTCGTAACGGAAAGAATGGATTAAACGGGACGGTAGGAATGAAACAAGCGATTAAGCATGCCGGGCTCGTAACTTCTATTGACAGGCTAATTGTACGAATGCAGCAGAGTGTATGTTTTGACATAAATTACCTGTTACGATAGAAGTGAATGAATACAATGGAATGATCGATTATTTTTGGTGAAAAGAAAAATATTGTTAAATTTGAAGCGAAATTTACGAGTGATAGCGTCCGGCAAATATTTTTGTTGAAGATATTTCAACGAATTTTGTGAGTCAAAGAAGGCAAAAATTCACGAATCGAGGTTTGAGTTAATAAATACGCCACTCTATTCGCCCTCATCTGGGCCCTGAAAACCGTTTGTTAAGCTCAAAGTTTCGCTCGAAAAAGATTTTTATCGAATCGAGTCTTCGTAAACACCTATTTTCTAGCTCAAGGTGCCAAAGATGGGAACATGGCCGCGGGAAAATGTACGGATTTGCAAGCGGACTATAATAATAATAAAAAAACACATCTTTTTCGTTTGTTCGCTTTCCAATTTTACTTCGCCCAATCCATTAACTTCTAAACGTCAGTAGACGCGGTAGGTACACCATTTTCATTCTTTATCTAAAATAGACTCGGACCTAACGAATTCTTGGCACGGAAATGTAAAGATTATGGTAGTGGTCGAAGCAACAGATGGCGCTGTCTGCCTTAGTATTCAAGACGTATGTAAATGTTGGATGTAATCGCTCGCCAACATCGCTACGGTCCAAACGGCGAGCCGTGGCTATATTTCACCCGGTTAATTTATATCTCCTTCGGGCACGAGGGAACAATTAAAACAAAGCGCGTGAGACGCGAGGCGTCTAGACGTTAATAAAGCATAATAGGTGAAGGAATGTTTCTTCGTAAAGAGGAGCGAGTGATAAGGGTAATAAACTTTATTGTTGTTCGTTTGTTGTAAATAATTTATTAAGTCCGGTATTTTAAAAGAGAATCTCCAAAATTTTTATGATCTAATATTAGTAACTCTGTACAGATTACTTATTACCCCAGTTGTACGTAATAAAAAAAAAAATAATCGAAAGTTTACCATCAAACTTTTTGAAAATTAAAATGCTTGCGGTACTCGAGTGGATTAAACGAGAAACATACGTGTTAAAATATGGAGGCCTTACGCTGCTCCGAGTGAGGCTCAGTAATACGCGGGAGCGATAAAAAAGGGTCCGTACAAGCATATGGGAAAAGGAAAAAAACCTGAAATGATACATACGAGACAACGTCACTCTATCACGTAATGGAATAAAAGAACCGGTTTAGGTAATCTTGTAAGGATGGATGTTATCAATCCCTCCCCGCCCAAGTAGAAATTTTTAGCGATTTAGCAATTATGTAATTTAGGACAAACAGGTTTGTCTTTGTCTATAGAATTTGATCCTTTCAGTGTTGAAAATTCTTGCCATGATTCTATCCATCAACTGATGTCGTGAGTTTGTTGACAATAATAATAGAATTGTTCTTGCGAGGAAAATTAAGGTATTGCCGTCGATATGATATGTGCTTACAGCGCCACCCTTTTCTAATTTACATTAATTAATCGATCTACTCTCGTATAATTTGGTCGTTACGTTCACTTATTTCCAATAAATGTATGTTTTCCTCATCTCGTCTCTGCCAAGCGAAAATTATATTCAATTCAATACAAAAATAGATCCTTTATACAAGGATAGGATAGCGAGAGGGGCGAAAGCAATATCCAGCCCTTCCTAAAAAAAAAAAAAACGTATTAGCTTCTTTTTCCCTCTAAACGAAATTTTTACAATTACCAGTATCGCCTTCCCTGCTTTCCTCGATTCTCTTCCTTTTTCTGGGAGTTTTCTTTGTATCTCTCTGTCCTAAGACTTCTCATCAGGAGAGGGAATTCGCTTATAGCTCCGGTTGGATGATGAAACGGATTTTGAGGGAGGAAACTGTTTCGTCTGAGACGATCCTCTGGAACTACGGCTAAGAAGGAAGGATACGCTAGAAACGTCAAATAATCTGCTAGGAATGATGTGCGGTAAATGTCGCTTCTTTAACGAAATTCGGTTAGAAGTAGATGTGATTGATGGAAAAGGCTAGAAAGGGTTTTACTTTATCTCGTAGTTAGTAGCGTATATATATAAAGGCTGTTTATTGTAATGTTAATGTATTGAATTTCCTTTTTATTTGTTTTAAATTTGATGTTAATTGAATTTATGGAAGAATGAAAATAGAAGGAAATTCCGTTTCCTTTTGGAAACGGAAGATAATAAGGTGCTAACGTGATAAAATTAAGGAATAAGTTACAGGGACCTCTTTGAAAAACTCGACATTCGCAGAGATCCTCGTTCTCCCAAAAAATAGAAACCTTCCAACGATCCACTTAATACCTCTGCGAAATGTCATAAAACGACTGTATTTAAGGCCAGGTCCCGTTTCAAAGCACCTAAGAAATTAAGACAAGCGTACGGTATGGCGATAGAATAGAAGGGTTTGCTTTTGAAATTTCTTCAGGTCGATTCGAGTGTGCGTGCGACATTTAATTAAGGAACAGAATTTCAAGCTTCAAAGATGGATGAAAACGAAAATGGGCCATTAACGGGAAGAAACGGTCCTTATTGTTTTGCATAGAATAAGTTGATGGGCTTTATAATAGGAAAACGGTAGGCTTTGAAGATCGTAAAGAAGTAAGGGAAGACATGAGAGAGAAATAAAAAAAAAAACAAATTAAAAAGCTGCAGTTTAGCTTTGGAATGAAGCAAAAGTCTTAACATCTATGAGTTGCTTTCAAATTAGAAAATTAAATGATTAATTGATCTGTTGAACAGATAGCTACTATTTCTCACTTTTAGTAGAGACGTTATTGAAGTAGATCCCTTCTTCTCTATTATTCTTGTATGTATGATAACTAAATATAATAACTAAATATATAATGATAAATGTGAAATAAGTCATCCCTATCTTTAAGTGCGTCGAGATTGCATATCTCCAGAAATATTAAATTCGGACCCTCCGAAGATTATTATCCGGATCCGATTGGCCAAGCGAATGAGAAATTTCGCGTTCGAAGGGAAAAGCGAAAATCCGAAATCACTGGCGTTTTAATTAGAAGAATTGAAGTGGTGAATAAACAGAAATAAGAGATAAGTTGGTTAATGAAAGCCGAGAACAACCAGCGAAGGGTTATCTCGAGGAAAAGGAGAGACATTTATCTGGAAATTACTTAATTAAATATGAAAGGGAGAAGGACTCGGATTAGGCACACAAAAAGCGAAGATAGTATATTAGTTGACGGATTTATATTTGGTAAAGGGGAAAAAAATAATATAATAATATTTGTAATTTAATCATCAAATCAATTGTGTTGGGGGAGCTTTCTACCAGATTGCATCTTTCGTTTTTTTTTTTTTGATCATTTATTTTTTTTAAGTTGAGTAAATTATAGTGAATAGCAACAAATAATAAGATTTACTACTGAAAATGGGAGTCCCGGGAATATAATAAAATTAATATTAATTTTATTATATATTTGATTTATTATATAATATATAACTAAAATTTACAGCAAAAGAATATATAGTTTCAATGATTTTAGAGTAACTTGTTAAAAATAAATGTGAATATGAAAATAAACAAAACATATGGATGATTTAGGCGTGATTGTGGGTGCGGTCCGTTGGCGGGAAATGAACAACGTATTCTCACTCTCCTGGTGGCGGTGAAGGCTCTGGCTTGCGGCTTCCCCGATGACGCTTACCAGCTTTCATAAATAAATATGCTTGTTAAACTAATCATAATTTCTCTTTCTAACTTACTTCAAATGTTTTTCTCATCTATTTTTATGCACTTTCACTAATTTTTTTCCTTTTTTTTTTTAATAGCAACTTTATTTAGTTTACGTGTTTGTTTTTCTATGTTTCCTTATCTACTTTCTACTAGTTATTATAATACACAATAGCCTCCCTTCATCACTTCAATATGTTAGCAATAACAGCAACGTTAGCGTCTGCTGTTTTGATATCGACACACTACGCATGGTTTTTTTCTTAATAAGACGATTAGCGGAGCCGAGTTTCGTCTCAGAAAAAGGATTTGCCAATGATGTTATTATCGTTGGTGTGATTTTGATACGCCTCTTCACATCCTCAATAATTTCAATAGTTCTTAGGATCTACCACTGCTAGGTTTCGCAATGAGCAATTTGTAAGATACGATACGGCAAAGTTTAGAAACTGATCCGTAGTACAAACAAATAACAAAAATAATTAGAAAAAGGAAATACGAGACTCCCGATTACGTCTATCTACAGAATTTATTGATCGTAAGGACGTATAAGCTGATTTGAACATTACATAACAACATTACAACGTAATACTTTAACCGCCTCTACGTTACGGGTCATTATCTTTTCGTTTCACGTCGCAGCTACGTAACATAAATTCTACCCGAACAAGAGTTCTCTGAAAAACACCCTGCTCGCTACAGCCCACTCTCCTCCCACCTTTTCGACTTTATTTCGCGAAAAGGCGAACTTAATTAATTATTACAATTAGTTAAGTGCGCTTTGTCCCTACAAGGCAAGTCGAATTAAAGCAGCGAGCGTAAGGACGAAAGTTCTCAAACGAATAGAACCGTCTAGCGTTTAAAACGAGACACAGGAGCAAAGATAGAAATCAAGAACTATGCAAATGCGTTCCTCCGGGTCTTTCTACATTTCCTTGAGGATCTCTTATCTAACTAAGCACATCCAAGTATGAAATAATTTCTACTTTACGATTCGATGTTATCTTGACGGTGATTTTTAATTGGTAACTACGTTAACTGACGTCTTCTTTGACAATGAGTGACATATGGTGCACGGTTGATCGTGGCTACTGGGTATCTTAACGTCGTATCTGAAAGAATTATTTCACTTTTCGAAAGAGAAAAAATTGATTTATTTCTTTGATAATTACCATGAATGCCTGCTATAGCATTACTTATCTTCTGTTTTTTTTTTTTTTTTTTTAATTACGACAGCATCTAGACCGTTTCTTTTACTTCCAAATTAACGACCTGTTCGCTTTTCGAGATTGTAAGGTACAATTTACGTTAGAGGATTCGGATAATTAGATTTGAAATTAATATTCTGTTATGTATTCCCGCTTAATTTGGCATAATTTTAAAACTTGCTTGAACAAGAAGAAATGGAGAAGATAAAATGGTTCTGTATATAATCTAATTCTACGAATTTGATCCTTGAGAGACTTCATGTTTAACACATATCTCTTTTAAACGATGAAGACTTAGAACTCATCGCAACACTAACATTGAGTGGCCGACATTTTCGCAAGTTTCATTCAAGGGTTACGCAATTGGAAACTGAAACTTTTCAAGTTACCCACGTAACTGTATATGCAATGGTTGTACTTGTTTAACGCGACATTTCTCTAAAAAAAGTCTTTTTACCACTCAATCCATTTGGTGAATTGCGCTTACGTCTTCTTGGAAACCTCAAGTCGTATTATAATTATCTTTATTCGTACGCAACGAATTCGAGACTTACGCCATTATTGTCCGGGTAATTGCTGTTAGCTTGGCTGCGTGAGACGCGTAATGACATACGTAGAAAACTGGTTTATTCGAGACCGAAGGTTTAGCCAACGAGCGCCGAAGATAGTGTCGGATAAATTAAGCCATTATCATTTTTACGCGATAGCTAGATACTGTTACGCGTTTCACAAGTTTTTGTGCGCGTCAAATTTTCGAAGAATTGCTTATTAATAGCCCTCGAAAGCCGATGAACCGTTTGGAACAAATGGGACGTTAATAATCTTCTTTGGAGATGCTTAAAAAACCATTAACTACCCGTCATTTTTCGTGTATAGCGAGGTTTATAGACGGCGAAGAATTGAGTGTTTCTTAAACAGCTTTAGAAATAAGTTTTGTATCTACTTCCATATAAGGTTTTGGGAACTTTGCTTACGGGGATTGCTGTTAAGAAAACGGGAAATCGTTGAGATTAGATTTAACAAATCGGGTTTATGATAAAACTTGAGATTAAAGATATGCAATAGCAAAAAAACGCAACGATTATATAAACGCCATAAAAGCGATGTTGTACGACCAGTCTAGATATTTCCTAAATCTACGCCCGCTATCAAGTTAATCTGAAGGCCAAGCGCGCGATAACGTTTTTACTGCGCTTTAAATGAACGGTATACCTTTCTGTTTAATTAAAGACTTGATCGGTAAAAATCCGAGGCGAGTTGTAAAACGTGAGCTTCTAAAACTCTTCGAATCAATTAGGTATTCCCTAGATAAAAGAATCGAAGCAATATAAACGGAAAAGAACCTTAAAGAAACGAGAAGGGCGCTACGATCCTGTAAAAAGTTTTATAACAGATATCCGTATCGGTCGATGGGCTGTTATAAGATGTCAATAAAAAAAGGCGATTCTGGTGGAAGGGTAACCCTAATCTTTTAAGTTTTGAGTATAAGGAGTTAAAAGTTTTTTTGACTTTGCTACAATGTTCTTTAAATAAGAGTCATTCAGAAGCTCTACAAAGAACAAGCTTTCCTCGGTTGTGTTAGTAAATATACAATCTTTTTTATTCGTTGCGAAATTGAACATTTAACTTCCTCGATCCATCTAATCCCTTTAAAAGTTTCTCACTTTAAATATTGCAACACTAGCAAGGTGCTTCTACGACAATTTCACCTTTTTCTATACCTATGTGTAGCTATCAAGTTAATCTCGACAAAAACTACCTATTCGGAAGTCACTTCGACCTAACGCGTTGCAAATTAGATTCATAAACTTTTGAAATTTGCATACCATAATTAAACCGCATTATTCTCTCTCTTTCTAGCCGTATTGGCGAGCGCAAACTGCGAGAATTTAACGCCGACGTGCAGATTCGGCGTGTCCATCAAATATTGAAATAGAGTTACGTCGGAAGAAAACTTGGATGTTGGATATTATCCGGGGGGAATAAAGATAAAGGATGTTTTTCGGTATATTATCAAGTCGGCCGGACGAGCCATCGCGTTACAGTCTAGCGAGGACAATGAAGATGTTACATAAGAATGGTTCTAAGTTGAGCATCGAGGTATGCGTGTGTGCTTTTAAATGGTTTAAAACAGAATTGTACACTTTAAAGTGTTGACGTAATTGCGGAGGTTCCTCCAGCTATAAATGTTGTCTTTGTATTGAAATTTTTAAAAAGATCTTCAGATACCACATTTAACATTTTCTACTTGAAATAAATTGGTTATTTCGATTCGTTTCTTTCCGCAATATTTATACATACAAAATCGACTTGTAAGAACCTTTCAGAGCACAAAGAACACCTCCCGCAGGAAAAATATATCGTTTCAATTTTCACGGGCGAACAACCAACCGAATGAATTCCAACATCGCCTCGTCTCCATCCCCAGCGTTTCACCCAAAAATTTCCATCCTTATACGTTCTACCTTACACTTGAAAACTTCCACATTTTCACGTGAGGGTCTTCTTCTTCACCCCGGTTTCTCCCGCCCTTTTCCTACGGCCCACGCGCCCGTCTCGCCCGTTTTTCATCAATTTTCCTTACCTTTACAGGCGGAGTAGCTGCTCAGCGAGGTGGTTCTCGTGGGCAACGATGCCAGTCGACCCCGGCAATGAGGACAGGACTCGGCGCTGTTCTGTTCGGTACGAGCCCACCTGGCTACCACTGGGGGTGGTAAGGGTGGCGGGGGCGGGGATGGACTCGCAGATTGACTGGACCAACTCGGTTGATCCACTACCTTGCCGCCCTTGGACATCATCTAGAAGCATGGGAAAGAGTCGAAAGTATCACTAAAAAAAAAGAAGATAGAAAAACTTGATATTGGACGAAAATAAAAAAAGGCTGAAGGCGAAAATTTATATCGATATGTGTTGGGGTTCGTGCGTTATTTTAGTCTCTTTTTAAATAAAGAGGTGGAAAAGGATTGATTATACTTTAACGTAAAGCAAGCGAGAACAAATTTGTTTATTTCAAGTTTGATTTTTACGTATCCAAATGTAAATCTTATTTAAAGTACCTCATAATTTTGGTTCTAACTAAGTAGGCCTTTCATTGTACTAAAGATTATATCTTTCTTAAACGTGCAACAATACGTTTGTATAAATAAGAAACGATTCGGTCATTCTGTTCTTTACTTCGTCTTCGGCTTTATATAAGCTTCGTTGCTTGAAAAGCTAGCGATAAAATTTAATGGTTTTCCTTTAATAATATCTTCCGCTTTCCCGCAATAAAAGTTAAAAAGATGAAATAAAAAAAAGGTAATATCCATCGGTTAGGGTGAATGTTCCATTAACGATATGCTTGTATCTTTTCCTTATTTGCTGCATTATTGTTATTATCGTTGTCGTGGTCGTTGAAAAATTTTTAGCAATCTCCCATGACCCAATTGTGCTTCGATATGCGTGCTTTCTTTTGTTGTCGTATTTATATTTCGGATCATTATCTGTTTTGTATACTCACGGACACGAACGCGTTAATTGGGATAGATGATTTTGAATTTCTTTTTCATTATATTTCGAAAGCACCAAAATATCGGCATTATACATGTTTCAAGTTTATTCACAAAGAAGCTGATTACGTAAAGAGATAATTGTCGAATTGTCCATCGCCGTATCTTCTGGTTGTTCATAATATTGGCCATCTATATGAAATCGATTTTCTTCTTCATCATCAATTCTTCTGATCTTAAAAAAAACGATCGAAGTCGTGTTTTAGGTTTTATATTACTTTTAAAAACATCTTCTATTCAACCTGTTGAGGCACTGGAAATGAAACGTTCGATTATTTTCTAACACCAACGAACTTAGCAATCTCTGATGGATGCCCTGCTGGACGATCTCTTTTGTTACAATAAAAAAGAATCTTCATCATTAAAGCGATTATCCGACTTATATATATTAGATCAAACCGATTTATACAGAATTTTGTTACGGCACAAACCCCCTCAAAATCGAATTAATCTGGTTATCCTGCCTCTGTCGAAAATTTCTGCCACGTCGCCTGTGGTTTATCGTCGGTAGCTTATGTTCGCCCACCTGATTACATCCGAAATCGATAGTGAAGTCTGGCGCTCGCTATTGTATACGTATCTACGTGAAAACAGCGATAATTCGAGGCATTTTTCGCATACTGTACGAACCGCAAATTAAAAGTGGCGCAGTCAGCAGGAATATTTGGAATTCCTCTTATTCTCTAAAAAATAAAACTTTTTCTTTTTTATAGGCGGTAAAAATAATGGAATTTTAGGAATTTTCCTGTACTTTCGATACTTTATCTAACTGTAGAGAGTCTCTCGATAAATATTTTACATAAATAAATATTTTGAAGCTAAATTAAATAAATAAAAAAAAAACGTTACAATAGGAAAACAAGAACTTTATGCAATAGATGAAAAAAGGAAAGATCACGTAACAATGTGAGAGTATAACATATATACATATATAATACAGGGCCATCATGCAGGAATGTTCGCTAGACCAAAATATATGTCTGCAGGGTATGGAATTTCCCACCAATATTATGAATATTTTAGCGCATTGCATCATTTACCGATTCCGTATTTATCACATTGAGATAGTTAATTTAACGTTGGCATTCCTGTCAATTACAGTCTCGGGCAGATCCTCGAGCAAATTCCTAATAAATTCTTACCCTAGCCTCGAAAATCTCGACGCAATAAATTTAATAATTACGATACCCGGAATTAAATGGCCCCTTTACTAAATATATCGTGTAGAACGCAATTTGGTCGAGCACATAAATACAGTAAAAACGTCCGAAATGACATAAGGTTTGACGTTAGTCGCGTAGGGTGAGAATCGTAAGCTTTCGAATTATTATTCGACCATACAGAAACATCGAACGACCTCCTCTAACGCCCTTGTTCTATAAACGGATGACTGAGGAATTTTTGGATTGGAGAAAAGATCGCCGGAATCCGTTCTAATGGTTCGTTATCTCGAATTGTGCTTCGTAAAAGGGTAATTAGTGTTGGGTATTTAGTTTTGGGTAAGCTTGGTAATCGAAGCAATTAAAGTAAAGTCTCTTGCAATGTACCGGATGGTCTGAAGGATCATTAGTTAAAAAAATTACATTGTTTTTTGTAAAATTCCAAGCAACCTTCAATCAAAACCAATAGAACTTTTTAATATAGACGCCATCATGTTTGCTTTTGCGAATCAAGGAGTTGTCAGTAAATGACGGTGAACGGATTTTCGTGGGTGTCAAGTACAACGATTTAAATTGGTGAAGTTATGTTTAATGTATTTGGGAATCCCTGGTGTAAATAAATTTAAACCAACGAAATACGAAGTTAAAGAACGTTAAGAGAGCGTTATGATCAAGGCAGGTGAAATTATTACTATTTTGCAACGACTAGACAGACTCGTGTCTATTCGTCTCGTAAGAAAGGGTTCGTGTTACTGCGAGTCGACAAAACACGAGTCTGTTTAATCGCTGCAAAAATTTATTCATTTCACCTGCTTTTGTCATCTGTAGTTATGATTTTAATTATGAAGAATAATGGTGGTAAACAGATCGAAGTTGTTGTCATATTCATTGAAATTACCTGAAATTGTCATACCTAAATATTCATTGAAATTAACTATTAACGAAATTAGCAAAGACTAGATAGAATCGTGTTTATTCGTCTTATGAGAATGGATTCGTGTTCAAACACGAGCGCAGTCATTAAGGTTATTATATTGTTTTCACTTCTTCTGGAATTTGTTCCTTTTTCTTGTTTTACTTATAACATTGGAGAAATACGCTGAAATTCGTTAATTTTGGAACGTGCCTGTCAATTACGATCGGATAAGCTAACGCAATGATCAAAAGAATTACAAATGAAATTTCTTCTTCATCGAATATTTGTGAAATAAATAAGTAAAACAAAGAACAAATTCTTTTGAAAAAACCATGGATCTTGTAAACGGTAAGAAAGTCATGCAGACAGTGAGATGTTGTTCTCATTTGGAAACTCATAATCAGTCCTATTCGCCTAAATGAAATTATCATCGTCCGGCATCGCATTGCGGTAGGCGTTGCATTTCACTACTGCTACCTCTACTTTAATTAAAAAGTAATCGAACCGTTTTCGGAACGATCGCGAGATCGATTTCGTAGATATTTCGGTAATCATAGAGTGCGCTACCGTATCGAACGCGATCCGCTTTGCAAGTGTATAAACTTTACATTATCATAATAATGAAAAACGATACAGCTATAATGAATAATCGCATTATTCAATTCCCATCGAGTGGGTTTCGCTAAATGGATTTCTTCAAATTAGAATTTGACATTTAAACGACGAAAAAAAAAAAGCAAGCCGAGTTTCACATTTGAGCAGCGAGTAAATTATTTAATGCGACGCGCCGCCCTAGGTAATCATTAAAATGCACCTTTTTCTCTCCCGTTGATGTTAAAAACACGTACATACATACGTAGCAGGCTTGATTACGACGACATGTTTAGCCAGATGTGGTGAGTTTTAAGCTGCTCTTTTAATTCCTGGCGCAAGACGTTGATGAATTACCCGTGGCTTGCTCTTTTCTAAACGAGTTCCCTGCTTTTACATTTACATTGGTGTGACGGTATTTTTCTGCTTTTAGCGAGTAGAAAAACGAAAGATAAAATATCGAAGTTACGGATTAGAGCATTTGGATGAATATCGATTGGTTGCGCCAGGATTAGAAAGGAACTTAAATTAGATTAATCGAGAAAATGGACCGTTATCATATTCTACGTCTGTTTGATTTATTAGGGTAAGGTGGGCAGTTGGCGAGAGACCCTTTCGTCGATTTTTTTCGCATTTTTGGCGTATCTTAATTTTAGGGTGTACGGGCGGCAAAAATAGATACTCGTAAATGAATACTTGTTTGTCGAGAGTAGACGAGAGGACTTGCATGTTAGAATTAGGGTACCGTTGAGGATTTTGTAATTTTCCGAAGAAAATTTTGTTGTTCCCATATCTTGCGCATGTTTTTGGTATGTCTCTGCAGAATTGTTTTTTTTTTTAACGTGAAAAAGTAGAATTCGAATATTCTTCGCGATTGTTCTTCTGGTTACAATAAAATTCATATATCTCAAACTTTCTCCCGGAACTTCAACTCGAATATGTTATAAAGTGGGCATTAAAAGTTTTTCACCGGGTAAGCGCCCTGTCTTTCACGTTCTTCATCATCAATCTTACACACGCAACCGTTTTCCTCCACGTCTAGAGCACTTCCACTTAGAACTAAATACTTTTAGAAACTTTCGATGATTTATTCGGCGGCGGTATTCGAGGAGCGATTTAGTTTAAACTTGCGCAAATTTACGTGGAAAATCGCTTCGCGTAGGGCATTGTTGAAATAAGCTATTTGCATCGGACTGTTCAACAGAAATATTAAAAAAAATCGTTTTTATGGTAAAAGATCCGTTTATAATTTAAGTAGCGACGCGTACGTTTATGATCAAGCGCGATAGAGGGAGTTGTCAGTCCGCGGTCTATTGATTGCCGAAGCCTTATCCTTTTAGAGCTTTTAGAAAAGCCCGGTGTCTAATGTAAATACTTCAAGATGTGCAAACACTTGTCCTGTACTTTTATTTTTTCTTTTAAATAGCAATTCGAGGAGCTTATTGAAACGTACAACGGCCACCTATTCTCCCGTGAAACTCATTATTCTTATTACAAAGTTAAGGGACTAACTGATAGGCTCGTTACGTCGTGCAGTTCCATACAACGCCCTCTATTTACCTAATAACTCAACCTAGATTTACACGATTAGTTATTCGGGTTAGCTTAACGTTGTTTGTCTCCCCTTTAGAGCTAATCTCACGGAGGATAATTTGTAGTCGATTGTTAAGTCCTACGTAGGAACTTGGGTCTGTTCGCTGATAATTCCTACGTCGGTTGGAGATATTCCATACTACATTCACGCCTAATTCTTTTTTTATATACATTAAATTATACAAGGTGATTACTTAGATCATTGTTGCGTGCGATGGATGTTAGTCCATTTTAAATAGAATATTCCGATGGAGACCCTTTATGGGGCAGGCTGCTCTCGTAAGATCGATTTCCTTCGTATTTTAAAAAGAACGTGGAATGAAATTAAAAAGGTACGTTCGTTCCTCGGCGAGGATTTAATCCGCGATCTGCATTTCTAAAACCTGTCCTTCCGTTTCAACGGTAGATTAATCGTTTGTTCATTCTTTTTTGCCCCTCTCGTCGGCGGGATATCTTAGAAGAATATTCGAAAAAGATAAATAACCGATCTTATAGACGGTTTTCCGTTAAAGTCGAACGGCAGCGAAAGTAACCGTTATGGCTCAAAAAATGCGCCAGCGGTAGCTATGCAAATGCGGACGATTTGAATCTGTCAGGGGGAGAATGAAATCTGGAAGGTTAATGCTTTTTTTGCTTTCCTTTGAAAGACCGCGCGTATAAAAGATTTGCATCATAGTAAAATTAATTTCGCCCGGCGGATTTTTTGGAAGATTATAAATGGTCCGGGCGTAACGCGGGTTTTTTCGCCAAAGCGTGAAAAATTGCAAAATTCGACGCTACGCGAGTTTTGAGTTTTTTTAGGAATATTCCCCCGTAGGACGTGTAACACTGGCAAACGCGTTTCTAATTTATAATTTTCGTATCGCCCTGTAGCGGTGGGATGGTCAAAATAATTATGACGATTGATGCGATAGTTCTTATGGAATTGAGGTAGCTTCGTCCTAAGCGATGGCGTAAGCCGTAGTTCCGTAGGGAACGTATTGAAAAGGTAAAGGTGCCATCCGTATAAAGTACACTTGATTTAAGGATCGTTGATCGGTTGATGATTTCGACGTGGTATCGTCTGATGAGGTGACTTTCTGCCAATAATTCATCGCCATCATTCAAGGTGTTGATCGGATCATGTGAATTCATCATCCGAGAGTCGACAAAACATGAGCCTATCTATCTAAGCATACGCAAAATGGAGAACTTCAATAATTACCCTTGTTGAACCAATTATCCATGGAATTATGTTATTTGAATATTTGGAGATAACGCATCATTGGATAGTACGAAAGTTTTAAAAAGGATTAATTTGCCATCTTAAACGAACGCACGACTTTTAAAGATTAAAGTCGCATTCCGCCACAATAATAATCCCCTCCGCAACAAGTAAAAATCCCAACAATTCGTTCACATCCGGCGACAACGCTGAAGAGATATGTATAAATGCGCATACATAAATTATCCACATTTAGCGTGATTTATTAGTGTCGTATATGTACGTTTTTTTTTTTTTTACCTCTTTGCGCGCGCGAGCTAAAACCATCGATAAATTAGCGCCATGGCGGCGTACTTTTTGTCACGAAGTGACAATTTACGGACGAAGTCAGGTTAAAAATAACGCGGCGCTTATAAAAACCTGTTTTCGATCCGTAGTGTCACCGATAAGCGTTAATATTTATACATATGTATGCCGTTCGTTTACGCTCGAGTTGGAGGAAGATGCGGCGGTTAAAATCGAATTTAGCGAGAGGATGTTGCTGGAACTTTTTGTAAGCTTTGTCGAAGTTCTTTGTTGTCAATGCTATAACCTTTCAAATTTAATCCACGGGTAAGATATATATAAATAGTCACATTTACATATCGCATATGTACGACACCGATAAAGGTGTTTATCTATTTTGATTTGAAAGGTTGCAGCCGCGTGATCTCGCTTAAATTAAACAAGTTTTTAATTAGTCTGCTCTGTTTTTTTTTTCTTCGAGTTCTACCAGCGAATGCCGCGCTAGGTATGTGAGCCACGCGATCACGAATCGGATTGCCTCAAATTACTCCCGAGGTCCCGTTTTCGGACGTCCAAATTACACGCTATACGGCCGGTATTGGCTCATTAAAGATGGACGATCCGATGTACGGATGTCCTAACGGATGACCTTAAGAAGGTTACGCAATTATATACTTACAGTGGTTCTTGACGTTGAGCTTACAACGAAGCATCTTTGAAGCTATTTTGAAACGATAAGCGTTTAATCGTATCAAAATGCAAAATCAAGCAAAAATGTTGAGAGCGTAAGTGCGAGGTAGTGCACAAATGTGCACTGATGAGCCGTAATTTTGTTAAATGGTCATTTGTACATGGTGGTTAAGAAGAAGTCTCGGGAAATGTAATTTAGTTGTTTCCGTGCGCTCTTGCTCTCCAGTAGGTGATGTAATAGAAAAATTTCAGTTGTTCGCACTGATGTGCCGTCCAGTTATTTTGAGACTTGTGTCCTCTATACGTATCACTAACAAAATTGAATGGTTTTCTCACTCAATATAGATAGGTCTACGTAAGTGTAGTTTCACTTCAAATATATATAAATTTAAAGTTTCCAACGACAAAACATCTGTTTATGGAGCCCACAATAGATATTCCTACAATTAATCAAATCATAGGCTTTATGTTTTTCAGACTTTCAGCAAAATATAATCAAATTTAATTAACAAATAGAACAAATTTCAATGATTAACGAGATTAAAAATTCAATTTTCGCTATCGAAATTACAAACAAACGCGCGATCAATTTAATCTATGAATACCCGTAATCAGATTTAATTACATATCGGCCTAATTAAAAGGACAACGGCGGAATACCAACGGATACCTAGCTGGAACTGAAAATGTGCGAAACCGCGTACGTTGGCGCACAAATAACGTCGGGATTTCCGTTAATAAAACGCGGAGAAGATTAAAAATTAAAGAAAAAGGATGATCGACAAGCGTGGACGTTTTAATGCAACGCAATACGGAAAAGGATGTATAATTTTCATAATCGGCGTTATTACGATCATTACGTGACCGAAATTGAAAATTTATTCCGTATTATCTTGAACGCAACCGTCAGCAATGTTAATTAAGAATTCGTGCTGGTAATTACGTATTATAATCTTCTTTTTCTCTTTTTTTGCTTTTAATGGGGAGCACGTCAACAATTTACCTTGCACCAACCAACGAGATGTGTTAATTATAATAAGGGTACAGCAATATTTATTTTTAGCTCCTGATAGTATAGCTTTTAGATACATTACATTATGGCTTCGTATTTACCTCTTTCTATTTTGCGTATAAGCAATATAGTTTTTTCTATGAGCCCGCGCCATCTTTTTGTTGAACTTTTTTCTTAACTGTAACAAATATTAGTTACACTATATCTGAACAGTTTAATTCGAAGAACGTGCTATTGCATGTTCATCAACCATTTTATTTATTTTTTTGTATAATGGCCAATCAATGCTTTTGCTACAAATTTTATTTATCGTATTGTACATGTTTATAATACATGTTACGTATTTTTACTTAGGAATTTTTAAAATGAGGTTTGTACGAGAAAAAATAGAGCAGCAAGTTTGGCAACAAAGAAACTCTAAAATTTGCCTGGCGAAGATTGCACTGCGGGACAGGACAATAGTTCCCGAATCTCTTCCGCATATTCCCCCATCCTAACCAAATAACTAGGTCCCAAAATGAAGAGAGCAACCTTTATATAATTTCCCGGCAAAAAAAAGGAACCAAGCAAACAGTTTCAAACGTAAAAAAGTATCCAGTTGTTGTTGAATTTTCTTCCTCTCGCGTCCCGTTAGCGCGGCACGAGCACCGAACTTTGACATCCGACGACCTTACCGCTTTATCGTCCGAAATGCACGCGGGATCCCCTTATCGAGTTTGCATGTTGATTCGCGGCCAATAATGGCAAACACGATTTGCATGCACAAAAGAGGGCGCTGTTTGTAGACCATTTCGAGAGCAAGCCCGGAGATTACCATCTACACTCTGTCGACGTATCCATCTGCGTTGAGAAGTACGCCGATTTCGTATGTGGCTTCAATGAAGTAGTGCTTAAAGGAGTAGGAGCTCGCATATACGAACATGCTTCATAAAATTCGGCCGTTTAATTTGATTTTGAAAAGTTGCAAAAATGTTCTGGTTATATATTTGCGAAAACGGCTCGGTGGCCCAGTATTAAGAGGAGCTGCCCTTGTCTGGGCCGAGTTAAGCATTAGCGGGTCCCGATTCACTAATCGCAGTTGGGGCACATTTCACATTATTTCTGCGCTTCACCCTTTATGGCGAAGGGGTCACAATAACAAAGCCACGGAATGCTTTACACATTAAAAGAGTTCTACGACTATGGCAAACTTCAAAAAGTTTATGTACCTCGGTGGGCCGTCCCGTCATTAGAAAAAAAGTCGATTGAAAGATAGAAGAAGCGCTCAGCCATGTTGGACTCCATTTTCAGTAGTACATCTTATTACTCAAGAGCCATATAACCTAAGACGCTGAGGAGCAACTTTTTTAAGAGCGTTATTAGTTATTTAAAAATAAACGTTTCCGAACGTAAGTAGTCGTTTTCATTAGTTTTCCATTTTATTCGCCATTATTTCCGTTATAATTTGGCAGCTAACGTATAGTCGGCACTGTTACATATTGAAGGATGGACTACTTGATCTTGAATTACTTTCATTTAAAACCTCTTCCAATTAACAGAATAATTAAATTTTAATTCATAGCCCCCGCTTAGATAACACGCTCGGTATAAAATTGCGTATCTAGAGATATCCTACAGTCCATAATCTATAGGAACCACTCCGACTCAGTTCCATTGTTCCCTCTTCCGTTTACGTCCTCATTTTGCCATATCTGCCACTTCAACCGATAACATTACAATGAAAATAATTCACGCCCGTTTTCATTTTCTCCCTTGCGATCCCCGCAAAGCGTACCGCCCCACACGCCGCTCCCACATCCTCCCCCACACTTCGGCCACCCCTATCCTTGCGATATGTAACTCGGCGTCATAGTCGCAGTCATAATTTCCGGTTCCTTTATAATTTATTAGCGATTCTTTCGCGTTGCTAGGCACATTTTCACATCGCTCCCCATGTTAAAACGGCCGATAAATTAGTGCACTGGATGTTTTTGTCGCTGCCTTGTCGAGTTCGAAGATCTACGATGTCGAATCATCTCGTTTTAAGCACTCGACGTCGTTTCTTTTTCTTCTTTTCTCCCTGTTTCCTTTTTTTCGCGGAGGAACTACTAATAATAGGCTGACGAAGATTTCTTTTGAGGTTGTCAGCGTAAGTTTATAGATGTGAACCACTAGATTCTTGCCTCAGAACGGATTCTTCGTTTTAACTTAGTTGATTTTCAGGAAGTCATTGAAATTCATAAAATGGGAGGTCAAGAATAAAAAAATTGAACAAAAAATACATGTATTCGTGTTATGGCAGGACTTATCAGCCTTGATTGCGGGTTGTCCCCGTAATCTTTCGTACTATACCCTAAAAACCAGCGATTGAGCGCTTAAGAAAGTTATCAGAAATATGTAGAAGTTCCGACATTGTCCGTTTCCTCACAATCTGAATAGAATCCCGTTTAAATCTAAACTCTAAGAATTAAAAGAAGCTACATCTCCAAAATAGTCAATTCACCGCAGCACGCTTAAAATAATTATGTATAACGCTATTCGTGGCCGTTTACCATTATTCAAGGGATAATCTCTGCGCATCGGACGAGATTGAAGATTATACGCGTAATAGTTACTACGAAATCCAAACAATATTTCTCCGAAGCATAGAGTAATCATTAGCGATGCATATTACGCTGTAATAGGATGCCATTATCGCGTTGTTAATTACTGTTTGAGAACTATCCGCGTTACATCTACACAACAATAATGTATTCTAATAAATAACAAATTACCTTTCGGTCCGGTTGTTTGTAGCGGGCTATTTGTAGAATGAGCGCGAGCAATTCTGTAAGAAGTGAATAATTAATTTATGCACAGGTGTGATAGATTACTCTCGATTGTTCGAAATATAACACGTTTTACACGCAATTCCGTTCGGAACAATTAATTGTTTTACTAATTATCCTCATTTTTTTTTTGTATAATAATGGTCAATCGAGGTCATAACTTCAGGAGCCTTTAATGTGCCTTTCTTACTATCGTCGTAAAGAATAAAGCGTAGTTAATTATTCGCTAATTACGAACGCTGGATCGGGAGTGAGCCCATCGAGCCGCTTAAAGAAAAAGCAGTTTTTCGAAAGAAAGGAAATTCTACGTGAAGATTCTTGTTGGATGATTTTTTTACGATTTTCGTAAAGGTCCTAACACAACAACAATGTCTTGAATCGCTTAGTTTAATTGAATCGAGAAGTACCATTAGATCAGGGTTGTCTAGAGAATTTCGTCGAGGTCGTATTTCCATCAAGGTAATTTTCGCGACTGTTGACCAAAATCTGTCGTTGTCGTGCGCGACATGATTCAAGAGAATCGGCTTGCGATTTATCGTGAAATAGAGGCATCGTTAGATATATCCAAGGTAAGTTAATCGTACTTTCAATTGCTTGTTTCTTTCATTATACTGACATGTTCAGCACAATGAAGCATTGCTTCAGACGATCGAAGAACAGTTAATGCTGAGTGGCATACATCAATTTGTTTGTTATTATCCATCTATTACAAAATTTTGTATTGTAGCAATTTAATCCTCACTAACTTCCTCTTCTCCATTTTTTCTCTTCCATATCCCCTCTTCGTTCTCACTAACATCATGTTCTAATTAACTCTTCCTTTGCTTTGTAGCAGTACCGACGTTTAACAACCACTTCTTCAAATTTATTAAATTATCTTCTTAACGCAACACCCACACTGACTTCGCGTTCTCTTCAATTATTATCGAACGCCGTCCCTCAAGGCCAGGATTGAAGTTACCTCGAAATAACATTTTGAGGAAAGACCCTTAGAAGAGATACGACCTTATTGAGGGAGCCCGATGAGTGAAGTGTATGATCAAGGTCAATAAGGAGGTTCGAGAATCGGCTGAGATCTCCTACTGACAACGTCGCGTCGTCCTTCCTCATGACAATATCAGTTCTCGTATTAAACAATCGATTATTTGAAAGAAAAATCGAATCGATGTTTCATTGCCTGTATTCACTGATTTGTAGCCTAACAACGGATTTTATCAGCTCGAGAAGCTATTGAAGACTTCAAAAATCATGTTTTCGAGATACCATCTTTAAAATGAAAATATTGTAGTAAAAATTGGTTGAAACGCGTACAAAATACATAGACCTTATTGGCAAATATTAAAAAAAAAAACATTTGCACCGATTTTTTTTACTATTGTTATAAATGCACGTCAAAGCAAATAATCAACTAAATATAAAAAGCACCAAAACAGATTTCCTTCAATACCACAATCATTTGTAATTATACAATGTATGTTTCTATGACAAGGTAAAATTCGATTAAACACGGTAAATGCCTTATTAGCTTTACGAAAACTAAACATGAATCATTCTATATTTAATAATACACATAAATTGCTTTATATCTTTATAATCAAACCGTAATCACCAAAAATAAGAAAAAAGAAACTCGTTAACTACATGCTTATGTTTTACAGAAATCATTATATTTAATAACGTCCATTTCTTTAGTATTTTGCCCTAGTTCTCGGCTCCCAATTAAACGGTGACCTTTGAGAAATAATACTAATAGTATTAGTAATAATAATAATAATCCGACGGTATCGGTTTACCTGCTCTCCAGATGCAAGAAGAAAAAGGAAAAAATTGGAAAAGAAAACAAAAAATAAAAACAAGCAATATCTACGGCAGGACTTTTTAAACGTGCAGCGAGTGTTTGGAGCTACGGTTTAATAGTGTTTATTTTTCGCAAAAACGACCTTTTCAATTATAGAATTGATCTCGACAAGACGTTTAACGATAAGATAGAACTTGATTGACAAGCGGTCCTGACAGCCGACCTAACCGACTTGAATTGCTTTTCATAGAAACGCAATTAACATGGTTGGGTACTGTTAGGTGGATATGTGTATGTATGTATGTAGCCTGCGTAAGTTGGAAAGATGCCGTTCAAATACGTATAGTGAACGAATCAAGTGACTAATGAACATACTTTTTTCTACAACACATAAAGACGATGACAATAACTGTAATTTGGTTAAATATAGCGTTAGATGTTACAATGTCTTACAATAAAAGTTCACTCTTTGCCGTGTGACTTTTAGTGCTCTCTTATTACAATTAGAACGAACGAATCTTCTTCCAAGAGTTAAATTTGGGATTTAAAGCTGCCGAAATAATGTTAAATTGCTACCAAGAAATATTTACCATCGGCGTTCGTCTGAGTATCCCAACCAGTGTCTCAACTATCACAAAAACTGGGCTCTCATCGACGATAACTTGGCCAATTTGAGTGGCCTTGTTAATTGCCACATTTGGAGTGACAAAGAGCCAATGATAATTCAAGAACTTCTGGTTTTTGCTCCGAGGGAGTCATCGATTCTTGTTTCTTCCAAGAACATATCGTACTATCAACTTAAACAACTTAAATAGTTGTTTAGCATATTGCATTGGTCTAGTTTGGTTTCCAGCATTTACAAGAACCAGATGTTCCGCGCATGTTTTTACAGCGAATGTATAAAATTGAGTACAATACGCCCAATATGTTTCAGGCAATCGTGAGTGATGCCTCGCAGACGAGAACGTAGAGTAGGTTAAGTTCAGGCGCACCCAGAAGGATACCCACGAAGATGATTTTTCTTTTAAAGCGTTTGGTTGTGCAACATCGGTTTTAGTCACCGCAGCAGTCACAATCTTGACGGTTTGGTGAACTCGCTCGGCGGTGATTTCGCGCGGTGGGAAATTAGGAAAAGGCGAGGATTTACCGTGGCGTATGGGCCAATAAGACGCAAAAATTGCGGCTCGCATATTTCACTCATAGAGCATGTTTTTTATAATCAATACACTTAATAAAAAATGCTGATAAGCACAGAATTAATGTAAAAAGACAATATTTCGGAAGCAAGCAACAAGGAGGAAAATGAAATTAACAATGAACAAGGAAAGAAAATACAAGCCAATCAATAGCAGTTCCAATAGACTGCTCGAACCAATACATTATCGGTTTTAGTATCGTGTTATATGCAAATGGGATTACCGTAAAATATCTGTTAAATCGGACCGGTAACATTAATTTCTCAGATTACATCAAGATAAATCCCATCGTACCCAAAAGATATATAACGTACACATACGGACAACAATTCTTGCTCGATATTACTTAGTAACTTCCCCGTTTATACAGTGGTCTGCGTCTCGCGTCAAATATGGTGTTGTTGTTTGTGTTGGTGGTAATCGTGTCGTTCTTCTTCGTGCTGTTTTTTTCATCTGTTAATCCTTTTCGATCTTATCTGTGAATTAGATCTACCTGCATAATAAATGGGATACATTATCCCGAATGCCATTCACGTTCTTACCTTTATAAATTCGAAGATTTTAATTTTTTGACGTTGTTTATTATTTAATGTATCGGAGGTGCCTAGGGGAATTAAACGATCTATTCAGAAGTGTTTAATAGGTTCGAAAGGCGTCGGTACACTTCGCACCACAAAGATTGGAAAAGGTCATTTGACCACCTTAATAAATTAAAGAATTCTCTTTTCGACGACGTTTTCATCTGACTATTGAAGTTTTCTACGTATTAGAGAGACGATGATGATGTTTTCTATTTACTTTAATGCCCCAGCATGAAATTACTTAAAACACCAAACAAAGGAGGAATATTGTAGACAATGTCTTCATTATCGAGTTAGTTCAAAAATTTTGCATAATTGGTTCTATGAGACGATTTCGCAAGATGTCCATTCAGCATTTAATACAAAACAATGTTGTAGTTTCCTTGTTTTATTTTGTTTGGGATTCTGTAGTGCCCAACGATGCTCCATATTTCTATCAAAGTTTACATATTTGCTAAATTTTGATACATTGTGACTAATATGAATGGTTACGTAAAGTTACTCCGATGTGAAATTGAATATTTTAAATTCCTTGGTAATTACTGCACAATATCAAAAACTTTCCGTAACATGTTAAACATACATAGTTGAAATCAGTGCCAAAAGCGTGTCAAAATACAATGGAGCTTCGGTAATGAGTAACAAAGCCGATGATGGACAGGAAGACCGAAACGTTACATCATTAGCTAGAAGATCGCAAGTGTCCTCTAGAATATGTTTTTAATTTTTCTCCGCGAGGCCAAATAATGATACTCGCGTTTTTATCGCAGATCTTTCTCCAAATTATCTTCCGCCGACGTAGTACATGGACACGCTGTATAACTTCAGCCAAAGAAGCAGGAATATCTTTTCCATTCTCAAAAAGGAAACGGCGCATCCATCGTATTAGCTGCCTCTTATCGGAACAACCCAAGAAGAAACGTATCCGAAGATGATTTCATTATTTTTCCGCCCACGCATCGGCCTAGCAACGGTGACGCGTTGCCGACGAGATCGCTGAATAAACACGTCTGCCAACGTAAACGACGTTAAAAGCGAAACCAACACCAAGTTATCGGACGTTATTTTGTTGTCGTTCGTTTTACTCTATTTTTTTTTTTTGAGGATTCTTTGTTGACCGGTGCGGAACCGTGGAGGTACTGGCGATTTTAAAAATATTTTTTTAGGTCAATAAAAATATTCCGCACCAATTTCTCGAACGTAGAAAAATAAACGACGGGTACATTCAACGATAAAACTACGGGATATTATTTATATAAATAGCGATAGACATCAGTTTCCCATGGATTTTATTAGTTTTTTTTTTTTTTTAATTATTTCATTTCGTCGAATCTTGGAAATATTTAAGAATTCTTATTAGTAGCCATAAATAGTCGCAAAACTGATAAGGTAATGAAGAGAACCAGCTAGGTTAAGAAATTGTCTGCTGAATATGGCATTCTCATCCCCATTAACATTAACATTAACAACGTGGATTTTCTCGAAATATGGTAATTGAACATATCTTTTCGCCCTTTGTGGAGACCTTTTAAATTATACGCCTATCGAAGTATCTTGAACAACAACTGAATACATGGTGTCAATATGATGGTTCCCTTAGTTCATGAGGCGAGAGGTTACAGCTGAACCCATTACGCTACCCTCACTGCCGGACACACTGATTCATGGTGGTCCTTTTGTTGAATATTATGCATCGTCCATCCGAAATTCTTTATCGCCAAGACGTGCCGGTTCAATTGAGCATAGTTTTCGTTATTACAGTTAATAGAAGTATAGGTTAGCCATCCACCAACTATGCTAGAGTTAAAGTTTTACCAATGTTAACGTTATTAATGGAGCGGAATACAAGATCATGGTAAAGTAGAGTAGGAAGGCATCATAATAAGCTATGTCTCCCTCATCCGTAACTGTCGAGGTTTCTTTTACTTCTTTTTGGCTTCATCCCAAGTTCTACCTTCTCTCCTTACAATGTCCACGTCACTATCAGTCCCTCTTCTTCTAAGTGGTAATTTCTTGTCTGTACAAATACGCTAGTTATAGCAACCGTTGCATTATGCACACACCGGAGATGTTATTTCAGTCAGTTCTTTAGCCTAATTAAAAAACTTCGGTCCCCAACAGGCTTTTGACGCTGGCTGTACACGCCTAGAATTTGCGAGATACGTGCAGTTGCGCGAAGCGAAAAGAGAATTTTAATAGGGACATTTCCTGTTATAATTTATTCAGTCTGATGTATTATACGTCCTATAAAATTTTGAGGAGATACATCGACACTGACAATTCGGCGTCTAAAGTTAATAGCGAACGTTAGATTAGATTGGAGCCGATTTTTTTGCCTGTCTATTTGGAATAATAAAACAATTAGATCGAAAGGTTACGGAGAAATAAAACAGTTATATTGTTATTTGTGGCACTATTAAGTAACTCCGCGCGGCTATTAAAAACCATCGGTCGAGTACTCTTTCAACATGCTTTTATTATATTTGCCCTCCGAGAGACTTTTAACTAACTGAGAATCTCGAAATTGCACGTAAACGTATGTCCTAGCTTGGAATATTGTTATTATTATATAATATTTCGGGTAATGTTAGCGTATTATTCATACGTGCAAGTATGAGCCTGAAAGAGGATGCAAAAATAACAAATCCTGCACAAGAAGCTCAAATAGGATACATTTGCCGTTTGGTGTGCCGTATTACTAATAAATCGTTACGGTAGTTAGGAGGTGCAATCAGTTAAGATTTCTCCCTAAAACTTATAAACCCAACGTCCTCTCACGTCCTGTTGTCAGTAATACCAATAACCTGTCTTTTCGTGTCGTCGCCGATATCTTGATGGAAGCGTTCGAACAGCAAGCCCTGTTATCTCGCAACTTTAAGCCAAAGTGTTGGTACAGCACCTTGATGATTTTTTTGCCATCTGGTCTTATAAATACAGATCTTTACGTGCAATTTCCTGTCGTTCTTGAATGGTTCTTATTGTTTTTTTCTTACTTTCAAATTATTGACAATTTAAATTATTGACAATTATTTTAAATATTATTACATTTCCCCGTTTGAATTCCGCAAATGCTTAGTATTTGATGTTTAAAATGCCTCGAAACAGAATAGAGTAATTATTTTAATAATACTTCTGGCTACCCAGTGTCTCTACCGCGAGGCAAGGAATAGGCTATCATTATACGCTAATCTATAACTCATAGATCCATCCATAAATGATTGCGGTGTATAATTTGATGTAATCAAACAGAAACATATAATTTGAGCAATAGTAGAAATTTTAGAAGATCTTTCCCTTACGTTTACGTAGATATCTTCATAGATATTCCTTAGAGGGCATCAGCTTCTGGCGAGATGATATAAAATAATACAAAGATAATGATAGATTTCGTCGAAATTTAATACGAAGTAATCGCTTTTTAATACCACGGGTTCTTTATGCCGAACGATCCTACAATGGAATCCTTTCAATCCTCGATAATGGCCTACCATGATGAATATACAATACGGTTATAATGGTTGGTATCTTTCTCCGACTGCCACACGTTATTAAATAAGCATTAATCTCTTTCAATGGAACGAAGGTAAAGTGTAGATTGGAACTTGCTTCGCGCGTTTGTGTCATTGCTTTCAACATTTTCGTTTTTGCCGAGTTGATAATAGCCGACCGTTTAAAAGAGAAGGAGGGATTCTTGGTAGTGGTAATGCTTATTAAATGCTGTTACACCCTTCAAAGGATATGCTGTTATGGCATGTTATTGAAATTTAATTCTTTATGTTATCTGCGTTTCGACATCCGGAACACTAACTCGTACCCAGCATTGTAAGGATTAATTTACGAATGTATTGTTACCAGCAGGGCTAAAAGAGTCTTATCATTGTATTCCCGGCGTCGAAATTGTCCGAACAGTATTATTCAACTACAATCTTTGAGTCATCATCAAGACGACCCTGGTCTGCTTATCATCGATCGAGAGAATAAAAGCAGAAGAATTAGTTAAAGGAGGCTGCTGACAAAAGCCTTAGGCATTCTTTCAGACAGTATAAACGGTAGTTAAAGTAATTATTAAGCAATGGATAGAAAAGAAATCTCAAGACTGTCCATCGAAATAATAGAAAATCGGCAGCCAGAACATTGTACCCTTAAGAAATCCATGAGCATCCATCCAAGGAGAGCCATCACTCACAAAGCTGCTAAGTTTAGTAAAGAAGACAAAGCTAACTTAGTGATCTAATGATACCTTATGCTAATTTTTTTAATTTTCTTAAATATACACAATAGAGAAGTGGATAGATCGACGAACGGAAACCTTGTGAACTCTTATCTTAGAAACGCACCTCAATGTGATATTGGTAGTTATTGAACGCTTACAATCACTGGATTAATTTAAGAATATATCGAAATTTTTCGAGGCGAGAGCAAAAATTACTAGCCACCGCTACCAAAACAAAAAATTAAATGCATCTCCGTCCCTAAGATTTTTTGTTCCGTTTAAGCTTCGCGCAACATAAATAATCTTAACTTTCAGCGTACCTTCTTACATTTATTACGTAAACTAATATCTTCCACGAGGGTAATTTCCCGGAATATGAAAGCAGGACTGTACACAGCCCCGTTAATAAAACGAGAGTCTATAAAACGGAAATTATGACCCGGGCAGCTTTATCCAGGGATAAATAACACCACTGGGAAGTTCGGTCGGTAGCAAGACGAAGTGAAAATTACAAATTATTGTTGCTGCAAGGATGGAGATTCCCTTAAGGCCGGTATTTAAGGAGTAAATTTTCTAGAAATTCTTAACGGAACTAATTCGAGGGAGATTTGTGGGCTTCTCTCATGAACTAAACGAAGTGAGTTGTATTAGAAGCGAATTTCGAAGAAAATTTAATAGAATCTTATCAATCTTCACGTATGAAGTGATACAATTAACCAAATTGATTTATCTAGTCAAAATGTATGAAATCTTTATGTAATGATATATGCCATCTGCTTACTTGCGATCTTTTTGGTCAAACGTTTCTGAGAAGTCAAGATTTATCGAGTACAACTATTTCCGTTTGTAAACGCTAACAAACTGGCTACGTCCTGAGCAAAATGCGCTCCAATATCTTCTACACACTCGACAGGATGGATATTGGACGGTATTGTAGCAGATACCTGCCTCCGCTTTTAAAAAATAGAATTATACGAGCCAATTTAAATTGCTGTTCAATTGAAGCTATCCGCTAATAAAAAAAAATGTAAAAAAAATAAAAACCTGCTGTTAAAATATGTCACGTAAGATGAAAAGTTGGCATTGCCTTGACGGTTCCGTAGAAGTGGCACTGTAGGTGTTGACCATGGTGGAAACCGTTGGAGAAGATCAGCATTTAAGGTAAGATCAGGTCAGTCGAAATTGTTGACGTTGAATAGTGATCATCGTGTAGCTACAGGAGTGCTTGTATCTAATTTGACACTTAGAACAAAGCACGAATTTGGTTTGAGAACTAAAAGGAGGCCAATATGCTCGCTATTCACGAGACAACACAGGATCGTTAAAAAGCAGTGATGAGCAAATCGCCAAGCGTGAGAAGCTCATGTTTCGGCTTCATGTTTTCATCATTCTGATAGCGGAGTTTTAGTGTGGAGAAGGCGTGGAGAAAGGTACCACGAAAGAAAGTCGGCTCCATTTGGAATTGGCGGTTTTAAGAAATCAATCGATGAATTATAGAGAAGCGTAGGGACTTGTGCATTTTGCTTATCGCCATGTCATTTCCATGAAATTTTGCACTAGCGGACCATGATGTTTGTTACTAGGAATAATATGGCTCCCTAGTTCTCCAGACTACAATCGCATTGTGCATCTTTGGGACAAACTCGATCGACAGTTGCGATCTCGTTCTTGGTCTTTCACAACGCTGGATGTGTAGAAGCGACGCATCAAAGGGTGGTAAAAAATTCGACAACAATTTATTAACACGGGTGATCCTTAATTGTATCACAGGTACGTGGAGACCCCCTAAAATCAATAGAATCAATGTTTCCACGTTTAAAGTTGTTAATTATGTTAATAAAAAAATACTTTTTTGAATTATTAATGTTATTTTTGCTTCTTTTGATAAAAAAAATAGATTTTGACTTTTTTTTGTATTAATTTAATTTTTAAATTATTTTTTTATAAAATGGACGACTTTAATTAGCAGTTTACGTAGTAAATTGTAATTGTTTGCAAAGCGTATAGAGTTGATGTTAAATTTAATGGAATGATATTGTTGATGGACGGCTTTGAAGTACATCTACATATCTCAAATATCAGCATTGAAATTGCGCAGCTTTCTTATTTTTATGCGCTTTCGTCATTATTAAAGCTATTAAGGCTTAAAGGCAGATTCAATGTGATGGTTTCATATTTATTCTTTTTTAACAAATTTATAATGTTGCAGTTTTGTAATACAACACTATTTAGATGGCAGAAGTTACGTTTCTTCCATTTTATAAAGATCAAACTAATCTGTCTGACGATGAAATAAGTGGAAAAATATAATTTCTTCTAAACGCAACAGGAACGACATCTGCCATTCGCATTAATTTGTTTTCGGTGTTCGACCAATTTGTTTGTATTGTTTACGGTACCTGCATCTTTTTTTTTCAGAAACTACTCATATCGTTTATTTAATTTAGTTCGTTACTTCCAACAAGTTCTACCGAATGATAAAATTATATAAAAATTGTTGCCACCAGCTTCCTAACTAAGACGATTTGTTAATGTTACAACAATTTTGTTGAATCAACCAGCTACCTTTTCCCAGGAGGAACCTAAGAGTTCCTTTGGTAAACGTTTGCAAACAGTTCGTATCTCTTTGTATATTCTGCATTCTTGTAATTTATTATGTTGTTTATTGCCAAAACTGAAAAAATGGAAGCAATATTGTATTTAGAATCTACTATTACAATTATTATTGTGTGAATGTAAGATATTCGGTGTTTGTATCTTAAGGAAAACAAAGGAAATGGAGAGTCCTTAACGTTTACTAAACACGATGACATCTTTAATTAAGAATAATTCGTAAAAAGTCTATATACTTACAACGTTACCAAATTTTGAATTAGAAACTTTTCAACACAGTTCTTGCACATTCTCAAACCACTTTTGCTTTCAACTGTTCAAAAAGACATCAAAATTGACAACCCAAATAAAGACGTGGGCAAGTAAGGCAAATCACGTTTGAATACACAAAAATTTACGTTAATGTTCATATTTATTTATTATACAAATAGATTCACATTCATTTCAATTGCCTCCCTTAAACATATCGAAATTATTGTCTATTTTTCGTATTCCCTAACCAATTTAGGCGAGAATGTCCTCAAATTCGAAAATTGTAAACTACGTAAATTACTCGGGAGCTTCGTGATGCGGCTCCTCCGACTGTGCCTTTCAGCGCTCGACGAGCGATGGACCAAAACTGAATGCCACCGAGCGCTAACGGGCTGAAATCTGGGCCATTTTAGGTGCGCAGGTATAGCGCAGAAGAGCGGATAGCATAGCCGTGGTTATAGCATAGCCAAGCGGTCGTACAAGACGAGGATCGAGGACCTTCGAGTTTCCCCACTCTCAGGTGCTTTCATTCATATTTTCACAATTCGCAACGCCTACTTTAGGTGCCTTTTTATCCCACTACCTTTCGCGTGCTTAAATTGTAATTAGGCGTAATTTAGGCGGGTATTTAATCTTAATGGTTGTAATGAGCGATAAACGATAGAGGGGCGAAATGTTTCTCTTTATAGCAATGGGAAGAAGTGATCGCAGACTAGATGATGTGGGTGTTTTGGTTTGAGAAAATATTCGAGACAAGAGAAATTTAGGAAATTTATTTATTTCTGATAATATGTTGTTACTGTTGGTAAGCATGGTTAATTTATCAAAATAAAATTAATTGGAGTTCCAACACTGTTAACATGGATTAAGATAAACGATAATTCTGTTTGATTTAACAAGCGCCTTAGACTTAGAAGATATCAACAAGGATCTTTAACTTGTGGCTAAAATTAATGATTGGATGATATCTTTGACGGCTGATATCTTTCTGTCGATATAGAAGGTTAATTGTTAAAACTTAGAATGTCAGATTAAGGTAGCGAATTCGAGATTCGGTTTCCCTACTTTTCACTTCAAAGATCCTCTGAAAGTTTTGCTACGATGAACGGAAGCTTCAGCAGAGCGTTTATTTATGAAAACGAACTCGTAGAATCGATTTATTCAACTTCCATCGTCCAGGAATAGCCGCGGAAATTTTCAAAATATCCGTGAGCTTTAGCGCCCCAACCGTTTCAGACAGAAATTTACCCCTTCTGTAGATCGATTCAGCTTTTTGAGACCTTCAAGTAAGCTTTCATTTAATCATTCAACGTTTTGGGTTGGGATACCACGAAATTAAAAGGAAAATTTCAACGAAAAGTTTACGAATTTCAAATATTTTTTTAAGTTGACCATCTCTGATAGACTTTAATCTTGCCAAGTATGGAAATCGTGTCGGTCTGGTGATCTTACAAGCGACTTCGAAAGCTTCTCTTTAATATCGTAATACGTAATAGAACTATTCAGTCTTCAACTGCAAGCACTGTAGCCGGCCTGCATATATTGCGCGTTTCATACCAACTACGCTGTCAGCGCCTTACATCAAATCGACCATGGATATACATACACGGAACACACTGCGATCGCTTCATATTCATCTCGCAGAAAGTAAATAGACTGTTCTCGTCGGGTCTTGATGGAATGCCGGCAAGTTGGCGATGCGTTTTTTTTTTCATTCCGTTGCTTTTTCAAAAAGATCCACGCGTCAGAGGCAGTTACACTGCTGCTCAGTAGTTTAGGATAGCAATAAGATGGGGTAAACTTTAAACATGATAAATACATTAATTTTAGATGCTCGTAGAATTATATCACTGTTCCGTAATAACACGTAACGGTCTACTGGAGTACATTCTTTTACGTACCTATCATTTATCATTAACTTAATTAACTTAATTAATTACATCTTTATTTAAATCAATAAATTGTTCATCGCGTCGCTAAATTTTTGTATCGTGAGTCACGATGCTCCTCAAACGAAGCTAGATTTCACCCGAATGGTTTATTTTTAAAGCAATTACGTAATAATGAACTAAGGGATGGATGTCTCCAAGAAGATAATGTTGCGGTTTATGAAACAATACAAATAACGAATCTTTGATATCTTCGAGGTCCCTCGTATTCCACAACATCAAGGCCATTGCTGGTTTCAAGGGCCCAAGGGAATTGTTCAAACTGTTCAGAGAAGTGACCAGCTTGAACGGCTCCCTGAACAGCTTGAATAGGTCCTGATGCCGCGGATAATCACATTGTATTTTGTACTGGCGACTACGTAAAGTCAATTATTGCTGCCCGGATTAGAGAGACTTACGTGGGAATTACGAGTTAATGTCTTTGTCAACAGGATGTAATGAAATTTGACGTCTGCCGTTTATGGAGACACTTGATCCAAAGTCAAATGCATCCCGGTTGTAGGAAAAATACTTAAATGCCACTTCTTTTCGTACTAATTATGCTAACAGTAAAACGGCGTGACGGTCCGTAGATGTCCAAATACTTACCGGCATCAGTGTACCTAACATAATCATCGGTTCACTAACCTTTTTACTACATTACATTTATATTTATATGTACAAACGCACATATATGTGTACATATATATATATCTATATTCTAGCCAAGAGAGTTGTTAACGTAGAGCCGCAGCGTTCTTTTAAAACATGTAGAAGCGAGAATTTTTTTCCGCGTTATATTAAAGATGCCCGGTTAATGCGGGCAACGCACGCTTTAACCGACGTATGCACGATATGTATGTAAAACGTTTTGTTTAAAAATAAACGCTTCAATTTGAATAATTCATGCGGCGGCGGACTAGAAATTGCAAGCCGCTAGTTGCTATAGTGCTCCGGGTTACGTAATGGAAATACGAGAAAATAAAAACTGGACGACATCGTAGCAAAGTACGTAGTACGATGTAGTACATGAGTTGATCAAAATCGTTTTCCTAGTTGCGGGTTTGACGGTAAAATAAATCTGTTTGATCTTGCATTGATGGGAACTTACAAACGAGGCTACTGTTTATATATGATTGATATTAAAAAAATCAATCGCGTAGATTTATTCCTCATTCACGTCGGGAACCTAATTTCTTTAAATTTATTCTTAACCTTAAAATGTACCGTTCATTTTTAAAATTGGAATTTGAGGTCTCTTAAGACCCTCTGAGAATATAACGAAGTATACAACGGAGATGAAAGAAATGGATTGTTTCCTTTCTCCAAGATCTCGAAATTCGAGCTAGAAAAATATTCTAAAGGTTATTAAACAGTATAGTCGCTTTTTTCTAATAAGCTCTTTCTAATTAGAGAATCGGTAAAAAAAGGAAAACTACGAACCGCGCGAGCGCGACTTCCTCTCATGTCGGTATCCGCAGCAAAAGAAAATATCGCGTACGTATACGCAACAATCCGACGTGAAACTGTCGATGGAATACGGCTCTTCGCATCCGTAAAAACGAAATTTATTCATCTCCACGGGAAATGGCTTTTTTCCACCAGTCAGTTCTCTAGTATTCCAGCATTGCGCTG
This sequence comes from Oryctes rhinoceros, assembly GCA_020654165.1. NCBI lineage: Eukaryota > Metazoa > Arthropoda > Insecta > Coleoptera > Scarabaeidae > Oryctes > Oryctes rhinoceros. The sequence goes on from JAIOKQ010000974.1 coordinate 256,593, forward strand.
TATGCAGGTACCATGTATACGGTATACGTTCGTTGGGTTACTATCCCACGTTCCATTCGCAGCAGCAAGCCGTATAGAGAACGAGAATAATATGCCATATATTCCGCGCGCTTTGTGGACCGGCCATGATCAATCAAGCTCTATGAAATACATATGTACGTAAATATACGACTTCAACGCAAACAGATAGGTGTACATACATACATCGGGTGCAGGTAGACAGGAATTTCACGTTTCGTACGGTTTACGATCCGTAGTTTGGTTGGTTTGATAGGCTAGCGGCGTACAGGTATTATGCAGCTCAAATGAAATAGATGGATGTAGTTTTGAGCCACCTATACGACGTCTTTCGTTAAACAGATAGAAAAATGCATACTTTCTTCATGAAATGCGGTTTTTTATTTGTTGAATATTATTTTAAAGATGTGGGAAAAAATTGTTGATGGTGGTCGACTCGAACGTTGACATTGACAGGAAAACAAGTTCGGGAAGACCAGCAACAATGATGATTAGAAAGGACAAAGGCGGATGAAATTATTACCTTTTTGCAGAGACTAGACAGATTCGTGTCTTTTCGACTATCGGAGACGCCGCGGAGTCTATATAGTCGCTGCAAAAAAGGAATAATTCCACCTGCCTTTGTCATCTCTAATGATGACGTCCAAGAAAAAAGCAGGATTATGCGATTGCGCTCATGGGAAGCTGTAACTTTTATTTAGAAGGCTTGACCATAATTACCACATCGATGAAAAATACGTAAGCAACATTCCCAAAGAATATAATATGTTGCTTGTTGGCCTTGGTAATTTCTGAAAAATAGTTGCAAGACCGGAGACGTAAGCTAAGACAACGTGCTGAAAATGTTCACCTTCAAATGGGATCAACGTTATTGTGGACTACGAATTATCTTTCGCACGCGCTGGAAACGATACTCAAATAATAAACTTTATTACTCTGAAGAAGGCGAAGAAGTAGGTTGCGAGGTGATTTACAAAAGACAAAAAAAAAGGCTGTTAGTTCGAGTTGCAATTACGAAGTCTAGAAATGTACCATTCGATTGGAGAATGTAATCAAGTCTTTGCTAAGCCTTGTTAACAGGACACAACATGTTCAAAAAGCCTTGACGTTGTCTTAATTAAAATAAACTTTGAATAAAGAACTTCATCGAACGTTATATGGTGGCGACCCATTCTATTGAAATGGGATATTATTTGGCAGAAAGGCATTTGCATGTACTTTGCAAGCAATGGAAGAGGCTGCTATCCGCATGCTTGTTCTTAGAAATCAAGTGGATTATAGACCAGGATCTATCGAGAAGGCTATTAAATCTGGTAAGATACACAAAGCTAATGTAAATCACGTAGCAGTTGAGGAACCACAAAAGCTATAATAGGATTGGTCACAACACACTTCACCAATTCAAGATCAACTGTACTCTCGCTAAAGAGAAGGTATTACAAAGACTGAATAGTCCAATTCCCACAGCTAGTTCATTGATGCATTCTCATTAATTTACTATAAAGCTAATCCAAGTTAAAAACCTTCTATCTATTATAAAGAATATCCTGACATCCGCATAGAACTTAATACGGACGTATGATAACTCACTTCGATGTTCGGTGGTCAACCAATAAGAACAAAAAAAACGAGATCCAGACGCATTTTTTAAATGAGAAATTTCGTTATTGCGTCGACTACATTAGACCTTAATTATCTACGTCCACCTGTTTTTTGTTCGTATTCCTAAAGGCTAACGCATCCCAATTAAAACTGTAATACCGACGTGAAAGACGTACAATTTTAGAATATCTATATACGGCGCCTTTGGTCCTCTCCGCTTCCCCAGCGAAAGGCGAAAGACTCGGGCAAAAAACTAATTATATTTTAGTAATCATTAGGGCAACGCGCCAATACGCGATGTAGACTCAATAAAATCAATCTCGGCTATAGTTTTTAAGCGTAAATTTGATTAATCATCGTTCAGCGTGGACGTTTCGGATGAAAATATTAATTATGGATCCATGTATGTATGTATGTACATGTGCACGGGTAGAAGAAATAGAAGAGGAAGAAGAAATTATGGTGAGATTTCGAATAGATTAAGACCCGAAAAAAATGAGAGCTTGGCTGTCCGTATTAGTTTGGAACATTGCCGCGTTGTGGTATTGATAACAACTTTATTGCACGAAACATTGTATTCAACGCATTTATTGAGTGTTGATTGTAGCGACAGTATTTGCGAAGTGCGCAGATTTGAAGGAACTATGCTCGACGATGGAAGAAGATTCCACCGTTAACAGGACCGATATCCTACCGACTGCCCCATCCCTTCTCCTTTTAGGCAAATTCAATTAAAACTGCGTCTTTTTCTGTTGAACGTGTAACGATAACCTCCAGAGTAATAATTTAATTCGGCATTGTAAAAGTTCTACGATTAGTCTTAATGGTGCAACTCTATCATTACATTCTTTCAGAAAATCTTACAGCAATTAAATCATCAAACTTCTGAACACACAGCATCGTTCGCCAATTAAGATGTAGCGGGTTTCTCGCTCGCGCAAGAGCGTTAGCTCCAACAGCTCAGCTATTTCCCTAAAAGACCTACGCAGCTCATTATTCAATTAACCTGCGGCTTAAGCACGACTCTTCATGTAACGCCTGGGATGTTGGGAATTTCTAGCGTGGAAGGATTTGCGACCGGATAATGCGGCGAAATCATATTTATCAAGATTAGAGGAGGAATATACGTTTAAATTGTTTTAATCTTACTTTATCACGTAGATTAAATTACTTTATTTTACACATCTCATCGATAATACATATATCAGAAAGTTCGAATTTGACTTATAGGCGAAGCCATATCCCTTGAAATTGCCCATTAATACCGCTCCTTTTATCGGCGAACCGAAAACTTATAATTTATAGGCTTTTACAACACCTAGATGACTTGTTAACAAGTCCGTGGATAGAGGTAATACGTTTTAGACGCGTAATTTATTAATTTGTCTTGACAAACGCGCGCGGGTTGTAAAAAGGAAACATAAGTCATCGGCGTAAGATAATGTTTCACAATATTTACGTTAAAGCAGCGGTTCTAAAACAAGATTTCACGTTTTAAAAGATTGCCATTGCCCTCTCTTGTATTGTATATTGCAAATAGACTTTGTAGATTGTATCTTTTGCAAGATTTCATCGATCAGAGAGACATAAGTTAATTCTCATGTCCCAAACTAATTTTCTCGAAATAGAATAAGCTTAACGAGACACATAAACACATAAAAATAGAAATAAATATTTTAGAATCATTTTTATAATAATTGCTAATCGCTGTTCGGAATTGACAAAGTTAAACAAATCATGCGGTTAACCTGTCGATTAACTAACAACGTCTTTTGTTGATTCTCTGTTGATTGAACTATTGTAAGAATCTGCGAGTTCGGCTAGAGAGAGATCGAACGCACTTTGGCGTTTAAGCAGTGGAGCTGTTGCTACTTCCTAATACTACGTCAAATATTTGTTCTTGTAATTCCTGAAGCAATCCGATTAATGTACAATGTTTAAAATTTATTTCATAATCGTCGCTTTGTTGAGATCAATCATATCTTTACGATTGGGCGATACCTTTCAGGTTGCCGCAAACTTCTTTCTCCGAAAGTCGTTGATATCTAGGGCCTTATCCTTTGTTGCCTTTATATTCTTTTTGACCAAAGAGCCCAATACCTTTCGAGCGACTTGAATTCTAGAGCAGTGATCTTTTTAATTGTTTAATTAAATCGTTCCTTTCGCCGCAATTGCAAATACGTTGCGAAACAAAGAATTTTTTGAGAAATTTTGGCTGCTTCTTGTTTGAAATGTCGCTTGAACTTTTTGACAAAATACATTGTTAACCTTCATACCTTTCAATCCTTGATACTTCATAACATTTCTATTAGGAACCTTTTGGACCTTAAAAATCTTTAATTCAGCTTCCTTCTTCATCTTGCCCTCACCAGAAACGCTGATCACTTCACCTTTCTAGCCTTTCTCCTTAAACAAGGCAATAACTTCCTTTGTCCTTACTGCATTAAAGAGTCATTTATTTCAAAACCATCTGAACGATGTTCAAGTCGTCGTTAGCATACGTGAGATTGTTTGTCGGGTTGATTTTTACTTCCCGAGCAATGTTAAACGACTGCTTTTCGTACTTATCGATTTGTTTAATATTTTAAAATTAATTAAAGGCGTCTACTAACAATAATTTGGACACTACATCGTTAATTGATGTTAATTTAACAGCTAATAGAGCAACATAGCAATAATGTGGCACTAGTATCGATTTCTCTTTTTCTAACATCTTCGCCAATATCTAATCGATTTGGAACCACTGTTTACCTTAACAAATACATGCCACAAGCCTCCTATTATCCAAACGAGAAAAGAAATCCATAAATTAATATCGTTACGGCGTTTCATATCCAACGTCTTGTATCGCATTTCGTAAAAAGTGCTTTACGTGCAACACTATTCTAAATCAAGAATTCATGGTCTGTCTCCTCCAAACTCAACTAATCCTCGTCCATCCGTCGGGCGACTTTGACGCCTTCACGTAGTGAACCGGAGACTACTTTACTACACGTAGCGAGGAATTAATAAACGCCGGGGTATTATATTTCACGCTTCCATAAAGACTGTTAGGTGAAGTTTTAATAAACGCCTTGAGACATCACGTTCGCGTAAAATCGACCGTGTCACGGCATTTGATGTATAACTTAATATGCAAGTCCAACGATGAAGTTAAATAAACGCGCATATAAATAAGGTACAAGCCCGTCGGAACAATTTATTTCTTTTCGAAGGGAAAATATTGGATGTTGAAGGATAAATGCTGAAAAATACGTAGCAGCTGTGTATTCTCACAGTAACTGTAATAAGCAATTTCTCGAAAGGTGTATTCCTTAATTTTAACATCATTCTTCGCGTATCGATAATTGAAGATAATATCGACCTGCATTTTTTTACGTTTTACTAACCGAAAGGGCTAAAGGAAACCGAGGCTTTCGACGCCTTCTCTTTTTGAGGATTCTCATGTGTTCGCACGCTATTGTTTTTTTGTTTTTTTTAGGATCATTTGAAGAATACGACGAGTTTTTGTTGACGCTTTTGGTTCCCACCTAATTTGTGTAAAGGCTAGGGTACCTTAAGGATCTGTTTTAGACCCTTTACTATTCTTTATTTACATCTTTCGGTTGTTTTTCTAACATATCATGTGGAGGATACTGTTCAAATGGTGAATCAAGATCTCCAAAATTCCTTTGGCATCGCTAGGCGTCACGATTTGTCCATAAATTGGGAAAAGTGTGCTGTTTAGCGTTCGATTGTGCCAGGAGTCGTTCGTAGCTTCATAGCGATGTAACACGGAAGGGAAATAGCGCTGTGAGGTAGAGAATAGTTGGTTAGCGTTTTATCTCCTCACATTGCTTTCGCCGTAATTAGCATCATTTCTAATTTTATACAGGGTGGCACGAAATTAGAAATGCTTTCACCAAGTAGACTTTTATCTATCGTCACAGCAATAATCATCGAAATAGCTAAAAGAAAACCTTTTCTTTCTACTCTAAGTGCTTTTCGTCCTTTGCAAATAAGTTCCTACTTACACAAATATGCACATATGATAAATTACATCCGCTCTTTTCAATCGACCGTTAGTGTTGCTGCTAGTATTGATGCTGTTGGCGCTGCACCTTAACTAGAAAGGCTCGCGAATTGGAGCAACGCGTTGATGTAACGTTGCTCGATCGAACTACTACATTGTAAATCTGAAACGATTTCGTTAGTGCAAGAGTTGGGGGTGGTGGGCGGTTGAGCGCAGTTGGGGAGCGTGACGAATGGTGTCAGAGTAGAATCGGTAATCAATTGATTGAATCAACACTCAAGCTTCTCCCCGGGAAATGCGATTCTTTATTCTTTCCGTTTTGATGCGCTACGAATGCGGGCAATTATTTCAAACACGTAGATTTTTTTTAAAATTGCGAAACGATCTTTGCTTAATTAAATGGGGGGATTGGTGGCAATATTTTGATCTATTAATTTCTGGAAGATTTATTTGAATTTGAGGGGATACCCAACACGTTAGAAAACGCCCAGAAATAGTAACTCGAAAAATAATGCCAGTTTGTCTTCCCCATGGCATGATGGTATCGCTCACGGCCAAAGGAATGTAGGGAGAGAAAAGACGCAGCACCTACGGACATGTTTCTTCCCACCCCGCGACATCAACTTGTCTCCGTGGGGAACGGTACCCGGTTTTTGTCGTTGCTTTCTAAACGGCAGACATGTATTTCTCAGCAGTAGATGACGCCAAGAAATGTCGTCTCTCGTCGCTCGTCGTTTCGAAGGGAAGTGATATATAAGGCCGGCTAGGCAGAAATAACCTTTTCTTCCCTCATATTGTTTTCGCCGTGAGCGATTAACCTAAATTAGCATTGTTTTTTGATTACGCCCTTATGCTCCTATGAGATCCTATTTATTTTGCATGAACCTTTGGCGATTCATAGGTATGACAATTATTTATTTGTAAGATTTTTGAATTTTTTTCCTTATATATGTCCATCAATTGCTTATTACGAAGGAAAATAAAAGCACATTTCTTATGCTTATTCACATCGAAACCCTTATTCGAAGCCTGAATGAATCTTCACGACCCTGAATAGCCTCCATCGCCATCAACAAAAGATTATTTCACAACCGCTCTTTGGCACCACGAAGAATTCACGTACGCGTGTCCACCCTTTAATGGAATATATTCGTCATTTTGGAAACCCCGTTGGCTTTTTTCCTTCCCCAACCGCATGCATATCCGCATACGGGCAAAATCGACTTAATCCTGTGCGAAAAAGTAAAAGACGGAAGGGAAAGCGTTTCAAGGCAAAAACACCGGCGGGCATAATGCTTTCCGTCTTATCTGCATCTCAAAGGAACGTGGCGCCTGGAAATTTAGACAGAAGTAGAACAAAAAGAAGAAAAAAACCTTCTTCTTCGGGCTAGCTTATTTTTCGCGATTGTTGGAGATATCTTTAGGGGATTTTTTTGTTTTTTTTTTTTCGTTTTGGCTTTGGGTGCGATATCGTCTCGATTAAATATGTTAATACTTGGGAGGCAGTTTTTTGGAATCTGGAAGTTTGTTTAAGATAAGAGGCTGGAAGGTCCTAATTCTGCTTGATTGGTGCAGATAATTTTATAAAGGATTAGTTTTAAGAAAGAAAAAAGAGAGATCCTGATAAATAAGGATTATGTAGTAATATGCTTACAATTATGGGCTAATATGTATTCCCATTTATGGACTAAACAATTTTGAAAGAAACTTAAGCAAGTAGTGTTGTACCGCATCATTTCTAGAGGAACGTCACCAACGTAATTTTCAACTTTCGAAAGTCTCTTAGGTGCGGGACATTTGTGTGATGTTAGACGTTCGAATGAGTTAATCGGTCACATCCAAGAACTGCGTTTCATAGCGAAATAAACACCGATATTGACCGATCGCTTTGCTTCGTCGATGGAATCTGATAGACTCCGGGGGCTTTCTAATGATTGCGATCCCGATGCGATAGGGTTTGCAGATGGTTTTACGTTGTTTCTGAAGAAGATGTTGTCGATGCGATCGACGAGCGTAGATATGCTTGTTGGGGATTTGCCGAGGGGAAGGATTGGTGGAACGGTTAAAAGGTAGTTCGAATATCTTTATAAGCGAACGATTTGAAAATATGCATTTTTCAAGGTTATCTGCTAAAACGACCTCTTGGCATAAAACATCTCTGTCGCGGTAATCAACAAACAGTATTTTTGCTGCATCCTCCACGATACCAATCTTGCATTTTTTTTTTCGCAAGTTCTAATATTTGCAATGTCGAAACATGCTTGCCCAGATTTATGAAGACGTCTTCGTTGGAAGGTAATTTATATATTTTCTTGTTTTTTACGTTCATATCTTTATGTCGCATAAAATGCGTTGAGTTAACTGATTTCAGGTCTAACAATCCCTCAGCTTGACACCGTTACGAGTTTTTGAAGCAACTTTTATTGCTTAGCAATAAAACTTTAGTCAAATTTAAGCAAACAGTGTTTATGAGGAAGAGAATAAGCGACATAAAACCGCCACTAAACTTCTCAGGGGATATCTCGAGAAAACGTTCAACAAGAACCAAGGCGTATATTCAACCGAAAAGATATTTTCCTGTCTGAACACAGCGTGCGAACTGTCTCATGTATTGCAGCGCGATACATACATTACTGGAGTAAACTACGGTAGTGAATCGTCCTGCAGATTTGCACCTCTGGCGTCTCGCAGCGCTGGAGGCAAATGACTCGACGGAAGCCCCCGTTTAATTTACGACCGCATCGATAACTCAACCTCGTCGCGTATAACGCCGCGTCGTGCCGTATGTACACAGATATGCATCTATATATCGATATGTTAACGGGAAAATATGGACGCGAAATATAATTCGTAAAGTGAGGATTTGATGAAACGATATTGCTCAACTTACGTTGATTTTTACCAACCCAAGATAAAGATATTTTCCAAAATATTCGAGGTTGACGGAGAATTCGACGTATAAGAATTACTAGAAACTAAATTGCAAAACGTATCACCCGAAATACGTTAATATCTTTCCGTCTCAACTTCTACAACGAATAAATCGTAAAACCGCAAGCCAACGGTCTAAAACTTCGTACAAATATACATTGCAGCTGATAATAGCAGGATCCGCCGTATAATCGTTGCAAAATGTATGTTGGCCATTATCTTGTAATCTTCAACTTTGTTCCGTTGTATCGGAGCTGCATTAACGTATGCAGCTCTTTGGGAAATTAATGTCTTCCTATTTCCAGGCGAAAAACACAAATGTGGAAGCTATTTTACAGATAAAACAAGAAATGGCCGGTCTGCTTATTATTTTTTTCTTTTGGATTCAATCTGGTGAAGAGCTCTCGTATTTTCTGGCGGAATATTTACACGTATTTTTAATTTAAAGTTTTCAGACTATGGTTGACTGTGACGTTTCCCTCCTTTAAAAAGGGACTTAGTTGAATTTGACAAAAGAAAGCATTTCTGTGTTAGGCTGAAAAGTCTCCCTACGTGACCCTCGTAGTTTTATAGATTTCACCTATTTACATATAATAAACTATCTCTCTCCAACCAATAAATCAGCTGGCCTTCTTCGTAATGGCGTTAATCTCGTTAACTATAGCACGATGGTATACCATGTTACCACCAGGGGAGAACTTGCATCTTCACCCACACAAACAACATATTTACTAGGTCAGGCGCGAGACGGTAGTCCATACACCTGTCCCTAAGCGTGAGCCGCATATAAATCAGCGATAAATAAAATATTTGGCGGGCGCGGAGAAGCTGCAATACGCTCGAGAGGAAATGGAAAACGGATAGTCAAGGAAATCGGTCGGAACCCAGAGGTCGAACTCCCCGAACGCATTAATAAAAACACATCTTCCGCTGCAGGGAGATGCGGATGATGATAGAGCGCTACACGGCTATAAGTCGACGTTAGGGGATCATTTTTATCACCGCCTGAAGAGATTATTTGTTCTTCGGAAGGCGTTTTTCGTATAGCTTACGTCAAAAGGATAAATATGTACGTACAACATCGTACTCGAGCTATAAATTTACGAGATCCATTCCGTATAATGCTGATAAATATTGATGTTTATCTGTCGGAGTATCAGAGGTGATATCTCTTGATATATGTTATATTGTCAGTGGGAATAACAGTGAAAATCTTGTGTAGAACGCGAAGCTTCTTTTCAAATATACAGATTTCGCCGACAATCATAAATTCTTCATTTGCGTTCGCAAAAAACAATACGCTCTCAATATTCATTTAGGTATTCGACGCTTGCAAATTTCTCGTTCATCTAACTCAACGGCCTTTCCGTATACCGAGAATATCTTATATCAAGATATTTATATTCGTATAGACCTCGGAGGAGGCATTTTCTCCATTTCAACGTCCTTGCCTCGGGGTAGGCACACGATCCTCCACTTACTTTATTTACACTGGGTGGCCATTTCGCTTTTGTCAGGACGAAGTGCTCTTCAATTTGAATGGCGAACACTTTCGCTTCAGGGAAAGTCGGTCCAAAACGGCGACTCGGTGCGTCCCAGAGGTAATGTTCAGAATAGCATGGACTCCTTAGTTAATTTGAAGATGGTGTGGCGCAGTGCTTTCTTTTAATTTTGAACCTGGTTAAATATAAAAATATATAAAAACACAAAGAGATTGCCAAAGAAATAAGATTTAATTAATTCTTTTTTTTTTATTTAAAGAGTAGGTAGATTATTCCCTTTTGATGGTAATCATGTAATAACTGCAACTTTACAATCATCATGTTCTTCCCCAATAAAAAGAAAAGGATTTCATAACGTTCGCTCGTAACACCTCATTACCGTTCCAAAAAATAATTTTGGAACTGCGGACCGAGAAGAATAACTTTTCGCCAAGCTCACCTCATCAAACAGTCGCTTATTCGAGAGCTGAATGACTGCGTCGTCTGTAATATACGATAATTACAATCCAACCCTGCGCTCTGGTGGAGACGACCATGCTCTCGTAGGATTTTTGAAGCGTTAACAGCGATGCTGTGTATACAAATTGTTAACTGGAAGCTTAGCCGTTAAGAGTATTGAAAATCTCTTGGTTCTTAATGTTACGGATAAAAGGATTTATTAGTAGTCTATTCGTTTTTCAACATAGTATCCTTTAACATCGGCACATTTTAGTTCATTGATGGAATTTTACCATGGCACCCATGCATTGCCTTGTTGAATCAGAATTCTCTCCTTCGCGAAATGTGGATGTTTTTCTTTCACGGCATTGTCGAGTCAAGATAGTCATCGTGGCGTTGGACTTGTTTACACCCGGTTGCCAATGAAGAAACTCTTTCTTGGTCTGTTCTTTGGTCTCTGTTGCGCTGAGTGATGAATTGTGAGCAAAGGTGGGACCTACCTTGCTGAAAGCGTCCTTATGTGCAAAATAGCTAAAGTGTTACCCACCTGATCAATTGATATGTCCATAGCCTCATTAATCTCGCGAACTTCCAATCTCCAATTATTCATCACGATAATTTTTTTTCAATTATTTCTGATATGACGACCTCATTTGGACGGGCTAAAGCTTCTTCATCAAAAATGCTCGTATGGTCCCGATTAAATTCGATCGTCCAATATTTAATGGTCGATAACGAGAGCACCCATAAATTTCAAACTTCTGAAACAGGGCTCAAAAAACAACTGAAAAGTCTTTGGTTCAAATGAAATTGGCGATATACTTGACTTGAATATTTTGACAATGTAAATTTAATACATCACGAAGTAAAGATTATTATTATTATTCTTAGCACTTGGTAAATGGCTAAGCTTTGCGCTAATAATCTGTATGTACCTTCTACGAGATCGCAAAGTACGATCTCTCGGTGACTGAGTACGGGTTGACAGGTTTTATTAAAGAGAATATTTCACAAGCGAAATATCTTTGCGGTAAATGACTCTCAGTCAACATTCCCGACTGCGGCGACTGACAAATTTCTTTGGCCATGATATATCGGGGTGGATGTTTTGTCAGTTTATACACCTATTTAATTTAACTGCTGGAAAGTTTTACGATGTATTCCTAAAATAGAGCAACTTTCGACGAAATCCGTAAAGTAAACCAAGAAGCGCACGTTCCCGATGGTAATTCGTGATTAATTTGATTAGGTATGTTAACGATGCTGGAAATATGAAGTGGGTTACCCTTTCAGTTAATTACATGTAGAATTGACTACGACTGCTTACAATGCATTGATTTTAACTTGCTAGAGGTCCTTCAAAGAGTTCTCGAGATTTTGTTAATTTTTTGATCACAATTTATGCCGTTTGGATTATTTAGCAGTCGTTAGTTTTTCTTTTGTTAGCGCTTGTTCTTAATCGATTTTGATTGATCGATTACACCAGAGAGCAAATGAACTTCTTTATTTGTATTCCGAACAAAACGGTTAGCTTTCAATCAATTCGAGGATGCTGGATTCGGGTTAATTCGTTAAATACATCTCACAAATAAAATTATTACTTTTAACTTGGAAAAAAAGAAGCATCATAACAACGAATTAAACAAAAACCTTCCGCATACTACGTAAGCGTATCCCTTCCTTGATTTAATAAATCATCATCGCGCGCTCTTTTTACCGCTTTATCCGAAGCAATTCGCCCATAATTCGCTCCCTCCGAAACTAATGCGTAATTCGCACGTTTTCTATGTCGGCTGCGAACAACACGTCAACAGCAGGATGGGTGAAAACTTCCGAAAGTGCCCGAATCCATTACCCAAATAGAATAAACAAACGCGTACTTTCTCACGTACACATACGAAGATGAACTTTTCTTTATTTGCGCTGTCATTTCGCGTGTTTTTTTTTTTTGTTTTTTTTCGGAAAAACTTCCCGCCTATATACAATTCCCGGCCGTAAATCAAATAGGCCGTCTTCGCCCGTGTTCCGGACGAGGCAGCGACGTGTAAATCAAGAACGGGGCGCCTGGACAAAAGAACGACGAGAAAAAGGAGATCGGACTATTCGAAAGCGTCTATCGATATAAATTAAGGTTGAGGAATACTTGGCGTTAGATAAATCAAGACGAGGTTGCCGTTTCGCGGATGAGATTCCGTTATGTTCGAAGGTGTATCGGTGCAGAAAGCAAATATGTTAAGATCACGATGTAGTAGTTCTTTATTTATCGCGCGTGAGATAGAATAGAGGATGCTATTAGTAGAAATGGAGAATGGAATATTTTCTGTCGGATTGAGATTTATTGATATTGGTGCATATTACATCAAAGGGCTTTTCGAATAGACGTGTATTGGACAACTTTAGAAAAGAATTTCAAAATCGTTCAATTCCTTCCTCGTGAGACAAAATTAAACAAAGAACTTAAAGCGGAGAAACCATTAACATGAGATGAATCTTTTCATGCTATTCCTTATGAGACATCCACAAAAAAAATACACTGCATGTAAATTTTAAGAATTAATAAATGAACCACAAAGGAAATCAACGTTTTTCCTTTGTTATCCTATTTCTTTGTTATTTAAGAAAAATAACATAGCTTCATTGTATGATATCAACAGAAATATATGTGCCACTCTCCCATTGTATTGTTTGGAGTAAAAGAAGAATAGTGGCTGCCATACCTAATGGCTTTCTACAAAACAATGTTGCCGAAGAAGTAGATTTTCGTGTAAAGAACTAAGAATGGCGAATAAAATTGGAACTCCTATTGAGCAGATGCAAAATTTCCTCTGGACGAAACAGATGGGTTTCAATTTAGAACCTGTCCATTATCAAACAAGGTGCCACGAAGATGCGGCGAGCTGTGCGGTAAAAAGCGAGCGTCCCAATGCCGTGTAATATTAAAATCAATACGCCGAACCTTTCGCCGGCGGGCCGGAGATAAACAGGAAATGTGGCCAAGACGTTCGTATTCATTAAAAACAAATAAACGTCTCTCGGTAGGCCGTGCAAGCACCAGCACAGGCATTACTTCGTCCCTCAAAAAAGGGCTTAATATTTTATTAACTATCGTCGTATATTACCTTCGCGTAGCATTCTGCTCGTTTTTGTTGATATTATTAAGGCGGTGTTCTTTCTTCGACTTTATGCCATAATTTAATTAGACGTTGACAATATTCCTTTACCAAGCTGTTTTCTTTCCTTTTGTACGTTTATTCACTGAAATTTGATCTGGTAAATTTTTTTTGAATTTTCAGGCACGAACGCGAAATTATTGACGTTCACATTAATTTACGACGGTACTGGAATGTCTTTAAAAGAAGTTATATTGAACGCAGATGTGGGTACTCTTTTCAGTTCTTTTTCTGAACGAAGTAAAGTGCTTGCAAACAGTGTTTCGCTGATGAGTTCAGCACTATTAAATCTCCTATATCGTGTTAATTCTTCGCTCCTTCAACTTGACTTTCATCTTTAGAATGACGAAACTGTCGTAGCAAGCCAAAAACTAACTTGCAATGAAAGTGAAATAGAGGGTGTCGCTTTACGATGGTGAATCAGTAATTAGCGATCCTAAACAAAGGAAGGCATTTGTTTTTCATGTCGGCAACCCTTGATAAACGCAATTGACAAAATAACCGCTTCATTTTCGAAGAGATAAAGCGGATATAGGAATATATACTAAGCAGCTTGTTTAATTCACATAGACGCTGCAATGCAACACAATAAGTCCACATTCGAAGAAGAAGCCACTGTATTTTCTGCAGCGTAATGAAGGTGTTCACGCTTCGTCTGCTTCAATCGCAGAAATAATGAAGTACATTTCGAACTGCCGCTCGCTCCGACTTCTTCCTTTTTTCCGACCAGAAAGTTTCGCTTATTGGAAAGAAAATTAAGTCGAATTGAAACTACGCATTCGTTTTCAAAGGATTGGCATGACTTAGATAGTGGTAAAGCTTCAAGAAGATTATCACTCTCGTATCTTACTGAAAAGTTTCAGGAGACTTCCCCACTCCTTTTCTTTTTGGCGTTGGCCACCTCAAATTCAAGTCGTCCACAACCACATAAGAGTCTCTGGAAATTATGGAGAATTCCAACCATGAGTGCGAATACGAGATCAGCAGCGTCTGGAGATCAGCAATAAATAAGTTGGACAGTGAATAAGTTTATTCATCGTAAACGTTGATGCAAGTACAAGCATATCGCTTTAAGAAAGGAAAGAACCAAACCCAATCTGTTGAGTTATTGAAATATGACGAGGAAAGGGAGACAACAACGTCACTCTTATCACTCGGCAGGGCTTACAAACGAAGACGAAATTTCAATCCAGACCAGGCAACATTACTTACCTACTACTACTATTAGTCGGGGCGCATTCAGCAGAAAAAACGGAAGTAACAAAAAGTTTTTCCCGTCGCCAAATCCGCCATTATATCCCCTCGAAAACGCTTCCGGTTTCGTCGACGACTAGTAGACGAGATGATTTGGATTTAAACTTTATACGAAGTTCCGGCTGGCGCTGGCGCTGGCGATGGTGTTGGCTTTAAAAAGTATTACACTCGAGTTCACTTATTCGTTTGCGTTTCAATTTAGATCAGCGTTGCCTAGAACAACCCACCACCTTTAGATCTATTCCAAGAGACGACTAGGAAATTCGAAAAGAGGAGGAAGGCAAGAGACGAGAAATCGGAGAACTTGCAAAAAGTGCAGTGTTAGAAGGAAACGTGAGAGTCTTCCTATATGGTGGTTTAAAAAAATCTCCGGGAGAGTGGTTTCGATTGTTTCGAAGTAGTTAAGTCCATATATAGTATTTAGCTCCACCATTCTGCGTATTGTGGAACTGGCAACATTGTAATCAATTAATACATACATTGGTCTATTTAACAAAATAACAAAAATAGCCTTAATAGCAACTTCTTAACACATCTTTTTGATTAAATAATTTATCGTTCTGTCTTTAAAAAAAATAAGATAAATTTTATTTACAACAGCTCCTACTCAATCCTTACAGTAACAGACAGTAATACCTCTTATATCCATCTCGAACTATCTCCATTAATAATAGTAAGGCATTAATCGCCGTTGGAATATCATCGAATATGTTGCATATCCATTGAGGAAGAGACATTTACGGATCGTCCGGCGCACATAACCCAGACGCGAGCATTTAGTTGTCAAGCGCTGGCACGCTTTAGATTTTGAGGGATTACGCCAAGCCATACCTTACGTGCCATCATATTGCGGCCTTCCAGCAAGGTGGGAGATTGTTTCGTGGCTGTCGTCTAATATATCAACGCAAAGCCCAATTTATGGTCAACGTGCGACGAAGATGTCAACGGACTTAAAACGCCGGGATCAGAAACAAGAGACGCAAGAAAGTATTATGTAAATACAACGTAGAATAAGAGGAAGAGGAAAGGAAAATCGAAAAGAATTTGTTTTTATGGTGTAGAAGATTGTTTATTCTTTGATAATTAATTTATAAAATAAATATAAAGACTCCTTGCATCTAGCCGCTAAGATTATCACAATCGTTAAAAGTCGCTCCGTATTAGCCTCTGAAACTCCTAATGGAGCTCTGGCCGACTGTTTTTAAGTGTTTTCATCTCCGACGTCGTCGCAAACTTTTGTTCAAGTTTAAGTCCCACGTAGACGATCTTACAATATGAACTAGCCCAGCATGCCATGAGTTTCTATCTTCGTATATAACGAACATAACGAGGCAAAAACGTCTTACGAGCATTAACATTTATTATTTTTCGGGCGCGCTCCTTTATTCCGCGCACAACAAGATGTATTATTCAAGAATAACGCGCGATGACGTCTTTTCTTCGATTTTCCATGCAACAAAGCGTTAGCACTTAAATAGCTCTGTTCTTCTTATGTTCCTTGTTACATCTTCTCAACACAAATACATAGATAGTATACGTACATCTTTTTGTGCGTGGTAGCCGTAGGGGAGACGATATAAGTACAAGATGAAGGGATTCGTCTTCTCACATATCTGCATAAGGATACGCGGGGAGCAGTAATTTAGCACGTGACGTCGTTGCTTTCGAGTACCGGGAAATAAATGATTTAATTAAACACGTTTTATTTGAAGAGCTCTCGAGTTGCTCGAAAGATCCGCACATCAAATTTAGAAGCACCGGGGAACGTCATGTTCGTAGATTATTCACGAGATGGATGGTTCGGTAATTTTGAGGTACGAAATGAAGTAATCTAATCTTAGCGTTCGTTCTTACGAATTTACGAATTTACGTACAATTGGAGGATGCGATTACCGGGTGTTATTGGATCTCTTTCGTTTAATACTAACAAGTAAAC
Organism: Oryctes rhinoceros; assembly: GCA_020654165.1. Taxonomy (NCBI): domain Eukaryota; kingdom Metazoa; phylum Arthropoda; class Insecta; order Coleoptera; family Scarabaeidae; genus Oryctes; species Oryctes rhinoceros. Next base: position 273,456 of record JAIOKQ010000974.1, read on the forward strand.
AGCGGCGATCCGAAAATTTAGATTTCGATGAAATTCGAGGTGGCATATGGAATCTCCGATCCCCCCCCTTTAATAAAAAATAAACAACATAGGATCGGGTAAACAAAAAGCGATAGTTTTCGAATTAGTTAGCGACCATCTTAATGGATTCACACTGGATAAAAGATGATCAATACCTTCTTCTTTTCCCATCGGCAATTGTTCGCAATCACTGTAATTACATAACACTTCGTTCTTCTAAATAGAGGTGATTTATTTCCTACTTACAAGCCGTTCAATTACTGAAACAGCTTCCAATCTTCCTTTATCTCAGCCATGACAGCCCGTTAAGTATCAAGCGCTGCTATTTTTTCTCGCGTTTTCGTTGTGTTTGGTATTTCGATCTTTAGCAAGTAGCTGTCTACAACGGTATTCGTCATGCCATTGTTTTCAGAGGCGCCATATTCGGTAAACACGATTTGCCGTAAACGTCTGTAAGGTGTTGTTGTGTTGTAATTATATATGGAATTCGTATAAGAGGCTCCGAAGTATTTGCGTCTGTGTGTAATACAATAGGTGATCTTGAACGCTGTAGATTGTTTTATTTTCGTTTTGAGCCAATGTTTTTCCAGGAATTTATTTTTTTTAAGAATCCATTTACCTCGATGAAAAAACGTTATACGTACATGTTAAACAATAGAAATAAGGGCTTTTCTAATTGGCTTTCCATTGACCGGCGTTACAATTTAATCACTGCGCCAAACAAACGCACACATATATCTCCCGCCGGATACGACCGCCAAAGTTAACACTTGCAGTTCATTTTCAGTTCGTTCGTCTATTAGGATCCTAATGTAATTTGCGTCGGGGATTGCAGCAAAGCGTTGCCCGACTTTTAATTCGGATCGGCTCGATTCGCTTTGTTCAACGTCATTCGGTGCGAGTTAGCTTAATTCCGCTTTCATCGGGTGCAGGCCCGAATTTGCGTAATTGCGAAAATAAAATCCTAGCGAATCAACGACGCGACCCACTGGGTCTGGGTTCGGGCCATTTGCGAGCTAAAATACTAGTCAAAAAACGCTAAGAATTTATGGTTCGAAAAGAAAAAAAAAACGAATGGGATTTAGTAGAGAACTGGCGCGGCCACCGAAAAAGAAGGAGGAAAAGAAGGGTTCTTTTTAATGCTGGTCTTTTTATTGTATATCTGGTAGCTTGGTAGAAATTTTATTGTAAAGGATAAATTCCGAGATTGGATCTGTCCGTGCAAGTCAAAAAAAATGAATTCTTGGTATGTTCATAGATAATGATAATATTTTATTCACCATTCGCTCGGAAATGTTGATATTGCAACCTTTGAACCATGCAACCTTTTCCTCCTTTCCGGCGCTTTCGAATGTGCCAACAGTCAGCTTGAAAAATGTCTTTTCTATTTCAACGTTTGACTAAATCTAATTTTTTTTTTAGATTAGCTTAATCCTTAAATTAAGAATCCTTCATGATCCTTCATATTATTCTTTATTATCTGTAGCGACAATTAGATCCCTGTCGAAATATTATTAACTAAATTTCAAAGATAAAGAAAACTAACTCAAAAGTCCCAAAATAAAGGAAGCAAAAAATAGAGACTGAATATTCACTCAAGCAAGACCATCAAAACAAAAACTCAGAAGCCCATTCGCTGATACAACCTTAGCAACCTGTTATTGCGGATTGATTAATTACTTGCCATAGCGAAGAGATACGTTGACGTAGTAGACGACTCGCGGAACCGGTGTGAAGGACAGCGGCGCCCTCTGTCGTGGACGCGTTGCGTAGATACACGCCGAATAAAATTAATCACTGTGAAGCCTCCATAGATAACGCGTTCGATTTTATCGCCGTCTCTCGGAAAAAGATGTTGATTAATTAAGCGTTTGGAGTAGATTCGCGAACAGCGATAGAAGAAACTATACAGGGTTAACAATTTTGGCAAATTTAAACCTACGCCTTATCTTCAATTAAATAATTTTTTGGGCATCTTAATGCGTATTTATGTCTTCGTTGGTGCGTTAAAATCATTACATTTTCAAATTTGCTAACCTAAAGGTTCCCTAAAGTAATCCCGCCAAAACTAACGTTATCCATTAGTTTCTCCCAGCCGATAGACTCCTCCCATAACGCTAATTTACACGATCGCTTCAACTTCAACAGCGCACAATTCCACGAACTATTTCCCGGAAAAGGTATTTAAAATTCAGTTATATCGCGTACCACCCTTTCGTTACATTCCCACCTTCACAGCGGCCCGGTTAAAGCTCTCATTCATAGTTGGCGCTGCGTTCCCTTCTAAAAGCTGCGTTGTCAAAGCGGATGCAAATTTAATAAAATCCCGCTCATCCCCGACGCACGCTACATAGAACTATAAAAACTTTCCCGCGGTCGCTCGACGGGAAGCTCATCCTCTTAAAAAAAAATCGTTGGAATTGTAAATGCCAGGTGCGGAGATGACGTGAAAGACGCAGGGAAAGAAAAATAAGCGGAAAAGAAAAGAAGCTGTAAAGGAAGCGTTTGCGCGTGAAAGAATTTCCATAAGAACAATAGGGGGGGGGGAGCTACCTTAAGTAAAGGATGGTTCACTGATCCGTAACTGTTTCGCTCCGCTAACCCGTAACAAGTCCTATATAAATCCTACCGGAACGAATTAGGGCTGCAGCAATAGCCCCGAAGATATCCTACGATAGCGAGAATATAACGTCGGCAGAAGCTGCGGTTCCAGCCCGGAAACCGAGGGTATAGCGTTATTGATGATCGCGGAAACTTCTGCAGGGAGCATATCAAGAAGAAGACGAGAGAATTTAGTAAGCTACGACAAAGACTAGTAAGACTTATTTGTTTTTCATCCTTTTCACTTTAGATATTTCTCTTATCCAAAGAGCCATTTCCATATCTCAACGCAATCATTATTTTAAGAGATTTTAAACAAAATTTACTAAAAGTTTGAAAGATAGATGACATAGCAACGGCATAAACTTGAAATTCTGAAAAACCGCATAAAAGAGTTAAAGGTTAATGATCCAAAACATATATGACCAATCTCCAAAATGTTACCCGTTACGAATTTGCTGCAATCTTTAGGAATCATTGTTCAGCGGCAGAAGATGAATGGTCGAAGCCTCTATTAACCTTCGAGGGGCGATTGATTTTCGATACTAAGGTCTTCGTGCCAAGTGGGTTAATGGAAAATTTCTCGTTCCCATTCTTACGTCGAGGTGTTCGTATACAGGGAGTAAAGGAAGTTTTTCCTTCAATACGTGAGGATCGGTGATAAATGCGATCGGGAGAATGAAACACGTTCCCATCGGAAAGATTTACGTTTTAAAGTTTTCGCGTTGGGCTTTATAAATTAACAATTTTCTTTGCTTTTTAACATAGCTTTAGATCCTTTTTCGGCAATAAGAGGAAAACTTTAATTACGTCCAGCCTATACAGGGTGACCCGTTTCCGTTGCGATCGCAAGCTACAGGCTAAACGGAGAAAGTAGCATAGGCGCTTCGTCTCCTTTTTTTGGATGTAACGTTAGCGTTGTAATGAAATCTCGATTAAGGTGATTTGGTTTCGATTAACTAATGATTTTTGAAATTTGGCCAATTTCTATTGGTTGAGGAAGAACTAGTTATGTTAATATAAAATATCCGCCATTTTTCATGTAAAATACAGTGATTATTTGTCATGCTTTAATATTTTCGTCAACTTTAGTTTTTTTTCAATGGAGCACCCTGTATATTTTAATGACATTACCTATCCCAATACAGTTTCTATATAACATCAACTTTATTGTAAATAACAAAGCTAAAGCGATATCTTTCTCCGTTCAACATGCAATCCACAATCTCTACGAAAATCCGTCGCCCTGTATACGATATATTTACTGAATGTGCGAACACAAGCTTATTCGCCGCAGTAGATCATCTCTAATTGGTTAAGATCGGGCACACATTATCGGGCAACCACAAACGCGCGACATGTACATATCCACATACACACAACTCAAACATCATAAATCAGGCCGTCCTAGCACTGGACCGCAATTAGTTCTTGAATATAAATAGTAAATTCTACACGCTCGCTTGTTAATTTTCCATCTAATGACGAGTTTAATCTTGATTGTTTACGATCTTCGCGTTCTGCGGGTCTTGAAGCTTCATCCTATCTCGTGAGATGGTCGAAATTATTTGCGAAGAAATGTATCTTTTATTTGTATTAAAAGCAAGTAGCTTAAGGATAATGATTTTGCTTGGCTTTGTAAAACGATACATGAGGCTTCGTTTTTATATTCCTGATGTAAGTTTGAAATAAAGAGATTAAATAACATGGCTTAAACTCGGAACACGTTTAATTTTAAACGATTCTAGCCGTGAAAGCCCGCATTATTATTATTCTACGTATTTCAGAAGAATTTAAGGGTAACGTATGTTGGCTCTCTTGAACTCAGATTTTAATATTTAGAAATTTGACGATGTAACAAACTATTTTAAGATGGAGACTGTGCCTTTTGATCAAACGGAGATTTGTTGGAGTTTTGGTGTTAGAAAGATGCCAGACAATCATGAAATATATGTAGATAGGTAAATAGATGTGATCCAGCACATTTAAGTGCATCTCTTTATTTTCAAACACCTCTCGAAAGAATTTCGCAGATTCCCCAACATTTCCATTTAATCACCGTTTAATACCTAGTCAAATAAATGAGATGCAAAAGTCGCGTTAACCAAAGCGGAGGGATTTTTCCCGGATTTTTAAACTTCGCCGCTCAATCAAAATGACAGATGGAAGGGTGACAGATGGCCCAATGGAATAAACAAACAAACAAACGAAAAACAAACAAACGAACTCCGCGACAACAAAAACGACGCGCCCCGCTATGACGAACGACCCGAATTATTGCAGTTTAGGGTGCCACGACTGATCTAAAAAAAAAAAGCAACAACATAAAAAGTAACCTAAAAAAATAAGCGAAAAATAACATGGAGTAAGCGGTGGATGGAGCGAGAAGGGATGAAGGTCGTTAATCGTGCCAAACTATTCATATTTCGTTCAAATAATCGATTGATAAAGCTTTTTGGTACAGAATGGATGCATTTTAATTATTTAAATTAGAATTTCCGGATAGTGGAAGCGTGTATGGGTTGTCAAAAATAATTAATAATTATTAAACGAGGTTTATACTCAAAAATAGTCAATCTGTAGAGTGGAAATCATATCATGCTTTTAATATTATTGATAACGATGACGTCGTTCGGTGAGAACGAGCAACTATCGTCCACGGACGATAAATTTTCCAAACTTTCGTGTAAATTCGCCAACGATCGACAGAATACACAAAAATTAGCTCGGTACGACAGTTTAAAGCTCGTAACGCCTCCACCTCCAAATGTTAACGCGTAACTATGCTTCTTTCTATATCTATCTCCACGCCTTCTCTATTATCACAATGATTATGAACTCACCAGAGGAAAGGCATCTTCCCCAATGACGAGCCTCCCATGGAACGGCTGTAAGCAATTGTACGTTTACTTCTCTTCTTTCTCTTATCCCTTCTGTGTAACATCTCAAAAATATATTAAAAGGGCATCTAAAATAGACTGAATTTTTCAGGAAGAATAGAGCTGCATGTAATAAGGATGCATCTTCATTTTTTAATATCTTTGTATTTTCATGACATTTTCAGTTTCATATCCTCAACATCGTAAATCCTAATTTCAGACGTCTTTCATAGAATCTAAGATCTGCCTCAGCCCGCAGTGGCAACCAGGATGCTCAAGCAGCGAATATTCAATAGACTCCGTATCTGATGCACCTGAGGCGGAATCCCTGCCGCATCGGCAACGTCGAATAATATTAGCCAATGTATCTCTAACGACAAGTGTCCTAGACATGTTCATTTGATGCCGTCTGATCCTCCCGAATTTACGTTTATTTGAAATCGTAGACGTCTGATGCTTTCTGGAGTATATCTTACGAGCGAATCTTCTCAGTTCTAGCTTGCTTTCCGCTGGGATGTTTCTCTTTCCTTTTATTTCGTACCGAGAAACAAATAAATTTCTGTCTGGTATAGTACGAAGAAGTTTTTCGGGGTATAATAAGTACAGGATGCTCCCGAGGTGGTTTCGTCTTTCTGTTTTATGGATTCGTTTTAGAGAAAACCGTTTTAAATAAAAATTATTGAGATCGAAGTGGGGTAAAAATTAAAAATTTTATCGACTCTACAGAGTGTCCGGGAAGTAGATTAAATTAATTCATCATTTTAAATGGAACATCCCCCATATAAAATAAATATCTTAATATTTCTAGAACATCTATAATATCTACACTATGTGTCGGGATATTAACAATATCTTTCCCTTACTCCGTAAGAATTGTCTTTTTTTAATATTTCGATATATTTGCACATATTTCAAACACTTTTTTTTGGGAACATCGCTTTAATATATAATTCTCAAGTAAAGAACAAAAAAGCGAAAGAAAAATATGAAAAAGTAGCCAAATCATATTTCACTAAACGACGATCTTGAGAAGAAGGCGATCTTAAGAAGTTGACCAGAATTCTCCCACCCCGTCGAAAATCGAAAGATGCATCAAGTCCTATTAAATCGAGCCTCAAAATCGTCTTCCATCCTTTGCGAGTAATCCGAATTGAACAGAAGAAAGAAGAATATAACAGATCTGCTTACGAAAACACATCGAACTATTTCTTCTTTAGAAGAATGAAGTTGGCGTTCCAGTTAGCGCGATTGTTATCACGACAACCACCTAATACGCGATTGTTTACACGCTGAAATTTTCGTAATTGAAAGATATTGAATTTTACGAGCTCGACGACGTTGAAAAAGTAATTCTTCAAAATGCATTTGATAGAAATCGCTTCATGTAGCTAATTCATAATAAATAAATAAATTCCAGCCGGCTAAAGTTAATATTAACAATCTGTATACAAAGGAGAATTATAGGTTTAATCGAATGTTGAGATTGATTGTGTGATAGATCCGTTATTGATTGAAAAAAAAGGAATTTTCCGATGATATATCACGTTTCATATGTTTCATGCGACGTGATACAATTGATGGCGCTTCGAACGTTGCACATCTGTTTTCTATAAATATTTAAAAGTAAAAAAAGAAAAAAGAAAGAACCATAACGAGTGAACAATATTAGGGATTAAATCCAGAAATAGGATTCCTAATACAGGGTGTCTATGGAAATCGTAAGTGATCGTTTAACTTGTTCGTTTATTGGAATAATAACGTAGGCTACCACGGCCAGAGTGAGAGTCGTTTAGTTTTAGCTGGTTTGTGTATTGTCGACTGACTTTGGTAGTAATGATAGTGTTGTTGATTTCTCTCAAAATTACACCGACCAAAAATAGAAAAATACTGTTGATGAAATGTTTTCTTCGCGGTGGTCGCTGAGTCTTATAGTTTGTTTCACGTAAAGAACAAAGTATTGCTTTTATAGAGATAGTATTGAAGGTTGCTTGGTTATTCGCGTCATCTTCTACCTTTCGAACTAAATGCACACAGCTTAGCGCTTTGCTAGCTTCTTTCTGCACTGGACACATTCATCGTTTTTGTAAATACGTAAAGTTATTAAAAATCACCTGTTTTTCTTTCTTTATCGAACAGCTTCCGCCTTAGTAGCTTCCCTTTCATATCGTAAATTAATTATTGTACAATATTTACAACAGATGGCATCGTTAAAAGTTGCAAGAAATTTATATAAATCAGTGAAAGAAGGCTATACTTCGAACTCATTGTGAAACCGACTATAGCATAAATCTTGTCGGTTCGAAATTGCTCGTGCACAACGGAAATTTACTTTCGCCTAATTTTCTCCGCAACGAAGTTAGATACTCTTCTGAAAATATTTTCTAAATGTTCGAACATCTTTGAAGTATACCCTTTCCCTAAACGAAGTTAAGGTTTTATCGCGTACAATACACATCCAACAATACCGTTATCGAAATAAATTTCACTTCGTCCTCTCCGTACAGGTTTTCAACGCGAAAGCCCTCTAAATTAACTTTAAATTAACTTAATTACCCGGCATTATCTCGATAGCTTACAATACCCGCGAGTCCTTACAAAAACAACGGCCAACTCGATGGTACTTGCGGATCTTACAAAAACAATAACCTAACCACGTCATAACTGAACGGTGTAGTAGCGTCATATACATAGTTGAAAGCGCTAGAGAAGCGAAATTTATTATTTTATAGGGTGAACGGTATCGCAGCCGACGGCTCTCAGCTCCAAAACTGCGGTCGTCTAACAGCGTTTTGTTTACTCCCTTTTCTCCCGTTTTCGTATTTCGTTCCTTCCATAAACGCTGATGAAATTTTCATCGGGCACGTTGTTAATCCGCTTGTACAGGTTGGTACACCGATCGTCATATTTATGGGAACGATTGCAATGGATCAGCGGCGTTGCCAATCCACGGATATGAAATTCCCGGGTGGATTATCACCAATAAAGACCGATTTGTTTTATTTTTCAATATAATATATGAATGCGCGCGTCGCTGTGTTGATCTCGTTCACGTGAATATAGCGATCTCCTCCCCGTTCTTCTCATCGACTAACTGGTTTGTGTTCATTCCATTTCATTTACTTATGATAAGTCGAAATAGAAGTGACGTGACCTCTCAATCAACCAATAATGCTAATCGCTTAAATTTACACGATAAGGCCAACTGTTATCAAATATACGACCATCAGTGTACATAAGGTATATATATGCGTATGATATCGCCTATCCCCACGTCGTACAAAAGCGAAATATTCGGGAGAGCGGAGGGTAACGTTGGGGGCTAAGTACGAAATTTTCTCCAAGGTCGACGCGACTCGTTGCTCGACCTGTCAATTTGGGAATCGCCGGGAAAATTAACTTTTGTATACACATCTCGTGCGGAAGATCGGAGAAAGGAAATGTGGGTATATTTTCGGACGGCAGCTCTCGTTTATTAGATGCGACAGATCGTGTCGCTACACAAGCATTTCTTTTTTCCTCATATCGTACATATACAAGTTTATTTGCTTCCTCTGGACGTTTCCCTCTACGGTTTACAAGCCGTATTTCGCGATGGATGCTCGCAAGGGAGAATATTAATCGAAAACCCTGAAGATGGAGAGGGAGGAAGGGCAAGTGGATATGTATAAAGGCCGGAAAAAGCGGATAATATTTAAAGAGTCGGAAAATAAACAAGAATATAGAAGGAAAATTCTCCGAGATTACGTACTTATTTAGTATTTTTTATTTTTACAATTTTCCAGGAAGTTAACAGGAACTTTGACATTAACTTACTTTCAGCTGTTGCATCTGTATGATTTTGATGTAATTATTTTCAATCGAATATATGCCTAAGTCTTTAATCTGAGATACTTCCCTAGCAAACCTAATAAATTTACATTTTTGTACGTTAAAAAAAAGTTTATTTTTAGGCGGTCAGACTGTATCATCCGCCAGTCCTCAACAACTGATTCCGGAATACAAAGAAAACTGGGAAAAGTTGAAAATAGTACAAATGTCATTAATAAGTGAGATGTGAACGGGATTACTCGGGGTACTTCAGTCATTACTACAGTAGGCAACTTCGGGTGCGCACCATCGGCGCAGCTAACGAATAGACCCTCGCATGCGAAACACTAGTCAGTACCTAGTTCGCTGCCTCCTGGAGCGTACGTAATAGTAGCTTCGAAGTTGTTCTGCGTTCTGTTTTTAAGAATGTCGAAGGTACGTACGTAGATTGAGTGCGAATTGTCAGTGGATAGGTTCATTAAGGATTTGACTAATGATAGCATAAAAATTAAATGTTTAGTGTGCGATGTGTTGGTCACAAACACATGGAATCGCCTCAAAATACGAACGATTCTCATTTGATTTAAGTACAACGATGATTGAGTGTAATCTGACGTTTACTTCGATAAACAACGAATATTTTGAAACGCGTACGCCAATATTATACTACCGAGCAGGATCACGCAAGCGATAGAAAAATTAGAAAATTCTTCACTGTCGTGAGGGGAATCGCCGCAAATTATGAAAGATGTTTGTTGGGTAGAAGAAGCAAAAGATGGGCGTGTTCTAATTAAGTTTGGAAGTATTCTAGACAAAGATTTAGATTTTGCCGTGCTTAGACAACTTTGTGAAGGTACATCTATAGATGCGTTTTGTAGAAATAACTATGGAAACTTATCTTATGTTAAAAATATATAATCTTGCTTCTCCAGTTTTTCAAGTCACGGAAGACGCTTAAGTTTTTTTTTTTCTTCTTTTAATCATCGTATTACATGCACGCTCGATTTCATTTTTTATACATATAACTATGAGATGAGATGGCGATTTCCCGTGTTCATCCAGTAACGTAGAGAAATATACAAAAACCATCTGAAAAACTTTTTTTTATCTAACACTCTTCACATGTAAGAGTCCATTTGTTAGTTACATCGATTCACCACAACAGCATGCCTTCTACATCTAATGTACGAGTCGATCCACCAGCGCAAATTTCCATCAAAATCAATTATGATTTACGATGTTATCAAAAGCATCGACTGAAAGTACAAATTAAACAGTTTAAACGCATTTTCGTTATTATTATCCGCACTATCCGCAACGGTTCCATCGTAGCGAGTAACTTGTGGAAATACTGGTGTTTTACGTTTTACGTTTTGAAGGAATAAACGACTCTCGAAATCTTTTTTCGTGAACATTAGGTACTTCATTTCAAATTGTTTATTTCCTTTTTTTTCTTTTTTAAACACTCCCACTATAGATTATACCTCTTATTCGAACGGTTAATTATACCTTTTCAATTCTTTTAATAAGTAACTAATCACGTATTTTGAGATGGGAATTAAATTATTACTATTATTAACATTTCGTATCATATCCATACAATACCCTAGTAATTATCCACTTCAAGAATTCTCCGCGTTAATATATAATAGTATTAATGTTGTCGGCATGTGCATGGATTGCGTGATCACGACGAGATATCAATTAATTTCTTTTCCGGCTCAACAAAAACCTACCACTCCTTTATTTATGTATTCGGATACGTTTTACATTGATATATGTTTGTAAATGTGTACATATTATCCTGGTGATGCTTGTCGTTGCTTAAACATATAAGTTCGTGTAGTAAATACTACTATTGTAAGATTTGAAAGCGGTAATAAATTAAAAAAATATATATGTAAGGGTGACAAAGACATGGCTTGACGAATGTAACTCTTTCGACAAAGAAAGCGGTTGTTTTTACGCTATAACGCGTAACTATAAATTTTTATATGTTGCAAGAGCTGCTGTACGACTTATTTCAAAAAAATTGCAAAAAAAAAAACAAATTAAAAACGCTCATCTCCCAAAATGAACAGTGATAACTAAAAATGAGTAAGGGAGGAGAATTTCGTCGCGACTACGACACACTCGGGGAAACCAGTAGACAACACGAGGTCCCTCTCGTGAGGCGAATAGACACGAGTCTATCTAGTCGCTGTAAAAAGGTAATAACTTCCCTAACCTTGCGCCATTTCTAGCGATAGCCCCAACTCCGAAAACGATCATAGCACAGGGTAATATTGCTGGCAATGCAAATAGTTTTTGTGCGATTTTCTATTTTCTTCTTATGAGAACAAGCATAACGTCTGCACCTTACAACTGATCAGATAGGTCTGCTAGATCCATAAAATTTGATATCCTAAGAGCGAAAAATCAAAGGATTTAGATCTTGTTGACCACGATACAGGTAAGCCCCTTCCAACGCATCTTTGTCTAAAATTCCTAAATACGTAAATGCTCTCTAGCGACGACCGAAAAATGCGCCGGACCATCGTTTGTTGACTTTTGTTCAAAGGAAGTTACTTATTGTGGCAGCATTTGTTAATTGGCTTCGTAAAACAAGCGGAATTATTGCTAGTATTTCGTTGCCAAAAATAATCGTCCGAATGTTCAATAGAAAATGAACCTAACGTCTGGTTTCCCATGCATGCAAAGAATATTAGCGGAGAAATTCGAATTCTCAACATTATCGCTGTCCTCGTTGTGTACGGTAGTGGTAAAGCTACGTGGAAGATTCCCTAAGGTGGATTTCCGTAACGAACCATCACCGCGCAGCTTTCGCTGGATTACTCCTACAAAAACGGAAGCTATGAAGCTACCTTCGTTGGCACGACCATACGTGATACGCATTTCACAAAACTTACGCCAGTTTTTGCAAACAAGAAGTTACAAGCGAAAAACGTAGAATGCCATAAACAAACGAATAATCTGCAAACCCGCTGTTCATTAAAACCTCTCTGCATACTTTGGGCCGTATTATCACCCGATTTGTCACGCCTCTTGTTTCGACACCCTATATGTGCCTTATATATATACCTTACCCTTTGAAGGTTGAAAATTTAATACGCATTTCTACTATCAGTTACGTTATCAGTTATAGTATCAGCAACGGTTGCTACGCACGCTTCGTGGTAACTGCACGAAGAGCACGAGAAAATAAAAAGCTTTGGAAACGCAATCGGTCAGATGGAACAACATCTCGCGTTAGAAAATGCAACGGTTTACCGATAACTAAATGCAAATTTATAACAGCACGCTAGTTAGTAGGATACGCTTATACATCCATACTTGGTCCGTATCAAAATGGAAGAAAAACGTAATTTCAATCAAAAAAATGAAGAAATCTGCATAAAAGGAACATAACAATGGAAAAAAACAGCTAAACAATTTAATTAATTTAATTATTTAAAACATTACCACTTACAACGGATAAACTACAATAATTTCAGGCAAAAACACAAATAATATAACTAAATTATTTTATTATATCATCAAGCATTTATAAATATCAAACGCCTGTTTACATTTATCGAGGTTGATTAATTTCAAACATCTTTCGATGGTGTTTCCCATCTCCTGGGAGGTTAATGTGTCGACTAGATCCCGATTAATACTTCCGTTCTTATTCAACACCCGGGAATGTTTCATTAGCTCCAACAACAAGCACTTATCCTCATAATCGAAACGTTTTTCTCTTGGAATATCAGGAGGAGATTCGGTTGCCGGCCAATTTTTCCCGTGAAAAGGACACGGGACGATCTAATGTGAAATACAACGTAACTGCAACTGTTTGTCAAGAACTCATACTTACGATTTTAAAGCAGCAAACAATTAATATTGTAAATGAACTGTATTTCATCATGGTTGATGCGTTACTACTGTATTCACGCGATAATCTTTGCTTTTTCTTCCAGAGAACGAAAAAAATAATTAAAGAAAAGAGGAACTGACGCTTGTAGTATTTCAAGGGTATCGCTTTTTTTTGTTAAGTTTCAATTTATATCTAAATCGGCATTGTTCTTGTGATGACAAAGCAAACGTGTTGAAAATGACTTCGTCGGTAAATAATTTGTTACGTAATCGAGCGTAAATTGTAAATAATCTTAAATTTGCTACGTGTATTCATACTCGCTTCGAAATTTCGTCATCTTATTTTAAACTAACTGAATTACATAATGCTTTAATACTGCTATTAACTTCTTCCGGGTTTCGCCGTACGTCAAAACATTCGTCCGACGTTTCACCCATTCATGCTGATGGGTTCTTCAGGGCAACTGAACCGATTCACCGTTGTCTGACATTCTTCTATATACGCCGTTGGTGCATTCGTCTGTGAAGTTTTCGCTCCATTGAGTGTGGCGGTTCTGCGTAGTAGACTCTTCCACGTATTGCTGAGGTAATATGTTGACGGTCTTCTTCTCTGCTGATCTTGATCGTGGCGGTGGCTATCACTTCTACGTTGTTGATGTCCATTTTATATCTAGTTTCGTGTATACGCTCTGCCACCGCTGATTTGTTAAAATCTTGCGTCCCTTTCATGCTCCCTTATTCTTACCGCGATAGCTCTTCTCGTTTGTCCGGCGTAGCACTGCCGGTATTGATTGCTTGATCTTGGAGATACCTTCTAAGCGATTTTTATCTGTCCTATTCTTAGCGGTTGGTAAATGGAACTTTGCTTTGCTCCCCACCATTTCGGAGACTCTCGCTACGTACGCTAACACGCCACCCTTTTCTGTTGTTCTGTAGTCGTCTTCAGACGCATCTTCTTCCTAGTGACTCTTCTTATGCCAGTGTCAATGTAACCATATTTCTTCAGTGCTTTCTCTCTGATGGTTGGTTTATCGCGGTAAGAATAAAGGAGCACGAAAGAGGTTCAAGATTTAAAAGAATCGAGCAATCTACAATGGTGAAACATATATACGAAACCGGACAAACAATGAACTTCAACAACGTAGAAGTGAAGACCACCGAGAACTAAGCAGAACCATCACTTTCAGAAGTTACAAGCAGTAGCCCCTGAAAGCCTACGCAGCGTTATTACACAACGTCTCGTTATCTACATCATACTTCATCGAATTTAATTATTCAAATTAACCAATTACACTGTCTCCTCTTTCTTATTACACGTAATAAGTTCACATTAAACGAACCACGGTGTAAAAAAGAAAGACGTGCTTTTCTGCTGTTGATTCGAAGGTAATTCTCACCTTATCCGGAAAGATTACGGTCACCGCCGCCTACAACCTGCGATTCCGGAGGGTCTTTATTGTTTCCTCGGGAACTATAATAACGTAAATCCCGGGATATGAGGTGGGCGATTTTCCCTTTTCAAACAAGCCGGCTCGGTCGTGTTTAATGAGAAGCCGGGATCACGGACGATAAAAATAACGATAATCATGCAGTAAAGTAGGCGAAAGAGAACCGATCTAGTCGTCTGAGATGTTAGTGATAAGTTGAAGTGGAGGAGCAAGCGCTTCATAAATAAAGCAGCGATTTTTATTAATCTTCGAGGGTGTTAGCTTTAATTACGCAAGAAAGTAGCCACCGCATACGGAATTTAAGAAGTAAGATATCTCATCAAGGAAGAAGGCCGTTTACGAATTCCACTCCGCTTAATATTTTTCGAACGTAGAGAACGACGCAGTTTTCCGGGTTCTGTACGGAATAAGAAGATCGGTAATGTAATAATCGGATTATTAGTTTAATAGTTTATGATCGCGGAAATGTCGTTCAGATAAGTATGTTGCTAACCAGTCTGGATCCAGTAATCCTTACTTATAAGTTCCTAATCCACTTAACGTCTAGTTACGACCTTGTAAAAATCCTCTATTTTCGGCTTCGATTGCGTCCGGACGTAATTCTTTTTTCCCCAGAATATACAGCGACATTCTCTAGTATATCACGAGATATACAGTGACGTTCTAAATAATTTTAACATTGATTACTATTCGAGGGAAGTGGCTATTTCCGAGCAGCTTATTGATTTTAGATAAGTTTATTGTTAGCCAGATCTTGTTGTTCTGTTAATGTTCCACGATGGGTGAGCTTCAAATTTATTTTATTGTTGTAGCAAAAAAATCTGAATCATTCTTAAGCACTCGCACAGCGATGATTTTCATTTATATCCAGTAAAATCGTCATATACTAAAGCTCTTTTCCCATCAAGCTTAACGCAATCAGACGAAAATAATTTCAAATTTAACTCAAAGCATCTCTTCCATACGATATTTTAGGATTGTAACGGTTCAATTAGCGCGATGAGTAGAACCATATCATCAAAAGTGAAGTGGCCGCTCACTTAACCTATTTTTCCGTATCGTCGTCGAGTCCTACATTACCGGCCGAGAGGAGACGCTCGCAACGTCGCGAAATTAGCGCGAACTCAGCTACTCACGATTTTACGTTCCGTTTTTTGAAAGCGTTATTACCTGATGCCGCTGTCTACGATGTACGATATTCCCTTTCGAACGTCGGTTTCCACCAGTTATAATGGCCTGCGGGTCGTGGCGGGTGAAAAGCGCTGGGAGAAGAGGTTCGTTGTAGGTTACGGTTGAGCACTTTTAAGCACTTTTCAGCCGTCGATTGTTTTGCGAATTAATTACTTCCGGCGGACGTTTAACGGGAGTTCCCGATAATGTTGCGTAATTAAACGGATCCACGTTTCGGCTTTGAAAGGACGTGAAAAATTAAAAGCTTCTTTTAGCGGTAAAAGGAGTGCGTTTCGTCATTGTTAAGAAAGGTGCTAATTTCAACGATAAAGATGACCTACATATAAGGTCGCTTGAAAAGTGTTGAAAATATATTTTAATTCGAAAAACTACCAATTTAAGTCATCCGCCAAATTTATAAGTTGCAACTTTTTGCTTTTAACTATCATTCTTAACTAGAATGTTTCAAATTAATCAATCAATCAACAATACCAATGCATCGGCACACTCCGCACCGCACTTGCGTCGATACTTTGACGTTGTTTGGAGCTAAATATTACTAAGAAAGCTAAATACGTCTATTTTTCACTCGCCCAATTTTCATTTTACTCAATGGCCAACTTACAAAACGGTAATTTTCCTCGTTCATTGTATTCCGGTTTAAACGGATTACAAACGAGAATAACACCGGACAATCACGACCACTCGAACAGCTGAAATCGTCTCGTAGGTCCTGTAATTGCGCCTTCAAGTGCAGGAACACTTAGTAAAGGTCGCCGGCCAGCGAAAGCAATTTAATTTGTAGCAAAAAAAAAAGAAGAAGCGGGGAAGCAATCCACGAACCTTTCCCCCTCGAAGATCGAGAACAATTACGGTGACGACGTCGAATGTGCTCTTCGGAGGTTCGTTGCGATGAGAAGTCGTTCGAAATGTTATCTTCGAGAAGTTCTTAACGAATCATTCGTGGGAAATGCGGTTTCCTTTGACTTTTAGGGTTTTATTGGGACATATTCATCGTAATTCGCGACGGTAAATTGGGATTTTATTGAGGATAACACGAATAATGATGTGATGATTTCGTATTGATTTCTTATTGTTTAGGCATATATGTAGGCCTACATTTTTTTTTTTTTTGTAACATCGAATTTCAATTAATTACTTATTTTCTAAGAACTATCCATTAAACTTCCACAAAAAGAAATACAAAAGAGTTATTATTATTTAATGGAAAAATTAAGATTTACTAAAAGCTGAAATATCTTGAAGACCAACGGGCTACGGATTGCTTTATATGGTTCCCAATCACCTCATTCATTGGCTTGGAGCAGTTAAATCTGTTGACCTTCAATTGCATTTAATTACAATAAAAGTTGTCAACTAGAATACAGGAAACATCCTACAAAATTAATTGTAGCGAGACGAGATAAACACCGCGGAAGGTAATAAAAATTATCCTTCGACGCGGTACGGCGCTACGGCCTTGTTTGCATGAATGCATATGATATCGAAGGGGAGCAAATGTAGCGTAATACTTAAAAATTTACGATCACCGCCGCTAATGATCGGGAACAAGGTAATCTAATGTTTCTCGTTCCTCTCGAGCGGGCCGTTCTTGCAGCACTAACGCGATATGAATGAAAAAATGATCGCCTTTTTTAAGAGACGTTTACGTTAGAAAAAGGAATTATTCGGTTGACACGTCGTTTTATTATTTAGGCTGCTGAATGGGGATTCTTGATGATTTACGGTGTTTGGAGATTAAGATAAAACGGATGAGAATGTTTCTTTTTAGAAATAACCTTAAAGTTATAATTACAAGTTCCGGTAATACAGGATATATTCGCCAATTAACGTAACACAAACGAATATAATATCCTTTATTGCCGGAACTATTAAAGCCGGAAAGCGTCGGCCATTTGCTTTCGTACAAAGCAACTCTTGTAAGTACTTTCAAGAAAACTTTGTTGATGTGATTAATTAATTCATTAACATTCAGAAATTGCTCTCTAATAAATTCCGCAACTCTATAGAGGGCGTTCGGGGTGCTTGTAATATACAGCATATTTTTGAAAACATCTTTAAGTAATTTGAAGCAGCATCACTCACAAAGAGCGAAGCTTTCTCCCGCTTCCTCACATCTTCGAACATGTCAATACTACTAATAACTACTTCCGTTATTTACCCCCTCTATTATTTTGTTGGCTACTAAATATAAAAAGCATCAACAATGTCGTGAACTATGCTTCAGTTTAACGCATCCATAGCTTCGTCTGCGCTCAACCAGCAGTAATTGTCGTTAACATCGGGCAATTTAAGCAGAACACCGTGAAGCAGTTGTACATCCACGAAATGATTTAGTACATGTTTGCTTTGTCATTTTAAAAATAAAACGCTTTTGCTTAGAACGGAATCGATATACAAGGTAATGGTCCGTGAAATTACCTGTTATTTATATCTTAACAGCCTTTCAGTTACGCTCAAGTGGAATTCATTCACATCAACTTATTTGTTTAAATTGTTTGAAATGATTTAGGAATAAACGTAATAAGGAAGCGGTGTTAGTGTTAAAATATTGACATGCTGTCAGCACCGCGGGAAAGCTTTTCAGTCGCAATATTTTTAAAGGAAGCTACTCGAACAACACTGAGCAATAAAAAAAATGGAACAGATATTTGCAGTTCTTCTCCGAAAATTTAGTGAAGATGAACCATTACGCGTGGAAGTTAAGAACACAAGATTTCAGTATAATTCATTCAGGAGAGCGACGTTAAGAAGAAGGACTGGCTATAAATTTTTCGAATTAGATCAACATCAATGGAAATAAGAATGTTAGCACCACGATCTAACGAGAGCTTGTCTTAGAAAAGGCTACATTTTATATTTTTCCAATATTCACTTTTGTTGGTAGCGAAATTGATCTTCTAGTATTTGAGATCTTTTTGATTGATAAACAGACGTAAGGTCATCATGCGTATCCCAACAGCATTAATACTAGGTAGTGATCTATCCATAGTGAAAAGCAGCGAGCCGAATAGAAACTCCAGACATCACGTTGATTTGTCGAGAATGTATGAGTATACATGAATTCCATAATTGATTAATAGAATAAATATAAACAATTTTGGCTACTGCTTTTATGTTGCAAGGACCATCGCGGAGTGGTTTGTATAGTGTCAGTATCTATCTGAAAATTTTAAGAAGATCAGAAGTAATTCTAAGTATCAGCAAGTAGGTATGGATCTTTCGCGAGAAGTTGGAGTTAGGGAGAGCTAGAAAGTGTTCAAATTTAAGCGAAAGTACCCCACATAAAAAATTGAGTTGATCAAAATTCTTCATGTTATTATGAAACCTGCATAATATTATTTATTCTTAGTTAATCATCAAAAATCAAGAATAAATAACGTATTCAGACAGGGAGCGCCAGAATACTGAAATACTGAATTTGTATACTTTAAAATTATGGTAGTCCGGCTAAGGACATGCCTGATTTAATAAAGAGTAAAATTCGGAATTTAAAGGTCTAAATTTATTTTTATTTTCTTATTTTTTTATTTGAGAGAATAATTTAGAATTACCTATTGCTTGCGACATCTATTGAGAATTAGTTGAAACATCTATAACCCCAAGAAGATTCCTGTAAAATACTGTCAAATTGCAATTAATATACATTAATTTACAATAAATATTACCAAAGATTCCAATATAAAATAAAAACCATGAGATTTTCTTCTTTTAATTTAACATATCTCAACACGGCAATTCTAGTGATTTTCTTTCTGTAAATGTCACTATTTGCAAATTTTGATGTTTGACATCTCAAATCTGTCTTTCACGTTGTTCGCGTTGTACAACGCTGTACGTTTTAGCATATTGCAGTAAGATTTAAATTATTTAATCGTGTAAGATATAAATGACTATGACTGACGGTTATTCTGGGGGTGAAGTGCCCCATTTCTCTGCACCGATCATTCAGGACAACCCCACCGGATGGGGACCGTGCGAGATGCCGGACCAGTTCAAAGATATGCCGTATCAACCTTTCAGTAAAGGTGATCGTTTAGGAAAAATCAGCGATTGGACTGGAGCTGCTTTTCAAGACAAGAAATACGCAAGTAATTGTCTTTATTTAAAATTCTCAGTGTGGGAATTGCTTTAATATTGATTGTGATTCCCAGGTAAATATGCTTCCCAATTTGGTTCTGGTAGTCAATACGCATACTATCACGATGAAGATGAAAGCACGTTCCGTCTCGTTGATACCACTCGTGTACAAAAGCCGCCGTATCAACGTGGTAGATTTAGGCCTAACCAACGTAATATGCGCGGTAGAGGTGGGCGTACGCAACAAAGTGGTGGTATGCAAGCTCTTGGGAAAGGGCTTAAGAGCCGTGATAGGGAACGTAAAGGACAGATGAAGAAATGGGGACAAGGACGTGTGAGTATTTGTTTAATTTAGAGTTGGTTGTGGAAGTTGAGATATATCGAAATATATTTTAGCCACAAATCAAAATACGAGATGCTTCTGTAACCGTTCGTCCTGATTGGGTAACCATTGAAGAGATGGATTTCCCACGTTTAGGAAAATTATCTTTGCCTAATATTAAAGATGGTAAAATTCATATATACTAAGTGTTTCTAGAAAGAAGTAATTATTTCAATCGGATTTCAGGCGATGATATCAAGTGTTGTGGTGAGCTTGAATACTATGATAAGTCTTACGATCGTGTTAATGTTAAAAGTGAGAAGCCGTTGCAAAGTGTTAACAGAATTTTCCATACTGTAAGGAAAAATCACCGAAAATGTAATTTTGGTGTTATTTATTCATGAATTGTTTTATTTTATTAGGTTACTACAACCGATGATCCTGTAATTCGTACTTTAAGTAAAAGCGAAGGTAACGTCTATGCAACTGATGCTATTTTAGCTACAATTATGTGCTGCACTCGCTCAAATTATTCTTGGGATATCGTAATCGAAAAGTTTGGTAAGCTTACAGGAAAAAGGTATAAAAATCTAAAATAATTTGGTCTTACAAATCCATTTTAGGTGACAAACTTTTCTTTGACAAACGAGACAATACTGAGTTTGATTTGCTAACTGTTAATGAGACATCTATTGAACCACCGCAGGATGATGGTAATGTTTTGAATTCACCCAGAAATCTAGCTTTAGAGGCTACGTTTATCAATCATAACTTCAGTCAACAGGTAAATTGTTTTAATATAATATACTATATGTTTTTAATATACAGTCTGTCCACGTAGCGCATGAGTAGAAGATAATTCCTTTAGTTTGGGAAATGTTGCTCTAGTAAAGTAAATATTGTCAACTTTTCCAAATATAATAACGCCTTAACTAAAGATGAAGGTGTCTTGACCATGTCCCATGCAATTCCTGGACATGCTGTATTAATTGAGCACTATAATTAAATTTGACCGATTTTATGCATACTTCTAATAGGTGCTCCGAACCGGTCCTTCAGAGGCCAAATATAAATTCGACAATCCGAATCCGTTCATCTCAGAAGACGAAGAAGGCGAAATAGCTAGCGTAGCTTACCGCTACAGGAAATGGGACCTGGGCAACGGTATCATCTTGGTAGCTCGCTGCGAACACGACGCCGTGGTCCAATTACCAAACGGCGAACTGCAATTCTTGACCATCAAAGCTCTAAACGAATGGGACTCCAAGTTGGCTAACGGAGTCGAATGGCGACAGAAATTGGATATCCAACGCGGTGCCGTTTTAGCAAACGAATTGCGCAACAACGCCTGCAAGCTGGCCAAGTGGACCGTTCAAGCTTTGCTGGCCGGAAGCGATCAGATCAAATTCGGTTACGTATCGCGAGCTCACGTTAGAGACAACAGCAGACACGTGATTTTGGGCACCCAACAGTATAAGCCTAACGAATTCGCGACCCAGATCAATCTCAATATGGACAACGCGTGGGGTATCTTGCGTTGCATCATCGATATCGTGATGAAGCAGAAGGATGGGAAATATTTGATTATGAAAGATCCTAATAAGCCGATGATACGTTTGTACGATATTCCGGATAATACTTTCGAATCTGATGGCGAATCCGAGTCCGAGGATGATGTACCGGATCCTAACG
Organism: Oryctes rhinoceros; assembly: GCA_020654165.1. Classification (NCBI taxonomy): domain Eukaryota; kingdom Metazoa; phylum Arthropoda; class Insecta; order Coleoptera; family Scarabaeidae; genus Oryctes; species Oryctes rhinoceros. The sequence continues at coordinate 295,352 of JAIOKQ010000974.1, forward strand.
CGTTTCAAACGTTGTATCCCTATAATAGTACTACGAAGAAGTAATCACTTTTTGTTTTCGAAGTATTTTCATCGATCAAACACGATACAGTTTGTAATATGATGATGGATAAATATTTAACTGAAAATACAGTTCTTTGTATGGATGTATGTCTTTTTTTTTTAATGTATTGATAAGGGAAAACGCTTGCACTTATTCACTCACAATAATAGGTAGTACATTAGTACAACGTAAAAAAAGGTTCCAATCTAAAGATCAATAAGTGATCAAGGTGACTGGAATCGTATTGTTTAATTAATTCGCGTTTTAGAACATAGACTAGACAGACTCGTGTCTATTCATCTTATAAGAAAGGGCTCGTATTGCCTACTTGTTTCCCCGAGAGTCGACAAAACACGAGTCCGTCTAGTCACTGCAAAACAGGTATGATTTCATTGGCTTTTGTCCTCTCTAGTCACAAGTTCTCGCCATTGAAATTTGAGATTGTTTTAGCGAGAACTGCCATGATGCAGGATGTGTATAGATTGACGGAAGTACTATATACAGCGATGTTCTGAGTATTTTTTCTTGCTAGAAAGCCTTAATATTACAATGTTGTACAACATGTTGTATTTTACATCCTGTGTTCTCAGGACTCGTTTGAAGAAAAGATACATTTGGTAACATTGTTGTATGTTATTAAAGTTTATATTGATGAGGGCGTTTATAAAACAATCGTATTAAATTATATTATTTGTTGTACCTGGTACCATATTTTTTTGAGTGGAGCGTCGTGTAAGTATATCAAAATTAAGTAACAATTTAAATCTCGCTGGACAAATAAATAGGGGAACGTCGATTCAAATATATAAATAACACGGCAATCCTCGAGAAGCTATTTTTTTAAAGATAATTCATTACAAAGGATGAATTTATTCAGGTCCATTGAACTATGAAAGTATAAAAGTTTCAATTTAGTATGCTTTTAAAAATTATCTTAATTAAAATCCGACATTTTAATTAAGTCATAAGACTAACAGATAAATGTTAATATTATCTCTTTTCGCTTCGATAGTGGACATTTTTCTATTATTAATGAACGATAACATCGTATCGTAACAAACACAAAATTTAACAACTTTTTCAAATTTCAACCTGCTGTTTTTTTTTTAATAAAAAGGGAAGAACCTTGTGGTGAGAGTCGAAGATGAATCATAGATCGTCATCATCCTGTATAGATGACAAAATATCAGAAGAAATGAAAGTACGCTATTAACTTGTTTAATTTTATTTCCTCCAAATGTACAATTTAGTTTTAAGGTAATTATGTATGACGTATACGTAATTTCGTTGAGAAGTCATATTAATGGCTCTTCTATAACTTTGTTCGGTGTAGGTTTGAACAATATTGCTGCTTTGCACCAATGTTAGATGCAAGATACGTGAAATGACTTAAACTTTCAATATGACTAAATAGATTCGTGTTTCAACGACTTTCGAGGAAACCGGTAAGTAACGCGAAGCCCTTCCCATGAGACGAATAAACACGAGTATATTTAGTCTCTGCAAAATTACTTTTCCTACCTTGTCCATCTCTGATTTTCACGATGTAAAATGTTTATGTTCATAATTCTGCGTCGTGTAAAACTTGAAAAAAGATTGCGAAAAAAAAAAACTTGGAAAAATTATGCTAATAATCCAATACCCCCAATAAGTTCATATTCCGGGATGCGGATCGTATCTGGAAGATCATGTACTGCACAGCAGTAAACGTAGCCATTTCTAATATAATCCGATGAGTTGAAAGTTATATAGCTTAGTACGTGGCAGATATTAAAACAAATCGTTACGTCCTCTAAATTGTCTAAATAGGGATTATTTACGGCAACGAAGGCGACCGATCTCTGGGATACATCATCGAAAACGATTTTCCAAATATATTTCGGTATCGGGATCCCTTTCTTTGCGCCATCTACGTTCAAATATAATTCGGTTAATTCGCCCGTTTCATTGTGTGGAAAACTAAGAATGCCCGACGTACCCGTATAAATGTCGAGATCTACTCCTCTGCTAGAAGCTAAGCCTCTCAAGTTCGATTCTAACGTTTTCCAATTACCTTCGTTCAAGATTTTCCATTGAGGTACGACGTTTAAGCACTGCGAGGCGGCCTCCTGTTGTGATTTATAAATAAGATCAGCTCGCGGCGTTAAATATCCTTGACGCAGGTAATGCGTATCGTCGATGTACTTCGAAGAATTGTAGTCCAAACCCAGTTGTTTATTGATTGTGTTTCTTTGTGCTTCTTTACTGTATAACTGGTTTAAATCGGGTATGTCATCGAAAGAATTCGCCGTTTCACATTTACCGGGATTATCCACAATTAAATTACCATTAATAGCTTTGGATATCGTAGATATTGTATATTGACTAACTTGAGTTTCGTTCGAGAAACAATTTTCTATTACGTGTAGGAAGCCATTCTGTTTGTACGGATACCCGATCTGATATTTTTGCTGATTTTCCAAACAGTTCTCGCCGGTGTATCGGACGTCGAGTTCGGGAGATTTGGCGCACCAAACCGAATCAAGCGGTCGCCGATTACTGTTAAGAAGTATACCGTGTCTGCATATTGCTTCCGTTATCTCGGCTTCATCGTTTCTTCGAGGGCAATAAATTTCGACGGAATCTTTATCCCGTAATAAAGCTAACGTGGTACCAGGCACCGGCATCAGAAATTCAGGTTTCTTCTTGCTAGCATCGATTAGCAATACTTCATCGCTTGGAGACATATAGCAACCTGTAAGGAGGCAAATTTACAGAGGCAAGGTTGCAGTGACATAAACAAAAGACTTACGTCCGTCTACGCTATTCCAAGATAAAATCTTCGCAAATATACCCAAAAGAAGAATGAGCATTTCTGTATCTGTGTCTTCCTCTCGACAAATTTCGAACTGAAGTGATACCTCGCAAAATAAAGCTGTGAGTTTTTATTACTCGCGCACAGTTCATTTACATAAACGTGCGTAATTACGTGTTTTCTTTTAAATAATTTATCTTATTCGGAGAAAATGTGTTTTAAATTGTCTCAAGACGAGAGATTTTTACGTAAGTTATTTAAGATACAAAGTTTTGATGCAATACGACATTATAAGTATATAGATCTTTCTCCTGTTTAACGATCAATAATATGTATATTGTTGCGTTATGAAATTTTAGTTCTTTATCAACCATGTACAATGTGATGGAATTACCAAGACGAAAGACATCTCTATTGATAATTTTAGGATGAAAGATTATTCTTGTTATGTAATAAAAATTATAATTAATTAATTAAATTAAATTTTCACCAGAATTAAGTCTTGAATTGTTAGAATTAAAGAACAAACTGGTTACGTCATAAAATTAATAACAATTAAGAAATTAAGAAATACAAAATGTTGAAACACATCGAGAGAGTCACTATTCCAGCAATAAAAGTAGAACTTTTATTGCTGAACATAGCCAAGACGTTAAGGGTCGTTTCTCGATCTTTTTCATATCGTTACCGATGCTAATTGCACGTAATATAAGCTTCGTCGGTTTAAAATGTCATCGTTAAAATACAATGTAAAAAAGCATTGGCAGTACCGAGAAAATCCGTTGCAATATCGTTGACAGTCAATAATCTTGACTGTTATTACACATCGCGAGGATGAGAAGGTGAGTAACTGGAGATAAAATGTAATATTATATTAATATTATCTATATCTTAACATTATAGTATAAAATTATAATTAATTTCATATCAATAAACCAAGTCCATTGGCAACCTCATCCGGTACAGTAGAAATTTTCCTTCTAAATTCGTCAACTTCGCAACAATAAACATACCCATATCTACCATAATCCTTATTGAAATGCAAATAGCTCACCATGAAACAAACATTTGCACAAATCGTGACGTCTGAATAATTTCCATCCAAATACGGATTATTTACAGCGACAAACGCAATACCTTTCTTATTAGCGCTATCGTAGGCGATCTTCCAAACGAATTTTGGCACTGGAATTGTTTTCCGCTTACCGGCTAAGTGCAGATACAATTCTGTGGAATTTCCGGTTTTTTCGTGGCGAAAACTAAGGATGCCGGAAATACCGGTATAGATTCTCAGATCTATTCGTCTACTTGAGGCTAAATTTCGCAAACTTTTCTCCAGAACTTTCCAATTACCCGCGTTTAATAATTGCCACTGAGGTACGGCGTTTAGGAAGTGAAATGTAACATCTTGCTGCGGGCCATAGACGAAGTCCGTTTTTGGAGTAAGATGCCCGCGACTTAGGTAGTAAATATGATCGTCTTCTGTAATGTACTTCGTAGAATTTTCATCACTTAAGCCTACTTGGCGATTTATAACAATTCTTTGGTTACTTCTAATGTACGCTCGATTTACGCGAACGCCAGCGTAGAATGATCCTTTTGACCAGTAACCTTTCCTCGGAATCGCCAATTTCGCGTGGTTAATAGCTTTGGTTATCGTAGACGCTGTGTACAGGGTGATTTTACGGACCTTATCGAAACAGCCTCTTATTAACGTTAGGAAATCTCGATGATATCTGTACCCGATCTCGAATTCTTTGTACCTGCCCAAGCAAGATTTTCCGGTATACTGAGCGACACTCTTCGGCGATTTAGAACAACTAATCGTAGCGAAATTTACTGAAGTACCATCGTGCAAATAAAATTTATCGTGTCGGCATTCTAATCGTGTTAAATTTTTCCTTATTTGTACATCGCTTAATGTTACACTACTTCCGGGGCAGTATGCTCCGATGAAATTGCCTTGTTCTACGTTGATAATGTCGGAACTTGTAGTCGGTAGTACGAAGTCGGGTCTGTTGAATTTTGTTGCAATTAAGAGCGGCGGATGGTCATTCAAATCGTTTTTTATGGAAATATTACAATCTGTAATTTGAGAAGTTTTATATTAGACGCCCTGTATTATTCTAAGTGATTTTTGAGGAAAAATGAGCAAATACTTCGTTTATTTTCTTTTTAAATAAAATTAGGTAAATTTTAGAAATTGAACAAAATCTTTAAAGTCGATTTCCTTATCTCCAAGTTCCAAATAAGCAAAAGGTAGCCCTCCTTTTGCTTTTTTTCCCCGAAAACCAACCAATTTACATTATAATCTGTTGAGTTGATCGTTTTTATTGAAATGCTAAAAAAGAAGAAATACATACTTACATGGATGTGTAGCTGCGTTCACGCCGTTCGGAATTAAATTTAACACATTCGCGAATACGCAGGAAAGAACAATAATAAACATTTTTGTTTCTTCGCATCGACGAAGGTCGATATATTGATGAATTTAACACCGAATCAAATCCTAATCTCTTATTTGGATCTTTCCGATGTGGTATTGTTCGATTAGCTATCGATTGATTTTAAATGGGAGATTTGAATAAGTACGATGTAGTTCGGTTTTAGAACTTCGCGCACCAACAACAAGCTCGATAAATTACCGGTCTACTTAAGAATCTAGGCGGTATTAACTGTATAATAAGGCTGATTTTATTGTTGAACAACTAACTCTAGCGCTAACATTATAATTGCGTGTCGCTCTAAATATAGAATCATTATTACCCATTGCTATTACGCTTAAAATAAAATTGTTTGTACGCGTACGATCATTTGTTTTATGTACCAAGATAAGCCAAAAGAAACGTAATATTAGTAGAGAGGACGAAGGCGGATGAAATTATTCCTTTTTTGCAGAGATTAGCCAGACTCGTGTTTCGTCAACTCTCGGGGACACCAATAGGCAACACGATGAGGCGAATAGACACCAGTCTATCCAATCGCTGCGAAAAAGGAATAATTCCACCCGCCTTTGTCATCTCTAAATATTAGTCTCTAATATAGCGGATCTCAAAACTTTCTTGACCATAAAACCACTTGAAGAGCTTTCGTTTTTCAGAATAATCATCAACGGAGAATATTCGGTAATTTATTTCGTTTTCTGCTTTAAAGATAATTACCATCCACCTTTACCGGAACTGTCCAATTGTTATGGCTTGTATTAGTACTAGCATTTTAGGGCAATGGCATAAAGGCTTTTAGTCGCTGCAACCTTGCTAGAACTATCGTAACAAAATGCCCTTAAATGTGTTAGAGCAGGCGGAGGCTCTTAATAAGCCTTAGCATTGCGCCAGGATATTTCAGCGGATCTCGGGACTAGTTTACTAAAATGTTGCTGTCGAGTGCGGCTGATAGCAACATTTCATCTCAAGATTTTCTAAGCACAGATGATATATTTGATCTTCCGCTTTTCGTAGATTGAATAGGTGATATATTAAGGTTGTATGACCTGTCAGTAATCTAAGGCTCGATTTTCCGAACGATTGCACTATTTTTGCCATCTTAGGCGAGCCTGTTTTTCCTCTTTTTTTATCCTGGAACATTTTCCCAACACGAAGCCATTTGATCGTCCTCCCATGTTTTAATTACTTGTTTTACGTGGCTCTCTTGTAGGCTAGCGAAGAGGTTAAGATCGATCAAGGGCATATTAGCTCCTTCCCTGGCCAGCTTGTCTGCTTTCGATCCCTTGCTGTTGTTTCTATGTCTCAGATGCATTAAATTGTCTATACGTTCGTGAATCAGACCAAATTCATATGAGTAGGCCTTGATAGCGGTAAGAAATGCCCGACTGTCACTGAATGGTTGGCCCTCGCATCCCTGTCTTCTTAAGTTCTTTATGACGCGTACATTCAGCGAGATCTTTGCTTGAAATATGTTAATGTGGAATCGGCATTTTAATAAGGCCATTGAATATACGATAATATTGATAGTAAACTAAATTCTTTCCGAGCAAAAAAGCTAATGGCTAGATATCATACTTAAGTGGCAGATACGATTGTTTAGTTTGCGCCAATTTAAAAAAAAAATATTCAGCTGAGATGTGTTTGTTGTTTCTCAAGAACGTAAATAGTTCAAAAGAGACGTAAATAAGCAAAAGCTACATGATTGTAAGGCGAAAAATAAGGAAAATAAGACTATTTGGATCACCACTTAGAAGCCATTTTCCAACCTTACATTTTCTTTCTAATAATCATCGTAATGGCTGTGCAACAGAATCTGGGGCATGCGCCATACGAGAATTTCAGTTACGGCCATCACCTTCTACAAAGGTACACTGACGAGCCGAGCCTAGATCCAGTAAACGCTAAACTTGAATAAATTTATTTCAGTAGAAACGGTTAACTAAACATAGACATGTAGCGAATTCTTCCATCTAATTTCTTTAATTAATTAATTAATTAAAATTAATTATTCATTCAATAAAAAAAATATATAATAAATAACTCCACTATTATTATTAATTAATTAATTAATCAATACATACGATTTACACTGTATATAAATTAAATCATTACATTTAATGTAAAAATAGGCTCTTGTTCATAACATAACTCCCGCAGGTAGATACGATAATACATTACAATCTACTATCTACGACTTCTCCGGGGCTCTCGAGGGCTGATTTCCTCTCATTGACGGCGTTCACCAGCTTCCTGTAAGGCCCCAATGGCAAATTTAACGATTTCATATCGTTCTCGGTGAGCATCATTAAAGTTTCCAGGTCGATCTTCTGCTCTTCGAACTTTGGCATGTATTCACCCAGTCCCCACGCGGTCAAGAATCTTTCCAGAGGAGCGTTGGGGTCGTCATCTTCGCTAGATTCGACTTCTGAAACGGATTAACATTGAACGCTTTGGGCAATTGTTCTAGAAACGGAGGAGTGCTACCTGATAGCTCATCATCAAACGCCGGTATGCCGTTGTGTCTTTGTCTGGCTGCTAGGCTTCCTGCAGAACCTATGGAACCGACTTCTATGGCCTTTTCGGCTATCGACATCGCTTGTAATGTGTTTGTGATACTTTTTCTGTTGGCAAATGTTAAAACGATTTTAACGCTCAAACGATGGTTTAAAGCTAATTGCTTGAAACAAGATGTTTCATACAAACCTAAAGGCTAAACTTCCTATGCCAGGTCTTACGAAAATACTAGCGGGTTCTTGGGTGTCGCTGTTGTTTAGCTCGTGGATAAAATCCGGTTGGGAAATCGATCTTGTTAGGTTAGGTTTGGTACCGTGCTTATCATCTACCTCATCCTCATTGTCGCTCAGGTGATTTCCATTGAAAACATCGCCCAGGTTCGCCCTATTTGTCCTATTCTCAACGGTACCGCTGTAAAGAACCTCGGAATCTCTTCTTAGACCTTTCAACGATCTAACCGAACGCTTCCCGTCCTCGATTTCGCTTACCTGGAAGTATTTCGAACATTTATTTAACGCTAACAGTTTCAAATTTCACACAAAGAAACGCGCTCTACCTTAAAATCGTCTTCAGGTTGGATGTATTTATTTTTCATTTGCATCGTTTTTTTCTGTACGGGGCTCGTATACATCCTAGATACGGTTCCTCCAGAAACAATGGCGCTGAAACTAGTCCTTGGGATGGGACCCGAACCTGTGTTATGTAGATTTGATACTGAGCTACTTTTGATTCGATTCTTAAGCGTTGTGATCATCGAAAGCTTGTACTCTTTAGCCTGACGTTTTTGTAGTTTATTGTCTTGGGTCTCCATTTTCGCCTGTCTTTTGTTGAACTCCTGAAACGTTGCGAAATATTTGTAAAATTTGGATGAACGTTTAGGCAATGCAATCTAAAGATAACGAATTAATTCAAGTGTTTCTTTTTTTTTGCTAAAACGATTAAGTCTAAGTGATTACTACTGATGACCAGTTTTCACCAGGCCGTTTCAAGTAAAAGTTAAAATCTAATTAGGCAGATTTAATGATCATAATTAGCTGCACAGTAATAAAATTACGTAGCTTATTTATTGTACAATGTAATAAGAGATTGAAACAGAAAAAAACAATAACCGAAAGGCATGTTTACATACATACATACATAAAAATCTCTGTATCAATAAAAGCTTTTAGCTTTTAGCCCTGGGAAAAAAATTACCGATAACAGCGGCTTGTTAACAGTTCGATGATAAAGCACGCTAAAAACAACCTTCAAATTATATTAACTCACGTTTAACCGTTGGCGGACAGTATCGATAACCACGCGTAAAAATCTTGATATCTCATTATCTGCAACAATTAGGTGGAACGAGCGAATCATTTTTATTGTCAGATCGATGAGGTACCGATAGGTTTGCTAGTTGCAAAGCCTGAACTAAGTAAAATAAGTAAAAACAGGAAAAATTAACGATAATCGAGTAACTGAAGTAATTAAATAACTTATATTTTCTCAAAAATACCCTTTTTAATCTCATTAAAATTGTCTGAAGGCCCGATGACTATGTTTTAACGATGAAGCCATTGCATTGATTGCAGAAAAACAATTTGGTCAAATGGAAATATTTAAAAGTGTAGTGTTGTAAACGCTGAAGAATATATTGGGAAATATAGCTTCTGCAGATAATGATCAGTTTTATTGTTGATAAGTTTGCTCAAAATTTTGCATTATCTCTTAGAAACAAACAAACAAAATGGAGAATCTCGAAAGTCTACGTGCAAAATGATACCAAATTTTAGCTGCGCAGAGACGACTTTTTGGGACAATAGATCCTTGAATCCTTAAAATAATAACAATATATAGTAATAATTGCAATAAGTTCACTTAATTTCTTATTGTAAGTGAATGACCATAATATTCTGCTAATCGCTTGAACTTGTCTTCATTCTAGAAATTTTTCAAATATTTCCGTCAGACTTAAGATGTTTCTGCTCAATTAAAAAAAATGCTTATAATAATATTATATTTTTTTGATTGAGGTTCATTTCTAGATGTAGGAAGAGCCATCTCCAATAGCTCGAAAAATTGTGTCTTTCTGAACAGTGGTTTCTCCTGCTTCCGTCATGATAAGTTTATATAACGAGGAAATGGTTGATTTTAGATAATTAACGTCTTAACAATTTTGGGAAAAATTTAAAGCTAAAATAAAACGTAGGATCTCCTATTCTCTATCTCCTATCTCCTAAAAACCCGGCCTTACTTTCTAGGATATTTTCTAAGGTCTTTCTTCTTATTCAATTTGCTTTCGGTTATCTTCTTAATATACTGTAGGTACCTAATATGGTGCAATTTTTAGTATTAAAAAGATATGTTCTTATAAGATTTAAAGATATTTTGTTTTATTTTGTATCATTCGCAGGTTTATTTGTTGTGTGTATATATGTAATACTAACTCAACGCAATACTACGTCCATTTGGTTAAAAATGTGGAAACACATAAATGATGACGCCTAATCTATAAAGATCGTTCATCAGTTTAATGAGTACTTCCGAAAAAATAAGAACATCAAGATATTACGACTTAAAAGAAAGGAAAGAAAAAGACCTAATAATTGTAAAACATCCATGACCTGCTGTACTAGCGATTCGAGTACAAATGACGAAATAGATAGATACAAAAGGATGCAGGGAGCTTGGATGATAAAGATCTTCCCAAATTTGAAGAAGTCTTAGCCAGCTAAATATAAACATGGTTGGTTGATAATGATCGTAGGACGGTTAAAAACATTTCCGCTAACATTCAAAAAGTTCACCAAATGATGCTAGATGACCGTCGAAGTAAGATTAGAAAGTTGCTGTTATACGTTGGATGCTGAGCTCGCTTATTCAGGGCCAAAGACGCATTAAAATGAAGATTTCTAACGCTTTGCTGGGCCGGCTTAAGCCAAATAAATCCGAGTTTCGGCGTTAATTAATAATTGTGCATGTGCCGAAACAGTGGAGCGTAAAGGGTGAATCAGCTCCGAAAAAGGAAAAACAATGTTATACATAATTATTTAACAAGCTAAAGGTAGATATTGCCGCATTGCAAGAAAGAGAAAACGGTTGCCATTGCAAAAATTCACGAATGAGTGCTGGAATCGATCCTATTTACCGGATTTTGTGTATTTTGTTAGCTCAAATTTTCGCTCAGAGCATTTCATCGAATGAGGAAGCCATCACGTTCATGAACGGGGATTTTGTAAAACAAGATTCCAACTACTATTTTTGGGGTGGCAGCATCGCCGAAGAAAGTCTGCAGTAAACAACAAATACAAATATTAAAAAGAACTAGAAATAAGAGCTTTTCGTTATTTCTTGTATTTCACTTCGAATACAAATCATCATTGTAAGAAATCATCATCGATGACAACTTGAAAACAATAAAAATGTATCATAGAGATAGTTTATCGTTTACGATAGGTATTGCCGCAAAATTAAAAATAAATGCATTTTCACGATAGCTGTCGGTATCCGTACTTTACCAATATTCTTTGTACATTTTTTTTGCATGCTTATCAAATTATAAATTCCACGTTGGTGAATAACGGCTATATTAAACACCAACGAAATGCACGCTAGGTACAACGTTTTACCTATCAGTGTATCGCATCGCGGCTTATCTCTAATACGCAATCGAAACAATGAGTGAACAGCACATAATCTTGAACTAATTACGAATAACATGGAAAAAAATAAACAATCAGACTTTGACGTTAATTGGATTTATTCAAATTGCCAAATATAAGGAAATTCATCGTTGAGATTAGAAGGTTTCTCACAATGAAGGTAGCCGATCCTGCAGTGTTCACTAAGAAATGCAAAGGATATCGACATACCTCGTGCACTACGAAATATTTAATAAATTCGGAACATGTGTTGATAGAAATTTGCTATTTCCATCGTTAAGTACGCGAGAGGAAAAGGTTTTAACTCAAAGGAGGCATGCATCGTTTTATCTAAAAATTTTAATCTCGTTTGATGTTGGTTTACTCTTCTCCCAGTGCACCTCCACCAGAAATCCTAGTATGCGAAGGTAGCCTTAAAAGTTTCCAGTTTAACACAGAAGCGTGTATTCCTCGTGAAATTCTGCTTTAATTTCTTAATATACTCTCCCTTCGTACATGTACATCTTCCGTAGCGATGCTTTCATTCCTTTAAGGAAACAAAAAGAAATGGCTACTTTTATATGATCGCAACGAATGTTTAGAATTTACTTTTTTACTTTTATATTGCAATAAATTTTGTGCATTTCCTATGATTAGATTAGAACTAGACAAGCTTGCGTTGCATTTAGAAATCGTCGGGTTCCTCGAGGAGAACAATGCAAGTTCGTAAACATATAAAGATGATTAGGTGATAATATTTAGATCTTTAAAATCTCTACATCTATCTACATGACGCTGAACTAGGAAGAAATAATATAAAACGGAGATTTTTTTCTGAAGAATTAAGGGGCTTTTTGATAGTGAACTATGTCGCCAGGCTTGACGACATAGTTCACTTGCTGAGGAGGGCTTTCTTGTCTTCTGGCTTGAGAAGTGGTATACGCGAAATGTGTTTTTAAGACGGCTAAGTCCTTTTTTACGGGGTCAGTTTTAATTGCCGCTGTAGCAGTTTCCGACAAATCTTCGTAAGAAGCGTCAGCGAAGGTCGATACACATTAGCGTTGTTAATGAAAAAAAAAAAAAATGAAAATCATTAACATTAAAAATGAGAAATGAAGAGGGACTCGGGTTGATCCCTGTGGTACGCCTTGTTTAATTTTTGTTGTTGTTATATAGCGTTTATGTCTCTTACCATTGGTTTTATGTTTTTAATTATATAAGTTTGTCGTACATATTTATTTTTGGTAAGGACAGGTAGATCGTAGTAGATAGAACGAAGAGAAACTCTGTGTCACATTATTCACAATGACAATCCATAAAACATGTGTTGCGAATTTATTAAATATTTTGCGTAGTATGGAAAATACCGACACTTTTTGTTTTATCTGCCGTACTATCTAACAGTCTTTGCTACAATTACGAAAAAAAAAAGATTAATAGTGTCATACCTTTATCCGTTTCTCGGCATCTTTCTTTGCTTTCTCCTTCATGTTCTTCGCCTTTTTCTTTTCTTGCGTTTCTACCTTAGCAGACACGCTATCCAAATACTTCATAATGTCCTCCCTATCGTTGATACCGGCCAGTTCCTTTGGTGTCCTTTCATCGATATCCATGGCGTAAATGTTAGCTCCAAAATTAACTAAAAACGTGACTATATTCTTGTGCCCTTGAGCTGCGGCAAGATGTAGGGCTGTGTTCCCGAAAAAGTCCGCTTTATCTGGATCGCCCCTTTTCAAAAATAATAAAAAATATATCAAACATTGCAAGGGATAAATTAGATTAATATGTCTACATAGAGCAAATATGCGTACGGCCTCAGTAGCGCAGTAGGCAGCGCGTAAGTCTCATAATCTTAAGGTCGTGAGTTCGATCCTCACCTGGGGCATCTTTATTTTATTTCTTTTTTTTTTAGATTTCATTGTCACAATAACTTAAGGAGTAATTTTAATCAAATGAAATTTACCCACGACCGCACAGTAGCCGTAAAGCGTCTACATTTCCGTAAAATGCAGCGTATAAGGTCGGCGTCATGCCTTGTTCATCTTTGCTGTTGCAGTCCTTTCTCGTGGCTTCTTTAAGTATCTCGAGCATTCCATCTTTGGCGGCTCTGAAATAGAGTTAAAAAAATAAAAAGAAATTATATATTTTTATATAAAAAAATACATTAAAAACGTTGATGGAGTAATTGCGAAGGGTAATCTTAAATAAACTCCAATTACATAAATGCACCATTAAATAAAATCCAAATAACTGCCGTAATATTTCTTTAACGTGAATGTCAATGAATCACGTAGGTAGAAACAAAAACAAGGAGAAATTAAATATTAAAATTACGAGTAGCTAATTCTGGCAGACTGAAAGCTCTGGCTAGTCTTTTTTTGTTATTTTTTTTTTTATATATAATTAAATCTGTCTTCAAAAATTATTATTACTGCGTATCACAAAATTATCGCAAATTTCTTGAAAATGCTTGTAAAATTTGAATATATCCGCGAACATGCTAAAAAGGCGGACAATTCCGGGAGAATCCGTGCGATCCTGGGCTAAGATCGTGAAAAATCCGGAAAAGTCCAAAGAACACCCGCACATCCGGACGTCTAGAAAATTTAGTAACGTCTGTTGTACATTATAGAGCAGAATATTAGGGGGTGGATGAAGAAAATGATTCTTTTAAAAGAGGTGGATGAATAAAAAATGCGAGAATCCCTGGTCTAGATTATCTTGAAAATTATTAAAAATGCATCGACTAAAAAAAAAAAGAAAAGAAAAACAAAAGCATATTTATCGATTTTGACAAATTGTAAGTTAGGTTAGAATAAATGTAGACAAAGAATGTAGAAAAAAAAAGAAATATAAAAATATCAATGACTTATATAATCTACTTAATTTTAACGTCCCAATAAAATCTAAGATAACCGCACGAGTACTCATGTTAAGCAGGATACTTAATAGCTACTTGTCTCTTAGCAATAATAGTCGTTATCTCTGATTGTTTGGAATTGTCTGACTTTTTTTATCCTGTATTATTCAAGAATTATAATTAACTTGAATGTAGTAACAGTAGCAGCGTCGTAGAAGTAATGTATATATAATTGGCCCGTGCTTGCTTTTACTGGTCTTATGGTCTTTGAATTGTTTTGAAGATCGATCTCAAGTTTAATTGCAACGATAAGATTTTAGATAGAACTGATTAAACATTCCAATTTCTAGCATTAGAAGTGACGATCTGTTGAAAGTTGAAAGAGCAACTCTAACTTGGACGATTCGTTCGAGCAATCATCTGTATGAAAACATACCGTGACACCTCAGATCGTTCAAAGAATTTCTCAAGTACATTTCTTGGAACCACGAACAATGCAATTAAACGCAACAGGATGGTGAATAAACTCGCAGCTCATAAATGTGTTCATCAGCGCATCGATTGATAAGCTTGCGGCACGAGATTATCACACATGGTCTCGCTATTAGCAGTCGAAATTCGAATACGTCGAAATTAATTCGATCCCTTAATTCGACGCGTGGGAGCCAATAAGTTCCTAGAAAATTATTGTGAAGGGTACATGGAAGGTTGAGCCCTTACGAGAGCAGCAGGCAGGTAATTAATAGTGCTTATCGCACGAAATTAAAAAAGATCGATTACCGTATGTTTAGCAGACAACCTGTCTTCAGCGAAACGATCATATCAAAGTAAATTTTGAGGTCGTTATTCGCTTTTTTTTTGTTTAAAGCTTAGAAATTCTCTGCGTGGCCACGCTGTACGTGTCCTTTGAAAATTTGAATCAAAATTATTAAAGGCGATGATTATAGCAAGGACTGTGGCGTAGTATGGCAAACAATGTAAAAGTATCGATCACAGAAATTTAAAAAAATCAATTAATCCGGTTCGGCCGTTTCGAAGATTCCACGCATCCTCCCCGGATTAAGTAATTTATTACAACTTGTTACTAAAAACAAATTATTGTGTTTGTTATTTTTTTTTTGCTGTAAAATGCAACGTTGCCGTTTAGAGATTTTTTTGCCTTTCTTGTTTTTTAAATGATAAGTAAAGAGGATAAAGACGGGTGGAACCATCACTGCTTTGCAGCGATCAGACGTCCTCGTGTTTTGTCGACTCTCGAGGAAACCCATACGCACACGAAGCCTTTCTCATAAGACGCACAGACACGAATCCGTCTAATCGCTGCAAAAGAGCAACGATTTCACCCGTCTTTGTCCTCTTTAATGGATAAGTCTCAAATTGGATGTAAACTAAACATTTGGCAATTTGGCGATGTTTATTTTGCAATATTGACAATATTCTGTTAAAAATGCAACGTTGCCGCCTCGCAAAAATGAATATATTTCTAAATAAACTTATTATTTTAATAATATTGAACTTTACCAATTTCGTTTTAAATCATATATTTATCTTTTAATTAATGGAAAATATTAACCGAATCAACGTGAATTTCAGTTTTTGTCTGGCTTAATTCAATTTATTTCTCAATAATAATAATAATAGAATCCTATTACTTAGAGTGATTGAAGTATTTAGAACATTTTAAAGTAATAAAGCCGGGCTTTTATTGTACTTTCGATAAAGTGATTGATAAGGTCGGTACGATTTGAATAAAAAAAAAAAAATACAATTATAATCGAACGTACACCCGGTATATCCGTAACAACTATACATTTAAGTAGATGTAAACTTTCCTCGGTCACATACGATTGGATTACATTGGATTATGTGTAATCAATTGGAAACACATTGAGGGCTATCTCGATAAAACGTCGTAAATATGAGATAGGCGAAGTATTTGGAAAATGTTTTGGGCATCTTTATCGGCAATTCAACGATATAGCGATTATGAATTTAAATTAAGTGTTCTATTACGTTCAACAAGCGGTATTTCGCAAATCCAGCATTTCAACTGAAAAGTCAACAAACTAAAAACCCGTTAACTTGCAAACAAACCAGATTTACTAACTTGTGATATCTATCTGTTGTCATTTTCGCTCATGCAATTACCAAAAATAATAAAGCCACACACGCACACTACTAAACGCACTGTTAAAACACCAACAAATAAGAGTGAAGTTGAGGTGTAACAGCGACCGACGACAACCTGTCGTTTCAACGTGTAAAACCTGAGAGGAAACTTTTACGAATTCACACAGAACACTATTCACACGATACGGTCTGTACGGGTCTTTCTAAAATGTCAACGTTTTCCCCTTCATTACGTTCGTAATTATCAGCCGATACTAACGACGATCCATTCAGGTAACTATCGAAGATAAGCCCGGAGAGAAAATTCTCGATATCATTCACCTGATGACGGCACCTGTTTTGTTGTTGATTGCGATTAGGCGAGCTCGAAAATGTCCGCGAACGGACGAAACTAACCGAAACAATCTGGTCATCGCATGGTCGCGTCTAGCGCTTACCTGTGCTATAATTAATTAGGATTGTTCAGAAAAGGCGGTAAAATTCTATTTAAACCTAGGTAAGGATACACAGCGATTAGAGAATTTTAACAATAGATGGCACCCCAGGATAATTTAAATAGGTATTTTTGTACGTATTTAGTGTAAAGAATTTATCAAGTTTACAGAGTTTGCAGATCCCGCACCACGCGCGGTTATGGAATCGATTTAGCTACTCCCTAAGTGATGGCGCCGTAGGGCAAAACATTTGAATGCTTATAAATAAATTAAAAAAAATAGAAATATATGTTAAGCAGCTTTATGAAATTAAATTTTAATTCTACTTTGAATGGCAAATATAGAAAATACTATTTAAAGGAATATTTGCCAAAAACAAAAAAATTAAAAAAAAAATAATCGAAATAAATATTAAAAAATGAAAAAAAAAACGATCTATAAATGCAAACATCTAAAATCTAAGAAATATAAGAGGCCCTCGTCCCCAAATTAAAGCTTCCTCGTCTCCAAAATTGAACGTCCAAATAAAGCGTGGAATTCATTATTTGTAAAGCTTGCTTATCTGTGTTTTTAAATTGGACATTCTAGAGCATTGTATTTTGCATATTATGTGCCAATTGTATCATTTTATATGTTTCATTTTTGGTCTTGGAATAGGGTTAAAGGTTAGGTTTAAGATTAAGGTTGATTGAGATTAACTTTTTCTGGTAATATTTAAAAATAACTATGTAGCGTACAATGTTTCTAGTATATACTCGAAAATTCTTCTGCTTGATATATTTCAAAGCGTTCAATGGTAAAATTAGAAAAAAAAAAATTGGGAGCTTGCGCATCAGATTTAAAATTTGTATCTAGTGATTTTATTTTTACCCAATGAACGTCGAAAATAAAGCCAGGAGATTAAGGATTACGTAAGAAAGTTAAAATCACGCACATAAAATTACGAAAATACCTATTACATGTTCTATTAAGGACCAAAATAACGCAAGATTAATGTTCCGAGAGAATTATACGCTACGCGGGAACAAAAATAATAATAATAATAAAAAAAAAAAACAGGGGAGGGTAGAGGTGGTGGGAGAAAAAGGGAAAGAAGAGCAGCAAAAGGATTATTACCGTTTCGTTTTGTCTCGGGCAATAATTTATAGATAATGGGCAGTTTAGGTGGAAAGGAGAAGAACACGAAAAAGAACTGCGCACGTTGGAATCACTTTGTCGACGAAGGCGACGGACTTTATGCCTTTTGCGCGGCTTAATTGAAGTTTGAATTATGGCCGGTAGGTGACGCCTACAATTTTCTCGTGCACGCCGGTGCAAGGTGCCTCCTTTGGATCGTATGCCCTCTCTCACATCCGAACTAATATAAGAGGTGTTAAAGAAGAAACTTTCTTTTTTGCTTTCTTTGTTATCGATCCTTTTATTAGGTACGAACGTTTCGATGTCTTTTTTTCTCGTTTTTTTTTCTTTTTTACGTGGATCGTTTTAGGAATTTCGATTCGATGAAGTTGAAGCGAGAGAATTTTAAATTCCACACGTCTGCCCTATATACAACGACATATTAAATCTTTAAAGAAACTTACGGATCTTTATTTATAATTTACTGAAGTCGGGTGCTTATAATTATTGCTTTTTTCAAGAAGATTCATCCCTGCGACATGGTCGATCTTTGGTAATCTTTTGTTATCTTTCTTCAACAAAGATCTTCAACAGGATATTGTTCTGCTAGTAATTTTAATTTTTTATTCAATTCGATGGCATTAAATGAAGATGCGCAACTTGACGTGCGTTTAGATATTGAAAATAATCTACATTCAACTAACGGAAACATTGTAAGCTCTTCGGTTTTAAAATATTTGAAAGTTAAAAAACTTCGCGTGAGTTGCCAGAAGAAGACTTTGATCTCGAAATGAGAATTCTGTGAACAGTTGATGAACAGTTGCACTCGCGCTCGAACGTTTTCTTAGGTTTTTTTATTTTCGCACGAAGGACCGTTTTGTTTAAACGGAACGGTAAATAGACAAAATTGTAGATATTCCATTATGGAAAATCTTGGATACAGAAAATTCCAAACCAAATTATAGGTTATTATTTTTTTTTGCAAGTGATTTAACTGGAGAAAGATACCTGCAATTTTTACTTATTTGGAACCGATGCCTGGATTAGCTACATTATTTCCCAGTGCAAACAATACTGAAATACCAAACAATAGCGTTTGGCTACAATTTGATGGCGCTCCGCCTCATTATACAAATGATGTTGGATGCTATTTGGACAGATACTTCCAGAAAGATGGATTGGTATGGTTCGATTTGACGGCTTTAAACTTCTTTGTGTGAAGATATTTAAAAAATAAAATGCATAAAGATCGACGACATAATTTAGAAGATCTTAAGCACAGAATTCGACACAAAACTACATTAATATCGTCTCAAGAGCTCTTCAAAATTCAAGAAATGAATCTATAATCGCCGTTTATTTCTAGTTAATAGACTTAGTTTCTTTTTATTCTAATATTCGCGTTTTTCTCAATATTTTCTTTTTAGATGTAGCATATTCATAATTTTATACGGAATAACGGAATAATTTTTAATTAATGCTTCTAATTAAAGCATTATCATGACAAAAAAAAAACTAAATTCGTCAACTCACGGGGTCTACAGCGAGCAGTAGCCTGAATTTACTTTTCTAGCGAATTGAAGTTGAGAGAACATTATTTCCGATTTTGTTTTAAGTAGTTCTCAAACAAGATTTAGTCGTAACGTTGGTTAGTTACTGCTATTACCTCTTTTAAATTTAATTATTTAGTATTATTTAGTGTTCCTCTTAATTTCGTTTTATTTTGATTGTTTGGTTTTCTTTTACAACATGCGCTATTAATTTATTTATTCAACAGATGCCCCTATTCTCTTTCTATTTGTTTCCACATATTCTTGGTTGCAAATTTTCCATATATATGAATTTTCTCTTGTTTCTTTTTATACTCTGTTAGCTTGCTATAAAAAAAGAAAAACGTAGTTTTATCTAGTGGTATGTATTGTGTATTCTTAGGGCTTTTTTGCTTATTTTTTTAACTACTGTCCTAGTTCATTTTGTAACAGTACAAAGTTTCTGCGTGGGACAAGACCCCTCGGAAAAATATCGAATCTCAACATATTCCATGATACTTACGATACAATTTAAACAGGACATCTTCCTGTCTTGTCCTTAAAAATAAATTTCACATAAACATAACAATATAAATAAAATAAAATAGGTGTTATAAAATTGCATTTCTGCTACGTGCTACGTATCGCAGTATGATATATCTACGCAAATTTATTTCGGACAAAACGAAAACGCGAACCTGTGTAATTATATAATTAATATCTATTCTGCTATCATTTTGATATCGTGTTTTCTATATGCTAAATTAATGATGGTCAATTATATCGGACTGTATGATAAATAAATGATAAATTTATCTAGCCATTAAATAGATAAACTTAATAACAATAAATATATGTGGCATAGTAAGTAATAAATTACCATTTATTGTGATATTTTTGATGGTTGAAGTTAATTTAATTTAAAAGCGTCGATGCAAATTATAAAAATTACGATATTTGTCAGCATAAGTGTGTAAATTTTAATAAACCGTTCGGTAATTGTTGGCAATGCTCATTGTTAGCAATAGATAATCTAATAATATGAATACGGGCTATAAATCTAAGAATATTCATCCAAACAGATAATTCATATAGTTGAATATAAAAGAAAACCTAAGACTGCTAAGATAACGCGCTTACATTAGTATACCTTACTATCAGCGTTACTATAAGTCTAAGTAATTTTTACAAGGGAAGATTTCAAGACGACAGTCATCAATCGGATTGAAACTTGGTATCTACCGAGTGTTGTAAGTCGCCGTTTTCTGCTTCTGCGGAATCTAACGTTTAGAGCATTATCGCACAAGACTTCGTTGGTCGTGTAATCTCCCGTATGAGCTTTTGAACTTCTTTCTCTAAGTTGCTTCGAAGCGAAGTCTTGAAGGAAGAGATTAAACGCACGAAAATGTCAAATCTGTATTTTCTTTAAAATTTAAATTTTTCGCTCATGTTGAGACAGTCTTTATTAACTATTTCTTTCTTAATTCATATCATTGGCGTTACTCTAAGTCCACGTAATTCTTACAAGGGATGATTTCAAGATGACAATCATCAATCGGATTGAAACTTGGTATCTACCGAGTGTTGTAAGTCGCCGTTTTCCGTTTCTGCGGAATCTAACGTTTAGAGCATTATCGCACAAGACTTCGTTGGTCGTGTAATCTCCCGTATGAGCTTTTGAACTTCTTTCTCTGAGTTCCTTCGAAGCGAAGTCTTGAAGGAAGAGATTAAACGCACGAAAATGTCAAATCTGTATTTTCTTTAAAATTTAAACTTTCGCTCATGTTGAGACAGTCTTTATTAACTATTTCTTCCTTAATTCATATCATTGGCGTTACTCTAAGTCCACGTAATTCTTACAAGGGATGATTTCAAGATGACAGTCATCAATCGGATTGAAACTTGGTATCTACCGAGTGTTGTAAGTCGCCGTTTTCTGCTTCTGCGGAATCTAACGTTTAGAGCATTATCGCACAAGACTTCGTTGGTCGTGTAATCTCCCGTATGAGCTTTTGAACTTCTTTCTCTGAGTTGCTTCGAAGCGAAGTCTTGAAGGAAGAGATTAAACGCACGAAAATGTCAAATCTGTATTTTCTTTAAAATTTAAATTTTTCGCTCATGTTGAGACAGTCTTTATTAACTATTTCTTTCTTAATTCATATCATTGGCGTTACTCTAAGTCCACGTAATTCTTACAAGGGATGATTTCAAGATGACAATCATCAATCGGATTGAAACTTGGTATCTACCGAGTGTTGTAAGTCGCCGTTTTCCGTTTCTGCGGAATCTAACGTTTAGAGCATTATCGCACAAGACTTCGTTGGTCGTGTAATCTCCCGTATGAGCTTTTGAACTTCTTTCTCTGAGTTCCTTCGAAGCGAAGTCTTGAAGGAAGAGATTAAACGCACGAAAATGTCAAATCTGTATTTTCTTTAAAATTTAAATTTTCGCTCATGTTGAGACAGTCTTTATTAACTATTTCTTCCTTAATTCATATCATTGGCGTTACTCTAAGTCCACGTAATTCTTACAAGGGATGATTTCAAGATGACAGTCATCAATCGGATTGAAACTTGGTATCTACCGAGTGTTGTAAGTCGCCGTTTTCCGTTTCTGCCGAACCTTACGTTTAAAGCATTATCGCACAAGACTTCGTTGGTCGTGAAATCTCCCGTATGAGCCTTTGAACTTCTTTCTCTGAGTTGCTTTGTAGCCAAGTCTTGAAGGAGGAGACTAAACGCACGAAGATGTCAAACCTGTATTTTCTTTAAAATTTAAATTTTTCGCCCATGTTGGGACAGTCTTTATTAACTATTTCTTCCTTAATTCATATCATTGGCGTTACTCTAAGTCCACGTAATTCTTACAAGGGATGATTTCAAGATGACAGTCATCAATCGGATTGAAACTTGGTATCTACCGAGTGTTGTAAAGTCGCCGTTTTCCGTTTCTGCGGAACCTAACGTTTAGCGCATTATCGCACAAGTCCTTGCTGGTTGTGTAATCTCTCGTATGAGCCTTTGAACTTTTTTCTCTGAGTTGCTTCGAAGCGAAGTCTTGAAGGAAATGATTAAATGTACGCAACTATTGAATCACTCAAGTTCAACCGTGGCTGTGCGTATCCGGCGATGTCAAATCTGTATTTTCTTTAAAATTTAAATCTTTTCGCTCATGTTGCGACAGTCCTTATTAAACTATTTCTTCCTTAATTCATATTTTCTTTCTTTTTTTTTTTCGATTTTCACTATTAGTACGGGTCCATGAGAACTCTATGATTAATTTACGAGCAGTACATAATCTTCCTGTTTACGGACGGCCCGTGCATTTACACCTCCATATAATTTTCGCTGATTAATTGCCCGATGTAGCGTAATAACAATAAACCGCATGTGATCCTAAGAAGTGCCCATAAGGCCTCTCTCGAAGTATACCTTATCTACGAAGCGGCTATGTGGCGTTTACGTGGTCGGCAGATCCTAAAGCCGGTCATTCTCACACCATCTCGACGCGCAACATACAGCATAGGGAAGCGTTTAACTCCGTACAGCGGTCACCATCGCTCCGCGGTTTGGTCTCGGAATTTTTGATGATATATCCGAGGCTTGGCCCGCGTCTTCGAAATCGTGAGCTGGATTACCATCTTGAATCGTTTCGTTTCGAAAAAGGTTTACGAGCTGCAACGCTGAGGAACGCGGTCTTCGCAACGCCATCGAGTTTATTGAGTTGTGGCTTAGGTGATGGAAGCGAGGAACTATCGCGGTTGTTAGCCGCACTGTAAGTTGTTAAATACGCAGTTAGGAAGGGCTATTACTGCGAGGTTGGTGCTAATGATGTTGTACACACCTCCTTTGTAGAAAATCATTACACGAAAGGTCGATAATTTTGCAAATTCTTTAACGATCGCATAGCTGTGTTAGATCTCAAAGAACGAGGGAGTAAAGATTGAGGTGTGTTGCTTAATTCGATTTTTGTTCTTTGGGTTTGCATGTATCAAATTCCAAAACCTGGATAATTTTTCCTTTTCCAGTGATCTGCGTCATCAGCAAAATATTTATAATAAAACAAAATATTTCTTGTTGTTTCATGGATGCTTCGGAGAATTTATTCTTTTGCTCCTTTCTTAGTCTGATGCTGAAATAAATCTCCAAAACATTAAAACAATAATTCGTCAATACTAAGAAGCCTATTACGAAATTTGTTATTTTTTAACGGAGCAAGATCACGTTATCTGTCTGGTCTTCACTTATTATTGTTTGAGGGGAAAGCTAAATATGCTGAATGTATAGTGGCTCTGCCTCGTTGAATATCTTCTTCGAAATTAGCTAATTTATAGAAATTAAAATTTCGTGTCTACTAGAAGGTGTTCGATGGCAAACATTTCCAAATCCATCTTCTTTGACCTCAGGAATAAGAACATTGTGTTTGGAAGTGGTCAATGGTAGATATGGTTGGGTTTTAGAACATCTTCGTTGATCAGAATTTTCCTTTTATAATGAAGAATTTGTAATGTACTATCCCCCATTGCCTTTAAATGAATTTTATTAATATTTCGTGCACGCCAACACACGGATAGAGGCATTTGATGGCTTTGTAGAATAACAGAAAATCTTAAAATTAGGTCTTTATTAACATTGGTTATTTCTGCCAGCAATTTAACATCTTTAAAGGATCTTCGAGCAGTGTTGCCATCAATTGCCATGCCACTTGCCCAAATTTAGGAATATCGATTAAAAAAGCCATTTGCGTCTTAAATTAGGTTCCAATTTATATTTTTCTTTTTTTTTTTTTCAAAACATTTCGGTCATTTCTTACGTCTCGGGCAGAATTAAGCACTGTGTGCTCGAAACCCGCTTGGAGTAAACTTTCTTAGTGAATCTACGCAATTCGCAGCGTTTCGCCCTTTGCGGCAAGCGGATGATAGTAATAAAGCAATGGAGTGCTTTACACACAAAGGCTCTTGAGGTTATGACAAGTTCTAAAAAGCTTTTATACCCTGTTGGGTCGCCACCACTCAAAAAAATTCGCATTTTCTATGTTTTTAATTGTTTAAAAGTTACTATGATTAAACTAGCTAGATTTACACGCTACTTTTACTATCATTTAATTTGAATCGATTTAGTTCTTAAATAAAGTTATAATAAGCTTATATTACATACGATGTTAGTAAAGTATTTATATCGGCATCGATTTGAAAATGCTAACTAGTTAATGTAGTAATTGGCACATAGCTAGCGGTTAGCTTCGATAAATTAGCGACGCTTCAGCGTGTATTTTATTGGCGTGACATATTGTGGATTAGTTGTACGTGTGTAGTATTGATTGCAGGCATCAAAACGCTTATTAATTATGATGAATGTTAGCGTTTGCTTAGCAACAAACTAAAGCATCTTTTATTTTTACGTAGAAAAGAACATCCTTATCAAAACAATACGGAACAACCTGTAGGTAGCAGCATACATATGTATTTAAGGAAGTTTCAAACCGTCTCATTACACAACGAACTAGGAAAATCTCAACGCATTTTCCACTTAAAATGTTTGACGTGTTTAACGACTGATACAATTACTGTTTCGCTCATTCACGACGGTACGCCTATTTACGACGCAAATATTTGAGGAATTTTAACAGCGTACGGTTCAAGAAATAGATGTAGTTCTTAGTGTAATCATCGGCTCACCTACGGTGGTAATTTAAAGAATTAGATTTATGATTTACCTTATATTAGTTCGCGTAACAACTGCTTGTAACCCGTGCGTCAACTAAAAATTGAAATTATAAAGATTACGTAAATCGTTTAGCTCGGATATTTATGTTTGGATGTAGAGCAATTTTCGATCTATTAAGAATAATTACACGTTGAGGATAAACGAGGCTTTAGATGGGTGGAGTAAGGTGATTGCGAATGAAAGACGTATCGCGCTGAAGTTTGTTGAAAACTAGCCTTGTCATTGATTTCATTCCCGTGTTTTTAATGTTATTGGCGCTTAATTGAAAATATTAAACGTTTGTGATGGATAATTGGAGAGTCGTTGCGAAAATCAAACAAAATTCGATTTTTAATAGGTGCTAAGGGACATATTTCATTGTAATCTCCTTTTTTTTTAATTAAGTACGTCGTCGCTAGTTATTTTCCTGAAGATGAATGTGAAAATCCGAGAACAATAAGAACCAATGAAGTCTGCAACTTGTACAGTGGTAAGAATTGTTTACAATTCTCATAGCCCCACTTCTTTCGAAAATTAACATTCTGCCGGTTGTTCCAGGCTTGTTTTGCATTGTTCCAACGAATCTCGAAAAAAAAAAGTGAAAATTGCCCGAAAAAGTTGAAAAAAAAAAAATACTTTTTCGCCCAGTCTCAATTTTTTTCAAATTTTAAATTCTGGAGGTCGCTCCAAGTTGCTCTAAATGTTGTTTTAGAATCTCAGACCTGTATCTCTTAAAAGTCAAAACATATCGCTAAAAAATGAAATTCGCGTTGCTCCATTTTTTTGGAAAATTGAAGGTGTTGAAGGGGCGATTATCGAAACAGTTAGGTTGGGTGAAAAAGTTTATTTTTTACATTTTTCTTAGAGACTAATTTTGAGTTATTTTTTAAGATACTAACTTATAACAACCTCTAGAATTTCGTTTTTCAAAGAAGATGGGGCTAAGACAGATGAAATTCTAATGATATTAAAGATTTTTGAATAATAACAACGATTAAGATACTTCTTACTGATGATGGTTATCTGAATTTAACAAAGCGAGAGAACTTGGTCAATTGGTAATCGACTCCGGGATATTATTGCAGCCAATTACTCCAATACTCCACATTTCCTTCGAAATTCTTTTCTCACACCATAAATACGATGTATTGTAATCAATTTCTTCGCGTATTTGCTGCAAACTGTAACCGTATCGTCTCGCATCGCCTTTCGGCTAAGTATACGCTATTACACCTAATATCGCGTCATCAAGTCAATACCGCCTTAAAGAACAACAATAACGACGCGAGGCAATAGGACTAACAAAAAGGAAGCCCGTCGAAGGAACTAATGGTGATTGGTAACTAGTTTCATTTATTAACGGACGAGGTTCTGAAAACGTGTTGCGGTGTACCTCTAGGCGGCTTCTACTTCATCAAAAACGGCGCCCTCTCCCGGCCGCTCCGTGTAACGTCATCGTCGACCATCGTTACACGCTAGGAGGAACAATAGCCGAAGATTATTAATCACAACACCTACAACCGCTCGTCGGAACACCTAACAAATAGTAACGACGTCGCTGTAAATGACGGTCATCCATATGGTAAGGTGATCTTGTTGTGTTTGTATAAATGAGTTCGTCTCGTTGCTTATGCCGTGGAGAGCTTATTGGTACATTTTTTTTGTGGTAATCTCAAATCTTAGGGTTTTTAACGTTTGCTGCGGTGCGGCGGTGCAGAATCATAGTTTTTATGCAAGACGGTGCTTCACCCCACAAAGACCTTAACGGAAACACGCTTGGAAACGTTTCGATCAGTTGGACTTCTTTATCAGATTTGAAACTAACTAACTATCGTTCACGGGGTCAAAGAAAGGATCTTCCTTAGTAAACTTACTCGTGACGAATTGAAGAAATCAATGTCACGTGTTATCGAGAATGTAGATGGTCTAAAGAGATGGAAAACTGGTTAAATGCTGTCTTTTCGAAAACAATCATTTTATTACGTCTGCTTCTATGAGGCTCCAAGCTTTCCTTAAGAATTGGCTACAAGTTTCTTGGGTAATTTTTATTAGTGGCGCCTTTGCCAAGCTATTAGTTTAGAATCTCATTTAACTTTTAAGCGATTTAAACACTGATAAATGAAGAGGTTGAAGAAGGTGATTACCCGTTTTATTGTATTTAGCTTTCACCAACTACAAGGAGCAACGGCCAGGCATAAGTTATTATTACGCTTGCGTCCGTTATAGTGCGTCTCAAGATTTTCAAATAAAAAATTATTTCATATTGTTGATATCCACGAGGAATGGTTATGGAAGCAGACATCATTTTTTTTTTGTTGGTTACAAAATAGCTAATTTTGCTTTCTGTCGTTGTTCCTCTTCATTCTTCAACGGACAAGTGTAGAATACCGTATTGTACCATATTATCTCGTACGTATAGGGAGAGGAGAGGTGGTGCCCCCGACAATTAATTTTGGTTGCCTCAGGGCGAAGCAATTACCCCAAACACTATCAGATGTTGCGTGCCATATCGTTCCCTTCGTATCTCGGTCGGATCTCGGGGCCCGTACGTTCCCCGACCGCCTAAGACCCGTTTACGCGTTTTCGTTATTATTAATAATCGTAATGATAACGATAGCAATAATAACAATAATAATTTAGATCCACTTAAGCGATTACATTTTCAATATCGGCTATATACACCTATACCCTGGTATGTACCTACATAGCTCGAATATAGAAGAATTTTCTCTTTCGAGGGCACGTTAAAGTGGTACGGTCACGTCGAGGGATCAGAAGGAGGCGTATACGCGATGGTCTTTTGATTTTTTCACTCGTTCCTTCCTTTTGTTTCGATTTTACGCTGTTTATTACGTGCGCTGGTGTTATAAGAGATGGAAGAAAAGGTCAAAAACAAAGGAAGCAATGCGTAATGTATAATATATAAGGGAAAAAATTAAGATGAAAGTAATATACGGCGAGGATGGAAGCCGCTTAAACACCAGGGAAGGTGCAAACGATAATTTACCGTTATGTCTACGTATATCTCACGACCGCGGGTATATAGATTATTTAAAGCTAATTTTAATTAAGTCCGAGTAATTACGAAGTGTGTAATTAAATACCATAGCCTCCTGTATCTTGTTAGCTTGTTCTCTTTTTATACTTACCTACCTCTGTTCGTTTTTATTCCGATATACTTTATTGTACGCTTCGTGTACGTTATATGCGGGCGTACAAATTGTGATATGCACTTTTTAAACGGAATGCGAGTTTTTAGTATTATTGTATCGCTTTAATGTCCCGTAATTAGTTAAACAAATGCATATAAATAATGCATATTGATTATGATTGTAATTAATGTAATTACGCTTTCATATTTTAAATATTTGTACAATCGCAATAGGCGGAGTGTTGCCATAGGGTATATATATCGTGATACTTCGTGGCTGCTCGATTTCGGAATTTATCTTTGATCCTAGTTATTTCGTAAGATTTTGTTTCTTCGTCCACAATACAAGGTTCGGGGTCAATCTTGGATTCTTCTAGAGTAAAAGTGGTTGTTAATTGCATAAATGTGTCAGGCATTCGGCCATTTCATGGAGTAAGCGGGCTTCCAGCAGGGATTCCTGCCAATTTCCTGCAAAACATCGGTTAGAAGAGTTCTTCATGATGATTTGGATCACGTAGTTAATGCGATAGTCTCTCACTTGGCAAATCTCTTCGGTGATAAAGCGATCGTTTGAGCTCAATCATTAAATATATCTCATTGCTACATTGCTCTAAATTCTTAACTCTCATCATTGAGTTATGTTCCGGAAATCCGAACGAATTGGAACTGTTCGATGTGCATCCTATTTGTGACGAACACTTTGGATTTAGAGAGAGCTTGTCGACTGATTTATAACTACTCGGATTATCCGCGGCCGTTAGTGAGTCATTTGGCTCATAAAAAGGTCGACATAGCCTGGATTTGGAATTGATGGTGGCATCATCTTTCCTCATGATGGTGGCTGATGGACCTCTCCTCCAGGCGGCCCATCGGCTTCGGCTTCGGATCTTTCACTCGGTGTGATGATAGTGTAGCGTCTTCTCGGTGATTGGGTGCATAGCTTTACTTCGCTAGACCTAGAGCATTTATATATATATAAAAAAAAACGGCGTCCTCCGAAGTGAGGTATTTTGGAGCGATCTTCGTTCTTAGTCTCGCCTGAGGAGGTGGCGTAGAGGCTTCGAGGAATAATTTTAGCAGAGCCAGAAACCAATTGATTAGCCTGATCTGTCAGAGCAGAGACAATGTTATTTCTTCATAAGAAGCGAGCAATTCTTTTTTTTGACAATAAATGAAATAGTCGCTTCTAGAAAATGTTCTTTAACGGAATATTTTAATGTATTTTAATGTTCAAGTTATTTCTTTTTTTTTGTAATATTGATTTGAACAAGGTTAAAATGCTATTGGTTTATTGGAAAATCTCAGCAATTATCTCTATCATTGTTGAAGATAAAGACCCTAGCACAAGGAAAGATATTTTGATATGTTAGATTAATTATTGCTATTCAACAAAGACAAGATATGATCAATACTCTCCAATATTGATATCAAGGCCTTAATTTTTTCATTTGACTTTTTCTTTATAACGGCAACGATCACCAGACCAGATGCACGTTGCATCCTATAAACCGTAGCCTATGTATCTACCTAATTGATTGGCACATTTAACGATCCCTACAATAAATCAACACGTCGTAAACACCAATCGGATTGCGTCTAAGACACTATACCACTTAGATATAGAGGCCAACATGTACCGAGAGTTAATTCGTTCTAGCTATATTGAAGTAGAAGATTATTGTTATTATTTAATAACAATAAAGCGCACGGCGCAAACGTGAGAATACCGGGAGATACAAAGATTTATTACAATGTAATTATATGTGCTAGAGAGGGAATTTAATAAGTTTACGTAACGTGATGGTCGATTGTGTTTTAGATAGGTTATAAATTAGCCGAGGTAACTTGACATTATATTATACGTTGACGGCGCAGTGTGTACGCATGTTGTAATTACTGAGGAATTAATTAAAAAATTTTGGGCGAGCTTGTAAGCATTTTTATGAAGCTTATTTTATGTAACGTTGGACGTTTTAGAACGCACGAGGGTAGTCTGGAAAGTTCATAGCCTCAATGATTCGGTGGTATAAGCATGTGTTGAAAGATGCTCTTGAATGTTATCCAGTTGTTCCGTAAGCTTTCCTGTTGAATTTTTCTAAGGATGCAATGCGAAGAATTTTACTATAACAAGCTTGAATTTTCGCGAAAATGGTAGTTGATGATACTCCAAGAATAAATTCTTTTAACTTTCGTTTATATCAGAAAGGAGTAACCTTTTCAGCAGTTTCTTTTGCACAAACAGCATGGTTCCTCTCTTAATCGCTGTAACGAAGAATGCCTTGTTATTTAGTTAATTTTGAAACAATAAAGAGATCACAAAAGTATATATTTCTAGGTATATGTCGCGCTAGGAAAAAAAAGAAAAATACGTATCAAATCAATTTAATATAAAAGTAGGCAATCAACATAAAATTAAACGGAACATCTAGTCGTCTTTAAATAATTACCCACATCAAGAGTACTTTATTAGTAATCGATTCGATTTTTACGACCCAGAAATAATTATTTCGACGGATTTTAGAGCTTAATTAACTAATTTTATGTCGCGATATTGTTGTCCGTACGTTAGATGTAGACATCAAGCGGTTTTATTACCTTTCGCGGTATTTCAGTATTTATTGCCGATTATACTGATCGTATAGCAGAACTAATAATGATAATAAATTTCAGATTAGGAATCGAAAAAGAAGGCCATCTGTATGTGTTTACGTACGACATGGAAATAAACGTTATTATTGTTGTTCTTTCCTCTGTATATTAATTTGTTGTAATTTTCCGGTATTACTTCGGTAATGAACGCAAAATTTCTTTCATTTAGTATTTAATTTACTGGATGTTCTATTTTGATATTCCCTTATTTAAACTATGTATTTTTCATTATTATCTTGGTTTATCTTGGTCCCTATCTACATAAACGAGCACACATCTCTTTCTTCTTTGAGATTTACACATGATTACTGATTGACATGATTTGAAGGCCTCATTAGACGCTATAAAGCTTTAAGTACTAGTTTTGTGTGTTCGTTTATGTAATCTTTGGATCGCCCACCATACACAACATTTATCTTTAGAATAGAACCGATATCTTGCACAATATCACATATCCGTGAGCTGCCCTGCAAATTAAAGGTAATATGGTATTTCTTATTGCTCAAATTTCTTTATATATTACGTTTTAATTATAATTATTTTTCATATTTAATTGCTTGTATATAATGTACAATAATCATTCATAAAACCTTGGCTAATTGTGGAGGCCAATTGTGCCGCTAAGGCACTACTCGCACTTCATCTACTTCGAAGCCAAAATTCTTATCTTCATTTCTCCGATGATCTCGTCCCTCTGCTTCCATAATAAGAATAAGTTAATCGGAGCTATTTGTTTCAAGCAACACAATATTAACCGTAGATTTTAACACATATTATATCATGGTCTCAATGTATGCATGTAGACATTGGCTGAAATATAAAAGGAAAACGGAGGTACATGGTAATAAGCGAGAACTCGTCATCAAAGTCGTAAAACAGCTTGTCGTCGGCCGTCCTTTCCTGATGGTGTCGTTACAATCGAAGACGGCAACCGTAATGAAGTCATTAGCGTCCGTCTTCGACTTTTTGACATGTCGCTGGCGGGGAAAGAGGCTTACAGCTTCACCTATTCTCTTTCCTTAAATCTCGTAACGTCGTCACCGACGAAACTTACTGCCTATTCGCGACTTTATTATCAGCTTCCAGTAAGAGGGCCGTAAACTTTTCGAATAGGCGGCCCTTTTATACTCCTTGGCCATTGTACTTTCCGTAACCGTTCGATAGATGACGTTGGCGTTCGGAGAAATCGTAAACTAACGATTCGCGTGCTCGCATCTGAGACGTGTTTATGAACGTGCGAACGCAATAATAAAAGAGCTAAATCAATTAGCATTTAAAGTGCAAGGCGATAAAGCACTTTCTATTTTCTTCTTTTTTTTTTTTGACTTTAATGAGGTAGTAGTGTAACGCAATCTATCGATCGATTACGAAGCTTGCGAATTTTGTTTTGAGGATGGTGTCGTAAGAGAGCTTAATTAGAATTTCGTCTTCTTGCGAGGCGACTTCTGATGGAAATTGAGCTCGGAATGGACGTTGGAGTTACATAATTTCTCGACGTTATCTCCGTCAAAGTATTTAGTGAGCTTTAATAGGTATTCCTTGAAAGGGAACGGCAAGAAATGACGATTTTATTGAGGGTCATGTGTTCAATTCACGGAAACAATGTTGGCCCTTATCTTCAATGGCTTTTTACTTTTGTAAATCTTAAAATGCTAGAGTGATTGATCCCGAAAGGCGGCGTTAGCTTACTTGGTCATACATTGTATGTGGTTATTCTACATTGTCTACATCAGCTGAAGTAAAGCCAAAATTCAAATCATTGTATTTACGATACTTTCGCGCATGTTCTTAGCGATAGCGGGCGTTGTTTAGACGTTTACCCTTCAATTGTTACAGTATTGAAAAGAGTCTTCAAGTCTCGAACGCAGTCCAACACTTAACTTAACATACCGCATTCTTCAAAACGAAAACAAAACAAAAAAAAAGGAAAAAATACCGAACTCACCTCCTTCAAATCTCCCTATCTCATCGGAAAGAATCCGACGTGGCGTTCGGAGCAAACGGGGCCCCCACGAACCTTTAATTTTAATTTACACACACCATTAATTCCTAATAAAATCAAAATGCACTTGGTCAACTATAGGTTATCTGCGTCGGAGCATCTTTGGCCGACGTAGTCCAGCCGTCCAATACGAACGGAGACCTCGTTAACGTCGCAGGATTGCTTCAGCCTGGAACGGTCCGACTGTATAATATTAACAATCTTCGCACGCCTTCCAAACTGTAAATTACTGAACTATAATCGAATTCCATTTTCGAAAAGGTGTCCGTGAGGGACTCCCAGTTCGTTATTTATGCCTGTAAATTGCGGTTTTCCATTTATTGCCTGCGCGCGATGCTTTGGTCTTCTTCTTCTTCTTGTTCTTCTCCTTCTTCTTACATGCTACGTTTTGCTGGATGGAGACGACGATGTTGGCTTGGTTTAGACCGAGCTATCGTTGTTTTACAAGGGATATTACACACCTTTAAAGCGGATGTAACTTTTATACACGTACGGAATCGAAAGGAAAGATATACGAATGTAATGGAATAGAAAAGGATAGCAGTACTTTTATCTCTACAAATAATTCGAATTGTTGCTCTCTATTCAATTTTTTATTGTATTTTTAATGCAAATCTCTCCGTTTCATGTACTCGAACCAACCATTGAAACTTGGTGGCGGTATCTATTTGACGGCTTCAACAGCTTCTTGAAATGCCAAAAAATCGCTATCTACGTATCTTTATAATTGAAATACTTATAGTCGATGTTACTATGTACAGTATTATACGAATATTTGATATGTGTTGATCCCATAACGTTTCTCCGCGGAAAGCAAGTGAAATTCTCGTTGTTCAGGATCTCAGGATCATTATTCACATACAAGATGGACGCTACATTGCACGCCTCGTATAATTCAAAATTATTTATGTCCCATCCTGTAAAGATAATTCTCCTTTCAGCAAATATTTTTTTCTACTTATTCGACCAAAAAACACAAGGATGGTTATCTTTATCACATCTTTATTAAAATACAATCGCCAAAAAGATCAACGAAGGCGAACGTCGCGTTGGGCTAAGAACCA
Organism: Oryctes rhinoceros; assembly: GCA_020654165.1. NCBI lineage: Eukaryota > Metazoa > Arthropoda > Insecta > Coleoptera > Scarabaeidae > Oryctes > Oryctes rhinoceros. Next base: position 329,406 of record JAIOKQ010000974.1, read on the forward strand.
TTGATTCGATGCCGACACTCGTAGAATAAAAAGAAAAGAAAAGAAAAAAAAAAGAAAAACAAGAGACGATCGTCGTCATAAAAACCCACACATTGCTGCCTGTATTCATATAATAATGCGCGTACAATAAAAGTCCAAACAAGAAGAAAAATTAAAAGAAGAAGCTGCGCGAAATTATAATTATATTAATATTTATTTCGCTCGGTGCCCTCGGGGTACCGTGCCGGCGAATAAGCAATTATTTTAAATTGCAAGCCCATTAATAATGGTGTAATTTTCCAGGTTTTTATGTGTATGTCCAGTCCGGTCGTTTATACTCTTTATTTTTGCGAAAAAGGGCGCTCAAATGTATACAGTGTAGGACGTAAGTTAACCAACGGTAACTTGTATATCAAAAAATCTACGGTGAAGATTCGAATTTGGGAGCGTTTTGCTTGTTAACTTTCTCTTTGATGCGCTTCAAAAATGTTTGTTCACTTTGGGTTGAAATTTTTGGCGATTTTCTTTCTATTACTTGGCATTTGAAGGAACTAGAAGATTAAATTTAAGTAGCTTTAGCACTTTAAGACTAGAAACAGCGTGACTGCTTAGCTTCAACCGTTTCAACGTTAGGGCTTTTCAAAGTTAAGAAAAGCTAATTCCTTTTATTGACTTTAAGGATTCAAAGAGATGTCGGGATTTGTCTACCAGAGATGTATATCTAACCATAAAATCGACAAAAATTAGAGTCACGTCGATTTCGTCAACTTGATTGTGACGGCGCGTGTGGTTGGCCAATAATTTCAAACGTCCGTAACCAAAAAAACAATTAAGTTTGCCAATTACAGTGTGTCAAGATCTATAAGACGAGACGGTCAAAAATTGATAATCTTCGAACTTTATAATATTATTTTATTTGAATACGGGTCAATGGTACAATAATCTCCGTTTATTGGGGCATTAAATACGATTTATTAGGAAAATAAATGCCGTTCATTTGCGCAGTAAATTCCACATATTTGAAGAATAAATACAATTCACTTGAGTAATAAACATCGCTTACTGAGGTACCGAACATCTTAAATGGATCAGCAAACGTCGTTTATTAAGGCAACATGCACCGTAAGTTTATTGACCGTTCACTGAGGCAATAAACGCCGTTTATTGGGGCGAATCCGATGTAAATCTTATGCAAGCTTCAGATAAATCTGAGACAATTATGGGACAAATCTGAATTTAAGCTGAAGTGTAATATTAATAACGGAAAAATAGATAATTTATCCCAAATGTTTCAGAATTCTTATTTTTTTTTGGTGGACTAAATTTCGTGAATCACCCTGTATATACGATCCACAATTTCACGATGAAACCTATTTAAAATTCAGCGGATTCTGTAGAAAATTTTCGACGTTAACCTCATTCAATATTATTATTTTGGAAAGGATGCAAAATAAACACAGATGATCCTATTTTTTGCGGCGATCTCGGGTGAGTTATTGATAGATAATAATATATTAAGAGGTATAATTATAGCTGCTTATAAGAAGTATCGTTGATCGTCCTCCTTAACAATCTCCACATGTTCGGTAATTTTTCGAAAGGTGAATGTATGTATCTATAACAGATGATCTTGATTAACCCTTATTTTAAAGCAGCATCGTAATTTCTTGACCAATTTTAAGTTAATTGGTAGGAAGAGTGTTTGGGGAAATACGTATTTAGTTATCGATAAATTTACATCGATATTGTGATTGTTGTTTCTTCGCTGTTGCAATCGTTTAATGTTGCTAATCTAACGAATTCCAAAAAAGAAATTAGCGCATCTACAGCTTCATACTGGAGGTTAAAGATATTGCGAGATTCCATTCGATAGTTGGAAAATGGATTCAATTATGACCATGTATATATACATACACCCTGCTAATAGATGACATCTACGTTTCTCTGTCATCTCATCCTTTCCTTTTTCAACCGGCATTTCGCGTCCGGCTTATCGCTATTTAGCTAAGCTGCGTCTAATGTTAAGATTTACGGTTAAGGTGTGCGAAATCGAGCTCTCAAATTGGCCGTTCGACGTTTATTGTTTTAAGGCGCAAATAGGCGACATCTAGAAAGCCGTCTGCGATGCCGGAACTAATTCGGAATGAAGACGCGAAGGTTCCGAGGTAACGCGATTGTCGGGTCGTAAAATTTATTTTGTTTTTTGCTGTATGCAGGTTGTTAACGTAAAGGTTAGCCATTATAGGGACATTATGTAGGCGTATACAGGGTGCACTGAATTATATTATATTACCGTAAGGGAATAAATTTGGTAAGTTTTTGTACCATTAATCAATAGCGTTTGATAAGTAAATAAGATATTATTATTTCTCTTCATGCATAATCCTTCAAGTATTAACAAACGCTAAATTGTTAAGATCGAAACAGTCCTTTCTTAAAATTTGCCAAGGCAGAAATTTTCTACTTGAGGAACCTAAAAGATAGGTCATGAGGCCGTTACTTTTCAACATGAAAGGGTTCATCAACGACAATCAGTGGCGTACTACATAGATCGGAGTCCACGGCAAGCATTTAAATTGCGGCTCCGTTAAGTTATTTAAAATTATGCTTATCTCTTTTTGAGTTGGTTTGAAGAACATGAATTTATAACTTAATTGGTTGAAGCCGAAAAGTTAAATTAAGATGAACGAACACGGTGCTTTTTAGTTGGTCATTCAACTTCTTTTAAATAACGAGGATGAAAAGAGAAAGATTTAAGAATCACGCACAGCTTTCGTTATTTGTCTTCCTTTTTTATTATAATTTTTCAAAAAATTCGCTTATCATCTATGATCTAATTAAACAATCATAACTTTGATATGTACTTCTTCCTAATCCTATCGCAACATTTTTCCCATAAGAACCCTCATCCGTATTGCACAAAGCAATCCTTCAAAACAACCTAATAACGCCGAAACAAAAGAACCGCCGCCTATTCTTTTCTTGAATTCGTCACAGGCATTACGTAACGAATACGGTCATACACGGGGAAGTTACGGTTTTGCCCTCAAGCTGGTCCACGTGATATTCAGACGACCGGGTCCTTTGACCATTTCGATGGATTACGATCTAAGTTGAACCGAATGAGATGGTATGCATAGATCTCTATTCGGAGAGAAAAAGTTATATTTCAATTATAATACGTGTGACTTATGAGCCGTCTATTATGTTGTGCCCGTGAATAATAGAATGTTATTGTGGTCTGCGGATTTGAGAAGGAGCTTAATCCGAACGCGTACAGAGTTGTATTGTTTACATTTTCGTTTTAAAGAGTCTCTGAGGCGATGCATCAAGTTTGCAGAATACTGTCCTGTTATCGTAATAGCCCTGTTTAGATGACTAATGATTAAAAAAAAAACGTTGATAATCTCAAAAAATGATCGTTACTATTTTTCCCACAAACAGGGTGACTTTAAACTTTCTAATATGGCCTGCTCGGGCTTAGATGGTAAACCTAGGTTTTCGTTTATCTCCATAAGCAACCAAAAATTCATTCGTAATGTTTCAATAATTATATCTATCATTTTGTGGAGCCTTTTGGAAAACTATCGCCATCTACTCGGGACTTACCCTACTGATTTTACCAATGTATTACATTGCAAAAAACAAAATAAATATTCTTCAATAAAATAAGGTTTACTTATATTAATATAAACAATTAATTACCCATTAAAGGGTAATTCATTTCTTATTTTTTCTTCTTTCTTGTTGGTATCAGAAAAAGGATTCTCTTTTATGCCAAAAGAAAAAGGAAAATGCAGGCCTGCAATCCCAAAGAATCAAATCTTAATTTTACAATAAATTTGTTTTATTTCGGCAAGCATGAAATAATCGAGGAATGTGCGTTCGAAATTCGTAGTAGAGTCCAACCCTGTTGGTTCTTCCATCGTTCCAGCTCACTTTTACACCTTGTATTACCGATCTTTCTCCCACTCCCAAGGTAGGTTATGCTGTAAACAAATACTGGTATCGACGTTAGATCTTTCGTCCATATTTTACACTACATTAAACTGTCATAGATACTAATAACATAATATAATAACATAATCTCGCCAGAGCTCTCTTAGCAGGGACCCTTATCAATGGAGAGCGGCTTCTCTCGACGTCGGAAGATGGTGGAGATTAAATAAAACGGAAGATGAATCTTTGCTTCTTCTCCGAAAGTTTAGAATAAGAAATGAAGTTGGTACTTAGGCAATTTTCTTCCTCCTTTCGTTATTCTGCTTAAAATAAAAGGGCAAGAATAAATAACGATCGGTGAACATAGTACATCCAGGTGTTAAACGCTTTAGATTAGAACATGCCAAAGGTCAATTTTAGACATCAATAACCGCATTATTTCTAATAACGCTGCGTCTCCCACAGTCTCTCTCTACTCGTCATGATCTCGTTTTATTGGCGCAATTTCTCGGATACCGTTCGGCTTCAATCAAAACGTGAAAAGTAAAGACACGTATCGTGCCTGCACAGTCATCTTCAGGACCAATAAATGCCTTCTAAGCGCTATCCCGGACCGTTACGGATGTTTACGAGGTAATTGTCTGATATAATTAAGCTATTGGATATGTCGAAGTTGAGTTATCATCTGGCGGAATCTGTCAGGAATGTATCGGATAAAAATTTCAGGATGATGAAGTATGTTCTAGAGGCGAGCAACGTATGCGTTAGTACCGAGTCACGAATTTGGTATCCGCCGATGTAATTTATTGTTGTAGGTCGGATAAGAATAAATTAATTAGTGAGTTAGCGAATAACTATTTGCTTCATTGAACTTACTAATTTTGATTTCTGACGTAGTAGTTGGAACAACAAAGCAAACATATCGGCTTTTCTATGCACGGAGAACAGAATATTCAAATTCTTCTTCCGAAATAAGCATCTAATTCTTCCAAATGTTTTTGACTAAAGCACGTTATCTGTCCGTCCTTAGTTATGCTAATGAAGCCTTAAAATATCGAAAATATTTTGAATCTATGTCACCAAAACATAAATTCCGTTTCGGTTATTACCCTAGCAACACAACAACAATAAACCTTAACTACCCTACGACCTACGAGAGTACTAGAAGAGGACGGGGAAAAATATCCGAACGCGACGGAACAACCGAAAAAGACCCGATAAATTCCCAAAATTGAATATTTATAGGCGTATTCATAATACGGGCACCTATGTATATGCATATAGGGATATCGCTAAGAATAGCTCGCCGAAAAATAAATCCGAAATCCCGACGAATTATGCCCATTATAAACATCGGAGAGTCGGTACGGCAAGCGAGAGGTCTCGTAAACATGTCCCCCGCTCCGTTCCGCGTATTCTGTTAGCCGGCCGGGATCTCCTATATCGTCAGTTATTTATTCAAATCCCGCATAAAAAGCTTCAATTTATTCGTCGTATCTTACGCTCGCTTACAATAGAAGCTGACTGCGACCGATGTTCGAAACAAAATGGAGCGGGTTCGACGTTTTTGTTCTTTTACGATAGCGGGATACGATGATGAACGCGTTTTTCGTGAGGTACAGGGTGTTCGATGTTAATCTTTATTAATTTACGAGGCTGGTCTGAAAAGTTTCGGGCGTCGACACGAAGATGATGTTACGTTAAAATATAACGTAAACGGAGCGACGCGCAAGACGATTCGACTTCTTTGTTGTGTAGTACACGACGTACAATGTCCAGAGAAAATGCACGAACAAGTCGAATCGTCGTGCACACTCCTCTATTTATTATTCATCGGGGAAGCTGAGAAAATAAGGATGCCCAATGAATTTTACACGAGAGAAAATGTTCCTCTGGAAAGATAATCTATAATAAACACCTAGTTGGAAGTGGTCTTAAAGAAAAAGAAACACTTCACAATAATTAAAAACGAAGAGTGCAAGAGAACGAAAGAGAATTTAAACGTTTCCAAGAATCTATGTACGGCTGACTTCTAACGCTCCCAACACAAGAGGAAGATCAATACACCGTATTTACCGACGGAACAGCCGTACAAAAGGGCGCCTCTAAACTTCCAATAAAAGAAGAAGAATAAGCATCAACCAACCTGATCCCGGGTGACATTATCGATACCATAAAATAAAACATGTTGGGACCATCCGTCCTGTTCATCAGGTCTAGCCACCAGGGGCTCTTCTCTGTTTCCTAGGCCCAAAGCTTCTATCGCAGGACATAGATTTTCATGGAACGAGGAGAGCGTCACATTCGTGTGTGGACTTACATGTTGAGAAATTGCAATTTTTTTTCTAAACTTATCTTTCCAGGATAGATGAACTCGGCTTGACAGTATGTAATTGTAGACCATCTTCTAAGGAACTTGTATTAAGATCCCTAGACTCTGGTCGCTATTAGGTCCTGTTTAATAAAATTTTTCTGGCATCTGGCATCGTCACCACATTATTTCAGAACATCCTCCCAATTTTAAACGAGGATATTTTCCCATTCTTCCAAGACATTGGAACAGCAGAATCTCTCCCACCCTGTATCGCACACGCTTACAAATCGCCGTCCTAAAACGGTATTTAATTTATGGCTAACATCTTTATCGCCAACCCCATACGAATACCATATTCCAATTAACGTGATTAATACCCCGCCAACAAATCAAACCTTCCAAGCACGTCCGCGCAATAACAAAACACAACAATAATGGCGAACGACAGCAAGCCTAACCGGGTGAACAAGCGGATAATGAAAGACGCGACCTCGGCGAGGAAAGGAAAAATACGACTTCACGAAGGCTTTCACGCACGTATATATCTTGTTTCGCCATTGTATTAATGGAAGACGTTCCGTCTCTGTCCGAATAATTGATAAAGATGTCCGCACTTTTGTCTGAGGCTAGGGTAATTTATGTTCGACCATCGGCGCAGCGTTTTGCACGTAGGTGTCGTTGTAATATTAATATGGTCGGAATGCAACCGTTGAATTGTAGAATCTTCAATTTTGAAGAGGATTTTGTCCCTTTTTTTTTTGGGAGATTTAATTGCTTTATTTTGATGCAATAATGATTGGAACTTACGAAGAATTATTACTTTCAATAATCTGGAAGGATTTAAACTAAATGGACCTTAGAGATCTTGTGGATCGAGATTTTCAATTATATTTACTGCTAGATGTTTTTAATGAGGAAGATCATAGAAATAAGCTCCATGTCTATCATGAAACGCACCATTACTTTCGCCAATAACATATCTCATCCTTCAGCCTTGACCTTTTGTAGTATTCTTAAGTGTTTCTACATATCGGAGCTTGCCTAACTCATATCTAACGATGAAGATGTTGATATAAAGGCCTAACGCCTCGAGTCGTTTCGTTCAGCTTTTGGTACTCGAGCACTATCAAAGAACGCTCGAAGGTAGTGATGAATTTCGCGAAGGAAGACGAAAATCGGTTGTTGTACCAAAAACATCGAAGCCGTGCGCAACGTGAAAAAAAAAAACTATTTTCTTTCATTGCTTTCGTAAAAACCAGTGGCGGTGCGTGCAATAATTTGTTACATCTAGAGTTTCGTCATACAATAAATCTAAATTTTTAATTTGACATGAAATGTTAATGCTGCATACAGCAAGCGCAGGATCTAAAAGCTTATCTTACATTATGTTTGTTATATATCGTACATATACGATCGAATCGTTGCAATCGACAGTATGTTGTCGATAAATAGAATTGAGCTTAGATTATTTGTTTTTTCAAGTAAAGCAAGTCCCATACAAATCCCATCAAAGTGATTACGAGATTCTTCATGTTTCTTTATATTAGTGGTTGAATAATGTAGATCTTTCAGAGCAGATTTACACAAAAATTGGTTCTTCTCTTCTTACAGAATAACGCTCTATCGTAGTTATAAATGTCCTGTATGTATGTTTAATACCAGCTAGAGTGTTCTCTTTAGCGTCGTGGCAATCAGGGCCGCAATTCAAGTATTTAATTTGAACGAATCGCACGTTGTTTCAACCTATCGTAAGAACTAAGTAGACAGCCTGTATGTATACACCCATATACAGAATACAATAATCATTTCCAACGTTTTTCCTTTCCGAACCGCGTTCACCGCGGCTCATCTACCGTCTCTCTCAAAATCTTCCTTTTTCGTCGTTTTTCTCGTCCTCTTAATAAAGCCGTCACTGTAGATAATCGGAACGGACATGGGCCCGAAGCTAAGGTGCTGAACCACTAGGGGGCGACACTCTAAACTTCATAAATCATCTGCGTTATTATCTGTGATGAGGGGACCAGGTGTGGGCAGTGAGGAGTCCCTTTCTCGTTCGGACTGGACGCTTAGGAGCGTCTGGAAGTGTGTTTTGAGGCGTTCGCTGTATTAAAATCGGCGGGAATATGTGTTTTATTCTTTCTGTTCGTTTATTTGTTGTTTTTAGTAGGTGTTGGTTAAATTTAGGATAAACACTGTTTTCGTTTATTCGAAATCATGTTTTCCAATAGAGTACCTTTGGACACAATTGGTTGAAGTTCCAAAGCCAAAATCTTTTGAGAAATCAATTGATTGTTTGATGTAAAGATTAACAAGTTCTCTTACTTTCTCATTTATGACGCAATAATAGTCTGCTTCGTGCATAGGTTAATAATAGGTTGTCACTTGGTGCTGCTTTGACGCCGTACAACTGATAAACGCTAATGGGACGCTCGTGAAATTCGAGGATCGTGTGAATGTGTACCCGCGGATAATAGTTTAATGGGAAAAGAATCACGTATTACTTATATTTATACCGCATCTTTGCTGGCGTTGAAAGGAAGATTATATACGCAAGCTATTTATTACCGAAATTATAGAGGAGATTATGGAGGAGTGTTATTATTGCTGTTAATAGCTTAAGTTGAGGGAAGTGAAATGTAACAATAGTTGCTTCTTTAAAATCTAAAATAATTTAAAATTGCGTCTAGGATCTTATAAAGTAAAACATTCATTCAGCAGGCTTCCTTGTAGGTGTAAACTTCCTTGAAAAGTATGAAATTTGGTGAAAATTATCAGCTTTGCTAACTTCACAAATAACAACATCGAATAAAGAAAACATCTAACAGATGACCCACTGCAAAGAGTACGAAGGCTAGAAATCACCATTAAAGCCTACATAACAACATCATTGATGTAGATCATCGATTCTTACCATTAAACAAAGTGGTCGATTTAATATATTGTATGTAAATTGATGCGATGGGCATTAATCAGCGTTGCATCGTATCGGGCGCAACCTACGCGGCCAATAAAGACAAAGATAGGCGCGCGGCGAAACGAGACGGGCAGAACGGATCCGAATCGGGAGAAAAGGAAATGTAAGAAGTTCGGGATCGAACGTCGAAGAAAAATTGTCGCCAATTATCAGGTGCGCCCAGTTCGACGGGCGATTTGTATTTCGCCGCACGGTAAATTCGCTAAACGGCGTTTTATCCTTTTATCGGGTCGGTTTCGGTGGTATCGGATGTTTGTTCTTTTTTCCGGTCGCTTGAAATCTGCTCACGGGACGTTGAAATTAATGAAACGGCGGAGTTAATCTCTTTAATTTGCGCAAGGAGCGTATTTACTCACGTTTCAGCGTTCTCTGGTGTAATGGATAATGATTTGTTCAACATATCGGGGTGTGGTAGGGACATCTTTCATTGGCACCTTTCAATGTTTAGGGATCTACATATTGATATAACTGCATTTTAGCCGGATGCTAGGCTCATTATGCCACCATCAGTGTAATAGTCGTTCATCTAGCACGATCAGGTCTTAAGCTATTCTCATCTAATAGAAGTAGTTCTTTGTATACAAATTTATTAATTGCTATTAATGCAAATCTGTCTTTCATGATAAGTGGCCCGCTAATCCTTTTTAGTCATGTTGCGCTTGGAACAACACCTAATTTTGTTCGACCTTCACGAAATTCATCACTAACGGAAGCACTATTGCGACGAAATTCTGCAAATCAATCGTAAACAATTGACTTCTCTGAGGATGATTCATTACCAAAAGTTGAATGAAGCGACTCGAGATTTTAGGCCTTCATTAAAATCGTGGAACGAAACCTTCTAAAAATTTAAAGCTTTAAATTAAAAAAAAATATTTTTTTTGTTATTTATTTAAAAGAATCATCTTCTCATTTGTACAAAAATCTTTTGAATTTTGTTCCTTTTTACACCTACTGGTCACTGGCAAAATATACCTGTTTTCAACTAAATCTTGTACTTTTCAACACATGTGTACCTATAATAACATATTGTTCTGGCAATTAGACGTTTCGAAAGCGCACTATGCTGTGGAGCTGCGCGAATGAATGGGCGATAAATTCAACAGCTCAATTCACTTTAGCTGCATGCTGAATTTAATTTACTGTACTTCACGACACAGGGCCAATTAAACCCAGTTCGTTTCAAGAAAAATCTCTCAACTCGTCGGCGACAATATACCTGTTGGCGGCCATTATTTGTGACAACCGCTTGCCTTATAATATATCAGGATATGTTATTGGAAAGACGTACAATACGTGCAATTGTGTACGTTGAAAATACATTTTTTTTAACATTTTTTTTTTTCGAAAGTAGCTGCGAAAATTTACTAAACGAAGTAAAATCGACATTGTCAATTACAGACTTTCCCTTTTACGTAAAAAAAAATTATAATAGGGAGAAAGTATGTTGACGTAAGGCCTGGACGATTGTCTTATAACGTGGCCCCTTAATATCAATGGTAATGAAAACAAATTAACAACCTAACATCCTAATACTTAATTCTAATTTGTCATTTACATTTTAATTAATAGTTCGGAAATTATCTATAGCGTTTAAGATCATTAATAGAAACCATCCTTTCAACAATTTAAATAAATTTGAATGAATTTACTTACGCCCGTCCGTTCCGAATAAAAGGAACCTCTATGTTATCCTACCGTCATCATGCCAAGACCGAAATAAAAAAGAAGGTATCTAAAGATAATAGGGATAAAAGGAAGGAAAACATTGTCGGATCGTGTATAGACAAGGACGAATAGATTACATAGGTTTCTTCGACTGGTACATGGGCCAGCTCGATACAACACATCGCACCTGTTAAGCGATTTACACCTACTGTGATACCAGGTAAAATCGAATTAGAATAGCTCCTCTCGGTGCAAGGAATTATATTAATTAGTTTGTAATTTATTGTTGGTAGCACCTGCCCACTCCGCACAATTCCGAGCCGGCGTAGGTAACGAGAAATAAAGGAACTCGATAGGATACTAGTATGTACTTATGTATGTATGTATGTATGTATATGATAAAAGGTATGGCGAAACGATGAATGTAACGCTAAAATTATATGTTTTCTAATTCTAGTATACGGCGGGATCCATTTGAAATGGAAACAGTCCTGTTTAGGACCTCTATTTTAGACTGAAATGAAAATACGTAGCAGATCAGAACGATTCGCGATGAATTTCGGAGGTTCATCTAATTTTCAAGGCATACGATGATCTCTTTTCAATGTAAAAAATAGCGAAATTTCTTTGGCATTTGTGCCATAACCTAAGGGTAATAATACCAAAAGTAATTGTTACTTCATCCAAAAACTACATGTAATTCAAATAAAACCCTAAGCAGGCTATGACGTTGATAGTACTAATTTTAATTAATACTGGATAACTTTATTAATAATTGAGAAATTCAAACTACGTTTGATAATTGTCGAAATAAGTCTTCTTTTCTTTTTCTTTTGCTTTATAGCATTACAACATCGGCGTATTCGGATCCTCGATGCTTTCTTTTCGTTCTTTTCTATCCTGATTTTCCTCTGTTGATTTCCTTCTTTTCTTATTATTTCGATTGCTCTGACTTACTCCTTCTTCACCTCCCTACTTTTCTCTTTCCATTTCCCTTTTCTTTCGCTGTTTTGGTATTCTCTCTATCACCAATTTTTTTTGTACGTGATCAAACCAATTCAATTGTTTTTCTTCTATTACTTAAATGATCGACTAATTAATGTTGTCTTTGATTTTTTCGCTTCTATATCTCTGGTCTTCTGGTTCTCACCATTATTTTTTCTGAGTACTTCATTTCAGCTGCTGTTACTTTGTCTTCTTGGCTTGTTATCTTTGGTTATGTTTCATTTCCATATGTTAGGCTTGAAAATATAACGTTTATTGTTTTTCTAGATAATTCTTTCTTTCTTAATAATGTTTGCCATTGATTTTTCTATTCTATTCAATATTTTTATATCTATTTCTCCGTTGCTATTAACCCTTGTTTCCAAGCAGCCTATTGCTGCAATTTCCTCCATTATGTCATCTCTTATGCCATATTTTCTTCGATTTTTTTTTCCATTACTTCTGATCACATTTTCTCTTGATGCATAATTATCGCAAATCCTTCGGTATATTAATGGTGTATTTCTTTTCTCGGCTACTTCCATTACGTTTTACTACCGCGATCCCGTACCTTAAACGTTGAAATTTATATGTCAGCGCTTCGATGCTATTAAACATTATCTAATTGAAAACTTGGCTCAAAGTTATCAAGTTGTATTTATCTGGGAATTTTATTGAAAAGTCGGCATATTCGTAACTCACGCATTTACTGCCGCAATAAAATTAATATTATTCGCTCCCGCCTATCCCTGAATATTAGGGAGAAGATTTTTAGCCGTTTTTTTTTTTTATTATTATTATTCGCTCGAACCACTTCGGGCCTTTAAAATCGATTTTACTACACGTTTTAATATTCAAGTTACCAGATAACGGGGTACGGTTTACGATTATACGGCCGATACCGCCGGTTAAGAATGATCGAAAATATCAAGCTTTTAACCGTATTAAATTGTTTATTTGTGAGTATTGATAAAATTGTTGGCTGCTTAAGAACAGAAGAAGAAAAGGCAAAAAAAACAACACGGTAGCTGCGTAATTTATTTACCAACTTTATGAGCTCTACTTTAAGATATTAGATCTTTTCTTTTATTATTTTATTTTATCGTGTAATTATCATTGGTTCCTTTTTTTGGGCTTTGAAGAGAGAAAAACGTAGCGGTGAATAATATAGAATTTAAGAAACTTCGCATGGGTAAAGGAAACAATTCAAAAAGAAATTTATTTTAGGAACATCAATAATTTTGGACGCCATTACCACAACGAATGAAGCTAAATATAGAAGAAAAGATCAGCCTAAACGGCGTCATTCTCATTACTGGAGAGATCTGAATCTTCACGTGTGCTTTTAGGGTGCTTAAAAGTCTTAAAGCTTTAAAGCTTGAGGAATTTTTGGGCTTTTAAGCATCCATAGCTCCCGAACTAATCGAGGAATAAGTGTAATAATTAAGAGACCAATATCTACTATAAAGCAGCGCTACACAAAGTATGTATCATACAAAACACAAGCTATCATCCTCGTGGGTATAAATTGTACTCGACTGTTCGTTATATCTAAATATAATGCGGAGCTATTCACTGTTTGACGTGTAAAAGGTATGGTTACCGGCAATAATAATAATAAATTGGGGTTGATGGTGTTTGGCATCGATTTGATATAAGCTGTCGAGCGTAAGATACAAGAATAGACATCGACGTCAATCCTTATTGTATCTAGTCATCGTGCCTTTCAGAGAGCTCCTCCCCGTGATTTCTTATATTGCTTATATTAGTTATAATGTGGTTTATAGATCTGTCGGGCTTGTACCACATTCTTTTATAGGCCTAATTTTCTTTTGTGAAATCGTCGTTATTTAGTCTAACAGCCATAAATAAATTTCCTACTGTCCCTTTGGAAATACAAATAAATATATTTTAACGGGAAAAACCAGAAGAATCACAGCTAATTCACCGTAATAACAACAAAGGCAAAAGTAGATACATGCGAAAAAGGCATGTTAGGTTCACAGCTTTTTCTCACATCATTCGATCGACTCGAAACAACTGTCCCGGATTAATTAATTAAATTAAACATTTGTATTGCTCGAAAGCGCACTATTTTCTCAAAAATTATCCAACAACCCCACGTTTACGGCCCGTAGTGTAACTGTATTAAGTATACCTGCATCTATGTATGTAACTTGCGCACATCATGTAGATACATACACACGAACACATGTATTTTAACTGGAAATGTAATTAGCCCTGCTGCCCTATTCGCTTGTAATAATCTCGACTCTGCGTCCTCGGGGCATTCGCAGATAACACTGAACCGCACGTTGTACAACCGGGCTAGGTCGCATCACAGTTCCATCGCGGTATCCACGAAGGAATTTCGGTGTTCCGGTGTTTTTGCGTCCGGACAACGCTAGTTCCGGTATGTGTACGTTGGCCGCAATTAATGCGTTAGGATGTCGGCATAAATATAATTGGAAATTGCCATAAATTCGCAACCGGACGCGATTGCGCGTCACGCTCTAGGTTATTTATTTTAAATACTCTCCCTAGTCACCCCCTCTCGCCTATCTATCTATCTATATATATAGGTATATATGCGAAGCTGTAAGCTGAACAACATTTTGTATATAAACGATGCATCGTATATATAAACGATATATTGGTTTAAATGAACGGTATAACGTTGATCGTGCATCGCGGGAATTTACGAGGATGGGGTGTAAATTTATTATTGTACAAGGTGTTTTCGAAATAAGGAACGGGTGTGGTGCGATCAATTAGGTTGATGGAATAAGTCACGGTAAACGCAACAAAAGGAGAGAAAAAAAGTATAGTAACACACGGACATCTTTGGCGCTAGAGGGCGCCAAAACATGTCGAGTTTGTCGTTGTGAAAGTTGCGGCATTAACTGTAGGTAACAGCGATAGAAGGTAGAGATAAAAAAGTACTCTCGAAACCACGCTGACGTATAGTTTCTTTTCCTCTCCTTTTGCTGCGTTTGCCGTGACTTATTCCATTAGTACTATGAGAAAGTTAAGTTATCTTAGCATTGTATATTTTCGGCTAATACTTCATTACTTCGCCAGGGTTCACCATATTCATTTATTATTTTGAAAAGGGTATACTTCGTGTTCCTTTCTGGCCGTGGATGAAAATAAATAAAATAGGCGGAACTGAAGAAGTAAGAAGAAGTTGTTGAAGAGCATTATGAAGAATGGAAGAATTACCAAAAAATCGGGTATCCGGTCTGCCGACTTCTCTCGTACCTGTGCAGCTAATAATCAGGCGATTCCAATTCTACAAAAGAAATTGCTTTGTGGTACAAACTTCGTCCGTAATACGGTTAATAAAGCTTCAGCACCTTTGTGACATATTTTTTTATTAACATGCATAAAAGTTCCTCTCCATCATAACAAACATTACAGAACATATAAAATTTCCGAAGGGTTGCTTAGCATTAAACACCAGATTGGCGAATATGAGAATTATCTTCTTGAGATGCAGAAGAAGTAGCATTATAGCCAAACATGTTCGGGATGTCGAGAGGATTCTAGCAAACCTTCTTGCAACAGAAAATAGAAAATTGGCAAGCAAAATTTTAGTGTAATCAAATTAAATAAGCGAAATTTGTTTACCCGTCCTCGAACGTGCGTTTTAATTGGGTAAATAGGTTGCCTCTCAAATTTAACCGACATGTAATTGCTATTCCATTCAAGAAATTACGCTTAGCATCGTAAGTAAATATGAGAAAATGCCTACAACTAGATTACATAAACAAGCAACGCGATAATACTATAAAATACAAAACATAAAACTAAAGAACATCTGTCTATCCCACAATCTATCAGCGTCTTATCAGTATAGCAATTACAACTTCCTGTTATCATGTCTTCTTCTATACTATCGTGTAGAACAACGAGAATATAGACCAATTAAAAACTCTCTTAATAAATAATTAAGGAGCGACAACAATGTTGCCGTTATTACCCCTTTTTTGCCGCCATAAATCACCGTTGTTTCCCTATTTTTCACGGCCTTCACGAAAAAGATGAACCGCTTAGGATACAAGAGGAGCAGGGCACGGTTTCGGTGCCTTTGCCGTGGCCCGCTTTGATGATAAAGTTTCTAATTTAATCAACGGGATGCTTGTAATGCAAATGGACCTTTATGCGTTGACCCTGCAGACCTCTCTCGGTGATTTTACTACGTTAGATAATGCGGTTCCCTCCGCGTTTGAGCCTCCGTTGGTTCTTGCGATACTAATGTCTGTCGTCGGAAATCTTGTGTGTTATGGTATGGTTGTTTGGGAAGCGCGTTCGTTAAATGTATTGCTTAATTGTTTCGGCGTACATTACTTTCATCGTCGCGTCGGAATGGTTTTATTGGATTTTTAATAAAAATATTGGAGATAAGAATATTTCGGAGGCTGTAGAATGAACTTTTTTTGCTTCGATTGCTGTAAACAGGGGAAAGTTTTCTTACGTACTTCAGTAGAATTCCTTTATGTTTAGGGATTTTTGAATATTTTTCATGATCAATGAAAAAAATATATTATCGATTACAGTAATGGAAAAAATTAAAGGTGTTATAAAAAAGATATTAAAGAGTTAGCGTCGGAATCGTCCGAAAACAATCCTTTTCTTTAGGAGGTTCATGCTTAAGCATCTTAAGCAAGGGCCATGTTTATAACTTGTATTAGAGACGGCAAAGCGTACAATTTATCGATGACTTTAACGGTTTAATTACGAACTTGAAATATTTCCATAACAATAAAGAAAACAATTGAAACGATCTCAACTCGATGTCTACTAAGATCTACGTGTAATATCCGTTAACGTTATTACGTCCAACGTGCTAATATAGTTACCAGATCGGAGAACAGAAATTCCAAGATGACTTGGCGTGACGCTGTAAACTGTCTGGCCAATATATCAAAGGCACCGTGGATCAAAACAAGACAAAACGACTCGCAGTGCGGTACGTTCGGAAAGCTCCGTCCGAGGGCAAATTGAAATATCAGCACGCGATGCCCGACCAGACCGTCACGGCAGGGGTGCCAACCATCTCGGACACGAAGGTGTGAAACGTCATCGTCGAGAAAAGTCATCATTTCACGCGGCTCCAGTACGCGTACACCTATTTTAATATAGACGTACGTCCGGCTGGATGTCTAGATGTTAGACGAGGACCAGCAGAAAGGAATGGGAGATGAAAAAGGCGTAAAAAATACGTTTAAGGAATGATACGATACACCACGTAACTTTGAAGATGATCGCCGCGTGATAACAACAATCATTCTTCTCATAACGTCTCATAATATCGACGCACAATCGAAAAAAAGAAGAAGGTAAGTAGATACAGACGGTAAATATGTCTCAATTTCAATGGCGATCCTTCGCGAAAGGTAGTTAATTTGTTCGCTATTGTATGACGATCTTTCATTGTCAATGCATACCTCTTACATCTTCGATTTTTACATACGAAACGTTCAAAATCGAAAAATGTCCAAGAATAATTTTTAATTAATTAGTCCAAATAGTCTGTGCTCTTAGTGCACTATTCTGATGACTTGCAAATTTTGGCGAGGCTAACAGAAAGGCAATATCGGCGTACGTCTAACTAGATAAAAAGCATTCATCGGATTTTGCTATTTTCCCAACATTTTCTCTTAATTTCTATTCAATCTATTAAAATAACATTTTGTTGATACATTCGCTTCGATTATTCGAAAAACCGACGCAAGATAAAGGCGGAAACGCAATACGTAGCAAGTTCCGTGTATCTAAACATGATGTAGATTTATTAGAGATGGTCCGGCTCAGATAAGGTGGCGGCATGTTCGACCCGGGGCGTAGGGCATGGGGAAGACTCTAATCGTCCTCTCTATATATTCGGGGGTCCCGTAATTCGATAAGGCGGCGGCGGCGGCGGTGGCGGCGTAGCGCAGCATATGCCCGGCAGAGGGACGTTAATACTCTTATCTTGGTTGGGAGTGCGATCGGTTGCAATTTATGCACTCTAACCCAGCGGGTATGACGTAAATGGTCTAATACAGCATCGGTGTATGTAGAATCCTTTTTTTTTATGGAGATGAATATGAATTACGAGTAAGAAGTTGCATTTTTGATTAATTCAGAACTAGGTGAATTCCTAAGCTTTCATCATTTTTTTTAGAAAGATTTAAATTCGAACTTTTTCTAAATAAAGAACTGGTTGCTTATTCCAAGAAAAGAATTTGAGTGCTTTATGAGATTCCCGAACGGTTGTTGCCAAAACAATGACTTTTAAACATTTAGATTACTTTTAATTCTTTAGATTTAATTTTTGCAAGCTCACTTAATCAATTTGTCCAACTTACAAAGCTATATGTGCATGCCTAAGTTCCAAGAAGGCAAAGTAACTATCTTCGTAGGTAAGTAGATGGTGCTGCGTCTCGTAGTCATAATAAGAATAACAACATGGTCAATCTATTGGTACAAAATTAATTCTGTCAGAATAACAAGCCGGCTTAATTAAGATATTTAATTAGTTCTGACGGCAGGTCGATACACCGAGCTACAAAAACAAAGCGGCAATAAGAACAAAAAGACTTCGGAAACTAGCGCTTCAAGTGTAATAAACATATTTCGGTAGTCTTTGCTGGCGTTCGAACATAAATTGGTGTTAATGACGGTGAGGATGGTTCTATTAACGTGTTCGAAATAAATTTTCGTATATGGGGTATCCTCAGAAAATAAAACCAAGAACCACAATAAATAATTCATCGTTAATATTAAGTTATGTACGTTTGGAATACTGAAAGTAATACATACGACAAAAAAAAAAGAACTTCAAGCATATTGGTATGGCACCCAATAAGTACATTTAGATGGCCGTTAGACCTATTAATATGTATACCTGCTGCAACTCTTTCTATTCCTCGATTCGTCCATTCTATTCGTCAGATCTCTACTTAGTTGGTTTTCATACAGGATCAGATCATTATTAAGAAGCAAATGGTGATCAATTTGAAAATTTGTTTCGATTTTTCCTTCTTTAACGAAGCTTAAATGTATTTTCAAAAATTTTTACGATTCCATCTCAAGAATAATCTGCAACAAATTTTCATTATCACCCCTTCGTTGAAACGTTCCTTTTTTTTTTTGAAACGCCCGTAAGATTCCCCATTGCTCTTTTTGACCGATACCCGTAAATTGGAAAATAATTTCGAAGCTTCGTATTCGATTAAGAAATAATTAACGGACGATTCGAATTTATTAATCTCGACTTAATAAATTCTCTGGTACGTCACGCTTCTGATTGATTGACTTCGGACTCCTCGGGTCCCGGGTTTTGAAGCTTCGGCCGCGGAGATGAAGTTGCTAGATGGTATCGTGTAATTGGAATGGGCGTCCTTTTTGACCGACCGAGAAAATTAAGATTTATTATTAATTTACGGCAAATGCTGTGATTAAAAACGTTCATAATTAAAATTCGCAAAAATATGATGGTCAATGTAAGCAAGTTGAGCGTGGATGTTAGGATGTTAAACGGTTCTAATGATTCCATCTTAGATAATATCCAGTTCTTTGATGTTTTGCTACACGAGCTTTCCGTCGATCAACAGGATAAGTAGCTAGCTAATATACATAAAAGTTCTGGAAATCATCCATTTAATCATCTCTTCGTTGATGGCGGGAATACGTGATTTAGTTGAAACTCTTATTATTTCAATCAAGATTCAAATTCAATAATTCCCAAAAAAAAAAAGAACACCCAAGTAATAAGCCATTTCCACTACAACCGCCTGCTACCTCTTACCGAAAGCTTTAAAAACTTATTTAGAACCTCCACTCCGATGACTGCGAACATTTATTGAGTAATTATTTCTCGAAGGGGCATGGCATGTAGCGTGCTCAACCCGGCACCTAGTTACCTTACTTCTACAAGAAATTAAATAAAAAAAAGAAAACTGTCGGGTAATCATCGAAGCCAAGCGCGATGGCATCAGAAGCAAAGGAAGTACGGACGAAGCAAAAAAAAAGAGGCCAAAACAACCAGCACGATACCGGCAATACACCGAGACCCCGTCTTAGATTAAATTACAGTCAATTTTGGCTGCTTACGAAGTTATTATGTCGCTACCGAGTACCTGTCGTTATGTGCATGGTGCGGCGTACCGGTACTCCCTTAGACAGGGTCAAAAAAATGCTTATAGGTTGCAGCGGACGAATTAGTGAGGCTTGTTCAGTACGAGTACGAGCTTCGCCTTGATGATTCTGGGAAGTTGAAAAACTCGTTATATTCAATATGTAATATTAGTATATAATCGACTGTGCTTTACACAGAAGCAGATGCCTCGGATAATGATATTATGAGGTAGTACGTATGTAGATCTCGATATAATAATAATCCGATCTCGGAAGAGGTAAGACAAAAAAATATTTTTGATTGTTCTTTCTGGGAAACGTATATTACGATTACAATGAAAAGAAATTGACTTCTTTTACGTCTTCATTAGTTGGATAATATGTAATAAGGGTTTAGATGTAGGTATCTGCTACGATCGCAGCGGCAAAAAGTAAAACTATGCATAGCTGAGGGGTCTCGTACAGTATTTTAGATTGACTGTAATGAATGTTCTATCTATCTATAAGAGCAGTTATCCTTTAATTCCTTTGGCTGTGTATTAAAAATTATAAATTGTATCTGTTCTCAGGCTGACCTCCATGAAAATCCTCCATCCTAGCTGCCGATTTGATACAAAAGAAATCATAAATAGTTCAAAATTATTACAAAACATAAAATACCAAAGCAAGACCTTCAAAGAAGGACCAATACTACTCCAAGCGCCATTGTTGTAAAGCCTCAAGCCATGTGATCAAGTTCATTCGGCCGCAACCATGACGCTCAACGAAACAAAATTAGAAGTTACAATGTATAGTACAATGTTATAATGTATGTGTTACAATGTATGTATAAGTATAAATGTAAAATTAAATACGTTAATTTCATAATTAACTGACGTATACATCCCGATAAATCGTGACCTACTAGATTAAGACGCATCGAAGAATAAAACAATCGAAAAGCGAAACATTTATCTCGGTACAACCCTCCCCCCCATCCTATTTAATTCCGCAATTTCATAAATCATAGTGACGTCAACGCATAGTGATTCCATATATCAATGTCTAACCGGCGTCCGGCATTCTTTCTAATCGTCGTAGCGACATCTGCAGACCGAATTACATATTAAACATACCGATATTCATTACTGAACTTTAGTATACCTATATCCTAGGCGGCCGGTTGCAAAACGAAAACGACACGGTAATCAATCATGTTGGCTTTCGTCGGCGTTGCTCGAGTAACAAAACACGATCATATCTTAATTAAATATCTCGTTCGAAAACGTGTTAGCAACACTTCTAATCTTTCTAAACAGAGGCGCTATATTTAGTGCATAAGGATGATTGGAGGTTATCGGAGGATATTTTCTTTTAGGATATTTTGGGGAAAAATGATATAAAGAGAACGTAGGTATGATCGTATTTCGGAATTTATTTTCTCGCATCCGACGCATTTCGGTTCATCAACGCACTGTACAGCTCTATTTAGCTCAGCGGGTCGTGGAAAATAAGGGAAAAGGACGCTCGCAATTGAGTCATTAGAGCTAACGCGCTGGCCGATTGAAGTACGCGATCCGCCGGTAACAGCAACTCCACACGACTACGGCTACGACCTGCCTATATGGAGCTGCGATGACGACGATGTTGGAAATCTGATAGCGAGACGGGAGTGGATAATTTAACACGCGATCCCGCTAAGAGAAACTGATTTTCAATGACTTCTCGCCGTCGACCACGCTATCGTGTCGCTCGCCTACTTGATTACACCATCGGCCCCCCGGGCCCCGTCGATTGTTCTTTATTTTCGACGACGTCCGTAATGCAAAACGGCGTATTACGGGGTTAATTTTATACCCCTTTCCAGGTACGCGTATACTCTTAGTTTAGATTGTGCGAGGTTAACGAAATTTATGCCACGTATATGTTTATAATGCATAGAAAATTACCCCTTCTTATCGCCTCTTAATAAATAAATAATACGACTTAGACGGCATTTCATGATCGTAGCCCGTGCGCCTCAATGTTTGATCTAGGCTACGGTGTTGAGATCAATTTTGCTATTTATTTTGCATTATTTTTAAGTTACTTAATTTATCGCTTTTTCAGGGCAGTTAAAACATACGTATTTAACGGCTTATTTTTTTTCATCCTTAAATTGCTTTTCTGAGTGTAACGGCGCAATAATAAACCTACGTTAATTTTAAAAACAAAAAAAGAAAAAAATTGAAGAGGGCGCGAATGTTAAAAGAAATAAGAACGTATCTCCCTTATTTTCTCTTGTACGCGCCTTAGCCGTACATTCTCTGGTCCGTTGTACACCTGACATCGGGGAGATATCTTAATAAAGCCCGTTTGACAGCTAAATTGAACCCCCAGTAAATTGTATCTCGAAAATTATTGTCCGTATAACCCTCCCAGATGATCGTCGTTTTTCACCATCGCGCCAAACGGTAAAAAGAGTCTTCATCTTCAATTAATGCTACGGTTCGATCCGTTCTCGGTATAAAGCGTCAATAGGCGAGTCCGAGAGCGAGATCGAACTAGTGAATTACGACACAATAAATTCTCCGTTTGTGATAATTCGTAATTTCGATTCCGCAAGTATAATAATGAAGAAATCAGCGGCGAAGGAGAGAGGGCCCGGGTTTATGCGGGCCCCGCGAAACAATTTATTGGTTTCTGGGCTGCGTTACTCGTCCGTACCGACTCGGTGGTAAGTATAGGTGTGAGGTGAGTTATCATCTTTCGCGAAAACGGACGGTCGACGTCGGCCGGGGTCCGCATGCCCGCCTGTTACAGCTTTATTTATCTGAATAAAATGTACGCCTTTATAAGGCCATCTTTGCGGCAAAGAAACAGGAAAAATAAAACACGAGAAAATAGCGTACAACAAAAGAAGAGGACGTATATAGAAGGAGAAGATGTCGACGATGATGATTTTGTATCATTCGTCGAAATTGCTGAATTCGAATATTTTTATTAAAATAAATTTCGTGTCTAAGCCACCGCCGCCCAAGATGCGATAAATGAAAGGCTTAGCGACAAGCTTTCATTCTTCGAAGAAATAAAAAATAAACAAAAATATGGATATATAATAATAAATAATAATAAAATGGATATATTAAACGGTTTTCTCAGCCTGTTAATTTATCACTATTATTATTATTATTATTAAAAAAAAAATGCGATGAATTTCGTATAGAACACCACTAACATCACTCACCATAACACCATAATATTGTTTACATCATAATAATGCTATAAACTTACAACCTATACGTCCTCTCTCATTCAAATCAGGCCTGCACTGCACACATACGGCTTAATACACCGTAGGTGGTAATTTCTTACGATTCCCGCCGTCCCTTTTGACGTCTTTATTGGAGGTAATGATACCGTACCTCGTCTCCTACAATAGTAATCTTTCCTCGTCGTAAGACGCCGAACCTGACATTAAATTCCGGCCCTTTTTCGCCGATTTCGACCCGAAAAAATGAGAGCTTTTGTGGGGATCGCGACGCCGCGGGACAAGCGGCTGCTATACCATCCGAGGCCGATGCTTGGATATCTTAATATAGGTACTCGGGATGCGGTAACACCTGTTCGATTAATTCTAAAGGCGCGTACGCACGATACGGAATACAAGAAAACCGTATGTACGATCAGAAATGAGAGCCGATGTCCCTGGGCTGTCTTTAGCGGGTTAAATGAAAAGATCGCATGCTAAACGGCGATATTCAACGTGCTATTTAAAAGTGGTGAGTTACTTTCGCATGTATTAAGGAACTATAGGTCTTTGTACGTAAGATATGATTACGTTAAGACGTCTGGCGAGTGGAATATCGCATGGGTTGATATTTAAGAGATGTTATTATTTAGGAAAATGATACAAACACGAACGAGATATTAACGAATTATTATCCGCAAACAAATATTAATACTCGAGTATCCTGTTTCCGTTCAACGTTGAAGTTACCGGCGTATTGTAAATGAATAAAGGCTTTAAGGAAATAATGAATACCTATATTGCGTCTCTGATGAGTCGCTTCACTCATCACACTGCAAGCTGCTGAAACAGAAGACAGACAAACGGACGAATTTGTTAATGTAGAAATTAAATGTGAATAAATTTCTGCGTCCGGCTTCCTTTTGTTGAAGAATGTCAAATGATAAATGCGTTTATTACCTCAAGAAGCTATTGAAGCTTACAAAAGCCACCTGCAGAGTGGAAAAAATGTTTGGAGAATTGGTTCGAACGCAACCATGAACGCATGAAGAGTACAACCTTCAATGGCAAATATTCTGAAAAACAATAAAATTCTGTTTTTTGTTTTTTTATTATTCTTGTAAAAACTTAAAATCCATCCCTCGTACTTGCGCTTCTCTTGGTTAGAACCAATGCGGTATCAATCGTGGGGAAGCACTGCTTAATGCTTAAAACAAAAAAAAATCTAAAGCAAATACAGTAATTCGTTTTTAATAACGTAGCCTCCTCACACACAAAAAAAGAAATTCTTAATTCGCCCCGACCTAATTGAAGATCCTAGATGGCGTGGCGGTCGCAATCTCTCATCCCGACCTGAACACGAAACGCCGCGATCTAGATAGCCATGAAATTCACCGTAATCACACCATACGGCACGGGAAAAACGGGAACAACACAGATTTTGTGCGACGGTTATTATTGTTTGTGATGTGTTATTTCGACTGCCTTGATTTCCACAGTCAACCGAGTCACGCGATGTCCGAACGGCGACGCCACCATCAAAACTTCTTTAATTGAATTATTACCATTACGCTCGATCGCGTTATTCTTATGTCCTTTTTTTTTTGGCTTTTGGTTGCTGTTGTTGTTGCTTCGGACGATAGTAGTAGGTAGCGACGGCACGTAATCGCGATATTTAGCTTTTGATTGAGGGGTTGCTTCGTGTGTGTGTGTGTTTGACGTAAGAAAGGAAAGCAGCGCCGCCAACTTTGATTCGTTATCGTCATGCGATCCTAAAATTGAATAAGTCGGATTTCTTTCTCTTTTATTTCGGATATTTCCGCTGACATTAATTGCATGTTGTTTCTGGGTTAGTCTCGATGCGATTTGATTCGTTATAGAATTCGTTATGGAATTGTTTAGAAATATTCTTTGGGTTTCTTCGGATTAGGAGATTTCGAAACCTAACGAAAGCATTGTCTTCTTGAAGCCCGCACGTAAAATCTGTATTGGACAAACGAGGCGGACTACTCTTAGGAAGCCATTTATATAAAAAGAATACAAATTTGTTGAATTAATAAGTTCTTCCTAGTTACTAGTATGTTGAAAGATTTATTAGGGAGATACAAATACACGCTTATGTTTCATCATCGCAATAACGCAACTTAACGAAAGTCATACATATTTCTCATCCCATCTTCAGCCGATTTATTATACGATTACTTTTGGTTCTTCTTATAATGTATGTGTATACAAAACATTTCTCAAAATTACTTATGCTTCTTACCTTCCAGAGTTAATTGGAGAATATGCAATTGTACACATTCCCACATGCGTCCTGCACCACACCAAGGCACGCATCCGAGAATGTATCATTGAAGGAGCTCAACGGATAGTGGCTTCAGGCGTTTTCCAATCAACAGTAAGTCGTACGGCCGACGAAATAAAGTGGTTAGAGGACGCGGTTCGCACTCCCAACAAAGTAAATTGCTGACTATACTTTCGAAGGAGGTGTTGGACATGTCAGAATACTAACGTATACATATATAAAGTATATCTATATATGTATATGTAAGCACAGACGTTATAGTTAACTAAATGGTAAAAGTTGTAGATGCGTAGTAAGTCTACATATACACTATCGTCCATAAGTTTGACCAAATAGCTTTGAAATGTAAAGAGATAATTGAATAAAGCGAATCACAAAGATCTGATTGTGTTGGAATTTGTTACCGTACAAGTTGTCTATTGACTTGTAGTCACTAAATGAGAAATAAAGCAGTTTTCGTATTTCTCGGTTTAGATGGTGACATATCAATTAGACAGAATCCCAGTCAATATTCAATGGTGGCCATTCGATTATTCGGGAATCTGTTCCTTCATATATACACCGTGAAAGCAGCTTTCTTCTCTAATACAGTGATTCCATTAAATTACTTTAAAAGCTTAAAGCGTATTAGTTGAACAAATGGAAGAGAACTCTATCAAATCAATATCAAACTGGTTTTATCCCCAACTAATCCCAATTTTTGTTAGCGCTATATTGCCTTCAGCGCGATACCTCTTACATCCCGGTTAATAAATAATAGATCTACTGTAACAAAATGTTTTCGCGTGCGTTAACACCTTTGTTGGATGATAGCACTTCCTTTGGTGCCTTTAGTTAACCTGCCTATGTGAGCACTTTCGCCTGCTTTTGTCCTGGAATACTCTCACAGTGCGACATCCTCCCATCTTTTCATTTCTTGTTTCATATATCTGTTTTGGAGACCACAAAAAGTAAGTTCGCTGCATCTTTGGCCGGCTTATTTGCATTTTCACTTCTTTCGATTCCTTCGAGCCCAGCGCAAAGCAACCTGCGTCCAATTGATGTATTGAATGCATCTTAATAATGTCAGTTTTGACAAGGTTGACTTTGTTTACGTTTTTGCTGATGTGATTTGTTACGTGTACCAAAACAACATCAGACTCGATAACATCTGACAATTTCTCCATTAAGAATTCTTTGAAGATAAGTATTTTAATAAACTCCTCTTTCTTGCAGGAAGATAATTGTTATTATTGGGCGATAAATAAAATCTTCCAGAAAGGCTTTTTAAAAGAGAACGTTTCGATTTTTCGCAATGCGTGCTTATGGCTCTCAACATTTCCAATTATAAGGTTCCATCAACAATTGTGCTAAGTCTGAATATTTCGCCAAGGCGGAAAGGCGGAGTTATGTTTTTAAAGTATTTTCAATTTTAAAATGGCAGTGCTTACAATCGTTTAACATTTTGAAGATGGTTACTCTTAGTGTTTTTAATAACGTTCTTTTATTTATTGGAAGGTCGTCGATTATTGTTCTATTATGGGCAATCAGCAAGGTTCTCTTCAGGTTCTTAGAGCTACTTCCATCAAACGGTTGTCGTTTAGCTGTAGCGAAAGCGAAATCCACAAGTTACAGCTTCGTAAATACCTTGCTCCTTTCTTTTGTTTCAAAGATTTATACCCAGCAACTCATACTCGTTCAATTTGAGGTTTGGATGCAACGATCTCGCGTAAAACGTAAATTTTAAACTGTTTATTCCCTTTCTTTTCCTCAAAGCCCGTAGCGATTCGCACGATCTAATCGCCTCCCAACAACTTACAATTTTAAGCAATACCGAAGAACAAAGTAAGCGTTTGAAGGAAAAACATTTGGTCTTCACAAATGCTCATTCCATTTATTAGGTACACAACGTCGCTATACATCAATACGGATAAGTTATATTGATTTTCGGCGTAATATACTTATAAACAGTGGAATATGAACACCTAATTTGGACTGCCATCCACCATACCTAACTTTGGAAAAACAGTAAACTACGAAATAAAACGCCTGCATTTTCTTTGATTAATATGGCTAAAATGGCAGCAGTACAACATTTTACTGCAAATTATTTCCGATAGATAAGGTTACAAGCCGATCTTTTTTAATCAGAAATAAGGCGAATCTTGGATGTAACGATCAAGAAAAATGCGGGTATATTATTGCTTTAAAACCGCTAACGAGTTGCGATATTGCAATTAAGGCAGGCCTCGTTAATTAAATTTTAATTAGAAACTGTAAGCTTATCGTTTAATAGAAGCTGTATAGGTACATACACTGCGTTCACGATGATTACTCCTTTCATTCGATAAAATTCTAGCAACCTTTTTCTTTACAAAAATGCTATGACTATTTTCGATTTGTACTTTTTTGCTTTGAACGGATGTAATAATTACCTTGTTATAAAAAATGAAATACCCTGTGCATTTTACAGTAGCGCCCCAAAGAAAAGAATGATCGTTCCTAAACAGTCTCGTTTGGTGCTATTTGAACGTTTACGATTATTTTAAAAAGGAATATCCCGATTAATCGCCCAATCAGGGCTTTCACCTTGTAATCCTATCGATCATATCTTGTGTCACCACTTAGGACTCAACACCGGCAACAACGCTTGAAGTGTTTGAAGTTTTTTCATTTCAGCTGTAAGATTTTAATTGGTGTTCATCCAACGGGTTGTATTCAAGAGATGTCCGTTCTCGCTTAGCGAAAACATCTTTAAACCAATTCGAAGGGGCCGATGTTAGGTGACGCAGGTTATCTGACCTCTCGCCCGTCGTACACATGTTGGACATTATGGAAACTAAGAGCTTAGCGAATCTTTCGTAAACATTGGAAGCTCTCCAGCATGAATTACAGATTCTTTAAGATGTCAGACTCAAAGAGGACACCGAGCAGCCACTGGAATGCCACGTAAAATGAGGGAGCATGAAAGTAATGGGAGAGGCCCAAGATAAGATATTATTATTAACAATAATAATAAATTGTATTCATATTTTGTTTTTTCTCTTTTCTACCACATGAAACCATTGCACATTGCCATTTACCCATAAAAGCAACGGACAAGGTATTATTTTTAGCAATGTCATGTGTACACATTTGATATTTAACGTATCTTTCCTTCACCCGATATTTCCAAGATGGTCTACTCAGCCACATGTTTCTAATTGTCTCAACTAAATGGGTTTTGCGCCGTATCGCGATTTTCTCTCGCAACTGCCTCCTTCCATAACCATAAATCGCCTTCTCGAATTGTAGAAAATGGGACACTAAAACATAACCAGGACAACCGAGAATGTAAATGCAATAACGCATACGTGAATATATCAGACGGTACGGTCATAATCGCCACTTACCGACACGCACCACGTCTTTCGCGATCATAATTTTCGATCCGCTTTGTATACGATCATCGCATATTATCCTTTAGAACAAACACGTACACACGTACGTTTGCCGGGGCAGAAAACGACTCTTTCTCCATGGGTGGATATATATACGTATATATATAAGTCATGGGATTTCTCATGCGATCGTTACCATCAACCGTATGACTCAATTTAGTGCAGGTTTTTGTCGGCGTACAGTTACAGTCGGGAAGAACATGAGGTTTACGATGTTATTAAGTTGTTTTTAGTGTCGTTATTATCAATAAATTCTGTTGATGCGAATATGTGGACGAATAACAAGTTACTCACGTCATATTTTGGCTTAATTTGTATTTCAAACGATGAAAAATTATTGCACCTGTTGAGGATGTAGCTTTTAAATGCTGCCCAAATGGGTAATCTTTTTCTTGTTGAATCGATGTAGGAGAAGACCTCAAAAAGTACTAACAGACCACTAAGACGTTGTTTCTTATGGTTCCAAACATGTCTGGGCAAGAATATCTAATTAAAGACATTATAATAAGACACAGTATCTGCGAGGGTGGCACCCTTCAATTCGTATCTGGGCACACCATTTTTCCTATAAGAAAGTTAAAATAAAATAGAATAAAACTTTTATTAACAATTGCATAAGCTACGAAGATCCACCACGCACAGACGCGCGTTTCGCCGTTTTCGGCTCGTCAGTGTGCCTCGTGAAAGGCGCGGATCAAACGATACGATTATATTCTACAAATTAAAACAATGTAAACATATTAACATATTCCCGTCCGGTTTTCATTTGTTTCTCGGTTATAGGGTAATTAAAAAAAAATACTGTCCTTGTAAATGATCCGAATTTTTGTTTGTTTTTGGCTCAAGATTTTGCATGATCCGTGCATGTAAAACAGGTAAGTCAGGTACGTTCTACATTAAACATCTTGCTTAATTAGAATTATGCTATAATTTGAAAACAAATGAAAATCTGATAAGAGCATGTAAGTGTTTTTACATTATTTTCACGTGTACTATACATTCTTGGTGTAACATGAAAATAAAAATGTAGCACAAAATATTATTTTATTATATTATTTGCTAGAAGAAGTGATCGTCAGCGAAGAATGTAATACTACCAACGTAGTTTACAGATGATTGATGTAAATTATAAATAAGTCAGGACCCAGGATAGAGCCTTGGAGAATACCTAAATTAAACGATTGTTTATTGAGAAGGCGCTGCTATCTTCGTTTTCGTTTATAAAATGTGTTCTGGTGCATCTATTAAGTAAAAGATATTCTTTTGAAAGATTTTCGTTAACATAGCATTACTTGATCTGTACAGAAAGCAACCTCAAAAATACCCAGCTTGAAAATTGATATATTCTTTTGTTGTGTTGTATAATGTAATCTACATAAAACATCTTTTCTAATAGTCGTAAACCCATTAGTAACGAACGCGTATAATGAATTGTATCATTTTAATAAGTGTTCACACCCTAGTTTATGTAATAAAGTTAACTTTATTACATACTGTCTGTTTCGGTACCAGATAATAAAGACGTAAATATAGGGCAACATTAAGACCCGTCCTTCTTCAATTTTTTTTTTTATTTCGTAAATACGAGTTTTCTTTTTAATTTTATTGATTTTAAAACCGTCTAATTTGAACCACCTCGCCATTTCTCAGTTGAAATTCCGAAAGTGTACCCTATAAAGTAATTATTCCGTAATTACACGGCGAAGCCGAAACATTAACGGTGTCATAAAGGCCCTCGGCCATCGCCTTTACGGACGATATCTTAATAATAAGCCAACGGTGCAATTAAGACGGAAAAAATAACTTACTCCTCGAAACCGTGATGAACATTTTTAAATATAAGGGATATACCTCTGGCTCGTTGCTGTTGGACTCGTTTTGGGCGCAGCTGTCAGCGGGCAGATATGCGTGATAAGTAGCTGTTAGGATTTACAAAGTGTAGGATACGGTTCATTATTCCTCCGCTTGTTGTTTCCTTCGTCTTTCTCTCGCCGTATTTTTGTACCCTTAGATTATGCAAGCGAAAGGTGTCCGGTGATTGAGACGTCGGACAGGTTGTTTCAAGGTGCTGGGAGATGTGGTGTGAAAATTGTATAATGTATGAATTTTAATTTTGCGTACCGTTAGAGATTTCGCTTATCTCTGAAGGTAGATGGCAGGTTTTAAATTTGGCAAAGTTCTTATATCTAATGGTGTAATCGAAAATTTTATAGGGCGCTTTGATTTTTTTTTTAGTTCTTCTCGGAGCTACGTTGGATTTTGACACCGTCAAAAAAAATTTTTTTTCTAGTTTCAACCAGGTTGATAATAAGTATTCATTATCATGCTTTAATTGACGCAGAAACTTGGTCGAGAATTATTTTAGTTTGTCTTCAGTACGGATCCTCCAGTACTTTTTAAGAGAAGATTAAGAAACGTTATTCAATTGGAGCCTGTTACTCTAAAAAGAAACTATAGAAAAATAGTTGATCGTAGGCTTCTACGATCGTAATCCATAGCAAAAATGTCTTTCGAGTGTTGTCGCGAAATTCATATGTTACTTGACCTTTCGCTGATCATGTTGTCAGCTTCTTCAGAAGATTTTGAAAGATTGAAGAAGCCGACATCGTGATTAGCGAAGTATCAAGTACGCGACAACACCCGAAAGACATTTCAACTATAATGAAATGTTATATTGTAATAAACGAACTTACGGTGTCTTAGCTATTTTTTTCCTTCATTCGAAAATGCAACTATTTCATCGCGAGAATATACCGCACTATATCTAACAAGGCAGCATTATTCCAGGAAAGTTTTTGCTCGTCTTATTAGTTGTTTGCGCAACACTCGTCTTGATATCAGACAATTTTAATCCTTTGCATTTCGAACGGAAAATGCTCTTCTCTAATTAAGTAATTAAGCTAAATTTAAGTACCCTTTGTTTTTTTAATTTATTTCCTAAATATGAAATTTTACCTCGCACATGTTTTCCTGCATAAGCATAGATAACTCCGGGACTTACCTACTCACCTTCTTGTTGTCCTTATCCAAAGAGGTCGCTTTACAAAAAAAAAATCTGAGGAAGGAAAACATATATTGAAACACCAAATTAATGGAATAAATAATATATTTATTTTACTTAATAGTTTGAGATACAATAGTACTGCGGGATCGCTCAAAGGAAGATGATAGAATCTAGTTATTTGTTGAATATGCACCTTTTAAAGCTTGATAAGCTAAGATAGGTTAAAATAATTTTTCTTACATTAACAACATATGTTGTTGGATATGGTGTATTTGCTTTAACATCCAGGGAAAGAACTAGTCAAATTGATTAATGTTCTTTCGTCATTTATAAATCTATTTAACATTGCGTAATCTTCATTTTCCATTTGTTTCGAGAAACAAAATAACTAACGAGGCAGAAGACTCATTAATATTTTAACTTGACCAACAGGAAATAAGTCATCAACTAACCATACACGAACTCGCCATATTATTATAATTTACCGCTTCAGTTTTATCAGTTCGACTTCCTCTTCTAGTTGGATAAATACCATAAAATTAACTCCAAAGAAACGAAAAACGACGATTTCACTTATCTAAGATAAAACCCCGTTTACCTAAATGGATATTAACGCAAGCGGCTAATACGTATGTAAGCAACTTGAATAAATTCAATTTTCGAACAGTACGCAATGTGAGCTCTATCCGGTATGTAATCTAATGAGCTTTTCAACGTTTAAAAAATTTTTTACATAATTGGAACGAGCATCGGGCTTCTTAAGTGATCAATTAAATATAATTACGGTATATTGAAAATGAATATCTTTATTATTTTGTTGCATTTATATTCTTCCAAGATGCATATTACCATTCTACAAGCGGTATTAATTTTAAATGTTGATCGGTTAGACAGTTGGTAATCATGATACGTTTGATGTTTGACTAATTGTTTCGTTATTTAATTATTAATAGTAAAGAACATGCGTTTTCTCTACAAACATGCGTCTTCTTCAAAATTCATAATTTTTAATAATTTTTTTTTGAAAATCTTATCAAGTTCTAAAAGTTGCATATCCTTCCTCG
This sequence comes from Oryctes rhinoceros, assembly GCA_020654165.1. Classification (NCBI taxonomy): domain Eukaryota; kingdom Metazoa; phylum Arthropoda; class Insecta; order Coleoptera; family Scarabaeidae; genus Oryctes; species Oryctes rhinoceros. The sequence goes on from JAIOKQ010000974.1 coordinate 362,391, forward strand.
AAAATCAACAACAATAAGATCCTTTAATTTCCGGTAAATCTAATTAATTAAATTAAATTAAAATGGTTGTAGGGAGATAGGAACAAGAGATAAAATAGTAGTATCCTTATATGTACGTCGGGGTATTGTATTTCTTTTCATATTACTCCGGGATCTTTTGTATACGTCACGTTTTTATTTATGTAATGGTTGTATTCGTTATGGTTATTTGTAATGTTATCATTATTATCATTATTGTGTTTTGCGTCACTAGATCTAAACTTATTTGAACTTGTTTCCATCTTCTTTATCGATATTTCTTGTAAGTAAATAGTAGTGGAAGTATTGCTGCACGAGGAATAACGGAGATGTCTGGTATAAGTGGGAAAGGTACTAACGAGAAGTAAGAATATCTTTTTTTTTGAATATTTTCTCTTTCATTTACTTATAATTATTTCGTTTTTCATTATTATTTATTTCCATCTCTATTACATTCATCACCCACTCACATCTTCGAAACCTTTCTCTTCTGTATTATTACGTACGTAATACGTCCATATGCTTAATATATCAATAAATATTCTACAAATCCGTCAAAACGTCACAGTACGATCTCTTTGATCCTTTCAAAATTTATTATACACAAGGGGCGGTGGGGGAGGGCCGGGCGTTGGAGACGTAGTTTTGGAGATTCCAAGGGAGGAAAGATGATTATTTACAAATATATTCAATCATCCAAATAATCCGAATCGTGCCTAAGAGAAGTAATATATAAGTTAATTTCGTTGTGTATACCGGAAGGTCGTATCTTAGCATCCTTATTCTTTGTAATTTGCTAATTAAAAGGATTTTGAATAAGGACATCGTTTGGGAACTTCGTTAAAATGATTTTTTGATATGTTTTTAATTTTTGTAAATGGCGCTCGGTGGTAATCTAGTCAAAATCCTTTTTTTTCTTATATGTTGCCTAGCCTACACTGTTACTAATTATACAGGGTGTCCCATCGGGAACTGCTATATTGAAACGACAAAGTTGAGAGCTATTTCGGGTATAACCCACCCGATTTAATGTACTGGCAACGTTTCAGAATTTTCTAATTTGTATTCCTTCATACGTAGATCGATGCTGTTCCCGGTGAGACATCGTGTAATCCAATATCTTTGTAAGGTTAACATATCAGGTTATCCCAGAAGCTTTTATAGATGGAATTTAAGATATTATTGAGCAAAAAAAGGATCTAACCTCACTTTTTTAGCTGCGTAAATTAATGAAATTTAAGATAAGTAATGCTGCTCCAAGTACAATTACAAGTATATAGAAGCAAGATACAACATAAGATAAAAAGAAAACAAAGTCGAAGATGGAATGCAGTGATTGGTGGGATAATAGGGAAAAACAAAAGTAAAAATAATAACAAAAGGGAGGGAAGTATGGAAGAAATACGAGGCACGTTAAGCAAGCAATTTACAACTGAATATTGGGAAGCCATCAATAAAAACTTACTTTATTTTTAAGAAAGACACAGCGACTTATGGGAGAACCAGAATTTAATAGACAATCTAACATATAAACGGCAACATTTCCAACAATGAAGTATTTCCCTTAAACAAGATTCAGATCTATTGTTATTTTATATTCTGTTTATTTCTTTATATATATATATATATGTATCCGTACATATTTTATTTATATTATGTAATTCTTTTTCACTTTATATACAAATTATTGCACAATTTCGAATTCTCTTCAAATATTAACAGTAAATAACTTTCCTTGTCTTTAATTTCAAGTATTCAGTAAGGACTCTATACTAAAAGGGTTAGGTCTTCGAGTTTTATCGTCCTGCGTTTCTGCGGTTAGATCTACGCCGCCTTCGGTCACCGAAGACGGGTAGATTATCTTGTCTCTACTGGTGTTGCTGAAATTCTCGGATTCAGCACCCGAATCACCTACCACATCTATATCACTATCACTATCGGCACCGTCGGTTCCTCTTTGGTTCAAGTATTCACGTTTCAAGGCGACCAGATCCACCGCTATACCTTTTGCGCGTAGCTTCTTCGCCTGACGTTCCAGGGCCTTTTGCAGCTTTTTTCTTCGTCGGGCTCTTTCCCTGGCTCTCAATTCCGCCGGTGGGATTGGTTCTCCTGAACAGGACTGGGGATGGGCGTTGTGGGCCGGTCTTCCTGGACCCTTTTTGGTGTGCTCCTTTTTCCTCCATTTCGCTCTTCTGTTTTGGAACCATACCTGGAAAGAGGAAAATAGATACGGTTTAGAAACAAGTTGTTCCGCAGCTCCTTTAGATGCTTCACATTCGATTGATCTCACGGATTGATCTAATTCATTCTTGCTAACATGTATTGTTTCCGTTGGAGCAACCAAAGGATACAATTATATATTGTTGTTCCAACACCAAAGATTTTAACATTTTTTTATATATGCGAAATATTTTTTAGAAGATTAAGCAGCTATTTGAGTATTTGTTACATTAAATGCCAAAGAGCACATCTTTAAAATAATTAAAATTACCATTAATACAATACAGGAAGGTCTCATCATTTTATTTTCCCTACCTCCGGTATCTGCCGAAATTTAATCTCAAACTCGATTTAATTTCCAAAGGCAATCATTCTCTCTAACCATTTCGTCGACGCATTTACTCCCTTGAAACTTACTCGATACCAACCCAATGAAGCGACCCCCTACCTTAGATCAGCGAAATTTGATTATAACCCCAATCGCAGACAATCCCTGTAGGTTTCCTAAAATTCGGTTTAAGTAATCGCCACTTTATATCGTAAAGTGCACCCTAAGCAATACGAAACACCCCTTAAAAAGGAAGAACAACTTGCGCGACCGAAGGAAGGCGGACACTTTAAAAACAATAGACTCCAAATCGTTCCACTAAAGTTTTTGAGGTTTCGAGGGGGAATATACGTTAGTTTCTCCTCTTTTCAGAAGTTTCCTTTAGGGTGGCGTTAGGAATCTAATCCATCCGAGAGTATTGATCCGGAAGGAATCTCCTTTGACCCAACCACGGAAGCGATCGCAGGTCAGATTCCGATGGACTACAGATGGAAACTTACGACTGGTCGGACCGTCCTCCACCTTTTAACGTGGCGCTCCCGATTGGGGTAGAAAGTTAAATTTGTAAGCTTCGAGGGTTCAAATGACCGCGATAAAGTGAAGACGGGCGAGAGAAACATCCGTTTTTATTCGATTAGGTTGTCGTGATTCCGTATGCAAGTTGAATTCGTATCTTGGGACTTTTTTGGAGTAAATTGGTTTTGGATATCATGCATGTAAGGGTGGTAAAAAGTTAGTTTTGTTTTGTTCTGTTTTTTTTTTCGAATTTTGACGGTTGTTTCTTCAACTTTAAGTTATCATCTTTTATGTTATAGATAATAATAATAATAATATTGGTGAAATAGCCAACATGATATGTCCCTCAGTGAGCAGATGCCAAGCCTTAACTGCGTTTAAGCTTGGAAACAATGTAAAGCCTTAATTGTATCAACACTGAGAAAATTTTTACTGATGCGAATGAGCTACATTTGTCATTATTGAAGATGTAACTGAAAAACAAGCTTTTCATCAAACGAATGGTTTGATTAACTACACCGTCCTTGCAGGACACCTACAATGGCATATGTTGGAATTGTCCTTCTTTTTATAAAGTTGGTGATACTCTAAAAAGGAGAATTTTTCGCCATCATTGTGTTTGATAGTAAAAAACGTAGTGGCGAACCCATGAACAATCAGTAATTAGATTCATCTCTCTCTGAACTATTACTACAACGGCTTTTCCCAAACAAGTTCATTTACAACACGTCCTTATGTTGCCTTCTAGCCCATTCAATAAACGAAACCAACTTTCCCATGCGTTGACCGCGAAGACGCGATATAACAAACAACTACGTACGTGCATAACTACAAGCGCTACCATCATCATCATCATCATCAATAAGAGATCCGCGTTGTGCATGAATTAAGAGCAAGCGCGCTGCTGAATGGATGAAAGCAATTTGTCCGAATTGACAGTTTCAAATGGATTGATTTACGGTAATTATATGCGCTTTAATTGAAATGCCAGTCGGAATTATACGGAGGCAATATGTACGGGTAGCGCTAGGTATGAAAAAAGAGTTGCCACCGAGTGAAATCGGATTGCCGTGAAAAGGGTGGGGATAGAAGAAGTGTTGTGTAGGCAAAACAAATTGATCTATCCGCGTTAGAAGCGAATCAATTTCTATGCGGAGGTGATCCTATTGGTCGGTAAGGAGGAGCGGTACAGGAAGATTTAACATTTTTAGGTTGGATTTCGATGAGACTATTGAGATTGAAAGAGTGTCGTTGTAATAAGAACAATCTTCCGATTTGGCGGTACAGCCTTTATAAATTTGCATGATTTTTGTAAATATTTCGGAAACATAGACATTTTCTTTGTTTAAAAGATAATTTCAAGCACATATAAAGTCAAAGATGGACGCTGATGAACTTTGAAAATTTTAAAATGATAATATAGCTTAATTCTCGATAAGTATCACATTCATTGTTTTATGACATGAAGAATAGGTAAAATAATATTATCTTAATATAAAAAAAGACAACGTACTCCGAACTCTCGAAAAATCTCGATGAAAGATGTTTTTATATTTATTTAAATAATACATTGTTAGCAACAAAAACATCCTTAAATCACTGTTATTCTAGAACATATTTATTTTAGTAAGTTGGCGATATCCAATTTGTTCCGTCAGACATCGCAATATTGCCAACCGTACGTAGTTGTCACATTAAACCTTTTGATTCTACACCATAAAATTAATTGAAAATGTTCCTCGATACGCTACAATATCTATCCAAGATTATCATTCGCTAAATAAAAAGCAAACGCTAAAAATTCCAATAAACAAAAGAAAAATGAAAAGAAGTTACTGAAGCTCTAGATATGAACAAGCAAAGCAAAACAAATAAACAGAATCGATACGTCGGCCGCAACGACGGTATCCGATATAATTGAATGCCATTTTTAGTTCGGTCAGCAGCACGGCGATCCACATGAATTATATGAAAGTGTCTTTATCTTTACGACGTTGGCAGCGCTGTAATTACGTTGCGCGCGCCGTTTTCAGCCTCGCGGTTTTATTGAAAAGCGTGGGGGTTGGCGGGACGGGATGCGCCGAATCGTTTAATGCGCGGTACAGCCAGCGACGTTAGTAAAATAGGATTTATTGGAGATTACAGGAGGCTAACTCCGTTGAAAAATTTATTACGACTTACCTATTCGGTCGATGTGAAGAAAAATCCGTCAAACGTGAGTTATTTGGAATCGAGAAGAAATTGATTATCAAAGGTGAGGAATTCGATCGACTTAGCCCGCGATGTAATGGTACCGTTTAAACTTTAGGGCCTGTACGTATCATGCAATAAGTACGAAGGAAATTGCCAGACTCTGATACGAGCGGCGAATGATTTTATGTAAATACCACACTTGAGGTGGGCGCTGTTCTTAATGCCCGCCGATTATTTCATTATTAACGGCCGTTAAAATTGATTGAGGTATGCGGTATCGGTCGTATTAATTGCGTGGATGCTTCGCCTTGAGACGAAGAAGCCGGAGGAAAAGATGAACATTGAGAATCGAATTCGAAATTCAATCTTGAATTAATAAACGCGTAATAACTTCATTGGAATCCGCTAAGCGCTATGAGAATAATGCGTGTGCTTCAAGGAAGGCAACGGAATTTTATACTTATTATGCCCAAGATTAATTCGAATCTCCTCTTTTTAAAGATTTGAGGATGCTCAGCAATAGAAGTAGAGATCATTGATAAACTTAAGAAAAGTAATGTACACCAGATTTAATAGCATTGTCCTCTGATCCGGATTCATTATAGATAACATTGAAAGGACGGCCTCACAGATAAGAATGCATTAATCTCATCAAAATATCGCTCAATCCCAAGCAAAGGGGTTTATGTGACAGAGGACCTCTTCTCAAAGAGATTGAGGTCTTCCTTCATATATATGGTTTTCTAATTTTTATTGCTATGACACATTGATTTTCCTAATTTCAAAGTAAGTAAGTGCTAACAGCAAGTCCTTCATCGATACTTGTTAAAATAGTTTCGCGGCTACGGGTTCCACCATATAGCTCAGAATCGCAACGATCGATTAATAGAGAAAGTGAAAGCCATGGAATTTTTTTGTTCAACTTGACGAGGCTAGTTGATGTATACGTTTTCTGGATGATAATATTATCGCTAAGGATCTTCCGTTCTGCAGAGACAATCTGGTCGCAAGGACGCTTATCCGCAGCAGATCACCGCATCCATAGGTAACCGTTTGCATTCAAGTCGATGAGTTAAAAGTAAAAAAGTTATGCATGAATATGGGAGAGGAACACACGATCCTGCTATACTACTGAACTTCATGAGCTCTCACAAGGTAACGTATTATCCTGCATTCTATGTACTTCAAGACGAGATCGAGGAAACTCCGAATACTTTACCGAAGGCGGCCTTTTACTGAAACTAGCGAATTTGCGCGACATATTTCACATTGGATCTGTCTCTGCAAAGCTGTAGCATGCACATTTTGAATCTTTTGTCGAAAGCTGCAGTTGTGGATAACGACGATAGCGCTCAACATTGTTTTCCTGAATTGCATAAATACGCGGTGTTGTTTCGCAAGGCTTGCCGCTTCTTCTATTTAAAGCTCATTGATCGGTTCGTAAAATAATTTGAGGAAGATAACGTCGAGAAATTTGCGTGGATCCAGTAAGCTCAAGCTCCACCAGAATTCACCTCGTAAGAAGAAGAAAGTCTGCTTGAATTTTCTTCCGAGAAAAAAAAAGAATCGAAGAATCACGTAAAATATGAATGATTACAATGCAAATTTGGGTAATTTTACAACCTAAAGCCTCGTGTTACATTGTTTGTAAAACCAACTATGCGTGGCAATTTAATAATAATCTTTAGCAACCCTATAATTACCACGTTTCCGAAAATGCTCTTTTTCAACGTATCCAACTTTATGCGCGTAATTCTTTTTCGCAGAAGAACGCGGTTATAAAAATTCACGCGTTAATATAATGAATTTTGGTTCACATGCTTCGAAAGTGTTACTTCTAATGTCTAATACATGCAAACAACTAAGAAGCTAATAAAAAAAGGAATAACTTCTTTAGTTACGCTCCGCTGAGGACTTGATGAAATAACGTATGTAAAGACAATAATGTTTAGAGAGCTGGAACTATAAGCATTTATGCAGATTCGACTCCCCTGCACTGTGGGTGCTTAGCAACTCGATTGCTGTCGATAATACGAATACTTCGCCTATCTGGGAAATTAACTGAAGAAAAATGCGCACATAATAGTCAAAAATTTAAATAGTTAATTACGCTTTACGCTGCTTAAAATAGAAAAAAAGGGAAATGACCAGCATTTAATTCTTTTGCTATTCAACTCTTGTTTATTATGTTATTATTATCTTCGTATTGTTCTAGACTGCGGATGTAACAACTATTTTATCTGACGTATTATTTATTCATTTCCTTCGAGCAACGTTCTTATTCTCGAATTGTTGCTCATTGTGAATATGTCGAATATTAATCATCGTGTTTGCATAACTTACGAATTATTACATTAGTGTGCCTTAGATGTAATGCTTACGGTGATGTATTTATGCAAACGGTCTTTTGCTTATTATTTTCCTTAATATTATTATTTTGGTTAATTTAGCTCAATTAAATACGTATATCTACGAATTTCTTCTTTTTTACAGAAAAAATTGTCTGCGACGATTACCTGGGATATTTGTCTTGCGGGAAGTAACCTTTGATGTTCTTATTTCTGCTCCATTTGTGTTATCACCGGGAATTGTGTTAATTTCTTTCATCTTAAATGAAACATCCTGTATATTTTTGTGTGATTATAAGGATAATGGAAGGACAAATTTAGCGATGTTGCACATGTTATAATACTTAATTCTTTACATCCTTAATTAATTTAAAACCATTCGATTAATTTGTTTATTTAATTGTTTATGATGGAAGCTCCCGATTCTAAAGGAGACGTTGAATATTGTCTCACAAAGAGGTTAATGCAAATTCATTACTTTGTTAATCCTTTTAGACCCTGTGCACATGTATACAGGGTTTTTCACGCAACCCGTTCTACTGTAATGAATTATTTTTGGACGCGTGTAGTCAAGAGAATCGGCGTTTTCTCAGGATACGTCCATGCGAATGTGGACGTCTCCCAAAGACGGCAGAAGAAGGTCCAAAAGACAGAGGAAATGATCTCAACGGCAACTCAAATATTAATATTTCTTTGTCACGGCCTACGTTTGATATTTCTACAGCACCATCTAGTTTATGAGCAGATTTGAAGCTTGTTTGTTTCGCTTTTGTTCACTTTATTGTTATGGTATCTATTAGGGGCAAGTTAGCAAATGAATTTAAAATAGATATATTTTGTAATCCCAACAACAGCGACCACACGTCCCAAAATATCATCTATTCAACGTTAGTAACACTGATAAATAAGGTTTTTTCCCCAAATTAGTAACTGATGAAATTGATCAGCAAATATAAAGTAAAAAATGATTCGAAAAGCGGCAACGTTGGCTTAGCTCTAGTTACAGAGAAAATGCCTTTATAGTATGGTTGGTAATCTAGTCTACTGCAATAATGTTTATAAACTTTCTGAAGCTTTTGGAATACATCATGATCCTCGTTCTTGGAGATTATTCATAGACTCATCAAAGACCAGCCTAAAAGCAGTTTCGTTGCATAATGGAAACGATTATTCTTCCATTCCGATAGGTCGTGCTTTTTCTATGAAAGAAACATACGAAAATCTGAAAATTTTACTAGAAAAGGTAAAGTACAAAGACTGTTCTTGGAATATTTGTGCAGATTTTAAAGTGATTACAATTATTTTGGGTATGCAATCTGGTTACACCAAATACTGTTGCTTTTTATGTTTTTGGGACAGTCGTGACAGGGAAAAACATTAGCGTAAGCAAGAGTGGCCACTACGACAACAGTTTATACCAGAAAAAGATAACGCACAATATCAGCCTCTAGTAGAAAAAGAGAAGATCATAATACCAGCTCTCCGCGTGAAACTTGGGCTCATGAAAAACTTTGTAAAGGCACTGGATCTCGAAGGTGAAGGTTTGAAATACCTTCGTGAAAAGTTTCCAAAATTAACACAAGGGAAACTGAAAGAAGGTATTTTTGTTGGACCTCAGATACGAGAAATAGTAAACGATGAAATCTTTGAAGCCAAATTAACAGCGAAGGGAAAAAGCAGCTTAACTCTCCAAGTTTTCACGAATTTCTTGGGAAACAAAAAAGCTGACAACTATAAAACTTTAGTAATTGATATGTTACAAGCATTTCACGCTGCTGGCTGTAATATGTCCTTTAAAGTGCACATTCGCATCGACGTTAGCGATGAACATGGTCAACGCTTCCACCATGACATCAAGAGTATCAGGAGAAATAGAATCCTGTTATGTTAGCAAATTACTGTTGGATGTTAAGAAGAGGTGCTGTAGATACTCTTTATAAGAGACGGAGCAGTGTTACTTCATATTTTTAATTATAATAATTTGAAATATACATTAAATTATGATCTAATCTAAAAAACTTTTTCATTGAAACAAAAAAAAAATCGAGTTAACTTGACCTTCTACCTTTTATTAAAATAAATGTTTATATGTTTTCTATTGAAATTAGTATAAATTATTTTATGGCAAAATCAAAAGTTGAAATTTGTTGGCCAGTGTAATTAGAAGTGGAGCAACAAACTATTTTAGAAAACATTATCCCAAAATTACATTCAAATATCTTCAAAAACCCGACGAAGATAGACAGGAATATTAATTTCCCGACCCATATTTCCGGGAAACTTCCAAATTTCCACATCGTAAAAGATAATCCGCCGCAATTTCCAACAGTAGTGGCGACCGCCTCTCTAAATTACCAGCCATCGGGTGTATCGCGCCGCATAACGCAGATTAGAGTCTTAATTGTAGTTTTATCGTGTTATGTGCACCCCATTTTTCCCTGACGATAAACTCTCGCGTACGGGAGGTAAATCTACGCAGCGCGGGCCTTCCGACGCCCGAAAAAACCGTGCAGAACGACTATATTAGGCCGGCTGGTGTTTTCTGAACTTATCAGCAGTAGTTAATCTAGAATAATCAATCCTAATCTATGTAGGAGAATATATTACATATATCACCGTATATGTATACACACTAAATCAAGGTATAAACGTTGATTGCGTTAGGAAATGGAGGCCTGTTTTCGGTTTCGTTGTGGATTACAAAAGAAATGTTTTTCGTGTAAATGAAGCAGCTGTTTCGTTTCTGATTAATTGGTAGGTTAGAGCGCGATTATTTTCCCGGGAGAAAGCGTTGCTTTTGTTCCACTAGGGCAAGTATGGAACGGACAAATTAGGTGCTGCTGAACGGTGCAAAAAACGTTAGTTTGCTACCCTCGCAGAACGGTTTTGGCGTAGAATTTTTCGATGTATAATCGATGGATGTGTACATTAAAGAGTCTAACTGCCATACTTCGTTTACTTTTTGAGCTCTAGTGTACACTATTATTTATATCAATGTATTCATACAGTCGCTGTCGCAAGTTTAAATTATTTAAACTTAATCGAAGTAACACACGTAGCGCAGCTTGCTTCAAGTATAATTGTCCGGCAATTATGCTAAACAGTCCGGTTAGACTAATTGATATACATTAAATTGATACGCGTAACCAGAAGCGAGGTAACAAGGAAAAAAAGGACACGGCAAGGAAAAAATTAAAGAAGCTGATTATACATTTTCCGCAGTAATTTAGATAATTGCTCCTGCGGTTGGGGAGGCACGAGGTACGATAATACAGCGTTTACACTTTATTAGATCGCTTGGCTGGGAATTTAATTAAATTGAGATATTATTCAGTTACAATTGCCATTATTCTTGTTATATACGTCCATGTATACTACGTATAACCTTTTTTTAATTGAAACCGGTTGGATTAATGTAATTGTCGTTTTCGACCATTTCAACCATCAAAATAGCGAGTAAAAATTTCAAAATGTTCCCTAGCTTATTGTTAAGGAGAGTCTAAAAATGTTTTTCTTCTTAAAAGTTAAATATAATTGAATGTATTGAAATCGAATTATTAGAACTTATGATCTTAGCTCGAATCGTGAAGAATTAGAAGAATGGCTAAACCCTTTGATGGTCTCGAGGCCTAATGTGTTACTTATACGTAAGTCTATTTTTAATCGGATCCATACACGTAGAACAATCTGTCGGAGAAGTGAAAAAGTACTTATTTTTGAGTTCACAAGAAACTTTAAGGGAAGAAGTTTTTTTCTGCGTGAGTTGCTTACGGTGAGCACGTCGAGATGCTTTCGCACACAGAACGTGGGAGAATTTAGCGTTCAACAAAGAGCAAATGGGGTACGTAAACGACCGTTCAAGAAACGAAGTGTTGTGGATATCCATACGAGACCGGATTTGGTAATAGCGATAAAATGAAACAATTTTAGCGAAATAAAACAAGAGCTTGAACGGCATGGCCTTAATTATTCGGCCAAATAGAATTGCAGCAGATTTCTCTGTATCGATTTGCACCGCATGCTGTTTGGAGAACTTACAAATTTCACTTGGTCGCCCCACAGAAGATTGTTAATTAGAAATTGTGAAGTTGCTGCCAATTTTTGTACCATCTGCACGCATTTGAATGTTAGACGCCAGTACGTGGACTGGTGAATAGATTTGCAATTGAAGCTACGAAAATAACTCAGGATGACTTAATAATAATAATAAAAGAAGAACTAAAATTAAAATATTTAAACAAAAATTTAATGTTAATATTATCATCGTATCCACGTAATTTAATTTTTCAACGTATTTATGTAAAAGGCTATTCTGGATGAATTGTTATTGCGGATAGTGCACATTTTATACGCTGTTTCCGAATACTATACACCATTGTATAAGTTCTTCATTTGTCGCCTTAGTCAAATGATCGTCGAGTATATAGACCTCGAAGAATAGTACTTTCATGGAAAGTAGCCATAATACCTACTGTTCTGCCATACATCCAATGATTTGAAAATTAAAAAGAACAAAGATCCATAAGCCGTGGTGTCACCATCACCATTGATATTATGAAGCTCTATTAAGGAGCAGTCGCAGAAGTTCAAGATAAGCTTAAAACATGTCTTGATGGAGATGGAATGTCCACGTCTATAATATTAATGAATTCGTACATCACCAAGGAGCGGATACGCATAATGATATAAGTTTTTTTTTTCATGTCTTGCGCTGTTGATTTTTATACATCTTATCTTTTTTTAAATCTATGTAGCGACGAAGAAGTACGTGACCGTATTTCTATCGCAATGGGTCGCGCGCCAAGTCTTCGGAGGTTCATTCTAGCAATCCTTTTTTCGTCCATTCCTTTTAGCTTCGCTCCAACACAAGTTGATTCGTTTCAATTTTTAGTTCGTTGTCTTGCGACATGTGTTCTTGCCTTAGATTCCCTCTTGAGCTTTATATTTATTCTTGACTTTCTTAGCGGGTGTCCCATCCCATTTCTATTTTTTCTTCGCGACAGTCTTCTCTTCATCCGTTAGTTTCCATAACATTTCGCTTTTAATTTTTTCACGCCAAAATAATTCTACATATGAAACGAAGATACTTGTTATAAATGTTAGTACTTTTGACACAGCTGCTTGTTTCCTTCCCGCGTTCCGTAACTAACGCTGTTAACATAACTTTTAAATTATCTTAATTTTGTCTCTCTGCTAATACTTGATGATCTCCAGACTTTCCTCAGCGATTTGAGCTAGATCTGTTTATCCATTAATGTTATTCTTAAGCTTAGTTCGCTACGGGGGTAGCAGAATTCTTGAACTTGATCAATTTCTTTTCCTTCTAAGCAAATTTTCTTTTCTTCCATTATATCTGTGGCAAGTATCTTTGTTTCCCTTGCGTTTATCTTTAATCCAATTCTTTTTTAATCTAATATAATTCTTTATATTTCTTCGATATTCTACATTTCCCGTTTGTTTACTGAGTCAAAGACTCTTTCAAAGTCTACCAAAGTCACGGACAATTTTCCTTCTTCTTTAGCAGTTTATTCTAGGATAATTCTTCTAGTGTAAATGTGATCAGAGCAGGATTTGTTAGATCGAGGATCCGTTTGATTTTTTACTTAGTTTCCTTTATTAATCTTTCGTTTGCAACGTTCAAGACCATCATGCGTTAGTGTGTTTCCACCGTCTTCTTCTCTAGCTAGAATTCGTCCTCCTCGGACTAGTGTTATTGCTCACAGGTTTCGCATTGGTTGGACGTTACAGTTATGTATCCAAGTTTTCAACCCCGACAAAGTACGAGGTTTGTAGAAAAACGGCCACCGTATATATTTATTCGATGAAAAGAAGAGAAACGACTAGAAAGAAATATTTTATTCGAAGAAAAATCTCGGTTTATCAACGGTAATAAATGCATTTTATAGCCGATGGAGGCGCCACCCGTCTTTCAGAAACGGAACGCCTGATTCGCGATTCGTTTATAAAGCGGTTTATCATTATTGTCGTGCGTACGTACCGCGTTATTGTTGTGATTAACGTGGCGCAATGCATTCATTAGTTTGCGGTAGCGCAAACAGATAATGATGACAATAATTAAACGAGTTAGGCGATGATCGCAAAACGCTTTTAATATCGTGCAATTTGCGTTATGGCAGGCGCAGCGCGAATAACGATCATCGTTGACAATAAATGGATATATAAATGAACAGTTACTATGTAAATTACGTCTAGTTGACGCGCGCCCAAAGGAGGAATGCGCATCATGGATAGATTCATTTTTTGATACATCGTAGGAAGGGGATAATGTCATTTAGGGGGCCGTGCTTTCTTTAAATTATTTTCTTGTGTTCGTTACAACTTCATCAGTTCATCAGTTAAATCTTGCTTAGGCCATAATAACATTGAAAGTAGCGAGCACCCTCATTCAAATATATTTGGAAAACCTCAACCATAACTAGAGAGGGCAAAGGCGGATGAAGTTATCACTTTTTTGCAAGGACGAGATAGACTCGCGTTTTGTCAATTCTCAACTTTCTTATCAGGCGAATAGACACGAGTCTATCTAGTCGCTGCAAAAAAAGAATAATTCCAACTGTCTTTGTCCTATCTAACCATAACTGAAGAAACACCAAAGCTGTATAATTTATGCGAAAACTAACTGAAGCTAAACAGTGTCACATGTCTTGGTGAAAGTCGGTGTATACCGTGTCAACTTGATATTCTTCGTTCGACATATCAGAAACGAAGAGTTCAAAGGAACATAAATTAATAACAGCTAATCGACCCTTACAAGAGTTTATTCACTGGGCCATAAATGGTTTATTTGTTAATAAGTTCGTCAAAATGGTTAAAGTTTCGTCTGAGAAGAACTTATCCAGCATTCATGTGTCTTTTCAAACCAATTGAGGTAAGGGCTCTTCTTTTATGGATGGTTTTTGAGATTTTTCTTGAATGTACTAACACCATGTTTCCCGTGAAAGCTTTCTCCAACACTGATTTAAATTATGTCACTATAACGCACGCACGCATAACAATGAAGGGTTACTAAAATTCGTACCTTCAATTATGAATTACCCAACACATTGGAGCAAGGAACCGCCCGCTTAAACTTTAATACGCTAGCTACACTAAGACGTCGTCAAACAACAAAACTAATCATCGCGCAACCTCCTCTACCCTCTCGTTCTAACACGAGTAGGGCTACATCCGGACGTATTACATACGGCCGGGCCACACCATCGACGCGAATATGAAGTCATCAACCCTAACGCAATCAATTTATATGCATATCATGCAATTATAACAAACGGTTCCTGTATAGAGTGCGGCCGGCCGGGCCAAAATGACCCTAAGGGATGGACGACATACACACATGTACGCGCGTTCGGAAAGCGCCGGCGAGAAGGGCTTCTGTGCATACGTGCGCAAGCTGGCCACTACAAGCCACCACGCGAAGCGCCCCCTACAACACCGCCGCGTTCTGATCAAGACGGCGGCGCTTCGTGCTGCCAACATCACGCCCCCAAATTACCATGTTAATTACGGGCGGTGTGCGGTGCTAGATGGCGTGCCTGTCGGTAATATTCCGAAAAACTGGGACTAATATTCATTAGTTTTTACATCCGCGTTAGTGTGTACATGAATAATAATAATTCTATGTCTCGTTTTCGACGGTCGATCGAGCAATTTGTTCGGCTTACAAGATAGATGGATCGAGGAGGGAGATATAGTAAGCGGAGACAATGATGTGGGGTAATACGGCATATGTTATTATATTTTTGAAGTCTTCGTTAGATTCTCGAAGAAAAAATGATAAGGTATAGTTGTTCTAAAATTGAGGATTTTTTTGGAAAAGTGGGAAAATGGCTTCTATCATCCGTTTGATTTGGTCTTCCTTGGTCTTAAATTTACCAAGAAGTTCTTTTGTGTCTCCTGCCCTCGCCTCGTTTATCAAATGCAACGCATGCTTTGCTATGTTTAAAACACTTTTTATAAACACTTAAAGAAGAAGAATTTACAAATGATTAATGTAATACAGTAACACAGTACAGAGTGCTCTGCGTGATAATTTTAAAATAAGCTTCACACGGATTCTATTGAGTTATACATTTGTTTTGAAACAACGACCTCTCAAAAATTATAGAGAGCCCTATATGTAACGGGCAAATTTTTCCTATTTCGACCTTAATGTATTTCAATATAATTAGCTATCTCCGCCCATTATTGCCCAACCTTTGCTATCCTTTCCATTAGCAAATCTAAAATCTCATTAAACGAAACCAAATAAATAAAAAGGCAATTGTTCTCATAAGCTAACGCGCAAAAAAGAACTCTCTTACTCTCACTTAAAGCTACAATGCTTACAATGATTTATATGCGCTTGTTTATTATATTCTCGGATCTGTTGCGCCTACCATAATGTTGTCATTTCAATCGAATTCGAATGATTTACATCCGCAATTAAACTCACGTTCCATTGTTCTTCGCCTGGTTGGCTGTAGGGGTAAATGATAAAAGGTGCTGCATACCGTAGATATGCCGAAAATTACCCGGCAAAACGTAACGCCGATGTTGCTCCGCGAAGAATTTACGTTCCCATCAGGCATTTTCGTGCTAATAAATTGCGGATTATTCGTTTTCGTAAGAGGAAAATGGTTCGTTCGTCCGTTTGTCGGTTGCAAAAAAAATAATTATTTAGAGATGTTTGGTATCTGGGTCATCGTGATTCTATTAGTGCTTCGCTCGGAATACGAAGGTTCAAGATTTATTGGATTTATTGGATGTTATAGGTAACGGGTTGAAAATTTATTGCAGAAGGAAAAGTAGGAAAATTATTTCGAGATGCTGAGCGGATTATAAGATACTCGTTGAAAATCTCCGAATTTGGATCTAAGCATCATATTTAATAGGATTTGTTACTTGGTCATTCATCGAGTAAATACGATCCGTTGTATTTTCTTTTGCTTGGGTTCCCGTTGGCTGCGGATATGGAAGGTGTGTTATCGTAAAAACCTTTGATTAAACCATGTAAATAAATAAAAAGGATCAGCTTGATAAAGAAACTGCTCAAGTTGGACAATAGAACCATCGTGCCCTAAGGCTGTCGAGTTTGCTGATGCCTTCCACCCATTTCTTCCATTCTTTCCTATCTCTGGTTAATTTTCTTGTTCTGTATTGCCCTTCCCGTCTTCGATCTTATCCCTCTGCCATGTCTTCCTTGGTCTTCCCCTCCTCTATTTCAGCCTCCGTTATTCTTTTTGTTAGTTTATTTTGCTCAACAACACTACACGTTCAAACTAGTTTGATTGCCTCCCCCCTATTTTTGCCATTATTGCTGTTTTACTGGCTTTTTAATTTTTTCGTGACGTTCAGAAAAATATTCAATTTTTTTGTCAATATGTTATTTTGCACATGTTAACGGGTGGAATTTCTTTAAGGGATGATTTAGTAAGGGATGATCCATGGGAAGGGGTTCGTGTTCCCTCCTGGTTTCGCCGAGAATCGACAAAACACGAGTCTACCTAGTGGTTGCAAAATTCCTGTCCCCTTAATCGTTTCTATTGATCGACGAATTAACTTTTCGAATTTTAAAATAATTATGCAGCTTATCGCGATACTTTAAAAGTAATTATTTATTTTTATCACCTTCAAAAGTGCTTAATTATTTCTATATCGCAATTTTTTATCGAAGAAGGATATCCCAAACACGTCAATGTTTATGAGGAAGTTAGGCGCCGGCTAGGAAGGTGTTAAAAATAGAATTCACGAAGTAGTATTACAACTTTCTGTAGCATTGCCTGCGTATTTTCCCGTAATTTTTGAGAAATTTAGATAATTTCAGCAGTTGTAAGGAAAGTTACACGGACGTATTGCAGATATGAATTTCATTCATCACGTTGTCGCATTCTTCGTTGAACATGCCTCAGTAGAAATCTAAACTATGACATTGCTTAACCAAAGGTCCTTTGTTCCGTAGCGTTCCTTTGTTATTGTTTTTATGTATTTTTTGATGTTTTTTTTTGGGACGTCCAATGTACGAAAATAGTTAAAGCTAAGGAAGACGGTGAAATTGCTTTGCATTGAATAAATTTTTTTCTTGATATACCTCCATACACTCAGTCCAGCGACGTTTCATTTCTTTTAAACCATCCCAGCAGGATTTGTTGATCCTGCGAAATAGGCCTCTGTTTCGGCAATGACCACTTTTTCAAATGAATTATAATAATAATTAATTATTATTAAGATTGGGAAAAGACAAAGATCATAGGGGGCCAAATCTGGCAAATATGGTAGATGGGGGGTAGATGTGTCTATAGTCACATAACGTAGCGAAATTCACCCGCAATGCGCTTAAACATGTCCGAAGATTGCTTTGAAGGTATCACGCGATTGCATTTTTAATTAATCGACCAAACGCGGCTACTTCTCATACCATCCTCGTACGATTTCAAACATACGAATTAACCCACTCGAATTCATGACGTACAACATCGCAGCTTAAAAATTCAATTTCCCCGATATCGGCCGCCTTATTTCTCGTAAAATAGCCCAAGTAATTGCCGACGTTTTACATATAAATAAGCTGTATTCCGACCTCTTACTAGTCCACTATCAATTCGGATTCCTCTCCGGCTTAGCGTTGAGTACCTCATCAAGAACCGCGTCTTTGAAGTCATTCAAGTTTAGTTTACAAAACACGCTACGGTACGCATTAACATAACTCGGGTGTAATAAAATTAAAGACCGCTTACTTGGTAAAAAAGGAAAGCAAAAGGAACGGTCATCAAGCGATTGGATGTAAATTAATCGTTAAATGGTGATGGCAAAGAGAATATTGTATGTGATTTTTTTTTTTTTTATAATGTAATGTGGCACTTAGAAGTTCCCCAATTGTAGCGATAAATGGAATTGGAGTGGAATAAATGGAATTGGATCCTTTGCGACAAAAGGAATGTTGTGAGTGGAGGGAAAATGAAGAATGGAGCCGATACTCTTAGGGTAATCGGGTATCGAGAAAGAAGAAGAGGAAGAAGAAAATTAATATAAAAGAAATTTACTGGAGAAGGCATATTATAACTTAAATGAGTGCTTTAACGAAATCTTTAACATTGTTTTGTTGCCTTTTAACTTGTACAAACATGTCATGTAGTATATGTACACCCTCTGGAAAGAAACACATCCCACCCTGGGCCATCTTCGATCTTTTGTCTGATGGTATACTTGAAATTTTCATGTGTCGTTTCGGTTCTTTCGTGAAGGTTTTCGCTACCTTTTTTAACCTCGAACGCCATTCGTCACACAGATCCGGTTTCTTTCCGTGTTCATAACAAACATAAAATCCAACAACTGTACCAATGACGATGGTTAGCCTGTATAGAAACTTTTTAGAATCAGTGTACTTATACTAATTTAAACCGGTTTTAAATGAATCCAATATTAGATATTACGTTAAACATTGATTCATGGATTATCCTATAATTTATGAATAAGCTATGATTCCGTTCGCTTCGATTTGTTCATTGATAAATTCGTTTTTCGTAATTCTTTGACCGTCGAATCGAGCGGACGGCCGGGGAAATAAAACAAAACAAGACGTAACAAGCAAAACAATCCGATATAACGCTGGCATAAACGAGATACGAATAACGTTCGTACATTCGTATACACAGCGCGTATCTTACAGCCGCGATAACCGCATGAACCTATCTCTAATTAATTAACAATTATAAATTTTAATAATTCAACATAATAATAATAAATAATGAATAATACACGGTCGGCTTAGACGTTTCGATTAAGTGAAAACACGCATATTTATAGATCCGTTACAAATAACGTTCCGAAATAGATTGTCTTTTAATTAGTTTGAATTAATTAGTTTTTGTTCGCTTTTGGCGACATAGGCGATAGGAAAAAATTTCTCGTCATTGTAGCCGCGTTTCTATCCCCTTCTAGGCTTCTAGGAATAGGAAGAACGATTGGGCTGAATAAGGAGAGCAATTCGCCAGATTTTAACGAACAAATTAGGCGACCTTCTTATCAATCGCAGACAAGACAACGTTGATCTTTCATCCTTTTCAATTCGAGCGAAATTAATAGCTGAAGCGGAGTAGTGGGGACTTGTTATATTCGGCAGGAACATAAACAATGTTGCTAAATTTCATTGACTATTTTTTATTAGGTATAATACATGATGCAATACGTAAATACATACGGGATATAGGAATACGTCATTCCATTGAAAATGTTATTACGATGGTTAACATCCAGTAATAGATGTTTTTCATGCATATTTAATTGAAGATATTAACGCTGAGCTGATAGGCTGGTCTCTGAGCCTGTTGCAGTTGCCAGGCATGTTCAATGAAAAATTTGCCTCGTTTTCGGATTAGCTCCGTCTGGGTGGTGCTTCTTTTACTCCTGTTACTTGTCTCATCTTGGACATGTTGTTTCTGCATTTTCCCGGTTACGTCTCAGGAAATCAAGTTTATTATATTAGGTCTCAGTAACACTACGGCTTTCAAGAAAAGTTGTTAAATTAGTAGCTTACTTCCAGTCCAGCATTCCACCTGCAAATATTTCTAACAGTTCTATTGAATTTAGTAAATATCCGGATGCTTTTAAGATTGTACCTTTGCATAATAAAGGCGACAAAATAATTATCTATCGCTATTTCCCGGAGGAGGTAAAGGCTGTCGACGGCGCAGACTCGGTAGCTCGTCCCGTTTCTAACCTTGTCGATGTTGTATCTGGCGTACCATAGGGCACCATATTGGGGCCACTACTGTTTGTCATTTTTGTGCCGGTGATACATATGTGGTGATGACGGGTAATTATAGATACGAATTATTGAAAGCTTTTGAAAAACTAATGTGTTGGTTTGACAAGAATAAACTTATTTTGACAATACTAATATAAACAACTACCACGAGGGTGAAGTGCGCTTCGTGTTGTAGATTACTGAAAATGGGGTTGCTTCAAAATTGAAGAGGGCGCTTTTAGTAATAGCTAAGATGAAAGAAATATGTACTATTAAAACTTTAAGATATATAGCGCTTGCTTATTATGCAAGCGCTTCTCTTTTGAGGGAACAGCAAGAGTTCGTTCATAATACAAGAAATTTTTGCTTAATACTACAAGAAGTTGTTTGGTTTGCCGCTTAACATTTTTTAAATACGGCCGAGAATCATTAGATGACGGTCCCCGTCTAGGTTGGAAAAGACCAAGTGACAATTAACAACGATTTACAGAATTTTACACGCGCACCTTGAAAAGATAAGTTAGCGAAGAACGGGTTCTGCGAGCGCTTTCGCCATTCCAACTTCGTAACCGATTCTTGATGCTTTGTGGAGACGAACCAAATTTAATTATCATGTAATATACAGGTCAATATCATTCTAATTTTGATTCCAAACATTTTAACAACTATCTAAAGAAGGATAGTACGGAAGAGTGTTATACATCGGATAGTAAAGCGAGTAAAGTGAGAATACGCGACGAAAGGCCTAAAACTTTCAAAAGCCGCCGTTGCTGAATGTGGTTTCATAATAATTGACCATCCACCTTATAACATCTGTGACTATCCTCTCTTTCCAAATCTCAAAAAAGAAAACATTAAGGGGAACGAAACTTATAGCGGTTGTCGAAATCAAAGGAATCTTTTTATAATGAATTAGAGACGATGTAATACCGAACGATGTAAAGGACCGAATCACCAAAATTTATGACCATACGAATAATTACTAATTACGCATCATAACCTATAATTTTACTGCACCTCGTCCACTAGTAAAAGCTATAATAAACATTTATATTTTGTCCTATATTCCGTATCGTTCCGACTTTATCAAGCGGAGGATATAAAACAAGGAAAAAGAGCACATATATCCATATACACTATATGCTTACGTGTCTACATATGTATATGTATGGAATAATAAAATAAAATAAAAAAAAAAACTAAACAAATCCGCTTCTAAGAATACCCTTTAGACGCTGTTTTCCTTTTTACAGCTCACTTCTTAATAAACACCCATAAAAGCGAAGAAGAATAAAATACGACATTGGACAATACGTCGTTTAACATTTTATAATGATAAACTCCCGAGAAATAAAAAGGAACGAAATGGACGGAAGAAAGAGAGCAAACCAACTCGAAAATTACAAGCGGACACTTACAGCTAAGTAGCATCCTCTAGCAACAGATAATTTACTTAATTCCAGTGCTACTGGATATAAATTTTCATGAATAATTGCGAATTTTAAATAGACATATGTCTGCAGTTGTAATGCTGTGGTTGAGGTATACATGCGGCTTTTTAAACCTATCATTACCTAGGAGAGGATAATAGGAGTACGTATTAAATAAATCTTGAACGCTAGAGTATTAGTTAGATTATTTTTTGTTTGTATAGATAATACAATGGGGAACATTGAGTAAATTGAAAAAAATAAGAATGCGTGTTTTTCAGTTAAAGGAACAGTAAGGATAATTGGAAAAAATAATTTAATTAAAAATTATAATTTTAACTTAATTATTCACAGTTAATAATAATAATAAAAAAAATCAATTCAACATACTTCGTCTAAAGATATATTAATTATTAGGTAATTATAACTAGTGAAAAATGCTAGAAAGTAGGTTTTTGTACTTTGTTAGCCTTCAAATTAATTCTTATACGTCATTTCATATGCTGGCGTTTTCATAAAAATTAATTAAAAAATATTTTTGCTAATAGCCTCGTATTGGGACTACATTGATAATTATATAATATTTATAAAATTAAGATTATTCTAAATATTAGGGTACGCACTAAAAAATTTTAATAAATTTTATTTATTAAAATTTTTAATATTATTTAAATTATTAAAAATTTCATCAGTCATTTCATGTCCTCTTGTTACGTTGCCGTAGATTAAAGAATTTCCCGAACAAAATCTTTCGTTTTTAAGCAAAGGCGTCAGGTAAACACGTAGTATCCTTAAAATTGATATGCCTTTCCTAAATATTATTTTTAATCATTTTACTACTTACTTCTGCTTGAACCTGCAATCCGCTTCCCTTTCCGTTAATTATTAATAAAGCAATCCAAAATAAAATAAATGAAAAAAAAAGACATCTCTAGTGTAACGAAAAAAGCGATACAAACCTACCATCGAAAACGTCCATTACATAAAACCGGACAGATACCGGGAAACGTGTCAGATATCGCTTTTGAATTTCGAACGTGATTGCCATCAGCATAAACAGTCGGAACGTTATTCCACGGATTTTTCCATAAAACTAATTGCTCTATATCAATAAATGACGCCCGAAATGGTTAGATCGGGACGAAGTGCATGGGGGGGATGAAAACGCCCATAAAACTGATTGGGAAAAATCACTATCGCGGACGTGTTTAGACATGTTTACGTGCAGTTCCCTAATCGAAAACGTCGGGCTTTTCAGTTTTAACGATGACACGTTGGAAATTGGCCGTTTTGATACCGAGAAAAATAGAGCACGTCTATGGATTAAAATTAAAAATAGATCCGATCGAATTTAGATTTTTCGATTGTTCTGTAATTCAAGGTTTGTTTTCGATAGGTCGTTGGATTTAAGTTGCTCCAAATATTCGTTAAATATTTTCCGTTTGAATAGGAATCCGGATCTGGAATGA
Source organism: Oryctes rhinoceros (assembly GCA_020654165.1). NCBI lineage: Eukaryota > Metazoa > Arthropoda > Insecta > Coleoptera > Scarabaeidae > Oryctes > Oryctes rhinoceros. Next base: position 385,655 of record JAIOKQ010000974.1, read on the forward strand.
GGAGGTAGTGACGTGATGATGAGTCATTTTTCAAATAATTAGTTCTAGCTGTTGCTGGTGATTTTTTGGACGCTATTTGAGTGATAAAGCTTAAGATCTCGAACGGAGATATTTACCCTGCCTTTTTAAAAAGCTTAAGAGGTAACAGCCCGGAACTGGAGAAAGGAGGAGATCGTGGTATTTTTGAATCTAACACGAAACTATAACATATGAAACTTACCGCTACTCTACTTTCTTTCAGATCCAGTCGCATCGCTAACGCCTCTCTCATGAAGACGTCGGGGTAATGGCTGGCTAGAAACGCCCTTTCTAGTTCTTCCAGCTGCCAGCTGTTGAAGTTCGTCCTACTTCTTCTTCTTTTGGAAGCAGCACTTTCCGAATCTGCACCCTCGCCACTACTCCCAGCGCCACCTGGTTTCGGAAAAGAAACGTTAGAAGTAATCACATCTTGTTGGTGTCAGCAAGTATAGGATAATAGCACATTTTTCAAAAAAAATTTCAATACATTATTTGATTGCTAAATATAAGTATCTCGTTATTATCTTCTTTTCTTTTCAACATATTTCTAAACACAGCAGAGATGGAGTATAGAGCAATGGTGAAGAACGAAGATTAGATTCAGAAATATAACATCTAAGGAGTACCCTACAGAAAGATCTAACTGGAAAAACATTAAGAGAAGAGCGAAAATAACCGGATTACCCCCTGTACGTTGCTGGAGTTTTCGTTAAATTAAGAAGGGTGCTAGAGGAGAAGAACATAACACAGCGAGAACAATAGACCAGGTGATTCCAGTAAATGGGATCTATGAAGACCTCTGTAAAGAAGCATTCAATGTAGACTAAAGAAACATTTAGACACGCAATAACTGAGTTCCTCGCCCAAAATAAAGACTCACTGCGCCCAGACGATGGTACGCGAATCTTTAGAATTACGAAGAATCTGAAAGGATTTCAGCCACTAAAATCGATATAAGATCCCCAAAATCTGAGAGCTTGGGCTGTAGAACTTGTTGTTTCTATAAGAAAATATTGAGTAAAAATTATCGTGGACTAAAACTAATTATTTAAGTAACAATAAACGAATTTTGGAAAAGTAAATAGTGTAAATAGGATAAATATTAAAAAAAAAATTGGTTGTTACCGACTACAACGTTTATAAAATTATACGAATAACAGTTTTTAGGATACAAACGAGGAAATGTGGAACTAAAGCGCCTCCTATTAGCAAAAACTTCAATTCGCAACGTTTGAAAGTATCTATTCAAGTGTAAAATTTCATTACCAGTACCTAAACTAATTCAATAATCGCAGAAATGGAGCCGGAGCCGCGGCTAAGCATAGAATATAACCGGAAGAAAATTTTCCGTTGTAAAAATCCGGAAAATTAAAAATAAAATTCCATTCTGGAAGTTCAAAATTGTGGAAAAACTAGAGCTCATAACGCTGGATCGTGTGAATAGGACAATAGAGGAAAAAAGCGAGTTGGTATTGTTCCGTAAACAGAAAACATTGAAATTCATTTACGGTTCGTTCAGAGAAGCCCGTTAAAAACTAACGAACGAAACTTCTGCGAGTATGGCTGTAGATGATAACGAGCTTTTACAATCAACAAGTTTCAAATTATAGCATCTTTTTTCCATATTCAATTGATCAAAACATTTTTCAATTCTATTTGACCGACTCTACCGAATTTTAGTTTAGCACGATTTAACGCCTAAAAAAATAACAGATCTCAGAAAACTATCAGTTCTCCTTCTTTGGTAAAAGCTAATCGATTCTTGCTTAGCGCAGTATTCAGCACTTACCAAGCTTATAGGCGAAAGTATTTTCAAGTAAAACAATGGCCTGCAATATTCTCTAGCACGCTTCTGCATTAAAAAGATACGTAACGAACGGTGCAAATTTCCTTCAAAGATCATACCTCGATTGTATGCGTAAGAAATAGATAATTTTTAAAGCAATCACATCAAGAAGAACTTTTCGCCTTTTACAGAGATGAGCCTATGCTTTGTATGAAAGAGAACTGTTGCAGCCTCTAGAATTCTAGAACCACAGGCACCAAGTTCCCTGAACAACACTCAAAGTAACCGGTAAGCAGCAAAACGAACGATCTCAACAGCCTTTTGGACGTTAAGGTTATAAAATAATCCAAGAGAGCACTTGTTATCAATAGTCTCAAAATGTAATCGTAACATTGATACACCGCCAAAGCGATTGATTTATATGATCTAAAGCCATGTTGCCATATCACTCAAAACCGTACTTCTATCTTCGCCAGTAATACTTGATAACGGCTCGCGTGATTAGGTTCGTTTGTAATTTATCAATAAATCAAGCTGGAAAATTCAACGATTTAATTCCTCGACGAAGCTGCGAAAAGACCAAAGTAAACGGCCGCCCTCGACCAACCTATAATCCAACAATTCTTCCACGTACTACGCTGGCACCACCTCGCTGTATACTCGATATGGTGACACATTGATAAACACCTTTGTTACATGAACAGTTATTTATTACACCTGTACCCTCTATAGTAGGACGCGTCTATATTTAATTAAGGGAAGTAATTGGTTTTTAGCGGATGTTTCAAACGCGCCTAACAATGCTCGGTTGCCGATCGATTCCGTTTGAATTCGTGGCATTCACACAGATGTCACGCAGCTTTGAAGGAGAATGGATTATTATAGGAATTGCCAGGTTTGAAGACTAAGTACGGACGTACATAGACGAAATTTTGTATACATTGCAAGGTGTTGATGTGGGAAAGAATGGGGGAATATGGGAGACGCACGAGCTTTAACGATTCTATTAAATAAATAAATGTAAAATGTGTAGAATTGAAAAGCAATTCAATTGCGTATGTTGCTGGGTATACAACGAAGGCCAAATCACGATCATAAGATGTGTTGCTTGCAGATTCGGCAGGCTTCAATAGAAGCTATCATCTCGGTACATTGATACAAGCGCAGGAATGGGCTATATTGAAGTGGTAACAAAAACCTATTTTTCAGAATGAATTTTCTGCTCTACATTGCAAAAATAAAGAAATATAAGAAAAATAAAAAATATAAAAAAGATAAAAAATAAAGAAAAATAAAAAATATAAAAAAGATAAAAAATAAAGAAAAATAAAAAATATAAAAAAGATAAAAAATAAAGAAAAATAAAAAATATAAAAAAGATAAAAAATAAAGAAAAATAAAAAATATAAAAAAGATAAAAAATAAAGAAAAATAAAAAATATAAAAAAGATAAAAAATAAAGAAAAATAAAAAATATAAAAAAGATAGAAGTAAGTCTAAATGATAGAAAATTATAATAAGGAAGGCGATTACCAGTGATAGCGAGATAGATGAATCCAATATTGGCATGCCAGATATAATTGATGATGGTGACGTGGAACTTGAAGATGTTATGGTTAACGAAAATAAATGTTTTACTTGTGGAGAAAGTTCGGGCATTCAAAGGCCGCTCAACACCAAAAACTCATTCAAATGAACATTTCCAAAGCCCCGTTGCAGCAATTTAAGCGAAATAAGTCGGAGTTTTGGAATCGATTCCACTTCAGTACATTCCCGACGTTAAGGTACGGTCGAAACGAGGGAATCGCTACCGAAAAGAAGAAAAGACCGTTTCATTAGCACCTGTTTTCTCGAGATAATCACAGGGTTGTATCGGTGGAACATCTTAAAGGAAGAAAAGTCATTTCTTAACAAGCTAAAGCGAGAAAAAGCGGAAAACTCAGAGAAAAAATGTTTTATTCCGCAGAAACCCACGAATTAGCTTACGAATTGATCGATCACCCTAATACTAGTCCTAATCACCGCATCTAACCCCAACGACTTTATTCCATTTCCCAAGGCAAAATTTCGCTGGAAGAACAGAGGCTAACACGCTCGTAAACGCTGATTTTGCAAAACAAGGCGTTAAGTACAATTTAGGCAGGTTAAAGAGATGAGAACATCGTGCATAGACCTACTTCAGAAAGAAAAAATATATCTTCCATCAGTGTACTTGCTTTTGCGTTGCAATAGCCTATTGACTAGAGAGGTGAAATTATTTTTTGCAGCGACTACACAGACTCGTGTTTTGTCGGCTGTCGGGGAAACCAGTAGACAACGAACCCTTTCTTTATGAAACGAATGGGCACGAGTCTATCTAATCACTGCCGAAAAGGAATAATTTCACCTGCCGTTGATCATCTTTAGTATTGACGAAATAGGTACTCCTACCGTTTAGCCATACTGAAATTATAATAAAATGGATAACTTAATTAGATTTTTTTACATCGCTTCGCCACATTACAATAATACTTATCTTTTTGTGTTGAAAACGTTTCTTTGTTAACTTGTTTGAGTGTTAATCGCCCTAACATTATAAAAATCTGAGAATATTCAACGGCTTCTTCATATAATCTAGAAGCACATCCTAAGATTTATCTACATCTATTAACATATAATTAAAGTAGGTAGCAAAAAATGTCCGTAGTGTACACCATTCTAAAACAACAATAAACTGTTAATATGATTAATTGTACTTTTAATACTGCTTTTTTTTAAAGGAAGTAACAATACAGCAGCGTTAACTGATACATACAATGAAACCTATTGGCTTTATAATCAATTTTAATAGTTCTAAAGGTCATAGATCCATTAATAATAAGAACAATATCCATTAAAATAGCCATTAAGCTTTGTTACATGTTTCTACTTATATCTTGCAATCACAAAATATACGTTAACATTAAATAAAGCATTATGAGGAGACATTTCCTCTTTTAGAAGAGGTATGTTTCGATAAATTATACATTCTTACCATCGGATATATACTTATCGATACGTACAAAGCAACGGATAACCTAACAAGAGCATGAGCTACACAGATGTCAAAATTTCGACCTCTCAAATTGGTCCGTGAAAGAAACCATGCTCGTTGATTAATCGAACGATATTTCTACAAATTAACGCACTTACGATACCGATAAATCAATACGTCATCAACGTATTTATCACCTGAAGAACTATACCCGGTCCCATCGATCTGGATGGCCGAGAAGAATGGACCGTGCTCAAGTTATGACAATAAGAAATCGCGGTTATAAATTTCTGAAATGTAACTGGATCTGCTGAACGTGCGCGTATGCTAAGTGGTTTAATATTATTGTCGACACCACTTACACAACTACCATTGAAACAAATTACATCTATAAATAAATGTACGCGTTCTTTATGTAATGTATATTTTGCTGACGTGGCATGCAATACGCTGCTTTGTCGCGGATTTATTACGTTCGGAAAGCGCAAAATTAAACAAATAAAAATCCCGGCATCAATTAATGTGAGGTAAGTTGGGGGTGAGAGCGATTTAGTGATTTAAGATATCGTTGTGAGAAATTTTATTTTTAAAGAAAGTTTGCAATGAATGTAGTTAGTTTTAGGTTTGAACTAACTAAATTTAAAAAAAGAGCCACCCCAACTTAATTTCGGCTTTAAATATGAATACTTGAATTTTATTCATTTTTTACTTTGTGGACGATTACTCAGTGAACAATTTTGTTTTATTTAAGTTGGCAATTACCGCAATTCGCCAGACATATTCGCCAATTTCGTAGAATAGCGTATTCGAATATGATACTTATTGCAGAACTATCGACCTAATCGCCGGCGAAGCTTAAAAATATTTGCTGGGTACATGATTAATGCAAATATTAAAGTTTCGATATTATTTATTTATTTACTTACTTATTTGTTTATTTATAAATTTACTGTTCAATACAATGTTCAAGGGAAAATAAATCTACAATAAATTTTAAAAAAAGCTTAGTTAGACTTTAGAAGCTTTGACCGGTGAATATTACAAAGCTTCCACAAATAAATTATTATATTTAATAAATTATTATATTATATTATTATTATATATTTTAATAAATTTTAAACATTTGTATTATTATAACCAGATAAGCTTGCATTGCACTGAAAATTCATTGGTTCGCCTAAAAAGAGCTCGTAAATATAAAAATGATTAAAATAATCTTCCCATTACATTTTTATTTTATTTTTGCTATTTGTATTATTTTTTGTTTTATTTTATTTTATTTTTTGTAAAATCTTCATTACTTTTTCTTAGTAAATGTGGCCCCTAGAATAGACCAAAGGTACTCTCCATATATTTTATATATTTTTAAAATAACGTCTTCAAATTTTATTTTCATTTTAGAATCTCTCCCATTAAAAGTATTTTTTTAATTATATAATTAATGAGAAAAAGACAACTTTGTTTACCCTCAGTTAGCTTTTTCTTGTAAATCGGATGAAATATTACAAAAATTATTATTCACACACTACTTTCTCGGAAAAAACAAAAATCCAAATGCATCCACCCTGATTTTAAAAGGTTTATTTTTTTTCGAAGACTTTCGAATATTCAACCATTTAAAATGTGTTTCTTTTATTAAAAAAAAAAGAATGCACATCAAAAATCATTGTAATTAATTCTTTCTAAAGATTTTGTGTCTATATGCTACCCTGTCCAAGAATTTCAAATTATCTTAATTACCTTAAAAACTGAGAAAGGTAGAAAATATTTAAGAAAGGCACGTGATATGCAGTGTCTGCCCTGAAAACTTTAGATTGGTCCGAAAAGGAATTATTTGCCGCGCGCCCACACTCAAAGCATCGAGACACGCTGCAAATTGCCCAGAAAAAAATTCCAAAATACTCGAGAAAAAATTCCTATTATGAAGCTGAAATAATCTTGTTAGACACGGAGTGATCGTAAACACCCGGTACATACCTTACCGCTATTCCTCAAATCCCGCTAATAGAATTTTTCTTTCTACGACTATAATAAATATATTTCAAGATTATCTCCTGCATGCTTTTGATTTATGTTGCAGATGCTTTCGTTCAAGCTAACCGAATTACTGGAAGCTATTCCGTAGACCCGAAATTTACGCAAAAAAGAAAGATACATCTACCCATGCGTCTCGCTGCAACTTCCAAAAGCGCGGCACGGCCCGTATAGCAGTAGATGACAGATAAGCGAACTTCGGACGTACACTACCCGAGCGCGCCGCAATTGCCAAACAATTTTCGTACATTCTGAAATGATGTATGGAATCAATTCGTTCTGGACGAATAGAATTCCGCCGATAAGAAGAACAACTCTTGCTCGCATACGGAGAGAAGGATGTATATCGTAGAAGGCGGTATGGGATACTGTTTGCCAACTTGGTCCTTCCGTCGCGGTGCTGTAGGGTCGAAAAGCCGTCGGAGTTCTGATTTATTCAATTTTTCCAAGTATATTGTGGGAGAATCTCCGGAACCAATGCCAGATATATCGTCTAGATAAGGTTATATTTCACAATAAAAAGGAGCTTGGTTCTCGTTGTTGTTTTGGGGGGAGGAGGATCGAGAGGAGGAGGGTATTGTTATCTTGTCGCTGTGTAGCGTATTGAGCTTCCGTTTTGAAGTAGATTTGTTCTACGCGGTTATTTTGATTTGTGTGTGGAATCTTGCCGTAGCTAAGAATAAATGGAATATTTGCAACGACAAAAAAATTTTATTAACATAAGAAACGTTACATCATCGTCGACTCAAATTCACGTTTTTCACGTTTTACACGCAACTTTTTTACTAACCTACTTAATCTGGACCAAGGAACATCTCGAAAAATATGAATCCCGCCCGAAAAGTTCGTTTGTTAGTCTAATGCGACGATTCTACTTGTAACGTAGATAGCGCTGTAATCGGTGAGAATAGGGTAGTTCTATTGAAAATCAAAAAGCAACCGAATTTTCGAGCAGGATCACAAATGACGATTACGTGCATCACGAGCAGCTGCAGAAATTTCATTTGACGGAAATCGTTTAGCAACGATTTCGGATTTATAAAACAGGACAGGCCGCATTACACGGGCCCGCGATCGCCTTGATTGAAATAAAGCAATTTATCCTGGCGCGCATTTAATGAAGCAATTTCCAAAAACAATATTTATCGTAGCAAAACGATCGGAATGGACGTTAATGGACGATCATCTACGTCGCATAACCTCTAAATCACTTATTCGCCGAGCTCGGCCGCAACGTACGGCGCTGGTATATTATCATTATCGTCGTGAATATCGTCCAGATCGTAATCGTTTTTCACGAGGAAAGAGGCCAAAGAGCATATAGTCGCAGCGCCTCGGAGCAGAAGACAGATCCAAGAGGTACGCTGCACGAAGCGTCGTCCAAAGTATTAAGTATATAGCCTTACGTTACCGACCAATAATAACAAATAATGATGGTGATACACTTCGATCGATTCGCCCAACGCGATGGGGTGATTAAACTGATGATACTCGGGCGCTAGGCTTATTGGTGTTTTGGCCCTTTTGTTCTGGTCTTTTATCCCCTTCATTGACCGCTTGGTTTTCTTCGTTTTTGTTTCGCCAATCTCATCGTTCACTCTGCGGAGGGATCGTTATTAGGCCGATCTGTTATTTATTGTGTAATTGAATACAAACTGTCCGATCGTTAAAGATCCGTCCGCCTAATAACAGCTTTTAGCGAGATTTTTTATGTGCTTTATGAAAAGTTGACGTGATTTTAACGCCGCTGCTCTGGTATTTTAAATACGATCGAGACCTTCGTCCCGCTAAATAAAAATATAAGCGTGTATCTATAGATCAAAATTAATTGTGAAGGAATGCTTGAGAAACATCTCATGTATCAGATGGCTTATTTTAATTCGACGAGTCAATTATCACTCGGCAAGGGATGAACCGTGTTTCAGTAGCTGCTTGCGATGGGACTAGAGGTAGTATTTGGCGTCTTATTTCTTTGTATTCCTTTTCGTTTTGCGAATTTTTCGACGTGTCTTTTTATGTCATTTGGGAGCTTCTAATTTTTGTACAATGTTGTCGCATCTTAACTTTTTAAGAAGTAACCAACTAAGAAGTAACGCAGCTCAGCCAACGATGAAGTTCGTATATCGCTATTCGATAAAAAAAAAATAACATATCTCATTTCTTTTAGTTGGTCTACGTCATTTTTCTACAACAAATTGAAGCGTTTGCTGGTTTAAAATTTCAAGCTTACTTTATTTAATCATAAATTGTATTCTTCGTCAATTAAACTTTTGATAGCGTTATAAAAGATTGAAATTAAAAAAGTACTTTTTGCCAACATCCATTATGGTGCCGATAAAAAATAACAGAGTTAATGATGGTCAGAAAGAGTCGAAACGTTATGGAAAATTTTCGAGTAATTCTTAGTTCTTTTAAAAATCTCCGCCATCGTTCGCTACATACCGATTTCCTCTTTGAGTTCTTTTTTCTTCGCCAAATATAAACCTACCCTCGCATAACGAGCGAGATAACCACGGCGAGGATCGAAAAATTAAATCAGGCCGTATATTCGAATTAGTTGCGTTTTATTCTTACAGATAGGGTGAAGACATACAGCGAAATATGTTGGTATATTCGATAGACAACTTAATACAAACCATATCAACTCCTTGCCTCTCGAAACCTTACAATAACATTAAAAATAACAACGATCAACTAACTTATGGTCATCCCTGTTATGAAATTAATCTGCGGCCGACACCATCGTGATCGCCGTTAAAAACCTCCACTCGCGATCTAATAACGATAAATCCGAACCCTCGGAGTCCGCATTTCTTTTTTCCGTCGTTTTTACGACATTATCATTAAATTTTACGTCCACCGCCGTAATTTTGAATTACGTACAGCCAACGGCTCGCTAACGCTTACCACTTACGTTTCAGGTCGTAAGCGTCCGTGGAATCCATCATCGAGAAAAGGACCAATAAATACGCGTGTAAGTGCTTAAGCTGTTCACCTGGTATACATGTAACTTGATCGCTTGATATATTAAAACATTTAAGACAAACGAAATTGTTTATGTTACGAAATGCCCAAAGAGAAGAAATTCGACGAGGTTGTTAAATTTTCTTTGTTGTAAAGCTGCAAAGGAAATGGTCCTGTGACAAAAGACGTTGGAGATGAAAAAGGAAAATAGAAGATGCTAATTTTCTTTTACCTTTAGGCACCTTTGCAAAACACAAAAAAAATGAGAGCAATATATGCAACCATATATTGCTTTTTCCAAATTATTTTTTCCAAAACCATATCATTTGTAATTTATAATTTGTACGGCTCTCAATAGGCGCTAAATTAAAAAAAAAATATTCCAATTCCCAAATCGGAAATATATCCCTGCCAGATTTAAAATAACTACACATCTGTGCATGTTGTACATTATGCTCAGCTCTAACCCCAGGGCATGCAAATACACCATCTAATTCTCAGAGGTGCCGTTGATTTCGTACAACATTAACCGACGTATATAAAGCGCCCATGAATTAGATTCTGACGCGATAATAAATCGTTTTTGAGTTGGAAATTGCAATTACAGGTTTTATCCTTTTATTTATTTATTTATTTTTATTTAAGCAACAAATTTAAGTAATACGCAAAGCTGTTCTTCTAATTTATTGTCTCAAACAGCGAGGTCGTCGCCAAAACCTCGAAAAAAATAATATAAAAAATCACCATATTACGGCATCAACTCATTTGTTCAATGCTCTCCCGAACGAACCGAAATCATCCTCTGACAGAGAGGCTTTCAATGCTTTTACGACGTAAGCGAGCTTTTATCACAAAAACATCACAAAGTAGTATCAAGGAGAACCTTAAGCTGAAACTATCAAACCTATGACAGCAAGGACCTTGGCGTAGCATGGTAAGGAACACTAAAGTATCAACACGCTTCGTAACGTAGAAATTAAAATCTTTAATCCGGTACAGGCGTTTTGAGAAGGCGTCATTTCTCCTGTTTTGAAGACTGAATAACCGATTCGGTCTTCAAAATTCTTCGATCTTCATGTTCATCTTCGGTTGAAGATGAAGATCGACGCATCCTCGAAAGAGTTGTCCCGGATAGTCGATTAAACTTGTGCAGTGAGGAGTGTGCCGATACCTTCGACCAACACTTCGACCTTTCCAAAATTCATACACTTTTGTAAATTATGAGACCAATAGTATCAAGTATTGGCTCGCCTACAATGCATACGTACGAGATGCCAAAATCTTTCTACGGTAAAAACTCCTTAAGTCGTCCTATTGTTTTTGAGTAGTTTAAGCGATTTAAAGATGGACGTGAGAGTGCGCAAGATGATGTTAGAACTGAACGTCCCTCGATCTGTTGAAACGCAGATTCGGTTGTAACAGCACGTGAAATTGTGGCATGAGATCGACGAACTCAACTCAACTCAACTCCTTCAATTAATTTGATTTTTTCCTTTAAGAAGGCTCCATAACGTCTTTCGGAAAAAGCGCTGTAATATTGCTAATGTAACTAACATGCATCGATCTACGATTTATCTGTTATTTTAATAACAATAACATCAACAATTTCAACATCAATAAGCTGCGTGTAAGCCGCTCAACGGCCATTGCAGATTTAGCAACTTACGAACTCCTTTCATCATAAACAATTCCGTATGATTTTAATGCGTGATTTCGTTCGATAATAAAGCCGAAGCGGTTCGATCCGACAACAATAGATTTCGTTCGCATTTCACGCTGAAACAGACACCATATTGTAATTATCATATCGTCGGACATTTCAATTATAAGTTTGGCGGAGTATTAAAGTCTCATAGTTTAATACTCCGCCAGTCTGTAGGATGTATTGTATGTGCTCGCCAAAAACGGCTGTGGAACGACGATCAAATAGAATACCATACGTTCGCTGTATTTGAATACAATGAAGGTACCGATCGTGGCTTGTATTTTATTTAAATAACAAAATGGCGGACTCTTCGATAATCTTCTTAGTTCTCGTTATGAGGTTACAATTAATCTTCTCTCACATCTCAACAAACAATGATGCGGCTATAATAGTAACTATTGAGGAGAAATGGCTTAAAAAATTGAGAAATTCCCCAAAAACTTAGACAATCTCATAAAAAAAAGCCCATTTGAATAAGTATACACAGCGTAACGATACAACCTCTACGAATCTACTAACCAATATTACATAATCTCGGTAATCATTCCAATCCTTAGATATTGTGGAACTAATGGCCTGTGACGAATTAGAGCGACATTGCTATTGCGTTAAATAATTTGATTGTTGCTGACGGACTTGACACGTTTTTCTTTTTTTTTTTTCTATTGATCGAGTACTGTGCATTGTTTTCTTGCAATTTTTTAGGTTGTCGAGTTGAGGTTTTGGTGTAGAATATAGAAATCTCTTATGGAGGTCTATATATTGAATTTTTTTTTACACCTCGCGTTCGTTAGTTCAAATCCAGTTATGTAACGCGTTGATTTCTTTTTTTTGTGAGGCAAATTGACATCAGCAATGCTGTTTTTCTTTTTTTTTTTCATTTTAATTGATAGTACAACACTTTATAAGCTCTTATTTTCCAAATATAGCCTATGTTAAATGAATAGCATGTTTGTTGAAGGTATACGGATATTAAATTATAGAAAGTAACACGTTTGATAGTTAAATAAAAATTACCATTGTGGAACGTTGAAATTCTTCTGAAGTTCTTGCGTTCTTACGTTTAAAAAGAAGCCGAAATAACAACTGAAAATATCGTTCTTAACATTAAAAAAACAATAAAATTAGTGATAAACTACAAAGTCAAACAAAGTCAACAAACTAGAAAGTCCAAAGGAAATGTTTAAACTATTTGCTGGACGCTGCTAAACAATGACCTGGTCTATCTGGAAAATATCTTTTTAGGTCCATGTTAGCCACTGCTTAACACTAATCCCATCATGAGCTCGAAGTATCTCTACACACTAGATCTCAAGACATATCTCTAATATTACCAAAGACTTTGGTGGCGAGAGACTTCAACGAAAAGAGCCCGTGAGGGTCAAATTTGGATTTCTGGTTGGGCATTTTAGAGATCCAAACCGCCCAATTTATTTACGAGGAAGGCGAGTTCCTCGTACACTATGAGGAGGAGGTGGCTAATAAATGATTATCCTCTCAGTAGTTATTTTAGAAATAATGATCGTTTATTTCCAACAGCCCCAAAAGCCAATAAAAGGACAAATTTACAGGAATAAGATACAATGAAAATTTACGATAATTCTTACAAGAAGAAGAAAGTAAAAAATACAGAAAATAGCAAGAACTTAAGAAAAACACTATTTTGAAAGGAGAGAGGAGTGTCTCACGAAGTGGTTAGTTAGTAGGTGCTTTAATCAAAATGTTGCTGCTAACTCTAAGCATTCCAAAATATGAAAGAATCTTCAACGAGAAGTACTTTAAAGTTAATTTGCGTTAAAAGAGCTGATGAATCGATACTACTTTTTAAGATTTTGCAAACGAACTTCACATTGCGAAGCTCGCGGAGCAACGGTCAACAAGTGATAGAAAACTGTGTAAAACGAAAGATCCTTCTTGAGCACTACTCTCTCTCTCTCTTAGATACATACAATAAGTATTAAATTGGATTTTATTGTCAACCAGTAGATCATGATTATCGATACGTCACAGGATAATTGTCGTAAAAACAACATTTTCTGATATTATGTGTACCGCATTACGTTTTATATCTGTTAACATTTCGATCGCCGTAAGTTCAAATTCCAAAGCGAATATCGATAAATTAAAAGACATCTACGCAATCTGCATACCGTCGTACTTTACCACGATTTATTGTCGCTATCATTTTAGATTAGGTATTGGATTAATTCGTTGCCTTACTCTCGCACGGTATCTTCTACGCGTACACATCTCAGAACCGCACTTATTAAGTCGTTAGTTTTAATAAAGGCGGCTGCGATCATTAACCGTGTTGTTGGCCGATTCAACGACGCGTACCTAATCGAAGCAGGCGGCCGGCGGTAGTAATAATCGCTTTGGCGCTTCTTTTTCTTCTTTCCGATTCGATTTCAATAATCTAATTTATTGCTCGTCGATTTTCATAAAACTTACGTCGAACTACGAACGTCCCTCGTCCGGCCGAAGCGTAGTTAAATGTTGCGCGGTAGCTCATTTAAGGAGGTCTTCATAAAATTGTCGGGAGATTAGCGGGAGAGAGCCGTAAGTCGCGAAATAAACGAGATGTTTCTGCAACTTTGTATTTGGTACGTTGAAAGCTGATGGCATCGCTAAGAAAATGTACGTATCCAGTCGATTAGTTGCTTAATTAACAATACGCCGATGTTGAGATCAATCAAAATTATCAAAATTTGTTTATTCCGTGCTCGATAATTCGGAGGGTCATTACAGCTCGAAGGACAACAAAGATCCACCATCTTTGAATTTAACAGATTATAAAAATCGTATTGTGATGTCTTGGAGATGCAGCTGGTGGTCGATAGCGCAGCCTGTACAGTAGTATGGACGTTTTACCTGTCATTTGCCGGCAACTGGCGATACTTTATCGACGATTGCCCGACGGAATACCCCGCCCACATCGGCGTTCGCTAATTACCAATGATCTGGCAATGAATTTGTAATTAATTTGGCCGGCGTTCGGTCGCATTGGAGTCTAATTGAACGCCACTACTAACACACAACGTAGAAGCAGACATATACACGCCATATGTAGTGCGTGATGTACACTGTGGAACAAATTTAATGTCCCGTCTAGGTTGCTGTTTAGTGTAAATATTGTTGTTTTATTCTAGTTTCATTTGTGCTTCGTGGAATTCTTAATTACACCTGACATTTAACTTAGTTTGCCATGTCATTGTCATTAAATGGTAATAACAACATTAAATTATTATTATTATTATTAATTAAGGTCACGTTTCGTTTAAAAAAATCAAAGAGTCAAAATTTGCTTCAATTGAATTGATAAATAATCAGAAACTACGACAATTTTCTAATAAGAAACGAAGAAAATAAAAGAACGAAAACAAGCGAACTTATAAAGCCCCTAAACCGGACATTTAAATTACCCATCATTGTACACATAATAACACCATACAAGCTACAGGCGGACAGTGATTTAGACGCGATAGTGGAATTGTTTACGGCAAACGGCCATGTACGACGTACAATAATTTAACCACTAAACAGGCGGTTAAGTTGATGGCGACAACGCGGGGATTGATATCTGACGGCACGTAACAAAATTTGAATATTAAATATCATCCGAGGGAATAACGTCCGATTCCGACAGATGTCTCGCCTGTTTTACAATTTAAATTTCGCGTTTCTCGCGTATTCAGATTTCGCAGACTGCGAAGAAACGTTTTCTCGCAATCGTCTCGGAATCTCGCTCGAAATTATGCAGACGTTACAGCGAATATCGCCAATGTAGAGGTCTTCGGCGTATTTACGTCTGTAATTAGCGTATCCGCAACAAAGACACGGGCTATTTACAAGCTCATTATGACGACATCCAAGCCGGTTGTGGATATAATTCGAAAAATAAAAGGAACGTAGATTCTTACAGGTTATTGTTCCTTTCTTTTAAATAGCGTTATGAATGGTTCGTCTATACATTTTCTCCGGCGATGCTTACATCATTTTACCCCGTCCTAATAGTAGTTGACATCTTGCTCTTTTTAAAGTACGAACATGGTGACCGTCGGCGCTGAATATTCGACGTTTTCCATTCCTGCAGGAGCAGTAACGAGTAACATAAACTTAACATAATTTGAAAATTAAACATTACATATTAACTCAACATATTAACTTCCAACTTGATCAACAGCAAATAAATCAAATTACTAGCAGGACATGCGTAACAAATAGCTTATTTTCCCAGCTCTCCCTTTAATAAACACCGCAGAGAAGAAACGGAAACTCTCAACCTCGGGATTCTACTCTAGTAAACCACGAACCCTCGCAGCTTATACGTAATACGCAATAACTTCGATAAACCGGCAGGATCTTGCTTCACCGTGGAGAAATCGAGATTAATTCCAAGTAGAATCGCGCATCATCCCGCTTACCATCCTTTTCTATCGCCATGGCTTCCGCGGTATGGAAAAAAGGACGTGTAGATTTGTTCCTGTAATATTACAGGATTATCCTGTAATCCTAACCTAATATTCGCACCACTCGAAAGTCAAAAGGTCTTCTCCGTTTGTTTCCTTCTATTTTTTTTTTTTTTTCGGCGAGTCTGGTTGAGTTGCTTTAGCCTCCGAGAGGATAAGGGTGGAAATCGCGTAGAACAGGGGTTGTTTAACGGTGTACGCTGGGCAGACCGCTATAATGTAGCGGTAAATTGACTAAGGGTGGCTTCCCTTCACGTCGCTACAGCGCGAGCGCACCCCCCAAGACCAAAATCACTGGTGAAGTATCACTCCCGCGGGTCCCATTTCTACCAGCCAGACTCTATTATTATTGTATGGAACAAATCAGGAGGTTAGACCTTGGCGGGCGTAGAGTGGCCTAATACCAATATAAATCATCGGTAAATAAAAATGTTACTAACTGGGGGATTACCGGATTTTGAAAAGGGTGTCTTTCTTGCTCTCGCTTAACACCCTCTTTCCTGTTGTAGTGAGGATTGTAGAGAGGAGTAAAGGGTGAAAGGAACAATCTATAGGCTTGTTTTTTTTTATTTCCCCTTTTTAAATTTACCGCGGTGTGCTAGTCGCGGTGTTTTAGTTATTTTGGTCGCGTTTGTGGGCTGCAAATGCTACAACGGGGGATTGTTCTTTTCATTCATTAATATTTTCATACGTTTGGGTATGTATATGAATGCGGTGGGATCAATGAATTAAAATGGCAAGTCTTTAGAAACATTAAAAGAGGTCAGTTTGTCGTTCAATATATATCAGCCAAGTATTTAAATGAAATGTTCCATCGCCAAGAAGTGAATTACTAATATTGTTTTAAGCATAAGTTCTTAATGTTGGAATTGAATTTTTTTTGAGTCAATAGTTAATGAAGGGCCAGTGATCTAGCCGCAACATTTTTTTTTGAAAACTCAATCAAAAAATAAATCTTAGCCCAAAAGATTTTCTTGCAGCATACGCAGAAATTATTTCAACAACAATGCCTCGTCGAGTTAATTTTAGTATTTGGTAATGAAGCATCACATCACTCGACAACTCTTCGCTATTACCGTGAATTTTAACCAGAACGCAGCAGTCTTAATTAATCTTTGAACATGATCACTAAAGACGTCACTCAGGAAAATATCACCGCTGACGTGTGACAAAGAATCAAGGAAAATTAACACATGACATATTGCAATCTTGAGACATCCTTAAGCATTTCAAAGACCTTCATAGATTAAAAGAAGAAAGTTACTTTCTCGTCGAATCCTACATCTTTGAATTGAAGGACGAACGGTAGCTCGCATTGATTGGTATCGAAGACCCTTGAGCTTCCTCAATAACGGAAGCTTGGCGCTGTCTCTATTTGTAGAAAATACATGGACCGCGTTCGAATCTTTAAATGAAGAAATCGTACATTCATTAGAAGATTAAGATTAGAAGATCTCTGTAAATAGATACAATCTTCTCGTCTATTTATTGAAGTATAGTCTCAACATAGTCTCCTTTGGGGGCTTATACACTTAGTCCACGCATTTTCTATCTCTTGTAGTGCATCCAACACATGAGATTCCTCTAACTCTGGAAAATAAGTCGTTTTGCTCTTCTCAAGGTAATCAACGTACCGCGTACATTCCAAAACAATGTGGTCATGCTCTTGTTGGCCGATAAAGTGGCTTTGGTCCTTTTTGGTGCCGATTGGCCACGAGAAATCCACGATTTGGATTGTTCTTTGGTCTCTGGTGTGATGAATCCACGTTTCCTTGTTTCGAAATCGTGCGGATTGCGCTTTAATATCGCAAAGTATCCTTTCAGCGTTGCCATACGTGCTTATTTATCTTCAAGGCGTCCGGTCAATTGAGATACCCGCAGCCTCGTAATCATCTATCATGTGGTTACCTCATTCGGACGAGCTGGACGTTCTTCATTAAAAATTCGGCTTTTATCGCATCATTTAAAATAAACATTTAATCATTGCCCTATATGTCATCGTTAAACCATAAAAGCTGTTCACTTTAAATAGCTGTCATTCACTAACTAACCGACGCATCTGTTCGGAAACTTAACAGGGCCTTCGTTACAGGTTCTTACAAAAAAAAAAATATATATATATATATATATTTATATATATTCTAAATTTCTCCGATTAATTAATTTTGCAAAATAAATAATTATAATTTTCTCGAAATTTTAATGTAAATTTGGTACATTAAAATAATCGCATTGCCCCCTTAAAATTCAGTAGGTAAATGTGGCTTTCTACATTTTACTTCTCTTATAGCATAGCAAAGAAAAATAAATATTAATTAGTTACACCTTTCTATAAAATGTAAAGCCACCACGTGTTAATTGTAGTAACATAATAAAATTTTAACAAATCTCGTTTCAGTCAGATATAATAATTTCCGTTATACAAGCTGCATAAACAAACAAACTAATTAATATTAATAAGAAGCAGAATAATTAATTTGAAGCCATAGCGTAGCATACGGCAGAACGGCATTGCACACTTGTTTCGAATTATTTAGAAACAGAAGCCATTAAGATCAATTATAAATTACCACAATTTATCAGTGCATCGCACTCAGAACGAGATATCATTTATATTTTGCATTCTACGTACAGGCAACGGAACGTTTGAATCTATTTAAACGCGAAATTTATTGTCTTACGGTCGGCAATAGAGGCTGACAGCCGATCTCATACAATCTGACCGCGCGATAATGTGAAATTAATGCTAATATCTTCGGAGTGCATTAGTCAAATCTATTGATATTTACTTAGATATAATGCTGAAGATTTTAACACCTTGACAATTACACGACATAAAAGGCAAAGTAGTTTTTTTGTCTTTGGCTGATTTTCGTGAAGATTATGAAGCTAATAAGCAAAATTTAGCTAAATTCAGAGACGATCCCACTTCCGATAGAGATTTTTTTCCGTAGCAAACATCGGACCGTACGGCTTAAAGAACAAAGTTAGCCTTTACGGATGGCAACCGTTTGGGCTGAAAGAAGGAGACGAAATACCTTGGAATCATCTTAAACAAGGACCTGAGAAGTGGACGAGCCACGTGCAGGAAATTAAAAAGAAGCTGGCCGGCGTAAGGTCTCTGAACAGGAAAAATAAACTCGATTTTAGCCACTTTGCGATCAATTATGACAAATAGCGCCTCAGCATAGTCTATTGGTGCATCCATGGCTGATGCTATGGGTGGTGTTGGAGCATCCATTAGCCTCATGGTATTTAAGTAACCCATTTTTGAAGCATGTTCTGAAAGTCTCTACACGAGAACTTGCTACGAGAACGTGGGGAGCCACGGAAGATGCCAGCAATTCAACAAGCGAAGATGAGAACGGATCGATGGACGAGAGATAGAGGACGATGAGCATCCGATGGACCAAACATGTGGAGGATCTGCTAGGAAAAGGAATTTACGCGAATCTTTGGTTGTGAAAACGCGCAAACAAGTTGAAACAAAAAGAGGATTAAAAACCTGGGTCTACTCGGGAAGAAGATCGAAGACTAAAGAGGATTATTCGAAATATTTCGAGACACAAACAAAGAAAGATGATTTAATTAATAAAAAGTAAATTTTTTTAATAAATCAAGAACATTAGGCTATTGTTCCAGCCACTTTAATTTTCCAATTTGCATTAATTTCTCGTTGAAAAGCACGTAGAATCGTTACTATAACGGACATTAATAATTTTGCATAAGAAGAATTTCGCCATTAAATTTTCTCAGGTTTATTGATTTTAAATTTTATCGAAATACACCGTCCATGCATCGCACGCAATTCATCTTACATAATTATCTCTACGGATACATACGTAAGTACAATACACACAGCATATTCTCTCTCTTATCGAATTTAATGAAATTAAAAGATAATAAAACGGGTGATTATTAAATGTAAAAAAATACACTTAAATATATGTTCCAGTGTAATTGAGAGTCGTGTGTTTATCTTCCTGATATCTCATAAGCTAGCGTTCAATTAATAATAATAATTTTCCGAGAAGCCCTATACATAAAGATATACGGCCGTAGAATTAATTGTTTATTTAATTGCGTTTCTTTCTCGTCGTTATTGTTATTACCTTCAACGTAATGAGACGAACAAGAATTAGAAATGAATTGATGGGAATTATTATCCGCTAAAAGTCTAGGAGGGAAGAGAATCTTTCAACGGTTTTTTTTTTAGATGGTAAATGAAGCAGCCGCTAGGGGTCTGGTCAAAACAATCGAAATACTTAAAATGAGAGGCTGTGGTTAATGTCACGATTTGGCATCCAAATTGCTTAAAGACTGACCTTATCCAATGATGTGGACCCTGATTCGCTCCGGTTTTTACAAGGTCCAACCATTACATTTAATTGTACAACAGTTCAAAAATAAATTTCCAGCTTGAAAGAATTTTTGTTCTCCGTTGATAAGTATTGTGGTACTCTTCTATGAGCTACGTGTTCCGCATATCTCGCCAACATGTATCTTATTCTCCAAATCAATCTTAAACGGTTCGTGTTCGTTGGATTTTAATATCTTGTGAATATAGCACCATCTGTAAAAGTAGATTTCACAGAGGTAGGAGGGTTGCAAGCGGAACCTACTGATACGCCTACTATATTGGCTCTAGTTATCGTTGTTCGTCTTCGATTTTCACATTTATATCCTAAAAAGTGACCTGTATTTCTGAACGTATTAGCCGCACGTATAGCTTGCTTCCTAGACGGGGGCAATGTGGAAATACGGTGGCATGCAATGCTTGCATGGCTCTTATATTTTAGTTATACTTTCCAATTTTATTTTTTTTATTTTCGAACTTAAACACGCTTAAATGTAGCTCCTAAGCTAGATGTAGCTTTGCTTCCATGAGCGTTAAGTGATCAAAAATTAAAGGTTTAAATGAAAATTAATTTAACAGCATTTTTCAATTTAATTTTCTTAAATATGGCTTAAATAAAAAGGCAGAACTCTAGCAAATGATGCGTTTTAACTTATCCATTTAAAATCAAGAAGTACACATTAAAATATAAAGGACACTATTAATCTGCCTTTTACGTCTGTATGGTTAAACCTTTAAGCTTATCAATGTATTATGATCTGGTGTATATAGCGGTGTGTTAAATTGAAAAAGAGAAGGAGCAGCTAAACCGAAGATTGATGTTGTGCCGTCTCTTTTGGATAAAATTTGCCAGTAACGACGTTAATATTCGACCAAATTGCGTATTTTAGGATGTAGCAAATGGACCAGGGTCTCCTAACACCATAACAAAATACAAGACAAGCCTTCTATACCTTCTAAATGCGATAGATGTAAACGTGAGCCTTACACGAGATCACAACGATTGAGGCGGGAAGCGTCAGCGTATCACAGAGCTGCATCAAAATCAGAGCAACTATTGAATTAATTTATTTCCTAAATCCCAATTCCTTATAAAATTTAACACCGAGCCTTTTCGTTGGTGATGACAAAGCCAATGGCTAGTTATATCTAATGAAAGCACCATCCATCCTATCCGATATCATTGCGTAAACAGATCATTACAACGTTGGAATTTAAGCGAAGTCCATGTTTTAGAGAGGATCAGAGAACCAGATCAAAATTAATCTCGTCAAGATCAGAAGTCGCATGATTCAGATGCAAGAAGGTGTAACGCTTCCTTATGCAACGCTACTCACTAAATTGGAGATTTTTTTTAACAATTCCATCTACATCAACACCCAGGGTTCTACCACTTTAATATTAAATTTAATTAAAGTACTCGGCAATAATTCATGGTTCGTAAGTATTAATTAATTACCTCCATCAATAATAGAAACAACAACGTCCACGAAACAAGTTGACTCTTTTGCAAAACGATGGCCAAAATGGAAATCTCGTTGACGAAGTGATCCAAAAATTGCATTCCTCTTTTCAATTTAAACAAAGTTTAACTATGAATATTCGCCTGAATTTGGGATTTTAGCGTATCAATAATCTATGCGCAAAATAAGATGGAATTGTATGTTCCATATTAGATGATACGCAGGCTCAATAGTATACTGGTGCTTTTTGAAGATTTGGCCTAAATTTGATTATAAAAAAATAATTATAAAATAATAGCTTTTTGTATAAAATCCGATATAAAACACGCAGGTAAAAAAAAACAATTGTAACTATTTAATTACTTCATTTGTTAAATTAGTTCCTTAGTTAGGTAAACATCTGTCTTTTGCGGTAATACCTCGAAGAAAACTCTGGAAATTGCAAATTAATGCGGAATTAAATTAAAAGTCGACAGCGATGCGGCGCTGTTTGAAACAATCCTTCGCTGAAGTTTGAATTTTAAATAAACATTAAAAAGTACTTCAGAATTTTCAGTTTCAGCCTAGATAAACATGTTCTTCAGTCCTTCAAGTAAATTACATAGAACCATTTTGTGCCTTTACTTTTTTTTTAAGAGCATCGCGCAATTGAAACAAGAAGAAAGAAAGAGATAGGTGTACATTGGACAAAATGCCGCCTAGAATTTTTAAATGATCCTTATTGTGGACAAAAGTTTAGGCCTGGTATATTGATGTGATCTACACATCACGTTATATCGGAAAAAATTCTTTCCGAGTTTGTTAAATTTTATATTCGATCATCTTTTGCCATATTCGTCAGCAAAGTACTGAGGCTGACTTAATGAGGCATTATAATGGTTATAATACTTCCAAATTAAAAAAATCAAAAATCAGCATATCTAAATACAATTGAACGCACATTTTATTTTTGGCCTAAAACCTATTTAGGTTATTGTTATTGTCAAATCAGCTAATCAGTCCGAAATGATTTCCAAATATACTCAGCAACATGATCCAAAATATCCAAAAGAAAACCTGAGTTGTATTGAAACCTATTTTATCATCTATATTCCTGAGAATTGGCGCCGTAACAAAATAGAATTGCGCCAAAATCATCCGTGCGAAGATCATATTCAATGCTGATCGAAGATTATTCTATTTTAAAACAAATTCTCCCGTGTGTACTGACAATAAAAAAACAATTTCTTAAGAAATCTCATTTAATTCCTAAATTCTAACGTTGCTCAATGGCAGAAAATATGCTTCCAATTGTTTAATTTAATCTTCTTATATTATTTCTTAATTTATCTGATTTTTAATGTTATTTTCTCTGTTCCCCCCATTTCTTTATTAGGCTCCTTCGAATTGGAGTCTTCATTTCTTAATTTTAAGCGACTCTAACCTTTTCCCGCATGCGACTCACTTCCGCTATCTTCCGAAGGAGGTCCAGGTGGTGCCCTCAACGCCGCTCCCAAACCGGGGGGATATCTCGGCCTAGCCAAAGGGGCGAAAGCTCCCGGCATTCCTAGAAGACTAGCGGCGCCCGGGAATTGCAATAAGGGCGCCCATGGCGGTCGTGGGGCCAGATGCGCTGCGGCCGCCGCGTACAGTTGCAACGGGGGCGGCAGGACCCCCGATTCCAACACCATTTTATTGGCAGTCACTTTGAACGCACAAGTTCACATCCACTCTCTTAGATTATCACAATTTCTGTCGCATTTAATTTCCTTTCGAAAAAAAAAGAAGCGTGTCGCCCCGGAATTAATGGTGAAACTTGAAAAAATAATTTGGCATCGTGGAAAAAGTATTTCTGTGAGGGGGCGATTATCTTCGAAGTTCCGCGGGTGTTTTTTCTTTAATAATTTTCCTTGACACAAATAGGGGTAATTTCGAGGATTTTCGAAATGTCCTTCGTAAACGCGACGTATTTCGGCGCACGAATTCAATATGTCCATGTGCACCAAGAAAAAAAATTTACACCTCAAAAACACTAATCTCGCACGGAATATGACATGTTATCCATTCAAAAGTTGCTGTTTTACTAACAGCTTGGACGGCGAGTTGCGAGCTATGGGCGTAACAGTAAGAGTCTAGTGCTGTGCTAACACCGCATTGGTTGAATTAGCACCGCCTGTTCGTGTATCCCGCCCTAAATCGCCGCGTAAAGCCGGCATCCTTCCAATATGTTCATGTTATTTATTATATTCGCTTCCCTCATTTGGGAAGCGCGAAGAGGGGGCCGCGCGTGGTGCTAGGTAGGGGGGAACTGCGAGGGACGGACCTGATGTGTTTTCCCTGTAGTTGAATTTTGTTTTATTATTTTCTGATGGATTGATTGCGGCGGCTTTTTTGTGATTTATTGTTAATTAGTTTTTTGGCGTTCAGCGCGGGGTTTTAGACAACGCTCAATACTTCTACGTACATATATATATATATATATATATATATATATTCATATGCGGGGAGGAATTTAGGGGGATTAAAAAAAGGGGAGAGCGCCGCCAGGAGAGGCAGTGGTTCGTGGGGAGCTAGCATGCGGTAGCGGCAACGTGCCGTTTTATTATTTAAGCATTTGTTTCTGTCAAAAAAGGTAGATTGGTTACCTCTCGCCCCATTATAATTAAATATTGTTTTTGGGAGGCCACGATATTGATTTAGATCCAAATTGAAAATTTAATGGAAGGTTTAAGCTACGCGAAACTGAATAAATTGTAGGTTATGTGTGATAATTTCGAATAAAATTAATTTAAAATATAGTACAGCTACCGTTAAAAAAGAAAATTGGGAATAAATTTTTGCCCACCTTCAAATATGAAACGGTGAAACTGTTATCGTTGAAATAATTTTTTTGACTCGCCTACTACGATCATCACAACTTAAAACACACCGGTCCAATTTTAATCTTAACAATTGAAAGAAATATTGTCAGTTTTAATACTGACTTGATATTATTTTCAAGCATCCACTTACTTAATTTTTGGGGTTTGTTGCATTAAATGGATTATGGCGCAAGTTTTGTTACCGCACGTAAAAAAAAATTAAGGAAAATAGCTTTTGAATAGGAGAATAAACAAATCAATTTTTAATTGACGTTATTTACACTGGTTCTTGAATTTTGTATGACTTGCGAAGATCTTGAAAATCAGTGCTT
Organism: Oryctes rhinoceros; assembly: GCA_020654165.1. Lineage (NCBI taxonomy): Eukaryota > Metazoa > Arthropoda > Insecta > Coleoptera > Scarabaeidae > Oryctes > Oryctes rhinoceros. The sequence continues at coordinate 410,636 of JAIOKQ010000974.1, forward strand.
TTCTTCCTCGACAAATTCTTAGTTCAGAACAAAGTATTATCAGCAGTTGCACCAAGTAGCTTTACAGTTTACGGTACGCCGGGGTGCTCAAACAAATTAAAATCTAAACACTGCATTTTTTAAATTTAAATAACGTGCTTGCATCTTCAGCTGGCCCATTCAACGTTCTTGCATCCTCATCTACGTCAAGACATGATGTTACAAATTGTTTAAGTCCTCCCTAAAGTTTCTTGAATGGGTGTCTTCCTATACAAAATAACATTCCTTCTACGTACACTAGATTACAGATATTCCCAGTTTCTTACAGCTGGCTTAAGGAAGGAGTAAGAAGAAGAGTAAAGGGAGCAAGTTCAGGATTGACTGGCTTCAGATCTCGGAACAAACAATCTCTTTTGGTTCATACACTGATGCCGCACCCTTTCGATGATGCTCCAAAAAGTATAGAAACGATAAAAATAGAATTTCCGCAACAGACTGAGTATTTAGGCAAATACTGTTGCCACGATAAAGACTCCCAGAAGATTAACTATTTTATTGGTAGAGAGGACAAAAGCGGATTAAGTTATACCTTTTTTGCAGAAACTAGATAGACTCGTGTTTTGTCGACTCTCGGGGACACCAATAGGCAACACGAATATGTTGTGTACGGGGATGAATATGTAAAAGATCATCATGTCTTGAAAATAAACTATGCTCCGGAATACGAATGTTATACAAACGTTTAAATATCGTTGTTATGCAGCTTCGGAGCAAGTTCTATCTCACCGTGGCAAACTTACGGCAGATTTGCTTATATCCTGAAAACTGAGTAGAAAGGCTGCCCCTCAAATGTAATGTATACAAAGAGGTCGTTTATATATAAATAATAAAGAGAAGAGGAACTCTAGATTTAATAGTAGAAGTCTTGGAAATATTGTTCTTTAAATATAGTCTTTACAGTTAGAAGCATCGCTGAGAGCACATAGTCTGCAAACCATGTATTTAAATATATTAAGGTGCACATTGGTGTAAAATATCAAAATATTTCTAGAACAATATCACTTTGCGACAATCTGAAATAAAATAAATAAAATCGAAACGCATCGAAAATAGATAAATACATAACGGCTTTGTGTAAACTAAGTAAAAGATTGGTTCTAATCTCGCAAACAACATAACAACATAATAACAAAATACTAAGTTTGTACATCATAAATGTTTATTATATGTGACATGCATTTGCGGTCCAATTTGCACTGATTAGCCCCTAACATGCAGAAAAAATTGCCTATATGCCAATCATATTGAGAACTTTCTAGAAGCCTACTTTATCATATCATCGATTCATTATTTCTTCCACGCCTTGTTTAGCCTTCTAGTTCTAAGTTAATCATTAATAATATTGAATTGTTTTTTTTTTTGTAAAACGAAAAACTTCTTTGCTTTCCTTTCAAACCGCAGATACCTACTTAAATAGAATCTGTCGATAAATATGAGTAATTAAAAAAAAATACTATTCCTTACACACTTAATTGGTGAAATGAATTAATTACTCCTTTCAAATGTGATCCTTATTTATTTTATTTTTTTCATTTTGTTCTTTAATACAGTTTCTAATCTTGAATAAATAATAAGTAGGCATTCCTCAGTCTTAGATATCTTGATTTAGCTGACATATTAATATCCATCTACCGTTAATGATTTCATAATTAAGATACATACTCACACACACCTAACAGTAATATCTTTGAACGTATCTTATTTCAATATCGGTAATACCGAGTTGCTCAATCGACTGAATCCTGATACATGATGTTTGAATAAATTTCTTTTATTTTTTTTTTGTTTGATTTCGGTTGGTAATCTAGAAGGCAATTAATTTGGAAGGTGTTGATGTATAATTAATATTAGTCGATCTCCATAAATGATTTCGAAAAACAAATTATAGTAAATGGTGCCACGATTCACATAGAAAAGAAATGATGGAATGGCTTATAGTGTAGAGCCTTCCATTATCATATATTTTACGTTGTCCAAATGCGTATTACCCACTGGGCCACACAAGGAGTCCTGCAAGCTTGTGGTGGCCCTACTGTTCCAACTCCTGCGAGGAGTTTTTCAACAGTTTATTTATGTTTTTCAGGAGTCAATTCAGCGATTAAAGGAAACACCTATAAGAGGACGAAAGTTCCGTCTGTGCTTGAAAAAGGAGGAACTTATTATTATCATATTTTTTTTTCGTTCAGAAGATGCAAAAATAGCTTATTGAAACATTGGTGTTCCGTGCAAGTGATTTCCATAGTACGTATTCTATCATCTGATCATCAGCTTTTTCTAGCTTACTTATGGAAGCTTATGATAGGTGAGGGCTAAATGACTTGATAGAAATCCTGCCAATAATCTAAAAATCTCCTTTGCCTAAGGATAACCTGCTTTTGCCGTCTTTTAGCGATTCTTATGTGAGTGTTTTCGCCTATTTTTGTCCTGGGAAAAGTACCCAGTAACCTACTGGGTACCTTGATTGACCTTCCATGTCTTTTGTGCTAGTTAGCTCAGTCAAAGCTTACCTGCTTTTCGATTTCGCTTGATTCCTTGGTGAAATCAACGGAATCTACCGCAAAGTTAGGCGATTCTCATTGAAAATATCTTTAGTTGTCCATGTCGAGATGTTTTAATGGCGCATGCTAGAGTGCTTCTTTTACTTTGTCGCTATTAAATGTAATTTGAAACATAAACAACCCTACAATGTTAATCTTCCCATTCAATAAGCAAAATTAGCAATCTAACGTCGATAAGTATACATCCGCCTTTGCGTTTACTTCTCCCTTTTAGCAGGTCATCTATTAGGCACCTCAAACCGCATGATGCGACACAATTAAGAAATGATAAATAGCAATTTCTGCCGTCAATACCCCACCTAACGAGTGAGGAACCTTTTTTCTGTTTACCGGAACACAATCTTCGTCACCGAACACCAACCCGGGCACCCGCCAACCACTTAAGGATAAAAGGTCTAGCGAGACGACGTTTAAGAGCCATTTCCTACCATTATCTCGCTTCCTTATTGACAAGTCGATTCTTGCTTTTGCCTTGCAGTGGCGCAAAGGTAATCATAACGATGATGGCAATAATAATAATAATGGCCTTCTATAGGGCGGACACGTGTCAACCGACAAACTGAGGCCTCTCTATATAAATCGGATGGGTATCGATTTACATCGGGTTCTATTTATAAAGCGGAATGATAAAGGTTTATTTTGGCGAGCGATAGATTATATATGCTATATTCACCGTTTTCGCTTTTTTCCTAATATTACAAGTAATATAAATGGATTTGATGGATATATTTTAGGCGATACTTGGAGTCAAGTGAACAAAGGTCCTTTTGTCGATTTATTCTGGGAAGATGATAAAAATAGGATAAGCTGCAGAATATGCGGCATTGAAGCTTTGTAATGGCGAATTTCATTCGGATTAATACACCAAAACATTGTTGAGCTTCTTGTCTGTTCTCCAATTTATTTGCTCGTAAAAATTGTAAACATTCCAATTAAATTACACAGTGAAGGATATCGAAGGTCATTCGTAAAGTTTATAGTAGTTTTTGGTGGTCAACGTTTATGCACGTTTCATTGAAAAGAAACACTTAACAAGGCACCGGTAAGATTTAAAGCAAAAGGGAAATCTGTCACCAACGCGCTCTCTAGACGAGCGAGACGCAAAAAAGAACACAAGAACGACGCATTTTCAGAATTAACGTTTCCCGAGTAACTTTAAGTAATTCATTTCGTAATAAATCTCAGAGTTTAAAATTTACCGCGTTGGATGTAAGGAGCAGGGAAAGACTTTGCGAGAGGAGTACTGGGAACCGTTCCCTTGATGTCGGGATCCATTTCAGGGACGGATTAGGCGATTTTATTGGGAAATTCACATCTTTTGGTGTGGCATGAAATATATCTGTGGAGATCAATATTTTTGCAGAAAATAGGGAAAAAACCTTACGTTATTATACCTATTACATCACCATTTACACAATAGGTACAATTCTATAATTCCAAGAGGTTCAAACATCCTGTATTTGTTCTAAGAACAGCTGCAGCAAAAATTATCGCATCTCGTATGTACTCATAGTGGGAGAAGAATGCATATAAATGAAGATAGAAGGATCCACGAATAAAATATTGGGGAAAACTGATGAAACAATGAAGAAGAATATCAATATAACAACCATGAGTATCCAGTTGCCGTTATTAATGGAAGATGCAGAAATGGGAAGATCTCTCAAATGAAAAATAAATACTTGGAAAACAAACCTCGGAACTAAAAAGAATCGGAAATATAAAGAAGTCACCGACTAAGCAATATTTCTCCTGAGGTTTAGTTGGCAAAAAAAAAACTAGCTAGCCGAATTCTGCTTTTAACCTTTAAACCTTTAGTATTATTTGGTAACCATGACAGCGGTAAACAAAACATACCAACTCAGTTGACCAATCCGCTCGCATTGTAGATTGGATTAAAAAACACAAGGAAGGGAAAAAATAGAAAAGTGAAGCCAGAATTCACAAACATTATCCTTTCCAACTTCTTACACGCCACCCCTGGCTATACGCCGATTTCACCAAGCGGTATGCTAGATACCATCCCCTCCCACGTCTCCCTTTCCGGCGTTTCACCCTCGTTTCTACCCACTGCTGGGGCTTGCAGCGTAGGTGAGGCGGTTTGTCTGGCGACGCTGAAGCTTGGCGGCGGTGGCGGAGGCCTACGTTTTTGGAATTTCGTACGTCGCCTGTGAAAACTCAATTTATTTTTGATGTGGTATATAATTTTTCCGGTCCGTGGACTCCGGAGCTGGTCTCGAAGGGACGCCATTCAATTTATTACTTATAAATAATAACGTGCCGTGACACAGATGGCGCTGGTGTTGGTCCGACGCGTTTGTATGTTAGCTATGTGTATGTACGGATTATGCACGTTTAGGGGAATTGGTGGAAAAGCTGTATTTTGATTGATTATTAAAATGAGTGCCGTCAGAGAATAAAATCGGCTTTTCTTGGATTCTCCGGTATGATTAAATTTAATTAATAAACGGTCAGGTAGTCCAGTGGTAAGAGGGCCAGCGCTTGATTGGGCAGAGTTAAGCGGGGTGCGTTCGAGTCTCGCCAGAATCAACAAATTTTCTTAGTGAGCCCGGTGCATTCCCGAATCACCATTCGGAGATCGGGTACAATTAACTGCGCTTCACCCTTTACTTACTAACTTACACAATAAAAGGCTCCTGAGGCTTATACACCACGTTGGGCCGTCACCACACTTTAAAGAATTAGCTAAATGAGACTATCCTTGAATTCAGTGAAAGATTCGAGTCCACTGATCTCGTTAGCTGGACAGCCACGCTAAACTACGTTGATTTTTATTCTTTATTAAAATAAGGTTGGCAATAAAATTTGTTTAACAGTTCTTTTATATAGGACGTTCTTAAACTTGACGCATTTGCTTTAATAAATTGCAGAACTCGAGAAAATAAATCATTTTATCAAGAATCCCCCGTATAAAAATTGTAAAATAAGGAAATTATACATTTACACTATTCAAAATTCAAAAAATGCAAGTCTTCACGGCCGGTCTCAAACAACAAGTATTCTTCGGGACTATTCAGTCGTGGTCGAAATTTTTTGCGAAATGGCATTTCAACGGCGACTTACCGGAACGAATACTTAACGCAGCGACTTAAAATTGAATCTTCTATTTTTCTTCGTGCCTCGTCCGGCTATTATAACCAATAAAATTTATTCCTTCGATTGATACTGCAATTGTTGTCTGGAGAAGAACGACAAATTGACCTTAAAGTTGGTAAAATGTAACACCTAGAATACTGTGAAACCTTTCACCTGATAGAATATCTTTGTATGGACGTCTATTCAAAGTATGCCTTCATACCACGTACTAATAACGCAAGTTTTTATGTAATACTTGAAAAATTATTCTAAAGTAACATTATGTACTTTCAGATTTAATATCATCCATACGTAGCTTCGTTTTTAGCGTTTTAAAAGCTACAACATTATAGAGAATCGAAGGCGACCTATAATTAGATTCTTCCACCTACAACTTTTTGTATTAACTTCATTATAATTTCTATAACAACGCAAACGGCTCATTATTATTACAACGCGTTTTCTTTACTCTTCATATATCTCTGTATACTTGCGAAAAATGCTAATCATCCTGTGTTCTACTACAGATATAAAGTATACAAAACGTTCTCACGATCTGTGAATCCATTGTGCGATCTGAAACCAGAGGCGTGCCACCGCCACGAAGATAGCACAGAGATAGGTGGATCTCGTTTTAATCTGCACCTTATCTCATCAATAAGCCTCCGTAACAAAACGGACCCACATTAGGAGAGGCATCAACATAAATCAAACGGTATTTACATAAATTATATGAGGATGAGTATGGAGAATATATCGTTTTATATATATTGTCCTTGATAGAACTTGTCATAGGAAACACTACATTGCCAATTCTTCATCCTACTTTAATGGTCCGCAATTGGAGCTAATGCAAGAAATATGCTTCTTTCTCTTCTTTCACTCATTTTACCGGAACAATACAAGCGAACAATATTATACTTCAGTCTTATCTTCTTCAATGTTTAAGAGGACCAATAAAGGAGTCTATTAAATTGTTGGCAAGTATTTACAAGAAACTTGTTGGAAGTTTTTTTGTTTTGTTTTTGTTTATTTTGATTTATTTGAGAAGGCGGAGGGGCGCTCCTGCGGACGCGGATAAACATTGCGATCTGAAATATTCTGGAACGAACATCTCGAAGCGGCTTCGAAGCTATTTCCTAGAACGTCTAGACTAGGTCGTCCTCGTAGTTTGTAGAGGTTTACAGAAGGGTGTCGAACTTCCCTGAAGTTTATAGAACCTCCTAGTAGATATTATCGCATGTTGTCGAAATACCGTAAAAGTTCTAAATAGGTGGGGCGGCTGGTATAAATACAGCACCACTTCTAAACAGCTAGACGAAATTGTAATGCTACTATTTGGGTAGTACAGACAATATGATACATGTTTCTTTACGAATTATGTATTAAGTATATCTACGAAAGAGCCTCAGAGATCGTTGTAATTTTCGACGGTGTAATATTAACAAAATATTTCATTTAATTTATATAACCTATTCCATAGCAATTTAATTTTCTCCGTAAATGTATGGCAACACTGTGGCAACACATAACCTATATTCCTTACGCATAACCCCAGCAAAACTGCTCACCTACTCCTAACTGCTGCTTATTTCCTCTCCTTTTTTTTTTTCGATTTATTTTTTAATGCGTACACAGATCAACTGTGTGACGCCCAAGTTAAATAATTTCACGCTTATTTAGTGACGGTGCGGTAAATATAGTCATTTGTTTGAATTAGAATTCGACATGGTCTGAGGTCAGGGGGAGAGAGCCCGAATTCGAACCTTTTAAAACGCGTTCACTAAGAGGAAGGAGGGTTGCCCGTCTCCTTCTCTCTTACTAAATTAATTTTACGTGTCATTGGTTTCAGTTGTTTCGTTTTTTTTTTTAATTCCATTTCTTCTCTCTCGTTGGCGTTACGTTCATGTTTTGTTTATTCTTTTTCGTTCCATTTGTTTCAGTTTTTCGTCGCTGAGACGACTCATTGTACGGTTAATTCATTTTCCTCTTCCCACGGAAGGAACGTATTAGATGTGAAAATGACGTAAAATCGTTCGCTTCTTGTCGGATAAGGCGGTAATGAAGTCGTTAACTTCGCTAAATCATTTAGAGCAAATGAACAGTTTGACATTTCACGCTCGTGAAGTATTTGGTAAAATTGGATAACATGACGTGGTTGTAGTCGAAGCCAAAAAACTTCTTAGTCTTCTCAATCTCGAGATTTTCTCAAGATGAGTTAGTCCGTCTATAGAAAAAACGCATTTTCCAAATTCCAACAAGTCAATCGACATTCTCGCTAACAAACAAACCTACCATCTGCACGTTCCTTATACACGCGTACATTCGTAGATACAACGCGGCATCCTCTTGCGCGATTATCCCGAATTCCCTTAACGATTTTCGCCGGGGTCTCGTCGCTGAATTAACTCGTTCAATAACGCAACGACTGAACGTAATAGCAATAATAGTAATAATAATAATCGTGGCAGCAACGAGCCAGCAAAACAGCGCGCTATAATTGATTCATAAACAACGTCGTAAAATTACGACGGCCAGAAGTGAAGCCACGCCACCAGGCCAAGCTCAAAACGTAACGTTGCAGTCAGTCGCTCCGTTGGCAATTAGAGGGACAGAGAGAATAACAGAAGACGCGTATCTGCGGTTATGCAAGGATAGCTTAATTTCGCTTAGGTTTTTGCAATGAAAAGATATTTTACGATGGATATAAGGACCGTATTGTATAAATTTGAGGAGGCGAACAGGTAGTTTGAAAATTTGGGCAATCAGGATGACTCTCGCAAAACACTTAATCCAACGGACCTATTGCATTAATTATGTTCTTGCTTTATTTTTACTTGTTAGTTGATGGGAATCTGCTCTGATTTTGTGTTTTTAACTAGAGACTACCAATCGCCTTAAGGTGTTGCCCTGAGAAATATATCTTCAGATGTTGAGGTAACTTTAACAAAAATGTTAACGATTCTCATAACAAAATCTTCTGCAAGACTCGCAGCAGCTCTTCTACAAGATTGTCACGCCAAATTCATACAGATGGTCACACTTTTATATTGACAACGTAGCCATCTTACTTAATCAGTCCTATCACTTTAAATCCAATTTTCGTTCGACTCTCTCGAACCTCAAATTATACCAATGCGACCCTGATACGTTAGATGGCAATCTTATCACGCCTTACGACTCCTTTCTTTCTGCGTCTATCTCTTGTTTCCGTCTCCGATTTTCTCTTTTCGTTTTTCCTTGCTGGAATAAGGCTCTCGGTGTACGTACCTAACGCAGGCCGGCCGTTCCTTAATACGTCCGCGTGATTTACATTGACATTTATTGCGCGCAGCTTTTTTTTAATTGAGCGGTAAAATATCACCCTCGAGCTGAGCGCGGGGCAAGCGCCGCGCTCGGCGTAAAAAGTTATGAGGTCTTAATTAAAGAGTGTCCAGAAGATTGCGCCCGGGATATTATGAAATATACTCGCCTGCTCGGTCGTGGTTGTAATTCCGCGGCGCTGAACGCTGTTACAGAAAGACTCGCATTGTAGATGCGGAGGGCGCTAGGGAAGAGAAACGGAAGATCGTAGGCGCAATGGGGACGAATAGAGTCTGCTGCTCTGCTTGGCGAGGGAAGAAGATTAAAAGATGATGATCGCGGTTTTTGACGGGGAGGAAGTTAGAGAGAGTCTCTTTGGGGTTAGATTCGTTGCTGGTTTGGAGATACTGGGGAGACAAACGCATGCGGCGGTCTGACGCTTGTGATAAACATTACTGTGCACATAGCGTGTTGACCTAATGCAGTAGTTCCCAAACTTATTATGTCCTCGGACCTCTTCTTATGGCCAAAACTTGACCATGAAGCCTTCAGTGCAAATTAGCGCAAGCAAAGTATTGCAAGTATGATCGCGTTTAATTTCAGTTGTCCAATATTGTATGCTCGATAACGAAAGTGCAGAGTCTCCATAAAGTTCCCCAATTATAAGTTCCAATTTCACTAGCCCTATTTCTTGCCGAGACTACTTGTACTTGTTTATTTAAACAAATCACCATAAAAAAAAATCAATTTACCCCTTTTTTGCCCTTTCACCGAACTCCAAGTCATTATATGATTTCCCAACAACGGAACATTATTGATGTCTTTTTAATGCCTTTCGCCCATCAAACAAAACTCTTACATCCTTCGACATCGTCACGAGACACCCTCCGCATAAAACGATATGTGCGAATATTACCCTTTGAACGGCATCAAAGCGAACCAGATTCCTTTCCGCTTGCTCTTGCTTTCCCATCGGTACTCCACTAGCCTCTTCGCAACGCTAGGCCAACTTAGATCCTTTCACGGATTAACAACACTATTAGTGTAATCCAGCACCGGTTCCCTAGCGTCAAGGTCGCGTGCCCGTCACGTGTCAACCGCCGTTTACGTCGCTAATCCATCTAACGCGCGTATATCCAACGTAGGCCGTGAAACGATGCGCCACTGTGCATAGGAGAAGGGCCTACTTGATTTATGGGCTGAGATGTTTTGATTTTCCGATTAGGGCGGGTGCACTTTGTTTAAGCTTTTCGAGCGACAATAAAGTTTATACGGGTAGATAAAATGAATAGTCTACGGTGTTCGAGAAGATATATTATGAAGGGGGCAAAAGGAGAAGAAGCGTTTGTGGCATAAAGCTCAAGTAAAGGTAAATTAGATTGAAATTGGGAAAAACATCTATCATTTTGTGACGTTGCCTTTCACGCAGGTTAAGCAAGGCGATTTTACTGCTATGGTGTCGATTTTGGCATGGCTATGCTATGGACATCCATTTGAAAAATGAAAGCCGTTATAAGTTACTGAAACTTGTCCATAACCATCTTATTCAATAATGACGAACCTTTTCAAAACGAAATATTATTTCTACATGCACACGTACAGAATACTGTGCAGCGAAATTAATTCTTCAAAGGACTGTATCATTAACCGTGTAGATAATACGCATGAATTAAAGTGGCGAGGCCCAGCACGAAACCGTGTAATTTAATTTAAACGCGGTATAAAAATCCATCTTCTTCGCTCTCGGATAACAGCCAACCAAGTCCAAAATATATAGGCGTAATGGTAATTAATTTAGAAGTGGAAGACGAAAGGGGGGATCTCCGTTTTACCATCCTTTTGGCGTCTACGTTATGTTCTCTCCGAACACTTTCCCATGGCCAATTTATTTTTTTTTAATCGCTATAGATTGGTAAACTCATGCATATACAAGGTGTAGAAGACCTCTTCGAGATTATATAAAGATATAGATTAAGGGAGATTTAATTCAAATTTACTTTTTTACTGAGAAATTGTAACTGCGTAACAGGTCCGTATTATTATACAAGGTTGGTATGACAAATGCTTGTATTAGGGACACCTCCTCACGTTAAGTCTTTACCGTAATCAGTTACCTCGATCTCCGTTCAGCGCCTCGCTCGGAACTATTACACAACTCAACTGTACTAACTTATTCGTCCGCGCGTTAGTTCTGGAAGCTTGTGGTTCTATTCACTTAACCCAGCGATGTTCCAACGATTTTAAGCCATCCAAATAACACTATTTGTCGAACGCTGCAAAATAGGCATCTCTTCCAGCAACGACCTCTTCACTTGACGAAATCGCTTCTCCCGCAGACATTTTGGAAGAAGAAAGAAGACACAGCGTTGCCGTCGTAATTGCTGATGAGTGGATCTATGCGTCATCGTGATGGTAAAGAATGTTTTTCTTTGCTACGTGGCGCCCTCTTAAGCTCATTATTGAATCGGTCCAATAATGCTCCGTAATTAAGACTAAGTCTGGCGATTCTTCGCTTTTATTGGTACGCGTTCTTCAGGAAAAGCCTGCAGCTAACTCAGCGAGTAGACATAAATAAGTAACATTTTCAATAAATTTCGCTTACCACTTCGCGTCTATTGTTTTGAAGTTCCGTAACATAGAAACTTCCAACCGTTATCTTTCACTACATCCTATTTATCTCCTAAAGGAATCATCATCCTTCATCACTACGAATTTAAACTATACCTACACACGCTGGAATATCGTAGGAGAGAAAAGGTAACTAAACATTCTAACTAGAAATTAAAAAAAAAAACGAAAAGCAAATTAATTCTACAACACATTCATCACAAAATCTATTACGACGGTTACTACTTTCCATTCGCACACACGCCCGTAAACACATACGGACGACTGTACGTAGGTGCTACGTCGCTTTAGACACAAACCGAATTAAATTCGAAGTTGTTGTTATTAATTCAATATAATACGGAGGCGTTTTATAATTATGAGAATAAATTACATCCGAAGAAAATAAGAGAACGAGATGGCGCGATGTTTCGAACGTATTAAAGCGATGTAGAAGCTTCCCAAAGCAATGGGAAGCCGCTGAGAATAAATAATAATAATAATACTCTTCTTCTTATTCTTGCGGGGTTCGTCCGCTGAAATAAATAAGGCTAAAACATCTACGGTAGGCCTTTTAATTAAATTGTCCATAGAAACTGAACGTTAAAACCTGTTCTTTGGGAGACGGTTCTCTTGAAAGAAAGGAAAAAGGATGCGAGTGTATGACGTAGAAGCTTTGCTTAGACGTGCATACGTACGAGTATCCCGTAATAATATTGCACATGTAGTAATAGAGGAGATAAAATGGACGTTTAAAAAAAATTAGGAAGATGTACAAACCTGAAGACGTGAGATGAACTTCATTTCTTTTTTCAAATTTATCTATTTCATTCTTTATGGACTGAAATAGATAAATTCGTAAAAGGTCACTTTATAAACGTGTGAGGTGGTCAGTTTGACATCTATACTGATCATTCGCGGGCTTTTGAACTAATAGATCACAATACTTTGCTTGCAAAATTAAGCTCTTTCGGTATCAGCAAAGCCTCGCTTGATTTTTTTCGGCCTTATCCACCGAACAGATTAGAGTAAATTAGGTTTACTCTAATGACTCAGGGGTGAAATATTGGACCACTTCTATCTAATATATATATCTATGAGTTAATTAAAAACGACAAAAAAAAGCGAAAAAATCGTTTTTTAACCATCTATAAAATAATTTTAGATTTTACTATTAGTAGAATGTCGATTGTTTTTATACAGGGAAGTTCCCCTATTACCATCACTGGAGGCGTTGGTACTATTGCCCCTCCCTAAACATCGAATCCGTTTTATCCTAATCCAAACCGTACCTATCGAGCTAATTAAATCAAGTCGCCGTTAATCCTTGCTCATACACGCGGAGGTGGTTGGACGTGGCAAATACTTCGCATTTTCATGAACTTTTTATTATATACTAGCGATCAGATGCTGGTATTAGCGTGGCGGCTGATAATAGACCGCGCATCTGACGGGACGTACGCGTATTGACACAAAGGCTTTACGGCGGATCCACCAAACCGTTCTGCTTCGGTTTCAATTGAACCAGTGATTGCGGGTCGCCAATTTTAATCCCTTCGAACATATGGAGCCTGATATACATTCATGTACACAATCGCCGGATTGTAGTGTATAGATTAGCCTCCATCTGTGTATGGTTGTTGTGGTTGAGTAGTCTGTACGTTACATGGGCATCAGTTAGTTTGTATTTATGTGACTTTTAGGACGATGTATATTTGGCTCGTCGATGTGATTATAATTTCTTTATTTCCTTTATTTCTCATTATTATTTCTATTTTATATAATAATAAAAATAATAATTATATATTTGCAATAAGATAACTTACAATCAATTACAAGAAGTTGAAATTTCTATCTTTTCCTTGTAACAGGATAATTATAAATCTTTCGCATTTCTTTCCCCATTTAATGTTAATACTTTCAAACGATTATTTACTGTGGGTGCCATCTGCAAGACGATACCTACGTAGATATATCGGGAAGATACACCTTCCCCTTCTATCGGCCCCTAGCAACGTATCTTCCATCGTTTTTATCATGTTACAAAGGGATTTCCGATAAAATCTCGGCGTGGTGACGTAATTGCTAGATAAATACGACGTTGAGTAAAATTACATTATAGAGGGAAACGCTGTTCATTTGTTTATGCATCAGGCCGAATAGGGGAGGATATGCCGATGAAGCGATAAGATCTGTGCGAATATCTTCGCTATCTGTCCTAATAAATCATCCCTAATACGGTAGATGCAAGTTTATTCTATAGAATCTCGTCCCGGTCACGTCTGGAGTTCCGCAAGGTTCTCTTCTAGGTCTAGAGCTTTTTTTAATCTACAATGTTCCGAAGTAAACTTAAGTATTAGAACGTTCAATGTATGCATCAATGAAAGCAAAGCATCGCGGTGTTGGGGGACCTCCGCCAGAGGATATGGTGACATATGCTGTTGGAGTGAAGTCCCGTAGTTAAATATATCGTTTAGATGGAGACAGCAAATGCAGCAAATTTTGGGTAGCTGGAGCCTTTTTCGCTATGCGGCGCCTTGAGCTGGTCGATGACGGCACTAAGTAAGATGCTAGAAGTTCTATAGAACCAGGTAATTAGAATAGTTGCTAGTGCTTCATGGTTCATACAAAAAAATATACAACTCAGAGGACAATCTCCGCGTTGAAGCAGCATATCCGCGAGATAACAAAGAAAATGTGATTACGGAAAAGTATCAGTGCTTGCGAGAGTAATGGGAGAACTTCAAGACCGCCCATCGCCGAGAAGTCACGTTGTACGTCCATTGTAAAAGAACAAACAATTGAAGAACATAGGGCACCTAAGAAAGATGCAACCGAAGCTGGAGACACTCAAATCAGCGACTGCGGAAAAGTCTTCACCGAAAGACAAGGAAGTTCGAAGGCTATCGGTCTTGCTCTGAAAACATCGTCGAGGATCCAAGAATCGTGCTTGGCACTTAAGAAAATAAGCTAAAGGCATTATGAATGCATAGATTTATACATAAAAATACGACACGCCATCTTTGCGTAATAATTACAATTACTTTCTTAGTTTTACTGGTTCTCCTTTAATTTAGGAATTTAGGAAGAACTTTCGCGCTGAATTAATTACAAATCTGTTACACGAAGTTTAATCCAGCCTTATCTAACCTTCATTCTTATTTGCATTCTTTTTCTACAAATACCAGCGAAAAATATAGAGGATATATATTCAGCATCGACCGATTAATCTTTGATTCGAATTCAAAAATTAACTTGGCAACCCAGATCTTCCTGAATTAATTTCCCCTAGATGGCGCTAAGTACTTCCTTCATCTTGTCGTCTTGAAAACGTTTTAAAATAAGGAAGAGAAAGAGACTGCAATAATTAGGTTTATCTTAATTAATACCAACGCTGGAGGAAGAGTTTAAATTAGATTAGATTTCGCAATTTAAATATTTTACTTTGGTCAGGGTAATACTTTGGTGCTTCGGATGAAATAAATATTTACGTGAGTAAGTTGTAGATTTAATCTTACTTCTCTTTTGATTAAATTTCAATTGTCAGTCAATTCGATATACTTACACATAAAATTGCAGATGTTCATTAGATGTTATCGTCCAGCTCCTTTTATGAAAATATATACCATTTATAGTTCTACATGTAAAATATATGTATTTCACAGTTTGAATTGAATGCACTTCACTTGGGAGCAGATTTTTATCTTTTGCATTGTTCGGCGTGAAAAAGGGTCCAATAGTTGGTGTTTTGCGTTTGGGGTTGAAGCATTAGCTCGTAGATTATGTGTTGAGGTAATACAAAGGATAATCTTTCGCATCTAAAGGAAATATTACACTTCAAAGTTGTATAATTATTTTTGTTTTATTGTCATTTGAAACGGGAATTTTATCCTCCAAATAAGCTTTGCACGGAGGGAAAAAAAATATTTTGCACTTCATTGGGTGAATCGAAGAAACAACTAGAGGAATATCATAAGTGGATGTTATAAAGACTTATTAAAGGTATTCCAGCAAATAATGTGCGACTTACTAACAAATATAAACGGGATGGAATGTTGCATGCATGTAACGAAGTAGAATTAACAGAAATTGTACAGCAAAAGAAATGCGGGTTCAAAAAGCAAACAGATAAGCTTTCGAGTCATTCACTAACGGACAAGGGAAGCTTGTCGGATCTCGTCAAATAGAAGTAATCAACCGTTTAAGTATCTCGAAAAATAGGCAGGAATTGCAACGATTGATAAGATTTGCTATTTACTTAAATAAATTTATTTCGAGTTAGGCGGAACATACAACAGCATCAAAAGAATTGACTGAATCGGGTTGGCCAGCTTCAACATCTGAAGTATCGATCTCCCTTAAGATTATTAGGAGATTATATGCACTGTCCAAGTGTTACAGAAGACATGCTATAGTTTACATCTACATGCAAGAGATGTTAGAAAAGTGGTAAAGACAACTTTGAGGAGCCTATCATGATATATGCCGTAATTAAAAGCCCATAGGCAATTGTAGTGACTAATCTACTTGGCTTTTATGAATAATGGCTAACGGTTACTCTAGATCTTATAATTTCATGCGACTTAGGTCAACTACCAGCGTATATCTAATACTCTTGCGTTACAATAGAGCCTTTGGAACCACCACTTCCATATTTTTTAACTAAAGTAACTCAAATTACACCTCTTCCAACCATATCGTCGATACACAAGCAATATCTTTCAACATCCACACGCATATCGGTTTAGTTCCAATATTTGTCGGTGTACTCGAGTTTACGCGCTATCCCTTCCCGCCAATCTGTTTTATTTATCTGTCGATTTCGCAATTGTATGGAGCCATTATCAGCAACTAACGGGGCATTAAAGTGGATTTAATAAATATGTTCGAGCGCAGTACATAAAAACTTCATAAATCTCATGTTTGCTTTGGCCCGTTGTGTCAATTTGTTCGACGCGGCCGATCCATCAGGCCATCTATGCAAATTAATTGTTTTGTGACATCCTAAGTCTTCTTTTGTGTTTTTTTTTTTTTGCTTTTGTTCTCCAATAACGAGCGTAACTCGGATGGATAGATTTGTTTTATTTTTGACGCGCGTTTTATCTGTGAGTGGAATGATGTATGTGCGTTCGATGAAGATGGATTGCGGGTTCATGTTTTCCTTATTTCTATTTCGATTTAACGGGGCCTTTTTCTCTTTACCCAAAGCAGAAATTAGGATAATTTTGCCAAATATTAAGTTCCAAAGACTTCGGATGTTAAGTTTGTCGGATAACTTGGTGTCACTTGTTATACATTGAGGTTCTAAAAAGTTCTGTCCGCAAGGCAAACTTTCGAACGACAGAACCCACCATTTAGGGAAACGTTAGTTAAGTTTGATCTACTTAAGTCTTTATTATTTTAATTTTAATGAAAAATGCAAAATGTTTCTATGTTTTTAAAAAGGCAAGAACAATGATACCACTTATGCCTCAATAAAGGACTATGCTTGTCAAATTGATAAATCTACGAGACCTTCGTCCAAAAGCAACTTCCCACCTATATTGTCCAATTGAATGTTCGCTTTCAATGATAAGTAAAAAAATCTCACAACAGCTGCTATTTATTGAATGATTGTTGGAGATTACTTCGAATTGGTATTCCTTATAAGTCCAAATATAAGCCTAAATTAACAAACCAACGCCTAGAACGCAATTTCTTTCCACTTCTTCGCCGTAACTAAAAGGGAGAATCGGCCTTATAACACGGAACGCGGCAAACTACCCCTAAAAAGAGGGTAAAACGCAGGAAATTCGAGACGGGGTCGGAAATGAATGGCGAATAGGTGTTTTTGCGGTTCGACCGAAATCACGTCAGCATTGAGGGAGAATTTATGTTTACACGCGTACTTCTTGTTCTACCTATTCTCCCCGTCCTTTTCGTCCCCTAAAAACTTACTCCAACTTGGTCCCTTAAATTGGACGCGCGCCTACAGATTGCGCATTTCTTATTGTCGCGGTGTAAGCACGTCTTTTTTTGTTGTTGTCGGTGGGTGTAAATTTGAATTCTGATAGGTTGGTTGTACGAATACGTTTTGTTTTTGTCGTATGGATGTTCGTTTGGTGTTGGTGGAATTAATTTTGGTCAATTTCTCGCGGTATTTGTATGTTTATGAGTAGGATATAAGTAGGAAATTTATTATTATCTTTTATTATTATTAATGCTACTTACGTACCTAACTTCATGCATAACAAGCTTCTAATTAATCCCACCTTAAAAAAGTACTTCTGGAGCCCGCAATCTTCAATCAACATCTCTGCTAATATGCCTCATATGCCTAATCGGCTCTGCGAATATGCCTTATGCAGATTTTCATGCATTCTACTGTTGTTTATTCATAAAAATTAAAGGGCGTTAACAGCGTAATAAGAACCATCTCCTTAAGAAGTTTGGATTGGCGATAATTCTAATCCTTACAGATACAGAAAGGTTCTGAGCCGCGAACACGCCGTACTTTGTTATTTTATTTGTGTAAGCGTCATGTAAATGGGAATGGCATTTTCTATCCTAGGATAGACGGCCGTTCAAGCTCCTTTTCTTCTTTTCCTATTGCAGACATTCCGCATCTACTTCCTTCCAGCAGGAAACAATAAGAACAAATAAGAAGAAGAGAACCCTTAAGAAAAGCGTAGCGATTTATACCACCACGTCCACTACTTCCCGTTTCATATTTCTAACTCAAGCGAACCACCACCGCGATGCTTATTTCCTACGTATTACATCAACAGAACTCCTCTCATCGTATCGCGTACATATAATATAAATCGGAGCGGACGCCGTCATTTTGCTAACAATATAACCGGCTGCCAGTTTTACTGCCGGCAAATGAAGAGTTACGACCGTTATAAGGGAATTTGGAGGGCTTATTCTATCCGAGTTTCGCCGAAGCGATTCTTTCACATTAGCGTCGTAGACGTTCCCGATGGCGATGGAGGAGCTTTAGTCGCCGGAGAATTTAAACGCTTTCAAGGGCTTTATTGGGCTCGGGTACGAACGGCGAAAGCGTGACGCGCTAGAGAAAAATGTTGTTTTATTTGGTCTCGTTATAGTTCTAGCGTAGTGGTGGAATTGCGGCAAAGTTATTGGAATTTATTGGATGGTTTTTATTGGAACAAAGTAGTCGTAGTTATTGCTTTATTTCTTATTCACTTCCTTCATTTAATCGCGGAAGCCACGTGACGAATCTTTTAGGAACTTATGGTGAATTCAATGTTTTAATGTTGACGTCCTGAGTAAATAATGCTAATAATCAATATGTAATTTTTTTATGTATACGTCAATGAGAAACTTGGCATCGTATCGCTAATTCACCTAAACCAACTTTACGACTACAATACAATTTCCGCACATTAACGAAATCCATACGACGACGTAGATAATATCGTCGCCTCAGTTGCCTCCGTCTCCGATTGAGGGCGTTACCCTAGCTCGCATTATCAACTGCCACTTACTATTTCGACGAAGTCACGCTACTCCGCAACATACCATCGAGGGCCATAATTCACCGACGGTAATCAATCACCTACGCCAGATCTTTCGGATTGAAAGACATTGAATTAGCAGGAAATTGTAGCCGGAGTTTGAACCCGGAGACTCCGGACCGTGGCCGGTCCATTACTCTCTGTCATCCGGAGACGGTAGCGGCGAATAAAACGAAGGCTAAAATACAATTTCCAAGTTCCAAGGCGAACGGCGACGTCCCAGGTGCCTCGCGCCCTTCACTTCTATAGACGACAAAGCTTCGTCGAAGAAACCCGTCGTGGGTTTTTCGGAGGACGTATTTCCTGCTCGCCCGTTTTCGTTTGTTTTCCTTTTCTTTTTTTTTTTCTTGTCGCCGAGTAGTCATCCAATAAATACCGACCGCGACCCAAAACGCCTGACTACTACGAAACTTATTTCGGGTTTCTCTTTTGCTCGGCTCTTTTCTCCCTTTTATATTTCCGACAGTCAATTGTCACGTCACGACGTGATTCGCTTTTCGTTTGTTTTATGGTTCGGGGGTCGCGATTTGCCGTTGAATAAGATTTGTTCTTGGATGTCGTATATGTAGGATTTGTTTTTCTCGATTTGTGTGGAAAATAGAATACCAAATAATCGAACCTAATGGCTGATCCCTTCCTAATGGCTGGATAAGCTCTCTTCTTTTAAATTAAAGTATGATTTACACTGAAAAAGAAAGAAAAAAAAATAGGGCTATTTTGCCATCCTGAGATGTTCGTTTGGGACACCGGGATAATATCTTTTTTAGCATTTCGATGTTGCGACAGTTAATGCGGAAGTGCTACTTGAAGATCCCAAAATTGACACTGTTTCTTCGATAAATACCGCAACGTTAAAATGCATTTATGGAGTTACCAAATAATTAAGCACTAATTAAGATATTTAGAGATGGAGTTCCTCACAAGGTACCCCTGTATATCAACTATATCCGATAATTTCACTTTCTTTGCTAAAATCTTCAAAAAACAGAATATCTTCTAGAAACGCAATATTATACTTTCTTTTCTTTTTTTAATAATAACAGTCCTTAACAACCTCACGATATAAAGCACCCCTGACACTTTTATATAAACACCATTTACACGATAACATAGTACGTAATAATAAGCCAACCGTAGCTGCGATGCTACGTATTCAAGTCTCGTTGTGTGCTGAGCGCTGGCGTCGGGTTATCCTCGAAATGCATACATATTCAGAATAACGCTGGTGACATCAATCATCCCGACTAACAGGGCTGTCAACACCGTGTTCCCGGGTATATACATCTTAAATGAAAGGTTCGCATGATTATTAATACTATTTGAGGATGAATTGTTCAAAATTATTTGACTTTATTATTAATTAATAGAAACAACAAACATTTAATTTCAAATGTTTACAATTTTACTAAATGGTTCTTCTTATTCTACTTGTTACGTTTTTCTTGTTAACTTACGTGCGTTCCCAGATAGATCCGGCGATTAGACGTATTATTACATTAGACATTCTTATACGTCAAACCAGCTTAAAATGTTTTATTACCTTCCCACTTCAACAAACGATTTAATGGTAAAGAATGGCAATGTCTAATAGGCAAATTACAAATCCCAATAATTATATGAACCACGCATCCTACACTCTACATCTTCGCGTACTCATACCCGCAAATTTTAACATTTTGCGACGAGATAGACGGTCACGAATTGGAGCTAATGCAATTTCGCATAATTATCTTTTCGGACACGGTCGAGAGGGACAATTATCCATCCACGAGCATTCATGTTGCCGCTGAAAATCATTATGCGCCGATTTAGGTGCGAACTCCTAAACCGTAAAGATTAATTTCATCGATGGAATGGACGGAATGGCGGGAATATCACAATTTGTTCCGAATCGCAATAATTCTCGTCATTAAGATGTAAATTGTAAACGGAACAAAATGCAATTTTAATTGCGCTTGATTAAGACATTGTTGCATAGCGTATCCGCGATAATTTCACGTTAAGATGGGTTCGTTTGTATGTTATAAGGAAAAAAGTGCCGAATCAAAAACGCTTGTAAGAAGTGCTTTTACTGCTTCAACTTTATTGCTGCGGGTGAACGCGTGCCCCTAATCTTATCAAAGTGTTGTGGTAACACTGAAATGCAAAAAAAAAAAATAGGAACCAATAAGACTACAAGACACAGTTATACAAGCTCAATCATTATTGAAGCATTTTTAGCTTCTTAATACAATATGAAAGCAAGAAGGTAACTGGCAGGTAACAATGCACTCCTTTTTCTTTGTTTAATCAGTGTGAAAATAAAATAAAATGGTTTTAAGAAGGTCTACGAAAGTGGTACTTAGAGGAAACATTAAATATTAAGTAAATTAAATAAATTAAATAGAATTAAATAAATAAAATTAAATAAATCCAAGAAAAAAAATCTTTTTGTTTTCCTTACCAAATAAAACACTGAAAATTATAAATTTAAGGTTAAAAATCACAAGAAAAGTGAAAAAATGCACGTAAAGCGAAAGCTATACACTCCGTTGCGTCTTCCTCTCACGTTAAAAAAAAAAAAAAACCTAACCTAACAAGTTGTACCAAAACACAAAATCATAGTTATTTTCACCATTTTCCCAGAATACTACTCCCACCAACTTACTTTCCCACAAACAACCCTTACATTACAATCAAAATTAACGTATTGAATAAGCAGAAAAAGTAGAAGTGAATTTGAAAAAAAAAAAAAAACACAAAAACAAGCAAAACACGTAGTAACAAAAGGACGGGAACCGTAGCATGAGAAGATGTAAGGGAAATAAGCGAACAAAATGTTAAAAAAAAAGAAGAGAATTAAGTCGACCTCAACTCCTCATCGTCGTAGTCGCCCGACGTTCTCGACGAGGACGAAGACCGCACGATGGAAAAAAAATCAATAATTGGAGAGATGACAAGTCAATAAGGAGATCAAATTAACACATCTCGTGGAGCCTCACAAATAGCTTCTGACGCGCGCGGTGTCCGCTGAAAGGAGGCAGCTCGCTACCAGGAAACGCGTAAGCTAGACAGAAACGGGAAGAGCCGGATGATAATGCACGAAAGATGAGAATAGAATGACTGGAAGTCGACGTTAATCGACGAGAAGTTGCAGAAGCAAAAAAAAATGTATAAGGACGCGGACGAGAGAGTCAAGTAGGGTAAAAAGAGGAGACTACATTGAAGGAGAAAGAGTGCGAAAGGTATAAGAGATAAGTAGATAAGTAAGAGGAAGATGGGTAGATGGAGTTATCATTTCCATAGTTAGTGCATGGCGAACTAGATGGTAGCTATAAAACTGGAGAGCTTCTATGATCTTTCTTTTCGTTTGAAATAGTGAGAAAAATGGTTAAAATCTATTCTAGTAAGGATGAAGATTGAAATTGAGTACAAACACGTGCTCTAATGTATTTTAAGGAACACGATGCGTTTTTTCACATTATCAACATACATAAAGCTTCTATGCACGAATCTTCTAATATAACCTATTACGCAGT
Source organism: Oryctes rhinoceros (assembly GCA_020654165.1). Lineage (NCBI taxonomy): Eukaryota > Metazoa > Arthropoda > Insecta > Coleoptera > Scarabaeidae > Oryctes > Oryctes rhinoceros. The sequence goes on from JAIOKQ010000974.1 coordinate 433,277, forward strand.
AACAATAAAGCGATCGTGCTCTTTCAAGTCATCTATTAGGTTTAAATACTGACTGATTTGAGTTTTACTCCTGATGCTTCTCGCAGAGTTTTATTATGTGGCGGTGGTGAATTTCTTTACCGCTAAAACATTCAGTCAAAGGAAGGAAGGAAGGAAGGAAGGAGGGTTAAAAAACAAGTACTCAATTGAACTTAAATATATGAAAGACCAACTCATAACGTTAAATAACGATAGCAAGAACTATAACGTAGTGCGGCAAACAATACGGAAGTATTGGCAGATTCCGCATCGCAGAAGTTTAATTAATTAATCCGGGATAATCGTCTCGAGATCCGCAGCATCTTCGAAACGGCTGCATCGGTACGGATACTTTTGCGTTGATTGCCGTTAGCACCTAATATTGCGTGATTTTACCAAACTTTCGTCAAACATTTAAAATAAGAAGTCGTTAACTATAATTATCGTCTAAAAACCGACAAAGGATATTGTTATGGGCATCAAATATAATTCTTGATCCTTCAAAAAAAAGCAATCGGAATAATTATCGATACACGATTTCTGCAGATCTTCATTTAAATTATTTAAAATATTGCCTTAATCAAATCATTCGTGAATATCTCACTTTCTATAAGGAGAACTTATCTTCTCACTATCGACAAATCAATCCCTAAAAACATACGGTCTTTTAGTCATATGTCAATAAAATCATAATGGCTACCGTCAGCGATTCCCAACAAAGATTTCGACCTCGAAGACCGAAGGAAACGATCTGTGCCGGTTTTGTCGAACATAAGTAAGGCGTAAGTCTTAAGTCTCTTAAGTCTTAGTACCTGAGCCGTTTTATTTAAAACAACAATAAGACAATCGAGGTAAATTTCTATTAGCATAGACGTTTATGTCGAGTCAAGTCCAGATTGGACTATGTAAATTGACACAGTAACAGCTAACAGTTAATTAAAAGTTATTACGAGCGCATAACTTACTAACGCTGCCAAGTATAAATATTCAACGTTCGCGTACAACAACAAACATTTATTTCCAATCAATTCACTAACTCATGATTATAACACTCGGAATAGTGGATATAGCGTGCCGCAGTAGGACAAGTAATCACTTTAAACTGAATTTGAAACGTTTCCTTGTTCACCAATGTTAGTGTAGTCGAATCTTCCACTTTCTTATGTATTTCTAGTTGGAGGTCTGCGATTCAAACCAAAAGATCCAGCAAGCTATACACCTCGACCAATCCAACGATTCTTAAGTGATGCACTCAGAAACAGATATCATCTAGCATCTCATCAATAAACCTTCTTGTTTGAATCAGAAAATGCAACTAAATATGTTTTACGTTTTTTAAGAAGTCACGGTCGACTAAGATTTACATTGAGAAAATTCAAAAATTATAGCTTAAATAAAAAGTTCAGTTAGACTATCTTATTAAGCATATCATCCCCCACAACTTTCCCCTTTACACCTTTTTGCTAAAATAAATAATAATAGAGTTATAAGCACCAAACGAAGTAACCAATTTTCAATGCTTTTTCCAGAAAACAAAAGACGCATTCAATTACTACTTCGATCGTTCCTCTATCTCCGCTAGTTTCCGAGATTCTCACACAAAATCTCGGGAAACACTCGGTGTAAGATCAAGCCAAATCGAACCCCGTTAAAGATTTACCAGCCGCCTTATCCATAGTCGTATATAAAGGTAACATTCGCCACGGTTCGTTTCTAGGGCTTATTACTTTACGTCGCCTTACAACCCGGGAAAAAATAATCATCTCATTGAATTACTCCATAATAACATCATCCAATAAATCACTTGTCGCGTCACCGCCGAACAGAAACATCGAACATCCAACGTGAATAGAGCCATTGCAATACGGGTGAGAACCAGAAAATCAACTACCGTCACACTATTCATTAATTTCTTCGGCAATTTCAATTTAATCGTGTAAAACGAATAGCGAGGAAATAAAAACCCCATAAGAAAAGAAAATAAACCGCACAGAAAAAGGAAAGGCGAAACGGGAAAGAGACGGAGATGCTAACACGAAGAAAAACAAACCCGCAGCGGAATAAAGAAAGCGAGCAGGTTCGGCTCCGCCAATGAAGTTGGTGGAAGGATACTCTGGAGGAAGTGAAGTGGTGGCTAAGACGGAATGAAAAAGCGAAGAAAATGACGTAGGTGTACGATTGAGGAATTGCTAAATGACCTGAAAAGTACCTCTTTTATAATTATTTTCTCGAAGTTCTTCTTTTTATTTTTGTAAAACGTGGTAACTTGAGAAAAGCAAGGATGTTTTTCAAAACCAATGGAGAAAGGCGATACGTGATTCATAAATCATTGGATGATGATTCCCATCCACCAAAGCCAAGTATTTTGTGCTGCAGGAAGCAAGATTAAAGAAGCGACAATTATCACCTTTATTAGGTAATCAGACCATTTCAAATGCATATCCTAATGGATCCTAGTCGTGTATGTAATTGTTCGAATCTTCTTTTTCTTTCACACCCTGTATAATTACTATTCTTAATATTCCTGCGAAATTCATGTTAGCTTCCAAACTTTATGACAGTATATCTTATGCAATCGCTCAATCATTCCTTCATTGTATTTTACGTAAACGTATTGTTTGAAAATCCATCGTTTGCCGAGTATGAGCGGCCATTCTATTTGTCGACAAGTGTACATTTGGACAAAGAGAAAGAGAAGCACGGTAAATAAATTAATGTTTAACCAAGTAGTAAATTAAAAGGCTAATGTGTCCAGGATAACGTGTAATCACTTTGTTTTTAAGAACTTCTAGCGTTACGTCCGCTAGAAGGTGTACTTTGTATACCAAGTTTCACGCGTTCTATACAACCGCGTCTTGCCGGTGGAGTGAAGTGGTCGCCGTCTTCTTGTTTGTTTCGTACAAGTACACATACGATGTTAAGTCCGGCCGTACTGTACGACGATCGTGAGTTGGCAACATTCACGCATGTTTCACTTAATTAGTTCGTTACGCTGACTGCATACTCAAGATTCTCTTCTACGTGTTATTCGTCTATACGAGGATCTTCGAAATGAAGGAATTTTGTAATGATGGATTACTAAGCTTCTCAATAATGATCTAAGGACGATCTCTTATTTGAACGTGTTAAAATTGAGTAATTCGCATAACGAACAGAACAAATTGGAAAAGAAATGATTCGCTTAACGAGCAAGGAGGAGAGAGAAAGTCGCGGATTGTGCTCCTGTTAGATCAGTCTGTGTTTAGTACATGTTACAATGGCAAGAATCGTTTAAGGGAAGTAGCGGGTGGTTAGAGAGGTTTAACAAAAGAGCGTTGTGAAGCACGATGAAGCAGCAAGCTTGAACGCGCAGGCAGAATTGAAAATTTGTGCAAGCGCAAGCGATAATTTGAAATCGACGAGCCTTCAAGAAGATTAAGCAGGCCAAGTATATTGTAAAAGTTTAACGGTGACATATGACTTTTTTACTGTGAAGTGTTTGGTCCTTGTCGAAAAACATATTTGCTTGAGATGAATCGGCCACTCCGCGTCTTGCTTGTTACGGACAACGCTCAAGATAGAGCCTCTCAATTGTTTCAGCCTACGGACCAGTTGGCTAAAGGAGCTAATCTCCCTCTCTAAGAGTCCCCCGTCGTTAGATGATCAAAAGTCGTGGCCGGAGAGCGTTGTTAAATGTGAAGTGTGTGACATGGTACCTGTGAACTTAGCTGTAGCATAAATGTCTAAACTTTAATACGACGGCAAAAAAAGGAACTTCTATTAAAATTCCTCAAATCCCGTCCCTTTGCAATATAAATGCTGCCCAAGTTTTTAATAAAAAACGCAAAGTGGGTACGAAGTAGTCAAATAAAACCTTGCGCTTCCTCACTTCCTCACCTTTATTTCCCTTCCATCCACCCTTCCCGTCGCCCGCTTCTAAAATGACGTTCAACCAGGCGAATCTCTAAATGTTACATATCAAGTCAAAAACGGTCTCTTTCCAACGCGCCAGCTACGTACCATTTGTATTCCCCGTGCAAATCGGCAGTTTCGCAGCTCCCCATCAAGCAGGCTGCTGCTCCCGTTTTACCGCAAGCCTCGTACGTATGGGAGTCGACGCGCCAACTATGGTAATCCGAAGGTTTTACCTTTTCCGCGCTATTTTATTTATTCAACTTTTACCTCCGGTCTCTAGGCGCTTTAAAATATGTTTAAAATCGCGTTCGCTTTTAGTTACGAGCGTTGGGTTGGTAGAATTGGAAATGCGAGTTAGGTTAGATCGTCGGTTGTCTCAGAAAGGGAAGGTTATGAAATTATTTGGATTTGATGGAACAGGGAAACAATTCCCTTTAATACGCGTCCCTCTGTGGTAAAGCTATGCGGATAAGTTTCTTTGTTGAAATGGCTGAAAATTTAACGTCTACCCATTAATTTTAATTAGTAGCTTTAGCAAAGTAAAAGTTTACAATATTTCGTTGAGACACTCTATGTTTCTAAACGAGAAACTTATATGCACAGCTGCATATATAATTTAATTTAATAAAAGACAAAGACGCATTTTAGGAATGCGTAAACGCTTATGAAAAAATTGTATAAAAGAGCTTCTCTATCAGACTCTGGAAGAAATATACCGGGTGTCCTATTTAAAAAAGTTGAAATAACATGCACTAAACTTGTCAACGATATCGATGGAGATCTTATAGAATCTAATTCCATTTAAGAAACTTCGTGTGTGATATACAAGGTTTATTTTAGGACTATTTTTATTTGAAAAGTTTCTCTTTAAATAGCTTTGGGAAGGACCTATCTACCACCCACACAGTAGGTGTACATTTCCTTTTAAATTGATCTTAAAAATAATAAATAAAATCAACGTGATTTTTCCTCCTAAAAACACAGGGATGAAAGGGATTTTCCGGATTAATGTAAAAATGATTTAGTATGAAAAATTCCTTTTTTTAGGTTTTAATTTCCAATTAATATACAACATCCCTTAAAAAAAAATAACACGCATTGTTCCCGCTTTTTTATTAAAACAGACGTATACACACGTTACTGAATTAATTTTAATATCCCTTTCATTTATATTCATTATTTTGCCCCGAAAGAAAATCCTTTCGCACAGAGGGAAAAAAACATCCGAACCATTCCATCAGAGCAAAACGCTAACAAACCCATTTAATTAACGCGTAGTACATCCATCTAAATGAAAAAAGGCCACCGCGAAACGGGAAAAGGATTCCACGTTTCCCTCTCTCTCTCTCTCTCTCTCTCCTGTCCTCCGAAAATTAAAAAAAGCAGCGCCGCGAAAAAAGCGATCTAGAGAGTCGCGCTTTCCGAAACGCTTGTCTCCAGAGACATCTGGCGGCAGTTACCATGGCGATGTACGCGCCCGAGACATTCGCTTGTTTTAATCAGCCCGCGCGCCGTCATGGCAACCCAGATCCGGCCATTGGGCAATTCATTTTGTAATTACGCTGACGACACCCTTGGCGGCCATTTTGAAATCAAGGCAGACGACCAAAGCGGTGACGGTCGACTTTCGGAAGGCGTCGCGACGCTCACAACGCAGACGTGCGGATGGACAAGCCGTTTTCCGGTGGCGCGAGAAAGCCCCCGACGACTAATATAATTAAGGTTAGACAAGTGAAACTCTGGAATCGTAATTCTCTTGTTCGCCCACCGTTAGCACCGACGCTCTGGTCTAATACTATTACTATGAATACAGGGGTTACTCGTTTAGTTGAAGACGTTAATGCTATACTAAGAGGTACAAGCGTCGCATGCAACATTTTCAAATTCTGTGAATTCCACAAAGCTTAATGTTTGCTCTAAATTTAGACGGTAAATCGTACACATGGTGTTCCAAAACCGGTTGGTCAAGTTTGTTGAAGTTTTCGCTTAAACAAGTTGCAGTACTCCTAACAGCTGCAAAAACGAGATGATAATAATAACACTTTGTTAATGGCACTAGTTACGTCGGTTCTACTGCCAGTTTTTGTACATCTCCTCCCCATCTTGCAGATAGCTTAACCTCGATCAAAAGGACCTGTTAACACTGTAAGCACTGGCTCGTAATAATTAATTTGCTTCCCGATAATGTCCTTAAAACTTCTCAAAGAGACATTCACTTCGAACGACTACATTTTCACAAAACTTCAGCATTTCTCGATGCTAAAATGTCGCAAAAATCGGGGCCTACATACTCAGTATTAAGAGAGGAATCCTTGTATACTGCATGATCCTGATGTTCCGTGCCGAACAAGTAAGGACGATTTTAGAGCGGGAGAAAGACGGAGAATATCGACGTAAACTGGAAATCGGGACGTGGATACGCGTTTCCCATCTTCGTCCTTAGTTGAGCTAGCGAGAGAGAGCTTTGATGGAACGCTGATGCTTCCTAGTTGATTAAAACAGATTGAATGTTTTAACTTCGCTTGCTTTATCACCCGTGCGAGTCCCATAGCTCAGAGAGGGTTATACCGGCGTAGATTTAGACCGGTGATCTGCTGTTTATCGTCAAGCTGACTGACATCGACAAACGCTAATTTCTTTCGACTTTTTACGTGTACATTGTTGTTGTAACGAATGAGAGGCAAGTACGTATTGCTTCATTGTTGTAATCTCCTCAATATTTCGTCCGTTTTTCTGGACTTCTTTAAGAGGTAATAAACATAACGTAATAAAAAAGTACGTAATTCGGAAACAAGTATGTTTAGCTTGTTGACATGCTTTTGTTGAAATAGCTCATTTTCGTCCACTTTCTTTTTTTAATGTAAGCCCGATAGGCTCGACGCTGCGTGTGAAGCGGTCTAAGGTCTTGTTGCTGAGGGGGCATGGTTGTAATATATTTTTTTAATTAAGATGACATACGTGTATACGAAAGCTGATTTTCTCGAAGAGGAAAGCGGAGGACTTCGATTTGATTACTTCAAAGGATAACGTACGTGTATGCAGCCGATCCATATCTAACCAGCTTAATGCGATTAATTTCTACGAAATCCGTATTTACGAATGCCACGGATAAACCTTAAGCAAGCATTCTGAACTCGTTGGCACACCATCAAAGAAATTGAATTGCCAAAGAACTAATTTTGAGCGTAATTACTTTCAGTCCCTAGCAGCACATAAGCTTTATGGGCTTATATGCTGCTTAAATCAGATTATTATATAGCTCGAGCCCAAGGTTTGCCGCGTCAACAAAATCAATTTTCACTAATATTTATAGAATCTTTAAACACAAGCACCATCGTTCTGCTACCAAACAACAAAGCGATAGTTTTAGTAGAGGTTAGTTTGAAAGCAATCCTTTTTTAATATGTTGCAAGTAATTCCAAATCGGAGCAAGAAAGAGCATTTAAATAATCTATGGCGCGCCATTCCTCAAATATATTTGCTCTGAAAAACTCATTTATGTTAACTCTCTCAGATCGGCCTGACAAATGAAACGCAAATAAAGAAACTGCATCCGCGCCCACGCCAAAATAGCCAGCAAGAACTAATAGTTACTTTTGCATAATCCCATCAAACCAGTAAAGTTAATTTACCATAATCAGGCCTGCCAGGGAAAATTCTTGCCTCGCAAGAGTTGATGAACAATAATTTTTTTAAGGACCTGTGATGTTGTATTTAGTATCACATCATGTTTCACATACTGATACAGAGGGTTCGCAAGAAGAAAAAAAAAACACTCTGTACAAATAGATTACATTATTAACCGATATTCATGCGTATAGATATCTTAGATGTTGTTACGTTATGATAACGTTGGATTTCACGTCGCACTGCACGACGTCCAAACTACATCAAATCGACCTATAATTATATCCTGATTGATATGTTATTATATACCTCCGCATAATTACCCTTCGCAGCGCCCTGTACCAACACGAGATCTACTCGCAGAGCTGCCAACCGCGCCGAACGTGTATACCTAGCCCGCCGCGTAAGCCGATCACGTCTTCGTCCTCGCTTCCACCAACTGACATCTCATCATGGTACGGCCGACGATAAAAATTGTTTTTTAATGCGGGGTTCGTTCTTAAATAATAATCTGTGCCGTAGCCGCGTTGATTTTTTTGTTCGTTTCGTTCAATGTTTTTTTTCTTCTTTACTTCTTCCCAAACGCGTATACATGGATACATACAGTGGCAGTCAGAAAAACGGGGCCAAAACTCGAACTGAACAACGCCTGATTCGTTATTCCTTTTTTTGCCGTGGGTGTCGGGATATTTCTTCTTTATCTTTTGTTGTAATCTCGAGGTTAGTAGCTAACCTATCTCCATATGGCGTTTTAGGCTATTCTCGTTAAGATTTTCTTGGTGTCTTTATGTCATCCAGTGCGACATATTCTGATAGTCTAACAACAATACAATATAATAATACAAACAATATGTATATAAGGTAATAAATAATATTATTTGTTCGTTTGTTCGTCTATTCGTTCCTTTATTCAGGCGTTCATTCGTTCATCCATTCGTTTTTTCCTTCATCCATTCATTTGCCCATCAATTCGTTCGCCTATTTGTTCGTTCATTCCTTCGTTCGTCCATTCGTCTGTTCATTCCTTCGTCCAGTGTATTTATTCACTTATTCGTTCCTTCGTTTCTCCGTTTGCTTCTTCATTTGTTCCTTGCTTCCTTCATTCATTCATTTGTTTATATGTTTACTTATTTAGCTATTTATTTACTTAAATTTATTCTTTCAACAATTATAGCCAATTACGGAACAACCTATTATTAAATAATTATTGCCATGCAGAGTTTCCAGTGGCGTGGCAGGAAAGTTCGAATCTATGATCCCTTTCATTAAAGCCGCTACTAAATGTCATATTATTCACCTTAAAAGCATTGGTAATCTCTCTTTTAAGTACATTTTCAATTAATAATATTAGCTTCAACATTTTTTAGATTCAAAGAACCTCATTTTACCCTCGAAGCAACCATAATATACGTTTTTCTCCGGCTCGATTTTGATGACCAACACTGTATGATACATATACATAGAACTTGCAGGCAACCGATTTTAATTTTCATGGGACCGTAGAGAAAGGGCCCGGGTTGATTGAGCTGTCAGCCCGAGGGGTAACAATGGAGTTTTAATCATCTAATTACATGTCTGGGGTCTCTTTAGTTGTTGGTGTTATGGCAACTTGTAAACTCGATTGTTTCGGTCGCTCGCCACGCAACGTGCGTTTATTGTGTTGCTGTTGTTGTTGTCGGTGCTGTTGTTGGTTTGGCTTTGGCGCTGGACGTGCGTTAGAACGAGAAAAAAAAACGCCGCACGGCGACGCCGTCGTACTCTAGTTTATTGGACGGTATTTCGGTTAATGTTACGTTCGGTAGGTTTCTTCTGAGTTAAATTAGCTCGTATAATTCATGTCATAAGACGCGGCACTTTTGCATTCAATAGCAAAAGATGTGTTAGAATAATTGGAGATTTTTTTACTTCTTCCTTTGATTCGTTAAGTGTTAAGAGAGGAGTATTGAAATATTGATGTCGCGTGGAATATGTTCTACCATCTCTACATCTTCTTGGCAAAGATTTAGGACTACATACTGACAGCATAGCTGCAAATTTCAAAATCCTCTTTAATGTAAAATAGCGGCAGGCTTTGATATTTTTAAATGGACCTGATATGAGTGCTTCCACCTAATTTCTGACTATCTTTGAAGATATATATCTCATAGGCACCTCAAAGTCCTTCTTGGCGCAAAAACCTCTACTCAAAATATGTAGTTTGGTGCCATTTAGGTGGAATCTAAGACAACCATACCAATTGCACCTGTTTCCACTCCTCACGGCCTTCAATTATCATCCCCAACCAGTTCTGCTACTACCGTACCAAGCAAAGGATATTCACAAGAAACAGCAAATGTTCAATTACATATATTATCCTTCCATGAAGAAAAGTTAAATATTTGCTTTGGGAAGGACGATTTTCTTATTCAGGCATAATTTTTCCATTCGATGGTTTCCCGATGTAACATGTTCCTATATATTCCAACCACCTTACTAAATTCCCAGTAAATAGTAATAATTATAAATAGTCATAGTAATAAGCCTCTACAACCATCCTGATTAAATGAGAAAAAAAAAGCAAAATAAATAATGATGTTGGGTATCATGGAAAACAATGTCCAAAACCAAAGCCACTCACTTCCCTTTATCGCATCAATTAAACGTAGAAATATTCGTCCGGCAATCACACCAAACCCACGCGCGCGAACATCCCCAGAACATTGACGTCCTCCCAGATCAGACAAGCCGAGCATTTAGTAATAATTATTGCCGTGTCACTAGGACCAGCATGCCAACCCCATAGACTTCCAGCTAAAACGTACGTATAACATCAGCGACATCTATAATAGCATCTGTAATTGATCCGCGGCAGTGATAAACACAGCAACCCCCTCTGCGGGTGGTCGACAGCGCAGCAGAACTTGAGGAAGGGGCAGGGGAGTGGTCGGAAAGGGATGTGAACCCCTTGAGTTAACGAGGAACGTCCTTTTACTCCGGTTATATACATCTATCTTTGTTCCTCCTTCTATTTGGCAAGCCAAATACGATTTGGGGTGATTTTAAATCTAATGGTTGGCCAAAATTTAATCCGCTGACTATCTTTTAATTTATCGGCGCGGTGGAATTCGAATTCTGGCTTTTTAGGTGACAGAAGGAAATTGGAAATGGTCGAAGGAAGCAGCTGTAGATTGGTGAAAAGGTATGGGTTGTAAATACAAGTAAATAAGGGTAAGACTTTCTTTTTTATTTCATTTTCCCCTTTTTTTTTCAAGACCAATAGTAAGAACGAAGTTTCCATATCTTGCAATAGCTCTAAAGATATAGTTGATGTTACATGTCGTTTAATACCTTTATCCTACATTTATTCCCGCGGACTTCGTACTTTGATAGGAAGCTCCCGAATATCACTAATTTTCGAATGAATCGACGCATTTCCATTGAAGGAACGAACATATTTAAATCAACCTTAAAGGTAAAACAAGCCTTAATTCCGTTCATATCTCGATATACATACATATTTATACATCTTACACAGGTATACAACCTTTTGAAGTCCCCACGACGATTTAGGAACACCACAAAAGAACATGGTGTTGGGATGATTAACAGAGGTTCATGAATATATTAAATAATCTCTCGGGGCAGGTGTTGGCACCCCTGCGGTGTCCGGCGGGGGTTCACTTGCATCGCTTTTGGAAAAAAGAGATTCCGCCGACATGATATCTTACGTATACTACGTACATACAGTTAATATACTAGGTGTTCATAAAATATTTGCCAGACCTAATACTTGTTGTTTCAATAGTATGCTTCGATAGAACATAGATCCGATGATATTTCTGCATATTTTGGAATATACAATCCCTTCTAGAATTCCAGCACTTTTTTGATCCCCTTGTATGATATGGTTAACTTTTTTCTAATGTTGTTGCAACTCGCTTTGTATAACTTATTATACTTACGGGATCCGTTTATGTCCAGCGTATAGCCGTAAATATCAACGAAATACAGTAGTTTCCCCGGTTAGTATTAAGAAATTTATGTCACTTCTGCGTACGCACACAGAAGTACCCAAAACGCTTGTAACGTAGCTTGATTATATAAATACATAAATACATTTTCCGCCCAACTATACGAAGTTAAGCCGAACTACCGTCTACGACCGGCCAAATTAAAACGTCAAACGTTCGGAATTCATAATCCCGAAGATCCGACGCCCAAATTAACTACTAAAATATTTATCCCTCGTATACGATTTGTATTCCTTCTTCATTTACATCTCTTTGCTACTTTTTATTCCACCTATACCATCTTCGCTCCTTACTTTTGCCTTCGCAGCTTCTCCGTTGAAGAAGGAGAAGAGACCCGATACTCGATGGCATTCCTCGCAGCCCGCTTCATGGATAATAAATGTCCGTTGAAATTTAATTTCGTCGTCCTCTTACAAATGACCACTTAAAGCGGATTCCGATTATGGTCGTCTTTGTAGATGAGCGCGCGATATTTCAACTGGACAATTATAACAGTTTCGGAGAGATTTTGATGTCGCCGATGAGTTCTTAAGCTCGATATTATTAGCTGGATGGGGAGATTCTTGTAGCTCCATTTGTTCGAGTATCACGAATATGTTTTGTTGGAAGATTTTAATATTTTTATAGCAAGAGCTTAAATCCTCTGTACACGCTTGTTTTTTTAATTTCATTATTATTAGAAACAATCGAAATGCAACTTAGAGTTTTGTAGATAATATCTCACAATCCTTAAGAAGAAATTATAATTTTAGACTTCTAACCTAAGCCTTAGCTTTTGAGCTTCTTCGTTACTATTTGGCATTTCATTCTTTTTTATCCTTGCTTGAGGTTTTGTTCTTGCTTTTGTGCTTGCTCTAGCAAAGAAGACCGTGAAAGAAGATGTTTATCATGATGCTTAGTAATATAAAAGATTCTGGACTAGCCTTCTCTTATATTTTCTCTGTGAAACAGACCACTTTGAATTGGGCCGGTGGACGCTTATGGAGCTCTTCGATCACGCAAACCAACAGAGGGTTAACGGGGCTTCTACCTCCTCTTTAAGTTAAGGTTTATTTTAAAATATTTGTGTATTAAAGCATTTCAAAAACTAATGTTTTGAATAATATGTTTCTTGAAATATGCGAAACCAACAACACGACGATTAATCAAATAGTGACTGGGAGCGAAACAATGATTCTATGCCATGATCCTTTGTCTACCATCAAAAAGCATAAGAAAGGCGAAACCTTCTCCAAGAAGACCGACGTGACAAAACGACGTGATTATCGTGCAACAGTGCTCCCGTCCACGCAGCTATAATTTCGAAAGCCATTGTGTACCAACGCAGATTCAAGGAAATTTATACGACACCAACCTTACCCGATGTCACTAGTCTTTATTTTCAAAATTAAAATTAACTCCGATTTTAACACCGATGAGGAGATCCGCGAGGCGGTTTTAGGACATTTTGAGAGCGAACAGCAAACGTCCTTTTTCTATATTAGGATTAGAATACATAGACCGCACCTCGTATACCCAGATAAAACAGGCAATTTGATTTTACGCGGTTAACCAAAACTACATGCGAAGGAAATTAGAAAGGATGCAGCCGATAATTTCAACGTGTACCTCGAGAAAAATTACTCGAAAATGCGAGCGGTAGGTAGCCTTAGGTGCCTCACAAATTAAGCGATACAATCTACGTAGATCTTACTTCCATATCGTGCGTACGAGTAGGACGTCTTACAATAAGTAATTACAATAATAACAGCATATTCTTATTGAATATCCCTTAAAAAAATCTTAATGTTTTATTTTAGAAGACCACGGAAATCTAACTGAAGATAACGGCTCCAAATTAAGTTATTTAAAGGAAATTGCTTCATTATAATCTTGCCCCTATGACCCTTTACGTCTTTCATAATAAAGAAAGGGAACTAGTTTCTTTCTCGACCTTTCAATTTATATTCTACCGTATTATGTTATTTCCAACTTCTTTTGTCCAAAAGATGGTATTCATTGTTAGTTACATCTTGCCTAACATGATTGCTGATTGCTACCTGATCTACTCTCGAACAAAAGGGATCAAACGAAACGAGCAACAACAAAAAAACAACCGGAGAAGAAATAAAATCTCGGCGAACCCCCTTATTTGAGCCTGAACCGCACCCAAACAAGAAATAATTACATGTTTCCAAAACAGAGCTTTATAAATTAATAAAGGGGGCTAATAATAACTGACCATAGAAAATATCTGAACGATTGAATTCTAAAAGACGGCGATGATGATGATGATGATGATGATGATGTGGTTCTCAGAAATGGATGATACCCGTACTTTACAACATGCTATAGAGTGTAGTAGTTCTCTTTTTCTTTAGATTCTTTTCTTGTTAGATAGAGATGCATCATATATACAGCAGGGTATGCCTTATATGGACCAAATTCTCCCAAGAACAAAGTAAGAGAAATTTATCTCTTTAGGTATGATGGTTGTTGAAAACATCTACGAATAATAGTGCTTATTGCTAATTATTATGGCTAAATGAATTTAATATTAGATAGTATCGTAGACTTAGTAAGCTGCATAAAAGTCTAAGTCACTGAAAGCTTGACTTTTGACACGAAAGCCGAATATACACTGCCGCAGTTCACGATGGCTTTCACGTAACGACGTGTTATCTTACTGACTAGTTTGCGAGATACTTTGAGGAAGACAATGTATAACGTGAGTAATTTTGTTGCTTCCAAATTAATGGAGTTTTGGGGTATGTGAGGACCCTCTTTCCCTTTACGACAACCTATTTACGCGAAGCCATATTTTGAACTGTAGCAAAAAGCAAATGTCGCTCAAAAATCGATGTGAAGTAAGTAAGAAATAAGAGTAAGAATGCCAAATGTTATTGCGCGTTCTGGAAAAATTCCTGCCGATCACCTAATCTACCCGTTATATTAGTTTTCTCGCCGTTATTAGTTTTCGCCGTTTTGTTAATATCTTAATTTGATGGTTCTTGCGATTCAACTTTAACAAACGTGAGCTTCACATTGGAAGATTTATCTTCAGAGTTGTTTTCACTTGTGCACTATTCAGAGATGGTCGATAAAGTCTTCTGAGAGTGTCGGAATAAATCTAAAGCCACATTTCCTTGATACTACGTCGATTTTTGTCGGCATTCAAACTTTAAAAGGGAAAAAGAACCACAGATAACATTTAATTTGCATCTCTGGAAGCATATAAATACAGACATTTAAATTGTTTACATGAGCTCTCCTCGATCCTTCCTTTCCTTCTTTTTCTATCAATCGAAGCGGTCCCGTACGTGACAAACGATTATCAAGGAAAACAACGTTAGCTATAAATACGTACATCGGAACAGTGGAAACATTGAATAAATTAGGTCCAATAACAATTACTATAAATCAATATTAACGATTATTTTCTATTAATTAGAAAACAATGCTGGCGATTGTCGATATAACGTTTAAACATCTGTTTCCAACCACGCAGCGATACGAACATGAACGTATTTATGTTTTTGTTACGATGATGGCGCTGTTATCGCTTCCGCTTGAGCTAGAACAATGAAGCTCATAGAGCCGTAGACAGGAAAGATCGATCTTTCTATGTGTCTCTTCTATTTCATTCATCTCGAAGCGTACTATCGTATCTACGACTATGGAAAAGAATTAGAACTGTTGATACCGTTTCAATCAATGAACTGGGAATATTGTCGGCGTTGTCTTTGTAACGTTGAGAATAATATCGCTTGTATTTACGAGCGTACAATGGGGAATTATGACACGTTTTCAATGGAATAAAGAGCGTTTTTTTTTTAGTTTCAGTAAGGATATCCTTACAAGGATCGATCAAGAAATAAGCTTTATGTTTAATTACAACCTTCCAGGGTCTGATCATATTTCCTTGATGAAATACGAGTGTATGTCTCCAGCCCCGCCGTTTTGTGTGCTACAAGCAGAACATTTTATGCCACCTCAACATTTTGACATTTTGTATAGACGCATCATTTTGTGTTTGTTTTGTACCGTTTTGTGCCAGAAAAAGAAAATATTGTGCTTCAATATTTTTTCCCAAAGTTTCGTAATATTTTGAGTTTCGGGATTAGCTAACTCTAACACACATTAATATCGCTGAGAAATTTGTTAATTTATCGTATCTTCTTTGAAACTGTTCGGCAAAAACCTGAATTAATTTTTTGACACGTCCACGTATGCTCACAGAAAAACTATGTCGACAACAAAAAAGCGGCATCGAGTTCTTTGTTCGCAACCAAACCAATCCATAATCTATTCATATAAATTCATTTTCTTATCTCATCTCCATTCGACGTCCTGACATTTGACCGCGTTGCATTTGTTAACATTAAAGGCAAAAAAAAAAAAACAAAACAATATTCTATACTACGATCGACGATATCCGTTGACCCAACTTCCTCTAACAGACTGACCCAATATAACACGATCGGTACGCTTTTACTATGTACGACATGTACAGGAATAATCGTATCGTTTTGGAGAACAGCTGGTGTTTATAGCTCCAGGGGCTCCGGATCATCGTCATAAATGTATTTTTTTTTTTATTTTCAATTTAATTGGACGAATATAAATGTATCTTATAATTCGACGGTACGAGTTGTATAACCACCAGAATGTCGAGCCCATTTATCGCTACTGAACGAGTAATTTTCTGCCTGGGAAAACGAGGAAAAAATCGAAAATTATAGTTTTTTGGCGAACGGCGTCGTATCTACATGCTGTCACTTTTATTACCGGTCAATCTACCTTTTACCAACATTACTAGTAGGCCGTACGAAGGCTACCTGATGATCCGAGCATGGTATCGTAGTTATTTTCGGATGGTTGGTACCGTTCAGGAAATTGTTAAAGTTATTTAGTCTGATCTTTTTTGTTCGGGGGGGCATATATAAACGTTACGGTAATTGGAGTAATTATAGTGTATAAACATGATGGCTTTATTAACTTTAACTTGTTTCCAATGCACGTACACCTATGATGTGTATTCCGACGGAATGGTTTTAGTTGGTGTCAAGGGTGGGGTGACAATTACATGTCTGGTAGAGAGAATTTAATTTAACAAGGGAATAACAGCAACGTACGCATTACAAATTAACCCAACAACAAATATTTCCTGACTAATTTCATGCCCAACTGTTTGCTGCAACTGTTCAATATGACCTCAACTTCGATGGTATAAATTCGCCAACTTTTCCTCCAAGTTGCATACCTCATTATACAACATTTCGGATTCAATTGCTGCAATTTGCCTTCTAATTCTACATTTTGATCTTTCAACGTTTCTTAACAATTTTTAAAGTAATCCCAAAGCCAAAAATCCATTCAGAGCAAGAAATCTTTGTAGCCATGATTTTTTTCAAAATGTCTACTTACGAGACGATCTTGAAAAACAACAGTTACCATGTGTGTAAAACCACAGTGTTGCTATGTTGTTCTTATCACGAGTATTACATATCAGGTCCACATTCAACTTTTTCACTTTAAAGCCTCATTTTCCCGATCAGTCCAAAGCAACGGTTAACTGGCACCATGGAATGTCCAGGCATTGGATAATACAACCACGATACTTTGGAATACTCCAATTGGGTAAGAAAATCTAAATAGGAAAACAACTATCTGCTCCTGCTTTGGAAGAAGCAGTTATCACAAAAAAAATTGTGGACAAATGATGCTCTTCTTTTCCATGTTTTTTAATATATTAACCTATGGATGTTATCAACACGTTGGGGTCTTTGTTGCAAAATTTTCCGTGAAGATCAACACACCGATTTGATTAATCACAACGTTATTTATTCCAAAATTATGGAGTTAAAGCTGCCTTTTGTACTATTCATCGTCTTACGTTCGTTACTGGTAGACAGCTTTTTTTTTAGTCAAAACAGCAGATTAAGAAGATCGAAGAAGAACTAATATTGGTGAAAATGTAACTCCTTTGACATAGCGATCTTCAAGCCACATTCATACCAACATACTACAATACATATTTCTTTTTGTTGAAATCGCTTTGAAATTATTTTACTGAAATATGTACATTAATTCCCGTTATTGGAGCAGCTGCTACGATGACCCCATACTTTAAAACAATTCCCTCGTATACACAAATATCACATTCATTTAACATTTAAGTTATATAATAGATTTCTTAGAAAGATAGATATCGTTACTCATAGGAATGGATCGAGTTCGTATCATCACAAAGACATTCGTCGATGAAATACTGAAAGAAGTCTCCAACATTATCCATTCTTCTCCTTCTTTGCTTGATTGTCAGGTATCGAGAATTAAACGTAATTTAAAACAAATTACAACAAATTGTCTTTATAGTTCCTCGAAGGTGTTTCTATAATGTCACGGTCTTTTTGATCTTGTGTATATGGCTGTAGGCATTTTTGCTACGTGTTGTAAAGGTGTGAATGTGGAACATATGCCGCCTCTGCGGGCGTATTGGAATACACGTACATTCACTTCGGATTTTGTTTAGTAATTAAGTCTTTGTTGTCAATGAGCTGACATGTGATCCCTTTTAGCTTCAATTCGATTTGAAGTGACATGTCTATTCAGAAGAAGTTCTTTTTTTTTTTCTTTTATATTGTTATTAATTTTGATTAGGTTTTTTGCTTTCCATGTAAATAAAACAATGCAATGCTTCTGGTATGTGGAAAAACAAACACAAACACACGGTCCCAACCTGGAAATCAGGAAGATGAGTCCATGCTTGTTGATAATGTAATGTCGCCAGATAAACTTGTTATAAGCTGTTGCAGAATGTATATAGGAATAAGGTGTGAAGGTAAGGAATCCATGCCACATCGGCTAGAAAGTTACATCATGGCATAAAGAGAGATGTTATTTGAATTAGCCTTAAAGATGTAACATTTCCCAAAAAATTCAATGTCAGTGAATCGGGCATCAGAAAAAGCTTTTGTTCGTTTGTGGTAGAAATATATGCCAAGTGACGTCTTCTGAATCCGTCAACAATAAGGAGAAAGGCAAGCAGTTATACTGTTCTACCTGATCCACGTTTAGCGCTTTTGCGTAAGTTATGGAATATATAAAAATCCGCATTTATTCAAGTTCGTCATACTCCTGTTTGTTCCGTTAACAGGCGAACTCCATCGAAATTTTTCAAAAAACTAACTTATTAAAAAATGTCTCATTGGACATTATTGAAAGAATGTACTTATTACATACACGACAACGCCAGCTCGCTTTTCTCAAAAAGCAAGGGAATTCTTGCAGAGATTTCGAAGATTGGACGTGGCGGATCATGCAAGCATAGATCGATCATTAACCGAAAGATCGGAAAGATGTATTCGAGAACAGGATCATCAATTTGTATAAATCCTTTAAGGCGAAGTACCTTGTATTTATTTAAATTTAATAATTGTCCTTCTTTGTTACGTTATGGTCTTAACAAATTTTCTTAATAAATACATTTTGACGTAAGCAGTTGAAGATTACCCTCTTGAGATAACAGATGCCGTTGGAAGATTCTCTCCATATTTACTTGTTAATGATATATATTATTCATTGTATTTATAAAAACGTTCATACCTTCAACTAATCCGACTATACCAAAACTAATTATCGTGTTTTCCATAAACCAAACTTACAGCGTGCATTCACATAATCCCTACCAACGTGCACCTGAAGTAATGGTTTTATTAAGTTATTAACTGAACCAACTGTGATGATCGGGCTCCAAATTATATACCAAAGGAAATTTGACGTACGCACGTAGCCTATGGTGTTATTACGCAGGTAAAGTAATTTATGAGCATATACTTAGAGGGACTGTTTTGTGTATTAACCCACGATTCACGTCACTACACAAAAAAGGATATTGAAACAATAATAAGCCAGAGGCAATAGTCTCTTCTCTATCAAACGGGGGTTATTAAAAATACGTTAGTTTAAGTCAATTGTAATGTGCGGAGGCTTAAAACAAGCATATAATACATACGAATCCATAACAGATTATTGTGTTGTGATTATGAAGAAATAGCAATGGTTCTACTAAAGCCAAGGACTTAATTCGAACGAAAACGTGGAAAATCACATCGAATCACTAATTTGATACTCATATAAAGTTGTACGAACTACAATACGCAATATTGCGGCACTTACATTAATAAAGTCCCCGTTTTCTAAGTCCAGCAATCCATTGCACAATCTTTACGAAGGATTTCCAAGTAAAATTCCAATTGTCGTTGTAATTCTGTCGCGGCTGAGCTTAGCCGCCAAGCATATTCGTGTAAATACGAATAGAGCGAAGATATCAACGAACGGAACTCGCGTCCATATTCATCTATATAGATACACTCTGTGACAAAACAACAACGATTTTTCTCCAAGTATATGGAAGTGTTCAGGTCCTACTACACGCGGTACAAGTTTGCTTGTTGTAAATAAGACATCTTGCGTATCACTGCGTCCTTTTAAAATAATTAACTATGTGTATGTTGTGAAACTGATGTGCGAAGTGAAACTGATACTTAACACCTTGTACACCTTAAGTTTTTAACAAATATCCACGCTACTGACCTAACGCAACAACAATACGTCGAATTGCTTCGTTCAATTTCTGGCGATAAGGCACAAGAATGAATTTCGTGAAGGTCGATCAAAGTTGGTGATTTTCCCCCAAAAAACATAGTCGTTACATTGAAGAGGATCGGCATATAATCTACTAAACTAAGCATATCGATGACTACAGTGAAAAAGCTTTGTTACCGATCGACTCCGCGTAATGTGAGCCAACCAGGAAAAAGAATCATTTAATGCAGAAAAGTGCTCCAAAATTCGACAATCATAATAGATGACAAAACACGTATGTGTTCATCTAAAGAACGATTAGATGTTTAGGTGATCCCACAAAACATGTTCGTTCATGAAGCAATGACTAGAAAATGATTAGGTACTTTGCGCAAGCACGGCTTTGGAGGATGAGCGGTACACAATGATTCGTGTAGTCATTGAGGGATTCATGGAAAACAATCGAAAACGTCGCATCTTCTTTTATTGTTACTCGGCTCCTCAAACAATTGATTTTGAGGAGAAAAAGCGTTTCATTGTCCACATTCACCAGCTCTATCGTTTAGCAAGATCTATTAGCCACCCAATATCTGGATGTCACGTTCTCATCAAGCTGCTTCTAGCTGAACCAGCAAAGTGATTATACGCAGAGTATAGACCGTTCCGGAGATCTTCTTACTAAATGCAGTGATATCCTTTTTCCAGTCTAAGACACTATGCAGCTCCAGCCCCAGAAATTTTACATGTTTGATCGCGTATGCCGTTTATAATTTAACGAAATATTGTCAAACCTTTATAGCGCAAGTCTCATGAAAAGTTTTTCTATTCTCAGATACTTCTGGTGCATAATACAAAGAGGAGCGGTCTCAAAATTGACCCCTGAGGTATTCCGCGCCCTCTACTTGTAACTAATTACAACGTCATTCGAATGAGATATTTTTCTTTCTGATCGTTGCACGTTTAATCTAGGCTTCGAGTAGAAAATATTCTCAGAAGAAAAAGAACATTTTTAATTTATTTTGCTTTGATAGTTACACATTTTATCGCGGAGTGTATCAGTTAGAAAATGTTCCAGGAAATCCTCACCGCCGATAATGAAGATTCCATTATTGTATGTCATTCGAAAGGAACAACGTACCCGCCAGTCGGCCTGGAAATAACTCCGTCGAACGGGGTCCGGTACGTCTATACTCCGGTCGCCGTACAAATCGCTCTTTATAATTAACAATTTCGTCACAATCGGGTGTTATAATTTTCCACAAAGAGCGCGACGAATCGTCCACGTCTATACGCGACTGAAATGTGTCTCGGTTCGCGATCCTCACTAAAGAAGACGAGATTTTAAATTAAATTTTATCAATCTGTATGTTACAAATAGCCTGTATACGTCCTCGTATTCCGCTGGTATGCATAGGAGCCGAAGCCTGACGCGCTTCCAAAGATAGAAATACCATTCCGCTCGGAAATTAAGACGTTCACATTAACGGCGAGTTCTCTCGAATATGCTTTTGTTGTTGAAGAGTGACGGTGTAGCATTGATATCTATACGGAACGCTACAGGTGGTTATAGTTGTACGCTGATGTGTTTGAGATAGGATTTCTCGTGAAAACTGATTCTTTTAATGTTATATAAGGATCCATAGGCGGAGAATCTGGATGGCGTCTTTTTAAGTAATCTCCTAAAAATGAATGTGTTAATTTTTGCGATGAAACAATTCCATGTTTACTTCGCGAGAATCAATAAATAGGATTAACGACACCGCTACGGTATATTGATAATAGATATAATTAAACACTTTCCTGAGTAATAGGGTGGTTGTTCGGGGGAGTGAGAGAGAAAGGACAGGGATCGAAGTCAAGCGAACTTGATAGAATTTGTGAAAAATCCCACCGCGTTTGCTTGTCGACGAGTAGACGCTGTCACACGCGAAACTTCGCCGAAATGGCTTAACACCGAAAGATATCAGAGCCGAGTTGGATAAAGCTCATGGCTCCTGAGTTAGCAATTGTTTAAACGTGGCCGTACATCTTTAAAAGATGGACGTCCGGTAGAAATGACTATTCTCAACAGGAATAGTGAAAACAGTGGGTCGTTGAAGACGAAGACAGTGAAATCGGCCGATAAGGTGATGGCTTCGATTTTTTGAGTCACTAATTACTTGGACAAAGGACAAACAATAATTGAAAAGTACTATGCGTCCTTATTGAACCGGTTGAGAGGAGAAATCGAGAGAAAACGTCCTCATCTGAAAAAAAAAGATTGACTCCCAGTGACTTCTTTTTTCTACCAAATTTGAAAAAAAATAGCTAGACGAACAACAGTTCACTTTACAGACAACGTTAAAATAAATTCGCAAAAACTTGTCATTCGTGGCAAATCAATTTCTTTTAGCATAATAAGCTCGTCCTAAGGACACTGTTGGATATGGTGTGAAATATCCCAAAGACGATTTTCATATTTGCATCATCACGAATAGGTTTAAGTTTTTTTATTCTTATCTTAACCGATCCGAAGTTTTGCCAATTCTGTTTCTTTTATTTAACTTTGTTTGGTGACCTAAGCATTTCCCCGTGGGGCATCCTGTTTAGTGTAACCAAAAATTATTGGTATGATTTATAACTAGAGATGACAAAGGCGGGTTAAATTATTACTCTTTTGCAGCGACTAGATAGGCTCGTGTCTATTCGCCTCATGAGAACGGATTCGTGTTGCCTATGGTGACCCCGAGAGTCGACAAAACACGAGTCCGTCTAGTTTCTGCAAAAAAGTAATAATTTCATCCGTATTTGTCCTCTCTATTTATGATCCTTCTTATTCTAATTTTGATTTTTAAAAAATCCATTCGCCACATGACCACGTCGAAATATCATTTTAACAAAAAAAGATACATATTTCTATTACGATCAATATCCCCAAAATCAATCTAAAGATATATTATGGAACCTAATCCCTTCTTACGTACATCTAACTCAAAATACATTCCGATAAAGCTGTCAACGATCCAATTATCTCCATTTATACGTACATAATCGTCTGAACATTTTCACGAGAAGGAAACCGTACAGTATGGATTTCCACGAACTATTCTATCGGTAATACCGCCTCAAATTATCCACGGCGATTGTTAAGTTGAATTTTTAATTTTCTTTAATATAATGACGCTCTTTTCTTATTACCGCATTTATTGCTTGCGGCTCTAATAGCTTTAGAAAGATCTCTCCAGCGTAATTTAGTAGTGTAGACTTGTTCGATGACAGATATCTTTTTGGTTGTCTTGGGTATTTGTCAATTAACATGGGTGTCACGAAAATTTATTATTATTCTCAGCGAATCAAGCGTAGAATTGCCAAATGTAAAGGAGAGACACGTGAGATAATAAATTACTGTAATATTCTTATGGCCTCATATTTTAATGAAAATTATGTATGTTTCAGTGCGTGGTCGTTATTGAAAAAAGATTATTATTATTAAAATAATAATAATAATAAAACTAATAAGCCCATCGACAGTAACAAAAGAATGTTTTCAGATATAATCTCAAGGTTGGTGATAAATTTAAGAGGAATAAATAAATTCAATAAAAACCGAATATTGTACTTAATTATTTAGATTTCAGTAATTTTAAAAATTTCCTAAGTTGTTTGGACGGAGTTCTCGTCCTCGAATCTCTCTTCCATCTAGTTCAAATATTCGTTCCATAAGATTCCATAATGAATTCGTACCAATTCAGCACGAATCCAGGAACTTATGCCGCTTCAAACCATAACGGAGCGTGCCCAGTTCGCATTCAGCAAATCGCTCTTCCTGTTTTCTACCACCCAGTGACCTCAGATAAAATTTGGATTCATCGTCTTCTGGATGATAACACGTTACTTCGATCGAGGTAATTCCAGTTATTTTGATCTTGTACAAAAGCAAGTCGAGCTATACGATCGTCCATAGAAGGCCGTAGACATTGGATTAGCCTTCTAGACGTTAAATTAACTTCGGCTAGTCTCCGACGAATTGTCCGCCTGTTTACATGCAACATTTCTTTGTCAGATGTCTCTCGTTCAAAACTGAAGAAACCACAGATCGATCGTCTCGATCGGATGTTGCTTTTTTACGGTTTGATTCTGCAGAATAGCTATAGCACGGACATCTTGAACTAAAACCACCACCTCGGTTACTTTTTCTTTAAGGAGGAGGTTCGTATTTCAAACTGTTCCTTCGTTTGTTGGCAAAACGCAAAGCTAAAAGTTAGGGGACTAATACCTTTTAGTAATACCAACAAGAACCCACAAAAAACTAGCTTGAAATTGAAATTTTTTTATATGTATCTAATATGAAGAATCTATGCAAACATGTTTAGAGATCTTTTCAGCTCTTCTAATGTCTCCTACTTGGAAATCATGCCTTAAACATGTCCCCAACTATAACTCAATGAAGTCGTAACATGCCAACAAATAAGATATTACTCCTCATTTTGACACTCAATTCTTTCACGACCTCATCTTCCCTCCTAACCATAACCGATTCGCGTTTTTCACTCGCAGCATGATTGATGAAACCCGCGCTTAAGACAGTCAAACGCGTAAAAGTCGCTGGCGGAGCATAAATAACAGGTTCAAATGAACATACACAAACGATAAATTTTACATCCTCGGCGAGCCGTGTTCCCTACAATACTGTTGTTCGAAGTATTAAAAACATTTAAAAAAATCATCATAAATCCTACGTTAATGGTAGCTTGTCCGTACACGTAAAAGCTTTACGCATATTTCGTTATATCCGGAACCCTATGCGAGTACCAGATAGAGATGCTACCTACAGAAACGAGAAGACCGACATCTCTTGGCAGTACCGGTAATTATATTCAAATTACCGCATATTAATGGAATAAAAAAGGACGATCACGTGGTGATATTTGAAATTAAGTAATACATACGAAGAGGTGCCTTGGTGTCAGTCTGTGCGTGTGAGCAACATCAAAAGAAATAAATCATTCCAGGGTAACGCGTTTTGGTGAGAAGAAATACACCGATGTTCGAGCTTGGTCTTCAATTAAATTATTTCCATCTTCATCTAGTATAATAAGAAGAAAACTTGAAGTAAATAACGGAAGATAGGTGTTGGGGCTCGATTAGATAGTATAAGTATGCCTATCTCTTACGTCTTTACTCTGAAGGATATTTACAAGCAGCTAATGTTATGGTAAATTAAAACTATTACGAAAAATATCGATTAAACAGGTTGTGGTACATTGAATTAATGAAACGTATGTATAATTAATTTAAAAAGTATGTGAAATTAAATAAATGGCTAAATATAAACAAATTAGTTTTATTGAACAAATTTATGAAAGACAGCATTTTCTTACTTACTCACTAAAATTCAAGCTATTGGACCGGAAACATTTGCTACGCCGCTGTAGAATACTGATAGTCATAGTTTTCAGTAGTTTGTAGTTCAAGAGAATAATTTTTCAAAGTAGTTAAAATATACATATTTTCAGTTTTCAGTAGATACTTGATTTGGCAATCTTTCTTAAATTGCCGTTAATTGATCCAAAACAATTTGAAAAGTTCCATAAAATTAAACTCTTGGATCATCTTGCTGCGTAGAAATTGGCATGTGTTCTTCCATCAATTATTCTCAAATAATTTGACGCGAAACTTAACTATCTCCGAGACCGTTGAACATGCAACTCTAAATTAAATTAACTCTCGTTATGAGAGAGTTAAAAACAATATAACAAAAGCTGAACTCTTGACATTATCATCCAAACTTTATTTAGTTTCAAAAGAAGCAGTAGCAAGAAAAAAATAAAAAGGACAAATACTGACAAATGCGATGCCGCAAGTAATTTAGAAGAATTATGTCGTTTCTAAAAGGTGTTTCCGAAGGTTAAATTTTGGAAATTTAACTCCTGAGCTCCTGAGCAGACGCAAGATCCTATAGTTTCTTTCGATTTGGAGGCAAATGGATATGAGACCCAAGCAATTACAGAAGTTTCTGTGTTATTCCCAGCACACTCTGTAACTTCACAAGAAACGAGGCCTTCAACGAAGCAACCGCTACATCGGCTAATTCACGACAAGGAAAGACAAATAAAAAACAGTTACGTGATAATGGCAAAACATCTACGGTACGATTCAGAGAAATCAGAAGATGAAGAAATATTTTTTTTTCAAATCGGCTTGGATGAATTATTTTTAGCGAAGAGTTCGAATATTCACCAATCTAATGCTATAGGCTGAGATATTCATCAGTTCAGCTGTTTCGAAGATACGTCGATTCTCGAAATAATGGTCTCGGATTGGTTAATTAAACTTGTGTGGTGGACTTTCGGTATGTTAAACGAAGTAACTCTTGCCGATATTGAAGATTAAGTTATTTTCTTGCAAAAATCGAGGATTAAGTTGGTCGCTTTCATTTTCTTTTCTACATAAAGAGGAAATAGAGATTTATAATATGACAATTCCGTAGAATGTGTGCAGTTACTTAGTTACTCTTATTCAAAAGTAGAATTTAGTTAATGTAGGAGTAACTATTCAACTTGGACTTTAGTTGGAATCATGTTTGGGTAAACCTCAGCCGAAAGCTTGTTGGTGAGGAATAAATTTAAATTATGATGTCATTACGTTACAGTATTTCTTTTAAATATCATCCTCATTATCGTCATCTCAAATTCAAAACGTGCAATATACATGCATGTCGTCATTGTTTTGTTCGTTGGCCACAATCTGTCCATACATGGCCAACTGTTTTGAATTGAATGACGTATGCGCTTTTATTGTTTGTGAAATTGGGTATAGATAGGGACGTACGCAACACACCTATATAGACATCATGGTACCGATCAATAGAGGCCTACTTGATGCCTTGTAATTAAATGGTCCTTTTGTAGCGGATTAACAACGCGATGACGATAATGTCGATGTAACGATAAAATAATAAGGGGCATCATCGACGGGGGGATCGCAACATCAAAGAGAAAAAATCGGAAAAACAAAAGGGAATATTAAATCGAAAGAATGAGAAGAAGGGTTAAAGACTTAATTGTGATTCCTATGTACTTTTTTTTTTCGTACATTGTTGAATGTACGTATATACATTGCATGGTGTACGTGGAGACAATAGCTTGTTAAACGGTCTGTGTAGGTGGACGCTTATTTTTGGGTGTTGGTTCCTTGGGAATATGCTAATGTAATGACTTAATTCCATGGGAAATGTTTACTTAAAGAACAAATGATGGGGTATCTTCAGACAGCTTAATAATACCAAAAAAAGAAGAAAAAAACAATAGCAGATTGATTTTTTTATAACTACAGAAGTAAATTCACCTAATTTCATGGCAACCCTGATGATACTACAACGCAAGGAACTACCAGCCAACAAATACATATTACAGAAACAACAATCCAGTTCCAAGCGCAAAACAGGCGATTACGCGCGAGAGGAACACTAAACGAAGTCACCCCGCTGTTCTACGTTATTTAATAGCACTAGAACTCCGGACGGCACAAAGAACAATGAGTATTAATTCCCGTGTTACCATAATACCTCCCCGGGTCGTAACATTGTTATTGTACGCTCGTGGCTAAATAGATAGGGCGATACCGATCTGGCCTGCTCGCAGAGATGAACGACGACAGCCGGAGAAAGGTGTATTTATTGTTATTAACGCGTCGTCTTTTGTTCGATAGATTAAGACATCTCTTCGTCGTTATCGTTTTCTTCTTTTTTAAGTTTAAGTTTCGTTTGTGTTTAATTTTCCAGTTTATATGATGGAGCGTTCGGAACAATATTTGTTCCGTTGCGAATTACAATAATCCGTTGTTCGAAAAATTTTTATCCTCGCAAATTTCACGCCCGAGGTAATCCTTTTCTCCTTCCACGATCGGAAAAGGAAAAAAGATCACATAAATACCATATTTTTTTCTCTTAGTGCATACATATATTAAGCCTCGTTTCATTCCCTTCCCCAACAGGCCGTACGATTCCCCATTCCTCCCGCCAACTCATCTCCAGCAGTCACATTCGTAGCAAGGCAATGAAGTGGAAACGTGAACACACTACCCAAAGAGATGGCAAAACCGTCTCCGTCCCGATCTCCTTCATTTCTCTCCCCGAACCCACCCTTGCGTTGGAGGGTGCAAACTATTAGGTGGTTGATACGCCCCCGGACTTGCGAAATAGGTAAAAGATGGTAGCTACCATACATTTTCCTCTGCACACGTTCACATGCGAACATCAACTAGGTGCCGCGATATACCTTTCGAACGGAGAAGACGTACGTATGTAAATTCTACGGCCGAGGGTGCTACGGGTTTCCTCTTATGCATGCGGTAAGAATGACATGTGCATCGTCAGCGGAAAATAGATCGAAGGGTATAAACGATTGGTGTATACGTGTTGCTGGTCTGCAGGTTGATTCCATGGCTTATTTCCCTGGATATTGACAAGGCGATTTGTTTCGTATAGCTTTTGATGATCGTCTCTCGGAAAAGAAGTCAGCATTTTTTAAATAGGATTTCTTAGAGAACGTACGTAGCTTGTTGGAGGAAGAATCCATAAATGTTATTATACGATGTGCACAATAAGCGTAGTAAGCATAACAACACTGGGAAAATGCTTTAATTGCAGCGGCGTCTAAAAGAACCTCCCGCTTTCAAAACGTAGATGGCGGTTTGTTTCATACTTAACTTAAAAGCAAAAGGAGATGCTAATACCAACACCGCCATGCACCTTTAATAATCTAGTCAGCGATGCAGCAGTTCGCAGATTACGTCGAGTAGGAAGGTGGAGTCGACTAGGAGCAGTAGTTGCCTCTACGTTTAATTATACGACGTCGGATTTTCTTTTTTTTTTGTCCTCCTTGTCTAACGGGAACGCGTTTCACTCGCGAGTAAGACGGAAAAAGAGCTCGCCAAGAGGAAAAGTCGAGCGTTAGCGCTACCATCTAGTTACAATGTAGTCGCTGTTATGAAATTGCAAATCGTCTAATTAACTCGAATATGCAGCCCTTTTCTCCCGGATGGAGTGCTAATGGTACTACGTTACGTAGATAAGGCGTCCAATGGAATTACTAAACTGTTAATGCGATAACGTTTTAGTTTTTAGTGATCCGCTGGTTTTTAATAAACGTTAAAACGTTTATTGGTACGATAAATGCAGGAAGTTATTCGAAACAAACTTGAAATGGAACTGTAGACGTTATTTTCATTTGACGTCCAAGCAGCAAACGCATCGAAAAGAAAAATCGCGGAATTTCTTTTTAATATCCATCCGCTTAACATGCAAAGTAGAACGAAAGTGAGCGAATATGAAAATTAGAAGCTCGTTTTACAGGCCTTCATGGACATGTTGTCTTTGCTACAGCTGTGTCAGTTGTAATATTCCCTTGACCAAGTGGAAGTTTCAGTTAGAACTATCAGAAAAGACGCTCTTCCTACAGGACCAAAGCATATGCATATATAATCGACCTCCTGGAAAAATTTTTTGGGATGAACATAGTATTGTACAGTAATTAAGATAAGTCGCCTTATAAAATCTATGATGCATTTAAATACTCGAAAGAAAAATTTGAAAGCTTTACAGATTTAAAAATCAAATAAAACAAGAGATGCTCTAAATTAATTTAATAATGTTTCATCCTCGCGCTATTCAAAAACCAAAGAAGAACAAGTAGAAGGGAAGCAGCCCCTAATTTAAAACCGTATTCTCGCTGGTCCGATATGTTTTTTCTTCTCTTTAAAAAGAGAAAGAGAGAGAGAACAAAAAAACAAACCAGCAGGATTGTAAACAACGGAAGAAATGTTTGTACATCAACCCGCCTAATTACGCCTAACAAAACACCATCAGGACGACGCGTTTTCGCAAAATACGTTTTATCGCGCAAAAACATCGGTCATGTCCGCGACGGGGCGAGACCGCTAACAAAAAAGCTTTTAGTAGCGAAATTAAGTAACGCCATTAATAATAAAATGCTGTCGTCATTTGTAAAAGTTAATTAATAAAATTTATGGGGCCGCGCGAGCCCGCGCATCGGCTGGAAATTATAAATTGTGCAGCTAGTTTAGTTTCGTTTGCGCTTCCATAATACGCACGAATTTTTTGCCCTGGTCGAAATCCTAGCATGATCGGAAAGCTGTATTCGAAATTATCGTGTCTGGGAGCGTTTTTGACGCGACGGAAATGAATTACGCCCACGATTCTTCTTCTGTCCGTGATTTGATCGAGGCCGATATTATATACAGGATGCATATGAGAATAAACAATGAAATTCTTAAGACAAATCGTCATATTTTGGCAATCCTACAAATTAATAATCGATATTCTTTAATAGTCATAAAATTAGGTGTTCCTCAAGGTAACACATTAGGACCTACTACCTTCAAGAATTTTTAATAGAACCTTTTCTTAGCAAAGTACCGCAGTAACAATTAACTCAACTAGGGTAATGTCAATATATCTCATGGCAAGAGTTCTGTGAGGCGAGAAAACTACCAACTAATAAACACGTTTCTATTAAACTGGCTTCATCAGAATCACTGTTCTGAGCGATCTTTCCTACTTCACGTCGTTATTTGCATCGCAGCTTATGTTACTGATTTCCAAAAAGAAGAGATGAAGTATTTCCAAGTGCTATATATGATGGCAACAAACAATCCAACCGATTATACCAATACGTACATATGTCTTGCTGAATAAAATCATTTCGTAAGCTTGAGCAAAAATTTGAGAGGTCGCGGAAAGTGAGCAATAAATAACAACCATGATGTTTTCCTGCGAATATTTTTTTAACATGTTCCAAACTAACCCCAACATAAATAATTCTCAGAATTGGCCCTTTTTGATTCTGGAAGAAGAAAAAAATATGTGATGGGCATATAATTTATGTAGCTTTTTTTTTGGTAAAATTCAGTAATTACCAGAAAAAAACTGCATTAAATTCTACCATCTTTTTTATCGAAAAGCTAACTACCGTATCCGGCCATAAATTCGGCGAAACCATACCGAACGAGCTGGACCTGTCCAAGGGAAAAAGGCACGTAAATAATAATACGTCAGCTATGTATCAGCCGCTAGTTTAGGTAGCCTTTACCGTAGAGAGGCAATTCCGTGTGTCCGGCAATCGCAGAATTGCGCCACGGCCAACTGGGAGTCGTCCGTATTGGCCATCCATTGGCAGTATTTTATATTAGGTTCTAGGCCAATAGTTTACTGCAAATTTATATATCTATTTCGATGATTTATCGTTCGACCGCTTTATTTTAAAGTTATCTTTTCACGCTCGACGGAACCGGATGTGCGAGCTCGTCCTGAACGCCTGGTTGGCGATTTATATGCGTTGTACGGTGCAGCTCACCGATTCAGCCTTCCTGTTTTATATATTTCCGAAATATTGGGAAAAATGTCCGCCATATAGCGCAGGATATTGGAAAAATGAAACGTGGGTATCGGATTACCTCCGTGGAATATCTAACGAGGCATTTCGAGCTTAAATTTTGGTATTTTAACTGAAGTGTTTAGATTTATTATTGACTGGCAGCCTTTACGTGCACACCCAATCAACAGTAAAAGTAAATACGTGTAAGTCCATGTGAGGACAGCCAAAAATTTCTAGTCACAGCTGTAAAGCACTGCAAGTGGTTGATGTTCGTCATCTTTTTATTTCCTTCGATTTACCCCAAGTTTTTACTTGTTCCTCTGTTCTTTCTCTTGTCTGTTTTCCTTCTTGCGATAACGCTGATTTACTCCACGCCGTACGTAGATAACGTAATGAAAATGTATGGCTTGTACGTGGTATCTTAGACTATCGTCTTTGTAAATTTTACATTCCAATTTTTTTGGTTTCATCTGCCTCCATATAAAGGATGTCTTTAAAAATTAAACCTTAGAAATTGGAAAAATCATGTACCGGATGATATTGAGAAAAACCGCAGTGCATAGTATCACGCGATAGAGAACCGTAAAAAAATAAAACAAGGAATCCTCGAACTATCGAACTACCTTGTCTATCATCGCGGAGTCGCGTTGATCGAGAAGACAGTTGCATATCAACAGCTCCTGAAGATTATTACGAACATTACATCTTCTCTGTAGCCGATATGATGCAATAAGCCGTATAAAACAGTTAAATATTGCCAATAATAAAATGTATACAGAGCAAACCAATATTATTAGTAAAACAGCGAAAGCTATACGATTACATTAGAAGATCAAATTAAACAAAAAAAAAATAATATCGATATCGAAGTCGTGTACTCGATAAATCTGAACGTGTTTATGTTTACCAAATGAACGCTCCACACTAGGTACAACTTCAATAAAAATAATCTGCTAAGCTTCGAAAAAATCCCATCGCAAACAGAACGAAATTAGGGATTATTTTTACATGAAAGCACTTAACGCACCCGCCAGATTCTAATCATTCAGCCCGAAAGGCTCTCGAGTTATCCGTGGCTGATAAACAGAAAGGAAAAGCGTATGTATCGGTATATTCAGCAGTAGAATGATAGGGAATCGTTTGAAATTAACAGAAGGTACTTTAACACTGTACTCTATACGGTGTGAATTTTTAGAAACGATCCAATTGTAATTCTCCTTAATGCACTGCGAAGAGTGGAAGAATGATGCCTTCAAGAAGGACTCTTAGTTAATGCACAAGAAACCAACTTATGGAGTAGATAGCATTAAACGGTCCAGGCAGAAGTTGCAATTAATCAAGGAAGTGAAGCATGTGGTAGTTACTCTTAGAATGAACGGTAATAACAATAACTAGCCCCGCTGTATAACTATTCTGGGATTGCAGGAGAGTTGCTGGCGAAACATGGGAATTAATACCAAAAGTGATCGTGTCGTTCACCAGCGATAAGCCCTGCTGGGAATCACTGAAAGAATGAACGGGACAGGAACCGCTTCCTTTGAGGCTGCTGTGGGTCTCCCTCCGCTGGAGTTTTATGTGAAGGCAGAGGTTATGCCTGCGATTAGAGTTGAACGTCATGGCGCTATGGGACGGTCATGGATGACTTTTTTCTTACAAAAGCCTGCAGATGCTTGCAGTACGGCACTTAAAAGTATTTTTGAAGTTGAAAATGTCAATACCGAATAAAGGCCAAGTAGGGAATAACTTCATTGGTGACCGGTTTACGAATGCATTACAGGCCAATCGAAGTCCAAGAGACGATATTGGTGGACTGAGCCTTAGACGAAGGAGGTAGCTAACTAGTATTTCGCGAAACTCTAACCGAGATAATTAGAACAAATCAACATCTTTTTTTTTAAGAAAGACGTTACCTTTAGTGATTAACAGTTTATATTTAAACTGATACGTGAACAAACACAACAGAAAAAAATCAGTTAAGTGACTTAAACATCCCGTCAATTCTAACCGGAAACACCATTTCTCCTCGAACACAATGTCTAAGTATATACGACCGTAATACTCCAACCAACTGCGCCATCTATTCGCTTGCCAAGCTACAAACGAACGTACTACCACCGTCTAACCGGGGTGGGGGGCCCAACATCCGGGACGACAGCGCCGACAACGGAAGAGCGACATTCCCACTAAAACATCGCCGCTTATACCAAACGGTTACCATGGCAATTCACGAGAATTTCATTTAAAGTGTCACGTAATTTTACCGCCGTCGCGTAATAGCGGCGCTGGAAATTGAAGCTAGCGTCTACCGTAATAAGTTACGAGAGCCGCTCCGCACGAATACAGTAACGAACTTCGTGGTAATTCACTAGGATTTAATTTAAATTAGTTTTCGTGGCTGTGGGTCGCGGTTGAAACATTAGAATTGTTACCCCTGCCGCCTCCGAAATGGGTGGTTGGAGTTTGGGTTGGAGAGGGGAGTGAGGGATACGGGGTAATTCGAAGTGGGAAAACGAAGGTGGGGGGAAGGAAAAGAGGTAGAGAGGATGAAAACGTCGAGATGTAGCGGCGTAGGGGGCGTAATTCGTCGAAACAGGGGTAGGTGGCGTTCGGGTAGATGCTAGGAGCCGATTTTCAACGAGGAGGGAGTAGCGATAAGTTTGCTTTTCTTAGGACCATTATTGGGACCCTCAAATTCGATTATAATGGAAATTATTCTTTTCTTCCCTTTTTAAAACTTCAATTGTTTTACGCGCGTTAAAATCGTGGAAGGGTTTCAGTTTTTTTTTTTTTTTAACCGATATGATCGTATATTTAATTTTTGGTTTTCTTACTAAATCTACTTAATTCCCTTTAAAGTCCAAAACTTACTCGAACGATTACATTATTTTGTAATAATTTAGTTTATGAAACAATGGTGAGAAGTCAAAAAGTAAGCTTATCGAGGTGAACGAAAAGGCTGATAAGCTGACTGAAGGAGCAGGCAATATCGCTTTCATTGGCTCGAATTCCTGCTGCGATTTACAAAAGACCAATCCAAAGCAGGAAATTAGAAAATGGCTCATCAAAGGCAGCTAAGACTTCTTTCTTAAGCTTATTAACAGGTCATGCTGTTCTAAAATCAGACAGACTGAAGATCATTTCCGTCGCTTGTGCACAGAAGATCTGAAGGCGGTACAGTATCAGCGTTATAGTATGTTATTTCTAAGACTTGTTAAAGCCAGAGACGAGTAAAACCACAATGTTGCAAGAGATCCATAGTACAATGAATAATAAGTTGGTTTTGCAGAAATGTAGAGTACTTTAGAGAATGCCTGGAAATGTATTGAAAGGCAAAACCCATCGTCGAAAAAAAATTCAACATACACATCTATCTATGACCGTCGGTCGTTTATTTTGCATTAACTGATGGCCGGAATGCATTTTGCATAAAAATCATTCTCTTGTACTCTATTAACGACGATGTATACGCGATAGATGGCGCTGGCGCGATAGTCCATTATACGGGTATATATTTCGTTTACGTTTTTTTTTTTTTTTGTTATTTACAGGTAGATGCATCGGGTATGCAGTAATTTGGATATTCGATCATTAGTCATAATTTTTCTAGCCTCCGTGGCTATTTATTTAGATTTCTAGCGCCATGTTTCATGAGCAGTCCATTATGGCACGTCGGTGAGTTATTCTTTCAGCTCAGAATAAACAGGATTTCTCACCTAAAGTATTTATTGGAGAAAACTAGCCAAATACGACAAAAGAATCTTGTTGTTCTACAATATTTAAACAGTTCATTTAAGGATAAAGCAGCTTTACAGAAAATTAAAACAATTAAGTTATCTATCTCTATTATCCTTCTTTACTAATATACAGAGATGCTGTTTTTAATCCGCAGAACTCAACGTCTACGTAATGGACGATTCTTTGGTCTCTCCACCATGCTGGCTCTCCGAAAGATTGGCTCATCGGAGGAAGTCATTTGGGGCATAAAATAAGAATTCTACACTTATTTGCTTTTGGTAGTCATTAATGAAATAAGGTAGATTCAAACACATAAAACACTGCTAAACAGAACCTGGTCAGACTTATTTACCTTGTTACCGTTCAATTTTCTCTAGTAGGAAAAGAAGGAAAGAACAGGAAGGAAACGTATTTGCCGGAGGAATAGATGATTCAAAGTATCAGTTGTAAATCTTTCATTAAAGGACTTAGGCAAGAGACGATCTGTCGAATTCCTCTACTTATGTTCGCGAACTAACCCGAACCTTGACTTCGCAATTATGCATCTCTTCCTCATTCGTACAATGAATTTTTGTGTAAATTATTAAGATATCTTCCATTATCCCCAACGAAATCAAATAAAGACTTTTCATCAAGAAAACGCAATAAATTCTAATAAAAATAAATGAACGAAGCGACCCCATCACCCTCTAAGTCCACAAATTCCAGCTACCTCCCAATAACATCAAAAACAAATCCTCAAATTGTGCCGCGAATAAAAGAAACAAGCTGGAAATAAAATTACAAACCGCCGCAGCCATAAACACCCTCTCTCATCGGATCCATCTAGTTTTAGGCGGCGATGACCCGTCTTCACTTCGACGCTATGAACCGCGTAGCAGCCGATAATAACATCAATAATAGAACGCGCCAGAGACAGTTAGGTTAGAGGAGGCCGCCGGAAAGGGAGATGAATCGTATAGAAGCATATAATCCCCGAATCAAAGCTCAAATCTCCAAATAACTTCTGCCCGATGATTCCGGCCGCGTTGTGCCACATACGCACCAGAGCAATAACAAGATTCTCATTAATTTTGCGGTCCCCGCGGACGTAAGGGCGTTATATAGGGTCGAATCTGACTACCCCATCTGCCCTTGCCGCAAAAATCCCAACGGGTACCGAACCAACGATGCACCGTACGTCATGTGGATGTGATGATTTTAAATTACACCAACCGCATAGCATATTGCGATCTGCGCCCTTCCAACAATGCACGTCCCATTCGTGCCTCTATGTACCCTGCGAATATGGAAGGAAGGGGCAGCTATGGGACTTCAACTGTTTTGTTATTTGGTGTGTAAGTAAATGGAGTACGGGAGATTGTTCATTTCGATGACGATAATGGGTTTTGATTAAGTCGACAAATAGATACTTATTTATGGATGGAAAAGGAAAATAATAAGGGTGCCGAGGTTATCGCGAAGAACCCCGCTGTTCCATCTGTAGATATGTGTTTCAATTTTATTATATTTGTGTGATAGTGCTTGACAAAATTATGGAATACGTTGATTAAATTTCAAAGAAATGTTTGCAAGTCAATCTTATTTTTTAGATTTTAAAAATAGATTTTTGCATCTACTTCCCCCTCCCTTCCCCCTCTTCTTCCCCCTTCCTGGAGAAATCTTCCCCCGCTCCTGGTTTTTAAGTAATTACGTAAAGAGTTTCCGCTAGGCTATAAAATTTACGAACAGATCTTGAATAATAACATCTATCTGGCAAAGGCTTTTTACTGTCTGTGAGGTATTCAAATTTTCATGGCACCATCTCAACAATTAAGTGAATCTACCAGATTAAAACAAAATCAGGAGTCGCTATTTAAAAGAAAACGCCAACGCCGCGATTATTTCCGAAAAACAAACAACTCGCTTAATATTTAATGGATTTATTCGAGAATTTTCTCGCGCACAGCGTACCTATTACGATCTCTTATGTTGCATCGAAATACGATTTATACAACCTCTTCTTCTCAACGCAAACGAGAAAACATTGGAATTTTTCAAAATTCCATCACATTACCGATGGTTACAAAAAAACATAACAACATAACAATGTGAATTTGCTCAGCGCGCGTCGATAACCTCAATATTTCCATCCCGAGCGCTATATCAAATCAAAAACCGATCCCCAACGCACATCGGAAACGTCAAACACATTCCACGTGACGCTTTCACAAATAGAAAGACAATCTCGTCGGTTTATTCATAAATAACGCTCGCCAAAATACATATACACCAACATATATATATAACATGCCGATCGTATTTTCCGCAGACTACGTCCAAAACTATGCAATTCAATCAAAATTTGATGCCTTATTTCTCGCCGATAAAAAGAAACGAATGTTCGCGAATAAGAAATTCTCTCTCCTTCGCTGCGCCATCGACGTCGCCTTTGAGCGAAACCTTCTGCTCGAGATCGCCCAGGAATTGAAATATGACTTACGATTGGGACGCGGTAAAAATTGCATTAAAACTGCTCATCACGTAACCGCTGTTATTTCTCGTTTACTAATATAGGCGAAGGGACTTTCGGTTAGATGAGGGCGTAAGTGAACGCTTCGAGGAAAAGGAAGGGAAGCCTAAGGGTGATGGTACGAGATTTCCTTGGAAGAACGATGGATAAAATGGGAAATGGTGATAAATATGTAAAGGCAGGGCGGGAAGGTTTCCATATGAGGATTCTTGTACAGCTAGAGATGGAAGTATTTGACCATTAATTTGAGTTAATTTTTCCCCGAAACTACCTAATTACCAACTTGAAAATTTAGTGTATGTCGTTGGTCGTCAAATGCGACGTGTATCACTTAAGAAAGAAATGTATTCGCGACTTGTTCGAACAAGAGACGAAAATGCGTAGCAAGGGCGCCTTTTAATGGCGTCCAGTGTCAAAGAACAAGGTAATCAAGGATTCGACTCACATCAAGGAAACATTCAAGAAACATTTAATAAATTAATGATGCAAATGTAGAAATAACCGTTGAACTTCGCGTATTCATACAAAGAAAAAAGTACATAAATAAACAACACCTACCTTTTACTTCCTCCTGTCCAATTTAAATAAATAGCAATCTAAGCCCAATGTACCTATATTAAATCCATAATTAAGTCCGTAATTATCTTTACACGTTCAACGAAATAACAAAAGTAATCGCAATGAATGGACGTGTAAATCCGAAGTTCTCCAATATTTTTTTCTTCCTTCTTATTTATTTCTTTTTCTTAAATAATTTCGACATCCTTTATTATATCGAGATCGCGGCTGCAATTGAAAAGCAAACGACTCACGCCGACGTATTTCATCGTTTATCCATCACGTCTAATACGATTTTAACAACGCCGCGCATCTCCATTAGTGCTTAAATATTATTTATTTTAAATAATAGGCCTTCGGCGGACGTCCAAACGAGAGGATTATATTGCGTCACTAGAAATTAATACTGTGATCGCTTTAGGGTGTCCGCGGACTAGGTATTACGTGTTTTAGTTGAAAAAATTAACTGGAAATGGAGCTGTAGAGCGTTCTAATTAAAATTTACCGCAGCGAGAAACGTGAAAGGCAATATAAGATGCGTGTGAGTGCATGCTAGGTTGATATGATTGAATGTGGAAGGGAAATTTGGTTGATTTAAATTGAGCATAATGAGTAAATACGATATTTTAAGAAAGAATAATCTTCGCGAGGTAAAGCAAACGAAACAAGCGATAGGAAACTGATTATCGCTGCGGAAGGATTGAATTATCAAGCATGTTGCTTCTTACATTTGAAACAACAATTAACGGTTTAATTTGTTCGGAATAAGTCGTTGAATAATTCGAGATGATCCATGTTATAAGGTTCGATATTAAATAGGATCCTCTTATGCGTTATTGCATATTTTATAATTGTTGATTATGGTGCTCTACCGGAAGTAGTGCCAGAGCGAATAATAAGAAATGAGATGATTCCATTTATTTATGAAGTCGTTGAAGGTAAACCGGGGAATATTTGAGAAGAAGAGGCCAATGCAGAAAACGCTCAATCGCGGCTGTAGATGATCGTTCTATAACGTTGAAAACTTTGCGAAGCAGACCTCAAAGAGAGTTAAAACAAGAAACCTGGTACAAGATATTCGTGGAACCATCATAAGCGAGAACAGAGTAATACGAAAACTTACAAAAGTTGGTCTCAAGCTCGTGCAGCGCAACTAGAATTTGGTCGAAATAGTAGTTTCTGATGATAATTGCAGATAGGCACGTTAGAGGACCGTATGACATCTTTTTAGAGAAAATTTCACGCGAATACAGGATAATGCGCGCTCACACGTCGCTTGTGACCAACGTGTTCCCTTGAACTGAGCCCGTTCGAACATGTGCGGGATAAACTAGGCAGAAGTTTTGGATAAAGAATTCCAGCCGATCAAAATGGAAAAAAATTAGATCGATCGAGGTGCGGAAAATTAGAACTTGTTCTCACATCATTCAGTCTTTTAAATCAATCAATCAATTTTTTGCTATCATCATGATTAAGGCATAATAATGTTATACACAGAGCGTTTCAGTTACAAAAAGATATCTAACCATATCATTTTATAGGTAATCCTCCTGCGAGTGACAAATTTTTTCATTTCACCCCGTATATTTATATCATTTTATCACGCGCTGTATTCGATTAAATCGTCATCATTTCAACAATAGTCAATCGGCTACGCGGCCTTTACGCGGAAAAAAAAGGAACATCCAGAAAACACCAAACGCTGCTTTGTGGTCCGATTATTGCCAACTGTCGTTTCGATGTACCAACTTAAAAACGACAACAGCACCATCTTGAATAAATTAAACAATTGTGTTGTAGCGGCGCCGTTGTTTAAATAAACGCCAAGTGTGTGCGTGTATTCGTGCATCGGGGCGGAGAGGAAGGGGACCTCGCCGTCCCGCATAATCCACGTTTAACGTAGCGTCTCTCACGTATGATACGAATTACGCTTAAATATTCTAGGCAGGCCGCGAATGAGAGACGAAAAAGGACAGACGTACGAGGATTAATCCGGGATCAACTGCGATGTGGATATAGTTAGCGAATATTGCGTAGTAGGCGATGATAATGGGAAGAGAGAAGGAGAGGGAAACGTTCCCGAAAACAATATCAATTTATTATGAATCGTGTTATTGGTTATTGTTTTAAGCGCGATGACATTATCGACATAAGGTCGAAGATATGTTTGGTGTTTTTTTTTTTTTCGTTTTGTTTTTGAGCGGCGATGAGGTGATGTTGATGATGAGATACATGTTTGGATATAGATTAGTGTTTTACATGGTCGACAGGGCCGGAAAAAAAAACCTAACGAAGCTGTAGTGATTAACGCTTTGACAAGTACATAATCCACCTTTTAGCTCCTTGTTACTGAAAGATAAATTATATCTACAAAGATTAGAAATGTGTGAAAATGATGTACTTTATACGGTAAAAACCTAACCTCCAATTATCGTAAACTGAAATGTTTAAATTTAGACAAAGTCGAGAGATATAGCTCTCTTTTTTTAAATACTTTATTAAAAAAAAACAAATAAATCTTTCAATGTTGATTTTATCGAAACAATCTCTTCTTTGCTATCCTGTGAATACTC
Organism: Oryctes rhinoceros; assembly: GCA_020654165.1. Taxonomy (NCBI): domain Eukaryota; kingdom Metazoa; phylum Arthropoda; class Insecta; order Coleoptera; family Scarabaeidae; genus Oryctes; species Oryctes rhinoceros. Next base: position 474,147 of record JAIOKQ010000974.1, read on the forward strand.
GTCATCGTTCATACCATCTGATTTATTCAGATTTTGTACCGGACAAGGCTTAACGTAATCTGGAGTGACTACTTCTCTATAAAATCTTTGGTTCCTCTAAATCTCAAGCATATCTCCTTTTCAACGAATTTGCAATTTACGAGATAATATTATAGGTTCTCATAGTCTTTGCTGTACGGTCAAGCATTGTCAGTTCAGTTTTGTAATCGTGTTTGCCTCCATTTCTAAGATAGTTTTCGTTAAAATTCAGCGACGTTAATGAATATTTAAGGTACCGAGTTGGTGCAAAGATCGCCACGTTTGGACCAATAGGACGCAACCAACAGGACAAAACATTTCGACACTCTCTTTCAAATTCTTTTTAACATCAAAAGCCGCTCGGTAAGAAGTACCCCAATCATCCATGCTCTTTAATTTGATTCATGTTGTGTAAGTAATGTTGCGAAAGGATCGTAGCTTATGGTTCCTATAAATGATCAACGACATCCATTCTTTACATTGGTACCATGGCGCTATTAATTTTTATAAGTTAAAATGTTATCTGGTAAATAGTAAAAGAATTATATAGCTTGTACAGAACATAAAGCATATTTCCGGAACACCTACATTTGATTAGTGCCTTCACTACAATTAACAAATTGAAAGGGTTATCGGGAAGGTTTACACTGATCAGATCGTGCTTGAGCACAACTTCTGGACATTAAATCATTTGCTTCGGGTTCTGGGCCTTCTTTTATGAACTTGTTCCTGAAGTATATAAACGCTTACTTCATTTTTTTCCCGGAAAAAAATGAAGTAAGTACAAAAGAATTATTTTTTTTTTTGCAGAGACTAGACAGACTCGTGTTCTGCAGACTCTCGGGGACACCAGTCAGCAACACGAATCTAGTCTCGAACAGACACGAGTCTATCTAGTCACTGCAAAAAAGGATAATTCAACCTTCCTTTATCCTATCTAGTTGTTTTTAGTTATTAGAAGTATGTTTAGTTATTAGATGCATTATATAATCTCAACCTAACCTATACACGCAGCTTTCAATTTAACGACTTTGATTAGGTATCTAATTAATTTATTAATATGTTTCTCTTCACAACTAAAAATAAAAATATATTAGCTTCATATAACTTTCAATGCAATAAAATAATAGCTACGTATACGAACTAACTTGACGACTTGACCGTTTAAAGGAATCTCTTACCACCACTAACAACAAACGACATGAGAATATACATATGCATAAAGAAAATTATTCATTGCAGCATGTTCAAACTCAAGCGTCATCCTCATCAGCACAAAACACGACGCCCTGGCAAACCTTAGAAAAGAAGGGTAAAACGGAGAGAGGTGGGGAGTGGAGGGATGACCGGAGCAAGTGATATCTTAATATCTCGTAAACTGGCTTTTTATTCCCAACCTCACACTCCTCGACGTGGCAACGACCACGACACACTCAGACGCATAAGCATTGTATACGTATAGTCATTCCAAACGATCGTGATGGGCGTGGATAGGGAGCGCCACGCCCACGCCGTTTCTTAGCAACGGCCCGAATTGTCACCGGGGTGTTGGGGAGTCGGCCCACAGTTTAGCTTAACTGGATTTTACACCTTTCCCGAAAAGGTTCTTCGGTATGCTGGCGTCTCTTTCTCCGGCGTTTAAACTAAGTTTCTCCCCACCCCCGCCCGGCTTTGACGCTTTAGTAGCGCGGCGGCTATTTTCGTGTGGTAGTCAAGGGAGAGGTTGCAGCCTATCTATCTCGACGGGTCGAGATGGTGGGGATGAGCCGTATTCTTGGGTTGGTTAAGGGTGAGAATCGAACGTAGTCGACTATTACGGTTTCGGGGTAATTGTTAACTAAGGTGTGAATTTGACAGTCCTGATGGTACGGTTAATTTGTTGACGTTGATGGAATTGAATTACTTCAGTCCTTTTCGTTCCTTAGACTATGTGGCTCTATCTTTTAGTTATATACGTATATAAAAGCTATGCCACGCTTCCTTCTATGGTTTAGTTCGGATAGGAGATATAGGTTTTAGATTTTTTATTTTTTTCTCGGGTGTTTTCTTTCGCGTTCTTCCGTTTTTTCTTTGTTCTTCTTTTTCCGAAATTTTTACAATGTAGCGAGATTAGACAGTGCTTTTGCGTTAATACATTTTCAACCTTGTAGCCTTTTTCACATAGAACCTAATTGGTGCAATACTTAACAGCTTTTCTGCTTGGATATATGTTTATGTACGAAGGTGTTCTCAACATATTTAATAGACGTCTTTCCCTATTTTAAAGACATCTTAAATTTTGGAAACTTATTATTTTTCCTTGCGTATGTACATATATACATACGCATGTTCTTAAATTATCCTTTTTGGCCAAGTTGTCTTTAATTAGAAAACAACATTTTCTTCCTTATTTATGTGCTCCTGGAAGAACCCAAAAAGACAAGAAAAAATTGATACGTTTTAGAAATTATCCTTATTCTGTTATCTTCAGCATAAAATAAAATTAGTTGACCAGGATATTGAAAAACAATGAAAATTCTAAAGATTAAGTTGCGACGTCTTTTGTTTGGTTATAGAACAATCGCTATCGAAAACTTAGAAAGATGCTGAACAAATCTATACAGCAACTATGTTTTACATATAATCAAATAAAATATAGTTGCTTAGGCGCGTGTTCCTTTCATGTTCTACGTTTTTCTTATATTTTTCATTAGATTTTCTCGTAGATACATTTATTTTTCATTTTATTGTTGTTTTTTTTTTTTGATAACTTTCGTTGCATCATTCAAAAATTAATATCTCAGTAAATAATTAATGTGAAAGCTTCAAATTTGACCTGTTGTTAGACCACGTAAGCATAAATCTCGCTCACGTCCCAGAGACTTTATAGCTAACCTGAGGAATATTGGTACGCACTTGGTACGTGTAGTAAGGATATCAAATTAAGTTAGCGGAACTACGATTTAGTCTGAACAAGGATATGATATAGCCTTTATGGCCGAAAGCTTACGGAAACTACGAAAAGATCTTATTAGGAAAGCCAACGATTTTGAGGCAAACAGATATATCTTAGCCTCGAATCAAAAAGCACTCCCAAGTATCTTCCTTTTTCTGTTATAGTAACTAGCATAGACTGAATTGTGTAATTGAGAATGATGACAACTCAATCGGTTAATGTAGTACTAATGATATTGTAGGTTATCAGATCATTTGCATCTGCTAACAACTCAGATTGCAGTTTATCAAGCCAACTATTGAGAAAAACATTGAATAACTATGGCCCTAGCACAAAGTAAATCGTGATTAACACAGGCCGTCGCTGCAAGCGTTAATGACAACGTTTGGTAGGCTGATCTGACTATATTGACAGTGAGGATCAACCTACCAAACATTGCTTTGCGACCGTTATCCCAACGTAGGCTTACATTTGACACGACCAACACAAGAGGGCGTTCCATGTGTAAATGATTAAAATTGGCTAATTATAAATAAATAAATTAAATAGGGGGAAACAATAGGGGAGGTAAGCAAATTATTTTAACAAAATAAAAGTATATTAACCTTTACATGCGACTTTGTACAGAACGCTTATGTTGCTTATAAGGAACTTCGAAAGAAATTACTTTAAAAATACTCATTGACATTTTTAATTGCTGAGATTGCAGAGTCGAACAAGAAAACCTTCTTTTCTTGCAAAAAAAGAAAGAAAGAAAGAAAGAAACCATTAACAAGGCAATGATAATTGTTGTCGAAAGACATGTCGGATAAACTACATTTGTTCATTCGAAACAATGTAAGGAGTATTTTAAGGAAATCAAACGTTGATTTAGGTTTTATTTGACGAAAACGAAGAACATGTATAAAATTCCGAAACCGCAAAAATATTTAAAACACGGTAGATAACGCTGTAAATTAGTTTATATATAAAAAAATAAAGATCAACATATCTCTTCCTGAAAATGCCAGCTTCTGTCGTTCGAAAGTTATTACGGCAAAGAGATACCTTAGAACCTCGTTGTACGACAAGGCAAGTTTTAGATACATCTTGCTTCCCTATACGCCGTTGAAGAACATGCATCTTGCATCTAATTACAAGCAGCTTGTAGACCATTGTTGGTATATCATCGCCCGTCTAATCTATACATGTGTATTAAAGCAATAATTATAGTTAAATATATAACTAGCGCAGGTATTTACACAGGATCGAGACATGCAAGTGCTCTGACGAACTATCCTACATTTACATTATAATATTTACCCACCACAACCCATTGGTAAAAACGAACAGCCTGCTTTATACAATTTATAAACTTCATAATAGTAATTACCTCATATAATGAGCGTGGCTGATCGGGTTAACTCACAGAAAATGTTAATTTTCTTCGTTTCCAGTCGCTTCTTGCGGTGCTGTTGTTGTTGTTGTTATTCATCGTTACCTGTTGTTCATTGCTTGTCGTGTAGATGTGCACCTAAATAATTGCCCTCTCGATCGCATTAATTCATAATTAGTATAAATATAAGACTTGTTACCACGGCTACCGTTTGCGTTTACGTCTGGTGCAAGGGCCATAAAATTTGAATAAGAAAGAATAGGCTTGAAGACGTAATTGCGATAGATTTTTATGTGTATTAAGAATTATGTTGATATTAAAGGTAGGGTTGTTTAGTGACGAAATTGAATGATTTTATAGTGAATATATATAATCTAATTAAAGGAGATTCTTTTGATGAAAACACTAATTTCAGGAATTAACTAAAAATTAATGTTGTAGTGATTAAGTACCGCGATATTTTAGCTTGGACACAATCAGTTGATAACTTAATACAGTTTATCATTTAAATTTCTCATCGGTCTTATAGCTCTCAACAATGCTGTACATACGTATAGCATTTGTTTTATAATTTATGATATGATGATTTGATATTTTTCTATAGGTTGTCTATCTTTCAACTTGACATGAACCACTTTGTACTAAGTATTTTTCTTTAAATTTGGCATAAAAGTCGCAGAGAACTAAACTTAGCAGCGAATATAATGGAACTAATACTTATCGTAACTGAACTAGTTTTGATAGAGCTCTTCTCTCTTTAAGGCAGCGTCGAATCAGTCTAATAAATCAGTTAGAAAAACGATTCGTTGATTCTTCGAAGGAATCGAAGGATTCGAAGGAAACTTGCATTGAATGAAAGAAATAATATTATATAATACAAGCAAATAATATTGAAGAAATATTCGTTATTGTCGAGTATTGCGGCTACACCATGTTCACAAATATTGCGTCAAGAGGAAGGGATTAATTTGATAATTTAATAGATTGAATTTGATCTTCGCACTGCCGATATTCGCTTAAATGTAAGGCGTTTGCATCATTTCTTTTAAGAACTATATGCAGCTTAGATGCTTTATTGTTCAGAGAATGTATATTTTGGTGTACAAGCGTCAAGTCGATCAAACCTGCTCTTGTTATCCTAAAAGAGGAAATAAGAAACGATTGTTTCTTGTAAAACCTCAATTTTAGTTTTGACCATTTTTGTAACGAGACTGGATAACTTCTTCTAACTCTCAAAACAAGACCAATCAATGAATCTGTCCGAAAGCTCACACAGAGCGCCATCTGTCTCAAAACATCCTCGAGCTAGCTGTAGTACGGGAAACTTTGGAACATCCGAAGAACATTGGAAAAAATGGTCGAATGAAAGAAAATAGACGTCTGGTGGAATAACGAAATAAGAACAGGAATTGATGAGAAAAAATACAATTGGAAACAATATCTATGGAAAGAAGGCGATTACAAGGACGGCAAGAAACAGATGAAGAAAGTTTTCGGGAAGGATTTTGAATTAAGAAAGATTTAGAGAAGAGTGCCAAAAAAGCATACGGCATATTAAAAAAATGACAAAAGGAGAAGAATTAATCGAATAGAAACACTGATTGTGAGTAGGACCACACAGTGAAACTAATCAGGAGTAAAAAGGCGAAGAATGCAAAATGGTAAACGAATTAGAAAGACCTGTAGTTGTAAGAGGATCGAAAAAAGCTAAAATACGAAAGGCCTCAGTAACCAACAGCAATAGAGGGGAAATTATTGAAGAGAAAGGATATATGAGCGTATTATTCATGAAAAATTAAAAGAAAAAATTGAACAGCTCTAAAAGATACCCAAGGTACCTTTATTGAACAATTCTTCCTCTTATTTTATAAAATTAGTATTTGTCAAACTTGCTGATTGTGACTTTGTGTGTGTCTGTGAGGAACTGAAGGAAACTTCGGTTCCTCCTTAATCCGGTGAGCTTCATCTTCGCAATGAATGTCTTCTTTTCGTCTAGGTAAGAACTGATGAATGACTTGTGGTTGACAATTCCCCAAGTGCGAAAATATGTAAGAACACTGGCAAAAAAGGATAGAGAAAATAACCTTTAAAGCGCTACAAACTAGCTGAATTAATTTCTTTGTTCGCTTGGCAGGAATATTGTATTAGACGATAGATTAATATTTATAATTACACGTTCTTTTGCAAAATCGCAGCCGAATAAAGGTTTCTATGTACACGATTGATCAATAACATTTGCAAGCAACTGTATATCATCTAACAAAACGCCATGGTGATTATTATTAGTCTAAGAACGCAGCCGGTTGGAAAATTTCTTTCTTCGTACTTTCAGGTTTGGACGTCTTTATTTATGTGCCGGCAATTAGTCGTTATATAATTACGGGGGTACCTTGTAGGAAGAAACGATGACGTCCTTTCTGTTATTATTTATTAAATTAAATTTGGGAAGTGATGCCTCTTAATTTTCCCTTTCGTAGATTGTATATAATCAAATTTATTACGTAGATAAGGCAAGCGTGTTTTAGAATTAATTAGGTGTATACAGCGGCTAAATCGAGATTATTCCTGGATGTACCCGTTTCTTTTTATTAGGTACAAAGCAAGTTCCGATGTGTGCCGTTGCATAGATAAGGATCTAACCATCTGATCTAATTCCCCAGATGCTATTATATTATTTCGTTCTAATTGCGACGATACGAGTTATAAATTATTAGTTTTTTTTTTTCTATTTTTTTAATTCAAAAAGGGAAGAAGTTGTTGTAATTCATTAATTGTATTAAATTATAGAAATGCGTCTTTCAACAAATCATACGTTACACGTGCAGACTCGTGCAATCAACTTGTTGTTACAATTCGTACCGGAAGATTTTTGTTGGACAACTCGGCAGATTAAGAATTAACATAAATTAGTTGTTCTTATCTTCTTAATCCTTATAAATCTTATAATAGGCGTAATTCGTCTGCAATAAATGGTCTTTAAGATAGGCACGGTGCTGTACATTCTATACAGGCACATCTTCGTGAATGGTCTATATTTACGTACATATGTTTGTGTTGTTAGTTTAATCTGTAATTACCAAAAGCGCATCCGTTAGAAATTACGACGGAATATGAAATTATTAATTTAGACCGGCTTCAATACTAATAACAACAACAACTACAATAAAGAAGAAAGAACGCCGACCTCGTATAAATGGTACGGAGCGGTTCTTCTGTATTAAATTAGGTTATCTGTCAAAACCTTAATGTAGTGTGTAATTCACTACTTTAAATGAGATATTTTTTCTTAATTAGGTTTTAAATGAATGAAGTTATTTATTATATAAGTATACCATGTTATGTTATGTATGGTGAAGATGAACGAAAGTTTTTATGTGTTAGGCATGTTCTTTACTTTCGATCTTTCTCTCTCTGTACAACGTGTATTATTGCTGTTAGGTTCCGCGACGCAGTGCAGCAATGTCTTCGAGAAACGACGAAAGCTCTTTTGAGAAGTTCGAGAAGTACAGTCAATATCGTGAGAACATTTCGAGGTTTCTTGATGCGCTAGATCCCTCCATTGGGAGCCCTTTCTTCCGTTTCTCGTTTCTTTAATCCAAACTGCTAATCTCTAAATAGCTAGATACAACAATATTGTGATAGAAGCATTGCTGAAGATCTCGATAATCTCCCATACTTCGCCATCACGATTAACTTGATGGGATTCAGTACGCTGAACGTCCCGAATATCTAACGATCTACGACGTAAATAAGCTAACGGAATAGAATTTTCATTTTGACCTGTTCATCCGCATCGGGCCACAGTATTTTCCATGAGTGACGGATAACTAGTGACGGTACAGCACGCCAAGCGTCTTTGCGAAATAGTATCGTTGATACCAAATGGAAATTCTTCCCAGAAGATCTCGGACCTCCTTAGACACGATGACTCTTACAACTTTAAAAAACCTTTTCTTTTATTTATTTTTTAAATGCGAAGATTTTGGTGTTAAAAGCAAGTGAAAATTATTCAATTACGTACGACAATATGAAGGTCAAAATTTTATTGAAAATCATCAATTTAGAAGTAGTATAAGAACAATAAGAAACTTGAAATTATTTTAAAGAGAAAGCTACCAGATTATTGCAAATTTCAAATTCTTCTATCTAGCCATTTCCCTGGAAAAGCCTGCGTGCCACCGTGTTTGTATGTTTCTTCAAAGTTTTTAAATTTTTGACAATTTTATAGTGATTCTTTTGCCTAATCTCGAAACAGATAGCAGCAATTTACGGTAATTTAAGATTATATCTTATTCACACAGAGTCAACTTGGATTCATTAAAAAAAAATTATTATTAAAAGTAACGATATACGATCATGCGGCACCTTACTTTCCTCACAAAGTACCTACGCCTATCATACACGCATCTATATCGCGATTCCACAAACAACATGACATTCAATTTGCCATAACTTACATCGAAAGCGATAATTTATTACCGAAGTTCGGCGATGGAAATCCGTCAAGTGCGTGTCGCACAAGAATTGCATCCGTAGAAACTCGAAAACTTCGCGTATAATGGCGTTACGATCGCCTAAGGCGCACCGCGACGTCATGATCCCTATACGGTGACGTCGACTACCTTTCAGGACCGTCCTCACTTGCACGCATACGCCGGCAAGATTTTTGATTTATATCTGGAAATAGAAATAATTTATTTAACTTCGTACCGTTGTTCGAGTCGTGTGAAATTGGATTTTTATTTTCGTATTTCCGAAGAAAATAATGGGGTTGTCGCTTTTTTATCGTTACAAACTTATGTTTTACTTATTTATATAAAGTTATCCGCGGTTTTGACGAAAGCTAAACAACGAAGTTCTCGCGTGATTAAGTGAAATTATGGTGAACCGCTTTGCTATGGTGGGAATAGCGTTTTGGTGTTTCGCCGGCTTTTATGTTTGCTTTTAGTTATTTTCTTATTTATATGTTGTGAAGTTCCGTGTCGTATTGAATAATTTTAGACCGGCGGTGCCGTTAAAATACGTAGCACGCGATAATAATTGAAATTTATTTTGTTTTTTGAACTTCTAGTATTAGCTTTTAAATAGGTTCGAAGCTGGTTCTGTTCTATTTGATAGATATTTGCCTCGCATACATTAGAATCTAATGTTTAGTGTAGTGTAATAGCAAATCTCCGAATTAATTCTTCGTCAATATCTGTGATATCTGCCGTACAGGATGGACTTGAGAAAATCCTCCATCATTACTGTTTTTTGTTCCTTGTTATTCCAACCTCATTCCTACATGGTTCGTAGACTTATTCCTTTTTTACTGTTTTTTTCCTTGTGGTTCAACAGCTCGAATACCCCGTTTCATATAAATGATAAATTATGTGAGATATGCAATATCAACTCCGTCAAACCTCATCCAACCGTGCAAGAAAGACAACCCATGTTTACAAGTACGCTCCTCCAGCGAGTTTTATCTTAACAGCCCGAAGATTAGGCTCAGCTAGGCATACTACACATGCTAATGTTGACGCAATATCCGTTAATGGGCTACATATTCTCCCGCCAATTATTTTGAGTTGTAGTAATCGTCTACCATGAATTTCTTATTTAATATCCCCTACAACATTCCTGGTCTTTTCTGGGATTTCTTTGGTAAATTCAGTAGATATTACCGTGTGGAACCGTGTTGATGATTCTCCCGAAACAATGTTCTAGAAGCTACAATAAAGGAACCAAGCGCATTTCAGCAGATGATTATTTGAAAAATTCTACTTGTCGTATGATCTAAAAAACTTTGCGATTTTATAGGCGCATTTATAGATATTACAATTCAGGCTGATACATTCGGATGAGATTCAATTTTGCAAAAGAGCGCATTTCATTATATTAACTTTTCGACGGGCCAAAATTTGCCATCAAAGCCAAATGCCGAATTGGAATGAAATCGATGAAAGATGTTAAACATAATCGAAATTTCACATTTAAATGCTATCCTAATGATTTTAAATAAATTTAAACAATCAGTAAGTTGTATTCGGTTATTTGTTTAACTTTCTGTTAATTCCGCCCATTATTTATCAATCTCGCCAGCCTCTCCTCCTCTTCCCAAACGCATTCCTTTCCATTCAACTTCTCTTGCTTGAATTCTTGCCTTCTGAAGACGTTAGATGATGATTATGGCACGTCATAACTGCAGAAGTTTTATCACAATGAACAAATAAATCTTCAATAACGAGATTACTACTTAAATATTCTCCAATAATTTATTAAACATCGCAAGAATCGAATTCCAGAAATATCTATGCTAAAGCGGTGGAACTACTCAGTTCGTCGTTCAGCTATGCGCCGACAGAGTACGCTTTCCAATTTAATAATCGACAAATTTCCCTAAAACATCGTATCTGTGCTGCCATCCAAATTACAATAACGGAAATTTTATACCTTTCTTATAACTTTACCGACATTTTACAGCAACCTACAGATGTAAGTATTTAACACTTAAAAAGATAATTTTACTTTATTTTTTAATTTTTTTAATTTAAAACAAATAAAAGGGAACCTTCTACATTCTAAAAATAAATCACATGCATTTCGTGAAAGTATTTTCTCACGCTTATTTTTGAACGTTCAATTTAAATTACTTTTCCAGATCGTAAAATAACAAATTACGCGAATGATTGACAATCGGACGTAATTATGTTAGGTATGCTTATTATCGATTTGAAAACAGAAGTAAGATTAAGTTTAATCGTTAATAATTAAACTTTCTAAATTAAATCGGCATCCAATCTAGCATTTTATATAGTGCTTGCGATAAAAGTGATTGGAATTTTCTAGGAAATGGTATAATATCATCTATCTTGAGAAATGTATGTTACATGTCATTGTTTATTCCATTTTCTTTTCTATTTCGATGACTCTTCTCTCAAACAATAAAGAAAAAAAAATCAAATGTAGGATAATCTAACACTTAAAATTCGAAGAAGCTACCGCGACGCAGGCCAAAAAGAAAAAAAAAAGTAACCCAGAGCCCTGGTTTTCTCTGTAATAGTAAAAACAATTGGACCAAACTCTAACCTCGCGCCGAGCACGCAACAGGTTAACCGTAGGAGTTCTCAGTGAAGTCAGCCGCGCAGGTAAATACAACAGAGTGGGTACCCTACCTACGATAACGGCCTCAAAACTCGGAACAATCGTACCAACCTAACGTTACGTTCCTAAGTTCCATTCCTTACACAATACAACTTACGACGGACGTACCCAACGCACAGATGATATGCTGGAATTCGGGTGTTTAATGCGAAGACTCGGAGTTATTTCAACGTAATGTCGTTGCAGTTCAGTGTGTGTTAGTGTTGGAGTTCCATTAATCGAGGATTTTCGTTGTAATTCGAGCAGATATGGTAAGTTTGGCCTGTCTAAGAGGTAGATTATTTAATAGTGCTTTTGTGGCATAGTTTGTACGATCGATCGTAAACAACATCGAACATACGGATATCACTATAGCGATGTTGTACGGGCGTATATTGCTTTTATTCTTTGGTAGATCCGGAGGTGATTTCAACGCTAAATTAGACGACGAAATTTCCGTATATCTAAAACCGAATTCAACGCGTACATACAAGTTCCTTTGTTGTGAGAGATAGAATTGGGAAACCGATATTTCACAATTAAAGAACCAAAGTGTACATTTGAAGCAATTGGGTGTTGCTCCTCGAGAACATGATTTATTTCAATTCGATACTTATTAAATAATTCGAATAATTAAGCTAAATTCTGTGTTACGAGTTTCTTGCTTGTGGTGGCAACAATTACCACCGTATACTATTACTTGTTCATGTCATATACTTTTTATAGAATAACAATCTTATATGCGCGAAGTATCCCCGCATATATTGAGGACGAAAATATTAAATATAAACATTGTTAAGTGATGAGTGTACACTAGGATATTAACCAAACAAGTTTTGAACGTAACATACGCACTAATTGATAGTTAAAAATAACATATTGAACGCAGCCTTATGCACTAATCAATTTATTTAAACGTCGAATTATTTCCTAAGCGTAGATACTTAAACATCATCAATAAGTTGATACTAACTAAAAGCTTTTGTAATATCTTATATTAAGCTCAAATTATGTCTAATGAACTTGCACGCTATCATGCTTTGTATTCTTTGATTAATAGAAATAAAGGAACAAGCTTGATTTGTGATATATAAGTGTAAGTATATCATAAAGCTTACACGCCGCTCAATAGTTATCGTGCATGTTATAGCATTAAAAACTTTGATGATTACTTCAATGAAAATGAGGTGCAGATTTCCATGCTTTGAATTGCCCGCTCTATCAAATCTATTCTGCGTTATGCTTGTTTTTTTTTTACAATCGTGATGTGCGTAGGTTGAAAACTATTCAGAATAGGGCGCTTATGTTGTGCGTGGGTACGAAAGCTGCATCCCAATCTGACTGAGTGCTTTCGCTTTAGTTCGGTGTTTTCTATTGAGGCATATTTTATATCAATTCTTCCCAGATGTATTTGCGAAAATATCAATTTATCTAAGTGCTTTACAATTGTATTTGAACCATTGACGTGATCATTTGTACCGGTCACACTTTGTGAAACAGCTCATTTGTTGCATTTCAGATTAGCGCGACCATTACTTTTTAATTTAGCTGAAATTCATCGTCGAACAGTAAGGAAGGATCAACAAAGGACTGCCGCGTCTCGTCATACGCCTTTCAATGCTACGCATTAATGTCTAATTCCTTCTTTCTTCCTGCCATTCTCCCATTAATAACATTTGCATATAGGTAACATGTCCAAACTTTCACGAACTATCGATACTTATGCAAATATAAGAAATAAATAGGGAACAAATCGGACCAAGTTGCACGATATTTGTTAAACATTTAGACGATCTTAAAGCCTCTTATCAAATGCATTTTCATCGGCTCTCATTTTCTGCTTCGATTGGATCTTCCCTCTCCGGAAAACGTTGCCTGTAATCTGCGCTATCCACCTCTTCATTATGAGGCACTTGATTCGTGCTGCTTCAATAATTTCGAAATGAATGTGCCGAAATGATATAAACTCACAATGTTGATGTGTGTTTAACACATTGTACTCTGTTTTTCAAAGCTGGGGCACCTTTGAAGCAAAAAAGTCCCTGTCAGAATCCATTACACTTGACAATTTTAACCAACTCTTTAATTTAATTCTATAATTTAATAAATAATTCAATTATTGAAGTATCCTTTCATTTAATAGCATTAATAAATTAACTGATATCAATAACAAAAAAAAACAATTGAACCAAATGCTTCAAAATGGACGTTCATGGGGTTGAATGAGGTAAAGCTCTGCATAATCTATAAATACGTCACTAGCAATGTTTGCACCACAAAAAATTCAAGAAGGTTTTAATTATATCTCAAAGAATCGTTGAATACGCCATCATAGCGAATAACCCTGCTATATTCTACAGTGTATTATATTCAGCTGACCACGTAGATATTTTTAGACGTGACTAACATGATAAAAGCCTCAGCAGATAGTCCTTAGAAGGTCGTGAACTCTACTTTATAACGTGCATTATGATTCTTAATACATGAGGTTGCTGTATGTAATGTTTTTATAAAGCAATTGCACAAATCCAGTGAATTCTCGGGTGGATTATCCATTAGATCATTCTTTTATGATGATTATCCGTTCTTTCTCCTTGAATTTATTTTTATAATTACAGCTAATATATTTCTTTCCATACATTACATTAATGCAAAAGGATGCTTATTAATTTGTACCAATTACCGCCAAAAAATTGATTCGATTCCATTCATTCCATTCATTAGTAAGTTTTTAATATACAGTGCTTCGTCACCATTACATTCAACCAATCAGCAATGATATACTCATCAGCTGTTTTTTGGTTCTACCGGTTCTGTAGTTACATTATTGCTATAAACATAATTAATCAATCCTCGAAAAATCTTTGCCACCCCAAAACATGGTTCTTGAAGGCTTCCTCTGAAGACGAAAGGGTGAATACGAGCCATGAGACATTAATTCGATGTTTTTCTCCTTCAAATAATCAATTATTTGACATGCTGCGTGGGAACTGGTGACGATGATGACTTCTAACAAACAAATATTTGTATAACATTCAGCATTAACCCTTTCGATCCTCCAAAGCAACGCTTGCGGCATATCTAACACAATTAAAGAAATAAGCAATTATTACTATTAACCTTTGGTAGATTCGATTAAGCTCGGAACACCCAAACAGTTTGTTTTATCACCCATTGCGATGTTGTATACGGATTTTGATGTTCCTCTGTCGAATCTGTTCAACGTTTCTTTACGCGCTTTGTCGCAAGTCTTTTTCGTGCTTGGATCAATAAATATTAAATGTACACCAGCTTTCGATAGGCCACGATAAGTCACATAAGGATCTTCTTCGATAATGTTGCGCGCAGGATTGAGGTTTTTTTTGGACGAACAATCGATCTTCGCGACTGCTGGAAGCGCGACCACGACGAAATCCTGCAAAGCAATTAAATACACAGGAATGGCGAGGGACCAAGACACAATATTATCTAGAGACCCTGGTCTAGCGTTTGAGCACATTTTATGATACAAGATTATTTTGTGCCACCTACGAGGAGGACTTGGATCTTATACGAATAAAATTGGTAGAAAAGACTGAAATAAGCTGATTTATGAGTACATGGCGTAAATGGTCTTTTCTGATGGCGTTTCGTTGCGAAAAGTTGAACGAAGTGATACTAGGCATTGCTTTTTTTCAGAACATTCATTGCATACAAGCTAAACAATCGATGTTTGTTTCAGCGAAATTTCAGTAGCGCCTTATAATGATTGTTTGTAAACACTTAAACAGCTATCCTCGTTTTAAGCTCGTAAAGATGGTACCCAGTAGAACATGAAAATTAATATCTTGTGTATCTGCGATCAAATGATTAGAAATGCGAATTAATAATTCGCAATTATTAACTGATAATAAATAATCGATTTTGCTGCATGTAGCCGGATCACTTTCATTTATAATTCGAAAGTTGTAGATAATTGCAAATTATAAATTAATATCCCTTTTAAGTACCAATAAATGCAAAATTTCTTCGTGCATTAAATACTTTTTTCTTATTTTTTCATTTTTATACGCGCTCCCATCGTATATTTTCAAAGCGTTTGTCGTTCAATTAATTGATGTGTGTGAATAAATAAAATTCTTGTTCGCAATGCTTCGAGTCATTGAAAACGACATTGTCGTTTGCGCACTTCACTCGAAGTAACGGTAAGGTGGATTTTTTCATGCTTAATTATAAATTATAATCATATTTCCGTATTTTATATCGCAGGCGAGGTTCTGGTTTATTTGTTTATCAATTTATCAAGCTTATTTTTCAAAGACTGTTTTATTCTATACCTTGATTAGGAAATTGAGAGATAATTGTCAATTTCTAAATGGGCAATTTATATGCAAGTAAAAACGTTAATCATTATTAATTATTAACGAAGTAACAAACAGATGTTGTCACTATTGATAGATTATAATTTTCTATCGTGTCCATAGCCTTGTAGTGATCACAATAGGCGTAATCGAGAGGGCCGTGTTTCTATTGATTTCTTTTCTATGTTGATTACAATTACATCTGATCTGACGGTTAGATCTTGCTTAAATCATACGATGTGTGTTGAAAGTATGGTAACATCTTTTTTTAACGTTATTATCGGTTTTATAAAAAAAAATCTGCAGAAAATTCTTAACGACACAACTGACGTGAAAGGTTTTGTTTTCGTTCAATTGTTTCTTAGCTATGGCGTCGCCCGATTCTTTTTAATACGAGCTTATCAATTTTCTTCAATTGTTTAATAGAATATAAAACGCTTTTATGGTACGATAAAAGTGCCTCGGAATTATTTTGAAAAATGTCGTTCAAAACCTAAATCAATATGGCTGTAAAATAATGTGTTCTGCTAGATGTTCTTCATTTACAAGTTGATATTGATCCAATCGATTATAAATTCAAAATATAAAGAGCGCATGGAGGGTGGTACTGATGGTAAATCAAAATAAAAACTTGCTTCTTCTTATTGAGTCGCTTTGCAGTGGCCCTCTTTTCTAGATCTCTGTCCGTTTCTTTCTATCTTGTCTTAGTGTATCAATATCACCGTATTCTATTATTCTCGTTTCTACTACTTTCCTTATCTCAACTTTCCATGTTGTCTTACTTCGTATACCTTTCTCACTATTTTCGTCGCGTTCAGTACCCTTACCATCGAAGTTGATTTTCCTTCACTATCTGGTGTATTGGTTTTACGTTAAGATTATCTCTGAATACTTCGCTTTTAATTCTGTCCAATCTTCTTTTACTATTCTGCCTAATCTTGTTCTCCTATTAATTTTCATCTCATTCTTGGCCTATCCTTTTCGCTTTCAGGGAGTTTCCACGCTATTGTTTTCTATCATTCCTTTTTTTATTTATTTATTTTTTTATTTATGTTTATTCTGTGCAACAAATGTTCCAGCTATTGGATTCTATATAATTTATCGAGGTTACCTGAGGGAATCTTTTCAAATATATCCTATCCTAGCTCTGCCTAGCTTCACCCAAACAGTTTCCTCAAAATCTTCCTTTCCCATGTTTCCAGTTTGTTTGCCATTGCCCATATCTCCCAGCAATAAGACGAGGTCAGTTTCTCTTTTTTCTTGGCACTTATTATCTATTAGTACATGCAGGTACATAAACCTCTCGGTTTCTCCGAACTCTGCTAGTATCCCGCCAGGCCTATGTACTGGTGATTAATACACCTTCAGTAAATGTTAGATACTGCTGATTTTTCTATGACTATGGCCGATGGATGTCTTCGTCATCGACAGAGTATATGCGTTCCTCACAGTCCACTGTTTCGATTGTGCCTTGGCTTCAGGAGCCAATGGCGTAAATTACATTTACGCCATTACAAAACTCCAACGTACTTCGCTTAAACTCATTCATTGTAGCCTAGTGACCATCTGTTAAACTTGTCCGATTTTATTGATAGTTCACAGATAATTAGCCAAGTTAGTACAACCACGTTTCAGCTGCTAAAATGTCAATGTGGCAAATAATACGTCGGTCTCAGCTTTAATTTACGGAGGTATATTATCGTACAAATTACATAAAGAGACGCAGAGACTATCCTGTGCTAAGTGTTCCATGCGACTAAAATTTCCAAAAAAAAAAACCTTTCAAAGCACAAGAAGTTATATTACGTAAGGAGATTATTCACGCCATCTACAGGTTGAGGTGTGACACTTTTCAGACTTGACCTCTGTACGATTTGCACTTTATTTTTAACGAGAAGGTAATTTCCACGATTTAATCGAATTAACTTCTCGATACCCATGCAGAATCAATCTCTGGGCGTCCGACGTAGGCGCACCAAAAAGAAATCCCGGCACCGTTTTCCCATTAATAAGCTTCAACGTAAGCTTAGCAGCAAACGTTGTGCTAATCGACCACATTTCGCCTCAGAGTTACTATGTCAAGTCGATTACGACACGCTTTCGAACCTAGATAGATGCGAATCTGTTAATTCGGTTAGGTAATCTCGTAATCTCGCCTCAAATAAGTATTCAATCCGAACTTTTCTGCACCTTCTCTTTTCGTAGAAGAAAAAAGTATGTAGTTAGTACATTTTTAATTGCATAACTATATGGAATGTACGTGTTTGCAATTAGCAAGAGAAGATTACCACGAATATGTGTTACGATAAGGTTCCTGTGATTTATTCCAATTAAATAACGCGCAAAGAAAGACTAAAACTCAAGCATCAAATCCAATATTACCGATTGCTATTATGACGCCACGATATTTATTTATTTAGAAACGTGATTTTAATATTATTCGCTCATTGTTTTGTGGAAGCATTGTACGTCTCAACGCATTTAACAAATGAATAATGATATCGAGGAATTTGGGCTTAGAATGGTAAACAGCACAATAGTATTGGTCCAGATATGAACGTGTGCTTTGGCTCCTATAACATACTTAAAAACCTTCTTGGCAATCCCAAAGATAAACCGAAAATGGAAGAAAGGTCGGGAATTCACGAAATCGAGTGCGAATGCAGTAAAAGCCTATATTGGTCAACGTTGAACTTATGATTATCGTCAGATTATTATAATAGCACCAAGAACCAAACAATGAAGCCAAACCTATCTCTACCCAAGCATATCTCATCTACTACCAAATTCAAATGAATACCTCGACTTTTACGCGCAACAGTGTAACGTGAAGGCACGCAACAATGTCACAGACCGACCATTGCTAAAATCCGAAACCTATGATCGACGCACACAATCTAACTGTATCTACTACAATCACGTGTACTTACGCGTACAACTCTATCTACAATCAAGGTCATACCACACACGGAAACATGCATATAACGCCATTGTTCGTATAGCCGTATAGTACGGATGCCTTCCTTCGACTTGATTCTTAAGTAAGTTTTGCAACTTTCATCCGACGACGACGCGATAGCCCGCAATTGACGAGGGACGGAGACAAGAGTTTGCGTAATTCCGTAGGCGATATTCTCTTTGTGATGTGGTGATGAGGCTGGGATGAGATCTGAAGCTGACTGCATTTACATGTTGCGGAAGATGGTGTCAAGCATGAGTGGAATTGAAAGGAAAATCAACACACGGCTCCTCTCGTTGTATTGTTTTTTTTTTTTTTTTTTTTCGGCGCGTATGGTACCTTGGAATCGATCGAAGGAGACAGTAAAAGTATCGATGGTTGGGTATTAATAAAAAAAAAAACGTGCGAATCACGCGAGGTATTTTGGGTGTATCAAGGAAAAAAGTATTAATTTTTGAATGGGAATTAGGAATGTTTATTTATAAATTTTCTATTTATTTAAAAGATTAAATTTAGAATTCAGACATTTTATTAAAGCAATATTTCTGACAATTCGTCATCTATAAAGAATTTGCTAAAGATTTGGGATTTTAAATAAACCGGGCTTTAATATACAGGCTGTTCCAAATGTTTTTAGCCCGGTGAAAATCTCACGTTTTTGCAAATTTTTGTAATTTTCGCTGGCCCCTTGCGTTAGTATGTTTTTGATATTTCCAGTTCGAAAATAAATAATTTTTTCTAAAACTTCAAGCTTGGGAAGAACGAAGAATCTACTATAATATTCTAACTAAATCTAACAAAAAAATTAACATTTAAGGTTACGTTAAAAAAAATTAAAGAAAGTACTTAATAAAACATTTATGGTGAAAGTTGTCAACAGTAGTCAGATTTACATTTGTATTTGGACTTTGTTAAAATATTTACTTTGATTCCAAATACACAGAAAAATATGTAAACACATAACAAATATTTGTTCTCTGTTCCGTCCATCAAGAAGAAGTGACATGCAAATAAAGAGTGCGTATGTATAAATAGGAATCTATTCTTAATGTGCTATGGACGTTGTCGTATCTACTTAACATCTTCGGCATCAGTTAAGAAATAAGATTATGTCAATCGGAAATCAGAACATCGGTCTTGGAATTTTTAAGGCAGTATCTTGCCAGTATTTATCAAAACAATTTGACCCCGTATTTAAGCAAATATACAAAAAGTAATGAATGAAACGAGGTTATCTATACAGATATTACCTTAAAAAAGTAACCACGAACGACAGCAAGCTAAGAATCCTTTTCCCAAAAAAAAGCTAACAATCTATTTGCGTCAAATATTTTGTTCATTGTCTTATAGATGATAGAACTAGTGACCTTGATAAATTAAAAGCCGTAATTGTTAAAGAAAGACCTGAACTAATTTTCGTATTAATCATATCATCTAAGGTGTTTTGTCGAATTTTAACGTCTTCGTCTTGGTGTGAATAAACAATTCTAATTTCTGCGGCTGTTTAAATATTTCGAAGAATCCGTCCGTAATCTCCCGAAAAAAACTTATAAAATTTAACCTTGACATTTCGCGGATTTATTCGCCAATGAGAATCATCGTCGTTTACGCTATGTTTCGGTAATTACGAGTTTAATATGACGGATCATCATCTGTCGTTGGTCTTCATAACAAAAGATTCGCCGATTAGATCCGTAGCATCCAGATGTGAATTGGAAGTTCAAATAATGAAGAATGTACTTCGAAACGAGTTGGTCATATACTTCGTCAATGCAATTAGCAAGATTTCCAGGGAAAATTCTCTGATGGGAAGTATATTACTTTATAACGGATCGATTCTATGTTAGAGGAACGACGCGTGTAATTTATTAAATCCGGACTGACTTCCTTCCAATTTCTCGAAATGGAATTCAAGACGGTGTAAGACCGAGAAGGTAAAGGTAACTGTACATCACGCCGTGATCGATGAATTTTAAACGAGCGTCCATCGCCGAAGCAACGACATGTTTTATTTATAAATACCTATCGGTTGCGAATCAAGAAGGTATAGCTTTTTTCCAATCGGTAGAAGGCAATTTCCCATGCCGGAGTGGCCATCTAGTGTTCTTGGAGTAATTGTCTTAACTTGTTGAAGAAGAAACTATGACAAATATTTTACGACGAAATATTTGCTTTCAAATTCTGAAATAATTAGTTTCCTTCTGCTACAGGCGCTCTTCTTGCTTATTGCTACGATTAATACCACGATACGCATTGGACAAAGCAAAAGTATTCCAGTGTAGACGCACCGTGATATTGTGCAAATATGTACTTCTTTTCTAGACACCCGTTTATAAAAACAAACGAATGTAGAACAAGCAAATTGCTTATTCAGTCAATACAAATTCTTCCTTTTCATTCACCCCGATTTTCTTTCATTCCCATCAAGATCGTCGGTTTTTCGGGGCCATCGAGGTAGAACGGTACAAGAATACGTCCGAGAACACTCCCATCGTCCGCTTTCTATTTACTACGACCAAGTCCGAGCACGAACTCAAGGTTGAATCATTGCCCGACCATCCTATAGCTTGCTATACGCTACTATTGAACGCTTACCGTTTTTATTAATACTGTATCGGACGGATTGCGACATTCCGAACATATTTCGCATCGTTTAAAACTCGTTAAGCTTACAATTAGTTAAGTCGAGTTGGAAAATTGATGATATCTTAGATTATTTATTGGGAATTGCTGGTTTTTCGAAATACATTATTTTTTTCGCCGTGAAAAGGAATTCGCTGCTTTATTATGATGCCAGAATTGAATTAAGCAACGAGAAAGTAACAATATGAAAGATCTGCTGCACATGAAACGGTGAATAACGAGAAGGGAATTTTAGGAATTCTCGAAAACGATCCAACATGGAACATCAGGTCGATAACAGCTAAAATTAGAGTTGTTCACAGTAAAATATAGAAGGCCATACGTCGAAAACAACTTCGTCAGAGCCATCATCGAAGAGTACGAACATTATAGCGAGAAGATCGTCTCATAAGAGCCGAATTGAAAAACAGAAATTAACATTTTCTTCAACCTTCAGCACAACCCAAAGTAATTAGCAACAGAACTGTTATTTCCAGCCTTAAAGTCAGGAATAACTCGAGCTATCTTCATATCACATGAGCAAAGATTCCACCCAGATAACATCCTTAAGTTGCACAAATAAACCTATAAGATTGACGAATAAATTTAAATTTATGCCATTTGTACCACCAAAATTCAACGAAAAATTCGTTGAATTTTGAAATTTTCGTTTGAAAAAGTTCGCTCTTTAAAAAATTCAAAGAACGAACTGTATCGCATAGTTGTGTAACTCAGAAACATGCTCCAAAGAACATATCATTTACTCATACTACCAACATTGATATTGGTTTCATTTTTTTTTATTGTGAACGAAACGTGCTTGAGAGATGAGTTATCTCTCATCATACGGAGGCATGTAAAAGCCTCCGTCATGTGAACTTCGATCTAGGTCAGAAGATACCGGCGTTTCAATGGAGTCCATCGGAGTATTCACCGACTTGAAGAATGGAGAGGAAATATCTGAGATTAAAGTGAAATTATGCAGATGTACCGCAGCCCGACGATTATCCATGCATGTAGACGCGCCGACATGTTGTAACGATTATATCGTTAACTTAAATTAAAACCTGCATGTTCCTGTAGAGGTAGACAATTTCAAGAATTGAATGATTGCTCTTATGTTGTAATCGTATTTGTATGTATATATGTATATTTCATGTGTACACACATCCGCACGAGTCCTCATTCATAGAACAAATTGCCTATGTCGTGATTAATCGTTTCGAATTGCGAAATGAACAGATTAAATTTAGTAACGAAGGAATTGGGAAGTATTGATTGATTGGGTTGGAATCGTTAGAAATATCCGGTTGCCGATCCTTCAACCCAAGAAATCATTTTAATTGGAATTAAATATCATTAAATTAAAAAAATTAATAAAATATATTAAAGGATACATTAAAAGAAGGACAAATAAATAGAGGGAAGGAATCTTTTAGTTTGGGCTAAATTTATTAACAAAACTGTTAATTCTGCATAAATAGCTGACCGCAACTGTATTCCATCATAATTAATATAAGCATAAAGATACGAAAGAGAAATGCTCCTGCATTAGTAACGCAGTAGTACTGCATACTTAACTAGCTTTTCTGTTACATGCTTCTCTTTTAAAGCCACGCATTATACAATTCGTTGGATAACTAGCTGTAAAACAACATAACTATTACAAGAAAAGACGTCAGTAACTGCTGACAACAACAATAATAACAACAACATCGCGTAAAAAATCAGAGACGAGAACGTTGCCCGTTGAACCGAAAGCAGGCGGCATAACGATCTGTTATGAAGTCGTACAAAAGCAGTACGACCAGTCTTTCAATCGACGATGTCGAGTTTTGTCTCGCTTGTACGAAAGTTCTTATGGCGCGAGATATCATTCAGCCTGTAATAGTCGTTTAAGATCTGCTCAGATTGTTATGACACTAGGACAACGAGAATATTACGAGAATAAGTTTAATTCACGTAATTAAAAAAAAAAATGAGTCGATACAACGTAATGGCGTCTTTTTTTTACTTGATTACTTGATTGATTGCTTTACTTTACTTGATACTTGAATATTTCTTTGATTCTCTAAGAATTTAAAGAACATTTTCTAGCACGTTGTACATAGAAGGTGGCACGTAACGTAAGTTCTCCAAACAATCAAACGTCGTTAATAAACATTGTAAATAGTCCCTCAATAGATTGGTGCAAATCTTTGGGTAAGGACGAACTAGCCAAGGAAGGTTCTGAAAGGTATTTCATAAGACCAGAGCCCAGAGAGAGGGCGCAGAAGCCAGAGAGATATCGAATCACAAGCGACTCCGCTAAAAGGGAGATCTGAAGAAGTCAAAACTACTATTAGGTTGGTAACTGGTATGAACGTAGATCAGTAACAGCGAAGAAAAATGAGAACTACAGAACTAAATAAGTTAGCGTGTATTCTGTATGTTTGAGAAATAGAAGGATAATGGAACCTTTGAGAACAAGGCAAAGGCAAAGGTTTGGGAAGGACACTAAGCTATTTGGAGTAGAAATGAGAATTCTATTGAGGAAGGTACAAAAAGCATGAAGCTCAAGTAGGGCGACTATAGGTGTTCGACCCAGAGAGCGAGACGATCAAATTAAATCGTTAGATCTTTAATTAAATTCTATTAAATAAATAATAATAACACTTCAAATAGATAACGAACGTATTTATTAACCATCTTCCTTCTATTTCAGAGGATATTGTGAAATAGACTAGACTGTTAGTGTCGCAAAAAAATCCATCACCATGGAATGGTCAACCGGTGATCTGATTTGGTTCGATCCAGGCATGGGACATTGGCTTCCCGGAGAAGTACTAGAATCCCACAGAGGTGCCAATGTTTTAACCGTCCAAGCTGTCATCAATGGAAAGGTAACTAAATTACGTTATAAACATCTCAATAATGTCGAAAATTATTCGCTTTCTTTTTTTCCGTGAATAAATCCCAGAACAGATTAGAAAACCAATTAGTTCAATTACGTAAGATATTATTTAATAAAAAGAGAGCCGAGATTTATCTTCTCAATCTTTTTCTTCTCTTAATTGAAAAATGTTGCTTAATCAGCTTTAAAATTTGTCGCGACCAATCGATAATAATGGAACATTACTGCATTATCGCCTATTATTCTTTAGTGTTAATTACCGAGTAGTTGTTGAGTTAAAGTTCGAAGGGGCTTCGAAATGAACGAGCCTAATTCGTAATTACAGTAAGCACGTACAGAGCTATTTAAGTTAATCATCTGTTACTAATAATTTTAATTGTTTTACTCGCATTCTTATAGGCTTATAGCTAGCAGAATATTATCGTGCCTTCGATCCGTCGTCCAGCGACATTTTGCCGTTTCTTAGGCACAAAGTATCGTTCGGAACACAGAGAATTTCCAACGTAGAACGACAGCAAAAAAGTCGCAAGTACCAGGATTTTCGTTAAATGAATGCGCATGCTACGCGTAGTTTTACATATAATCCATTCCGATATCAAATTCAGACCACGTCAGACGCTAAAGAATCCGTTTAGAAACCATTGTTTTCATTTCCATTTCCGCGAAATGTTTTCCTACATCGAAACGAGACGTTTCCAATCCGAAATTAGAAATTTATTTCGCCGACTGCGCATGTAACATCAGACACGTCGCGAGCCCATACCTGGGTACAGACGATCCTACTTTTGCCTCAGTTGCGACACGATTATGAATAAGATAAAAGTAGGTTGTCGTAGCGGAAGACGGACCTACCGCACGCACGGGTACGTTATATACGTATGTACAAGCGGATGACGAAAAATCAGCCCGCAGGCAACGTATACCGGGTGTATACTAGGTGTACTGTAGATATTCAAGTTATCTCACATCAATGGAGATGACGTCCAAATATTATGCGTAACGCCTACTATATTATAAAGATAAGAAATTAATGATCCAATTTTTTCCTCTTTACCTAAACTTCACTTGGAATTTAGCTAATTTATATTCTATCGTCTAATTGGTTTGTACAGCATCTGTATCCTTTTCGGATCACATTCTTTTAATCACTTATC
This sequence comes from Oryctes rhinoceros, assembly GCA_020654165.1. Taxonomy (NCBI): domain Eukaryota; kingdom Metazoa; phylum Arthropoda; class Insecta; order Coleoptera; family Scarabaeidae; genus Oryctes; species Oryctes rhinoceros. The sequence continues at coordinate 499,565 of JAIOKQ010000974.1, forward strand.
GTACCGATTTCTTCTCTAAATAAAGTTAAATAACCTTTAGCTCGCCGGAAGATGCGCTGCTAAGCGTGAAACAGGTTCTAGCATAATTTTTGAATTTTTCCTTTTGAAAAAATTGAACCTTTCATTTCTTGCTTCCAATACGATGGATATTTCAAATTTACCAATTAGAACAAAACCAATTAGTTCTTCTATGTTCACCCACCGAAGTCTGCGAGGTTTTTGACCTCCTCTCCATCCAAAAGCAACGAACAAACTATTAAATTAACTATCTACAAAACAACATTAAAAAAATCATTTTGGCAAAAATAATTTGACCGTTTCAATTATTTCCAGCCTCAAACCTTTGCGCTCACCGGCGGCGAAGGTTCCGTTCGCAAACGGGAAGACCTTGGAACATCTGGGGTCGAAGATATGACCCAATTAACCGATCTTCACGAAGCAGCATTGCTATGGAATCTAAAACTAAGATATGATCGTAATTTTATCTACACATACGCCGGCAGCATCTTAGTAGCTGTAAATCCTTACAGAATGTTCGATTCCAGCTACGGTATCGAAGCTGCCCAACGCTACAAAGGCAAAATGATAGGAGCGTTACCTCCGCACCTCTTTGCTTTGGGTGCTGCAGCTTACGCGGCACTCCCAAACCCGCAAGTCGTCGTGATAAGCGGTGAAAGCGGATCTGGCAAGACGGAATCTACCAAATTAGTCATGCAATACCTAGCGGCGGTGGCGCCATCTGCTCCTAGAGGACAAGCTCTGGTCACTGAACAAATCCTGGAAGCTGCTCCTCTCTTGGAAGCCTTTGGGAACGCCGGAACTGCAAGAAATGATAATAGCTCCCGTTTCGGGAAGTACCTAGAAGTCTACTTCAAGAACGGAGCTATAGTTGGAGCTAGAGTTACGCAATATCTCCTAGAAAAATCTAGAATAGTCACGCAAGCTCCCGGTGAAAGAAATTACCATGTTTTCTATGAATTATTGGGAGGTTTAAGCAATAACGAGAAGCAAAAATATGGCTTGGTGGAAGCTGATAAGTACTTCTACTTAAACCAAGGTGGAGGCGATTGCGCGGCCGGTCACGCCGGTTCGGGAGCCGATTGGGGCGCTCTCACGCGAGCAATGCAAGTATTAGGCGTCGGAGAATCAGAACAGGAAGGCATAATCAAAGTCTTAGCAGCAGTGCTTCACTTGGGCAATGTTTATTTCCACCGAAGGCAACTTAGACACGGCCAAGAAGGGGTTGAAATTGGATCCGACGTGGAGATCAAATGGGCGGCGCACTTACTACAGATTTCCGCCAATGGGTTACAGAGGGCGCTGACTACTAGGATCACCGAAGCAAGAGCTGAAAGAGTGCATTCACCTCTTAGCATAGATCAAGCCTTGGACGCAAGAGATGCTTTCGCTAAGGCGCTGTATTCAGCGTTGTTTAATTGGTAAGCTTTTGCATATCCCGTATCATCTAATTCAATAATACTACGTTGCTTCCTAAGAATTACATTTCGTCATTCTTCTCACACATATACATCACATTATATTATCGTGACACCGTTTCCCAAAGAACAAATAACGCTTTAAAATTTATGTGTTTACCTTCGAGAAGAAATTACGTTCGTTTCACTTTAACACAGGCTTGTTACTCGTGTCAATTCAATCGTACAAAGAGGAGGTCTACACGATGCTGCACGCATCTCGCTACTGGATATATTCGGCTTCGAAAACCTCGCGGAGAACTCCTTCGAACAACTGTGCATCAATTTTGCATCGGAGTCGTTGCAATTGTACTTCAATAAGCACGTTTTCAAGCTGGAACAGCAAGAATATGCCAGGGAGAGATTAGAATGGACGAATTTAACTTGGATGGATAATACTCCGGTGATACATTTGCTAGGGAAGAAGCCGGTCGGTATTTTACACCTTCTAGACGATGAGAGCAACTTTCCCAAGGCATCTGACTCGTCTTTTTTGGAAAAATGCCATTACAACCATGCCTTGAACGAGAACTATTGCAGGCCGAGAGTTGGTGGACGAGAATTCGGGGTGAGACGCTTAAAAATTTGAATCATCTTAATTTATATTGCTTCCGTTTTAAAATTTTAGATTCGCCATTTTGCTGGGCAAGTCTGGTATTCCGTCGATGGTTTTTTGGACAAAAATCGCGACGCGCTTCGTCCAGAAATCGTAGAATTATTGGCTTCTAGCAAAGAACCTTTGGTGTGCGCTATAGCGAAACCATTGCTGACGCAAGCGCAAACCAAAACCTTGCCGAGAGGTACAAATGGAAGATTCGTAACCATGAAACCGAGAACACCAACTGTAGCTGCTAGGTATTTAAGATTTTCACGTCTATTTTCAATCCACAATCCGCTTAACCTCGGTAACTTCACAGATTCAGCGATAGTCTTCAGCAGCTCCTAGAATCCATGACCAAATGCAATCCGTGGTTCGTCAGATGCATCAAACCCAATAGCGATAAGACCCCGATGAGATTCGATATGCCTGTTGTCTTAGAGCAGCTCAGATACTCGGGAATGTTGGATACCATAAGAATTAGGCAGTCGGGTTACCCGGTTAGGATGAAATTCCAATATTTCGTCGAAAGATACAGGTAAATTCTTAACTCCCAAAAAAATATTATCGCAAAAAAAATCATTTCAATTGCAGGTATTTATACCCAGGAAAGTTACCCAGAGGTGTCCCATACAGAGACCTCTGCAGAGGTATCCTAGAACAACGGCCAATTAACCTAACAGCTGGTCCAGATTACCAGCTAGGTGCAACGCGTGTTTTCCTTCGCGAAGGTCTCGAAAGGCAACTGGAAATCGCAAGAGCGGATTGCTTACGAGATTCCGCGCTGGTAATTCAGAAGCACATGCGAGGCTACTTGGCCAGGAAGAATTATCGACAAAAGAAGAGAGCTGCGATTACTTTGCAAAAACATTGGCGCGGTTACAAGCAGCGTACTGACTACAGCATCCTCAAGAAGGGTATCACACGTGCCCAGGCCCTTTATCGCGGAAAACTGGAACGGAAGCGCTACGCCGCCAAAAAGGCCGAATTAAAGCGTCGCTTGGAAGCCGAAAGATTAGCACAGGAACGCGCCAAGCAGCGTGCAGCTAGAGAGAAAGCTGAAAGTCAACGTGTTCAAAGATCTACGGTGCATCATTTAGAAATCCCAGCCGAGTTAGCCTTCATTTTCTCAAAATTAGAAGGTTACACCCCTCCCCATACAGAACGTAACCTGGTCAAAGTCGTTGGAGGCATCAGCGGTCATCCACCAAATCCCAACTTGCCTAGCGATCTTCATCAGTACGAATTCACCAAATTCACTTCCGTCTACTTCAAAGGTGCCGATCTTGGGTTGAAACGAGAACCAATATCTACGCCATTCCTTTCTAAAGCCGCGGCTAGAGACCAGGACTTCCAAGACGCTATAGCTTTATTTAAGTTAATCTTGAGATGGTCGAACGATAGCCAGCTTGCTGGACCTAGAGAAAGAGCGTTAGCTGATTACGTGGTACATAAAGGATTGAATTCGAGAAGTCTTAGAGATGAATTATTCGTGCAGTTGGTGAATCAATCTTGGAGGAACGATAACACCGAAAGGATTTGGCAAATGATGTCCCATTGTTTGAGCTGCTTCCAACCAAGCCCAGCGTTAAATAGGTATGTGAGAACCTAAATAAAACAATTTAGACTTACGCATATATCAAAAACTTTTTAGGTACCTTCTAAAATACGTAACAGATCATTCTCCAGCTGTTTACAAAGAAATGCTCCAACGCAAGCTGCTTCGCGGTGTCCAAAAAGCGCCGCATTCAAGAGCGTTACCTCCAAGTCTTTTGGAATGGAGAGCAACCAGACAGAAATCAAACATGGCTCTTCCATTAACCATGGCTGACGGAAATGTTTCTACAGTTAGCGTGGATTCTTGGACAACTTGTGAAGAGGTTTGAACATTTAGAGACTTCCTTCATTGCAAAACTAATTAAATAATCTCTAGGCTGCTTCGATCGCCGTTTCTTCATTCGAAATATCCGGAGCTGGTTGGACGGTGGTCCTAGATGATTCTGGTATCTTAACCGATGGTAGCGGACTAGATTATATCTTCGATCTAGTATCAGAATTAGAACTATGCCCGGCATTCCCAATGTCACGATCCAGCCTCTTCAAAGGAGGTACCAGATCACAAACTCCTGTAGAAATCGACCATCACATACAACTAGCGACTAGTCCTAGCACCTTAACGCGACCTCAGGTTAGATATTTTATTAAAATTCTTCCGGCGTTACGATTTATTTCTATTGTTCTTGTAAAAGGTGCCACCTCCTGAACCTCCATCGGCTCTGTCCCGTAAAATCTCGCGCGAAATCGCTCGCGAGATCTCCAGGCAATCTTCTCCAATGCACCTGCAGCCGTCTTCGAGGAAATCGTCGCGCGATCAGCGTGAATATTCCCCGCAACGCGAATCCCCAAGAAATAACACACCAACAAGGAAGGCATCGCATGAAGCTTTGTCGAGGAATTCTGCTTTGAATGAAAGGTATTTCGATATAGAAAAGGTTCGTTCGAGAAGCTTAGATAACCTTCTTAGTGAACCGGAACCAACGCCTCTATTAGATTTGGGTTTAAGCCAAAGCAGATTGAATGATAGATATCATTCGGTTGAGCAGTTGAATGCCCCAATTAAACCGGTTTTGGCGACACCCAATTACAAGCAGGAAATCGATTTTGAGTACCCAGATGCTTCAAGTACAACAGCGTCGAATAGAGGAGGTCCTAGGTATATAAAATCCCAATATTATGGGAAAAAAGCACCGCCAGGCTCGCATTCCAGCAGAGCACACATTGAAAAGAACGAATTCGCTGTTAGAAGTTCAGCGATGTCCGATACGAGCGAAGCTCCAAGTTTAGCAAGCCATGTGAGGCGTGTCAGAGTTCCCAGTCAAGCGTCAGATGTTGACCAGTTCTTAGACGAGCTTTTCAGTCCAGTCTTAGATGGGAATTTGGACGAACTAAGTGACGCCAGGTCTTTAGCAGCTAGTATTAAGGGAGGACAAAGAAATTTCGACGAAAATATCGAAGAAGACGAAATTCCCGGATTGGACGAGTTCTTAGACGAGATCCTAACACATCCTCTTGAAAATCGAATAAATTTGAGCAATGTAGATGATCTAGTTTTACGTATTAAAGGTGGTGGACACAGAAATCGAACGACCAGTCAGAGTAGTTCGGTTTTGGACCAAGAAGTCGAAAATATCAATACGCAAAATAATCCAAGACAATCCGGCAGCGGGAGTGCAAATGTTGATGATTACATCAGCGACCTATTTAAGCCAATCTTCATCAATGATAGCCTTAGGAATTTGACGGAGAAACACAATTTAGTCGATAGCATTAAGGGTGGTGGAACTACGCATCAACCCAGCGGACCGGGGTCTTCAACTTTCAACTTTCCCGCAATACCAGCCCCGTTGGTAAGCTCGCCACCACTTTTGATGCCTTTGTTAGGTTCCGGACAAGAAAGTTTGTTGTCAATGTATAATATGCAAGGTCTAGCTTTGCCACAAAATGGCGCTGACCTTACTGCGTATCAACAAAATCTTCAAAGAGCCTTCCTACAATCAGCAATGGCTCAAAATATACAAATTCAGCAGCAGTTATTGGCGCAAAATCAAGCTCTACAACAGTTGCTAACGCAACAAGCAGCTGCAGCATCTACAACGACAACCGCAACTACAGAAGTTAAAACGGAGAATGTGCAAACTGTAAAGGCGCAAGTCCATCAACCGCCGAGCCCCCCACCACAGAGGAAATCCAGTTTCAAAGCTCCGATTTCAGCTAGAAAAGTTAGTTCACCAACAGATTATAAATCGAGGAAAACAAGCTCTGAATCCAACGTAAGCATCATTAGCAGAAACGGAGTACCACCACCTCCACCAATGCCACCACCTCTGCACGAAGGTGATCCTTCCGAAGCAAGACCGTTCATGGATCCTTACGGAAGAGCTAAGACTGTTAGGATTGGTAAATGGAGATGGCCACCTCCGAAGGACGACACTACACCTACCAATGGGGAAGATTTCATGCAGTTTAAATTCAGACAAAATCAAAGGAAAATCACCCCGAGTAGTAAAGAGGCCTTAGTGATTACCAATGGACATTCTAGCTCGTTGCATCTCAGTCAGAATTCGGCCGAATGGGAAGAGATAGATTTCGAATCTGTTGTGAGAGAACCTGAAAAAGTAGTAGCGAAAACTACGACGAAAAGAAGCTTTGAGGTATGAAAAATTAAATTAGTCAATGTTACTTTCAATAACATACAAAAATATTTCAGGTCGGTGCTTCTAGACCATCCCCGGGAAGCATTGGGAAATTAAAGTTAAGTTCGGAAATGCGTCAGAGACTAGAACAAGTGACAGCTAACCATTCTGTGCGGTCCACCAGTAGTAAAATTGAAAAACCAGCACGGGTTGTTAACAAACTAGAAGACACCAGGAAAATGATGCTAGAACAGCAATTAGCGGGACGTTGGGGCTCAGAATCTGCGGATGATAATAACGAATCTTCAGGTCCTCCGAGTCCCGTGACTCCAGCTCAAGTTAGAGCCCAAAGAGAATCGAAATCACCAACCCAACAAAGTTGGGCCAGTTCCTCATGGAAACCAGGACCGCCTCCGCCGCCGATAGGACCTAGTTCGCTTCCTCCAGCTCCTTCGATCCCAGCACCGCCTCCTCCCGTACGACCACAGCAACCTCCACCTCCAGTAGAACCAATAAGAGACTCCTTCATGGCGCAAAGGCAAGATCGCGACACCTTCGGCGTCCACCAAAATCGCACTGTTTTAAACAATTCTAAAAGGAACTCGTTCAGTGCCAATTGGGACATACAAAGCTCAGTTACGCAAGAAACCCAAGACGACGGAATCAGTTGGAGTAAAGAATTAGAGGAGAAACAAGAGAGGATATCCAGGGATAATTGGGACCAACCAGACTCCACGGTGACCTCAATCGAAGCAAACAGGAAGAGTATGATATTAATGAATGATCGTTGGGATAATGAGAAACCTTTCGAGAAGAAACCCGTAGTACAAGAACCTATTGAAAGGCCTACCTTTAGAACCCATCAATTCAGTAAGAACGCCAGTAAAGAACGCGAGAAGAAGCACTCGGTTTCGACGCAGAATACGGAGAAAGTTGAGAAAATGGAAGGTATGTAGAATGTTTTGTATTATTTTTAAGATTTTTGATATCTTAAAAAAAAAAAAAACATATTGGATTGGGTTCATCCAAACTTTGCGTTGAAATAGAGTAGACTAGGGCTGAATTTTTGGGAAAGTATAGTATTCTAAATGAGATTAAGTCAGTTAATAGTTACAAATAACAAATGATAGGACACTATGAAAAAAAATAATACTTGTGAATTATAATAAATTCTAATCACAAATCTCTGAAGGCAACACAAAATAAAGGATCTCATTTAGTTTTGCCCTGGGGGTGACAATATTAAATTTAGCGTAAATGGTCGTACGAGGGTCATAAAATGAAGGTAAGATCTGTATCGGATCTATTATTGGATTCAAAGCATATGATATATATCAAGATAATCTATGATAGGAAGAACTGATTACGTTTGGTTAAAATCTTTGGTTCTGGTCAAGGTCAACGAAGGCTTCGTGGTTACTTACTCGACCGTTCATGAACTTGTAGCCACTGTAGAGACTTTTATCTCAACATGTTGACTCTTGGCAGGAGGCAACGACTTATTCTAAGGTTTGTCCAATGAATTGCTATCTCCAAGAATTAATTCTCCTATCAGAGAGATGATAATGAAGCCGTCGAAAAAATTAGAATGTCACCGTCTCCTCGGGATCTTTCAATGTCTTTTAATTAAATTTGTTAAGGAAGAACTTGTTGGATATAGGAATTTGGAAGGAAAAATAAGGTATCTTTCCACACACCACAATTCCTTTTTGGAAATTACGAAAGCACCCAAGAATAGAATAAATACTTACGTGTGCTTATTTAACAAACCCGAATAGAAATTTTAATTGGACGATTGACTCAAAAGAGGGGCAACCTATTATACACGATGGCACCAGCATTCAGCGAAGTAAATAAACTTGAAATTTATTCAGCCCGAGGAGCCACTGGGCTGAAAAGGATTAGCAAAAGAAGGTCGCTGCATTTAACAAATAAAATCCAGATTCAACGAGGAATAAAAAAATTAAAATTGCAAGGTGTCCGAGCTTAATTGATTGTCCCATCGGGCTTTAAAGGTCTTTCCTATTGCTAGAGTGAAGATCATTAATTCCATCTAATTACTCCATTGCTTCTCATCCACTTGAAAGCTAGGTAAGAAATTTATTGAAGAAGAAAACAACCGCGACCGCATGTTACGAGTTATGGTATGACGCCCTAACATACGAGATGCACAGGTTGGGTTTCAGCTTGAGCTTGTCATATCTGAATGGGAAAGCTTTCACTGTTAGAGATAATAAAGCTTAAGATGTTAACCTTTTAATCGATGACATTTGTAATAAATCTAATCATTAATATTACAAAGAATGAATTCGTGGTAATATGATCTACTTCTTTAATGCTCTTATATGAAATGTTAAAAAAATTGCAATAATTGTTTTATATAAATAGCTATAAAATTAATTAAAAACAATCTACTTTACAACTTTATTTTCACTCGATTTGATTGATGATTGGAACTGCTTACAAAATATCAATATCAAAGCATACATGCAACTACCGCAAAATTGAGGTTATACGTTCCGATAATTAGAAATTGCTTTGGTTGGCGTTTAAATGATTTATTCTATTAATCCAGGAAAAGTTGAACATTTTCTCTTTTCTTTGTTAGTAAAAGAAATGAAAAGATAAGGTCAACATTATATTCACAAAATTAAATTAAAAATGTGAATTGTGCAGAGATAACGACCCTGCAGAGCCTATACTATTAAAGTGGTTACGTTACAAGTTAACATTTAAAAAAATTAAACAACAAAATATAAGCTATAACGGCCTGAATTTGTTTAAAGCAGTGTAACTCGCCTTTATATCGCCAGTATTAACAAAATATGTAATAGCACACGGGAAATTTCTTTGAATTTTTACAACATTGATGCAACCTTTTCTCGCACGTTGATACAACCTTTTCTTTGAATTACCCAGAATACATTGAAACAATTTTAAAACTTGCTTCCATCAAACCTACATAGCCTTAAACAAAAATATGTTTATGCTTTTCCAATGCAAACCGAGGGGAATGTGGTTATACTTATATAATTGTCAAAGTTGTCAAGGATCCAAAATTCGATTACATCCTACGTAAAGAATACACCACGCGTAAATTGAATTTACGTCCCTCCAATGAGGGCGATAATGATTAACTTACGTAACCGATTGTGGAAAAATGGTTTTAACCAATCATAGAATCTATCCTAACCTAAAAACAAGTCTGCACCTACATTTGATCTATTTCGCTTCATTCTCCGTTACCCATTACGGCGATCGTCGTTTCAAGTTTTAATTGGCGTGGATCTCAATTTCTCATTTTATGCGCGTAAACGACGTGATTGGTTTTGCAAGAATTAATATGCAATGCATTGCAATTAATCCTTCTTAATTTACGCGTACGATACTTGCTATTGCAATCACGGTAAATAACCAGCGGGTATATAATTTGAGGTCGACGACCTTCAAGTGTGTATGAATGCGATTTGTTCATACGAAGCTTAGAATATATAATATGTGCCATTTACTAGCTACTGAAACCTAAGTGAAAATTAAGTAACAAAATTACGAAGGTTGTCTAAAAATTTTCCACAAAAACATGTTTTTTTTTACAAATTTTCTCCTTGTAAATTTACATATTTTTTCCTGACGATGCTCTCACATTGTTAGTCAGTCCACCTTGTTCTGCGAAATTTGCGAGTTCTTTTCATCGAACCGTTTGTTCAGTAATCGCTGGAATTTCGGAGCATTTCCTTTTTTCGTTGATTCCATGGGCTGTTATGTAGCATTTCCTTTTTTCATTGATTCCATGGACTGTTATGTAGCATTTTCATTTAGTAATACTGTAACTAATAAATTTATTTAAATTCCATCGTAAATTTTCCGCAGAGAGAACAGAGAGAAATAATAGTTCAAACGATATTAAAGGACATTCGTCGTCTCTCGCAGATCCTTTGTTTTCGGCTTGGTACGGGGTCACTTTTTGCATTTTTTCTGCTAACTCGAGTACTCTGACTCAAGTCACAGCAAGTGCTTTGCTTACTCTCTTACTTCGTAAATACTTGTGAACAGCACCCAGACGTAATAAAGGATCTCTGCCTTGTTTTCCCTTCTCAAAATACGCCATAACATTAAATTTAATATTATTTAGCTTTTTAATTAAAATTAATTAAAAAGTTTTGGAATTCGGCCACTTCGCAGGTATTATTAGTAGATAATAGCAGAAACACTAACTTGTTGATTTATCACCTTTATTCGAAATAATTTATCGTACGCTTCGTATCTTGAAAGATACGTTCTTTTCTTGGAAATTCAATAAATTTAAAAAAAGCCAAAATAAAAAAAAATAGCTAAAAATAAATCAAATACAAGAAAGCGATCCTTACAAGGGATAAACAGAGTTGCCAAGTTGAAATTGCAAAAGTTATTAGATTGATCCACGCAAAATTATTAGATTAGTTATCCGAAATTTAATACGATGGAATACGGTGAAATTTTTTATTTGAAAAAATAAAATATTGACAATACCAAAATTTAAAACTAAAGGAAATTTTCTAATTTTTAGAGGCGTCTCTATTTCCAGCAGTCTGCTTTATGTAAACGTTTCCGATTGGTCAAATTAAATTAAATGTAACGAGCGAGAATAGTTGTGAATATTAAATTTTTTTTTGTAATTAGTTTATTTACTTTTACAAAAATTAGTAGAAAATCTAATTTTTGTAAAAGTTTTCATTAAATCGCTAGATTTATTCAAAAATCGCAAAAAAAAAAACAGGAAAGGACTTAAAATAGACAAAACCACAACTGATGCCCAATTATATTATTCGAATTAACATTTTTGACCAGTGGCGATGAAACTTTTCATACTACCTTCGTAACATTAACAGCACCTTACAGACATATTTACACAGAGAAAACGTAATCATTCGATCATGTTATCCAAGCGATTATTAGAGAAATTGACACCAATTTCTTCGCGTGACCAATCATGCCCAATACCAGACGACACGACAAAGATTAATTGAACAATAAATTCGATTAAGGCGAAATTGCCGACGCGTTGAATAATTTCCATGTTTTCTAGGTTAGAGCGCATTGTTCAATTCAATATTAGAACAGAATTATCCTTTCTCTTTCGCGGAGAAACAAATGCTAGTCACCGGGTAGCTCGGTACCGCAACGATACGTAACTTATTCTTCCATAAATCGAATCGGGAATAACATTCTCTTTTTTTTTTTTTAATGTTGCGGTCCTGTACTCATGTGTCGCACGATGGTGTGATATCGGTTTTCGCGTTTCCGCGCGGGAAATTGAAATCAAATATACCGGAAGTTGCGAATTAAGAGCGTGAAAGTATCCGTTTTGATGCGATCCGATTCTTTCGAGCTAATTAAACGGAAAATGAAAGTAACGATTGGGTTCGAAGATAATTCCGATGCAAGCTGACAAAGTCGCATGCATGTGAAGTCGGTATTTCACATGAGGAACGAAGATACTTTTACTCATTGTGATCAATCGATTTCGATGTCTTTTATTGCGTGGAAGTAGAAACCTTCGATAGTAAAATCATTGAATTTTGTTGAATCATCGAATAACGCAATTCAATCATTGAACATTGCCGAGATTACAACATAATAGTGGTCGGTTGTTCAGTTAAATTTCTAAATGCGTCTAGAAGGAGACATGTTTCGGGTTAATTAAATGATTATTCTCGAGATACAGTGAAGCAGCTTCAATATGAAATTGGATCTCTTTCTGAAATGGAAAGTAAGTTGTTTTCAATTTTTTAATATTTCGCTTACTTCGCTATTTGTTAAGACGCAGTAATTCTAACCTCAAAAACATTATTCGTGTTAGATTAAATGTGCGGAGAAAGTCCATATCTTTTACCTTAATGCAATATCTCTTTTATTTTTTTCAAATTTGAGTAAAACTTATTTAGTTTGGAAGCAATATATTAAAATAGCCTATTTCGATATTTTCAAATTAACTACACAAATGGAAGCAAAATTACAACAATTTTATTGCTAATTCAACAAAAATCTGCGGTATTCGCGTACTACTTAAACAAATACCTTATACTAGCTACTTACGTTACATTTACTGGATATTTTGTGGCTTCAGCGATGGAAGTGCTTTTAAAAAGAATCTTAAGCTATCAGCACGGTAGCAGGAGAACATTACACAAACGTAACGCATCGCCTTAGAGATTCTCTATTAAAGTGAAAAGGCGCGGAAAACTAACGCATGTTGTCCTGTTGCTCCGCGACAACGCCCCAATCTACAAATCATCAAGACTTACAAAGGCTGCCGTTGCTGAATTTGTCCTTATAGTCGAGATCTAGCTCCCCGAGGCTGTTTTTTTTTTTTTTCTCAAATAAAAAAAAAGATTTACGAACGACGATGAACTAGCGGCTGTTGAACGATATTTTGTAGACAAACCAAAGGAGTCCGAGCGTGTCTTGGTTTGATTAATGATTATAATTACTTTTGAATATATCCAGCGTGTTTCCTTGTTAAAAGCAGATGTTCAACGGATTAAAGAAAGTACATATATAATTGTACCAAAATTATATATGTACGTCTGAGCGTTGCCAATTTTAACATGTAGGAAACCGTATCTTGCATTTGTTACAATTGTAACTGTTATATTTTCTTTCATTTCGTTACGTTCAAATTGTATTAGAATATTATTATTTGGAATACTCCAGGGCATAGCTTAGGGTCCTTTTTTCTCTATCTTTATTAATGATCCGCCAGATCAACGTCAGTCGTAACACTTTATTACAAATACGATTTCGTACCGGATCCGGTTATTCCAAAACTTTACTGATAAACTACTTGTTACTAACTTCAGATCGAGCTTCTCATAATGTATCCCGCAAAAAAAGCCAAACTTAAACGGAACTCGATACTTCTTAATTGTTATTTAACATCCGACTAAGAAATACTTTCAAGAAGGAAGAAGGCGGATATTTTCTAAACATCCGCCCGTCTACACGCACGCTTATTTTAACAACCAAGAATTCTTCGATTCAGGAAGGGTTAGGTGATATAACAGTGTGTCTGGCCTCCTTGATTGATTAAGACCTTAAACCTAACCACTTATACAATCGTTCTTGAAAATTTGGATTCCGCTAGAGGAGGAAATTCCTTCAAACTGCTAACGGCCATAAAATATTTTATTACTTCTCGAATTTTTGTCCAACATTGTCCTAGGTCCTCTAATAAAAATAATAAAGAATAATAGTAACATAATAGTACGTAGTCTCTAAATCATTTCTATTCTCTTACGTTCCAGTGCAAGAATGGCCAGAATTTATGCGCCCAATTCAAACCCCACCTCCGTCAAAATCCCCAATATTACCGACTCCGACGAAGTTAATAAAAGAACATTCACCGGTCACCGCTCCCAAGCTATTACCGTTAGGAACGGCCGCCTGTATCACCTACAATCGCGTCTCATGGTTGCTGAGGGTTAGAAAAGAGGTATTCACCCCAACGGAACCTTTAGGGCCGCCAGCTGCTCTTCACCTAATCTTCTGCCAAATAGTTTCCGACGTCTACGGCGTCACCGCTTGCATCAGATTGACTCAAAGCGAGAAGAGAGCTGGAATTAGCATGCTGAGCGGTTACGGAATAACAGCGGAGAATTTCAACAGTCCCCATAGGGCTAATATCAAGAGGAATGTCGTTGAATTAGCCAGGACGTGGCCTCTGTACTTTGCGAGATTGTTTCAAGTCTCGGGAGCGGCCCAGGTAAGAATAACTTCAACGTAAAAAAAAATCTTCACGTGAATTAAAATACGTCGATCGGTTACAGTTGTCGGACGTTCAGCTTCTAGCAATCTCTCATTGGGGTGTTCATCTCGTCAAGAAGGAAAGCAACCATTTGCAAGTGATCAAATCGTATTCTCTGGGTGACGTAGCGTCTTGCACCGCGCCAAGACCAACTACGATCTGCATCGAATCGCCTGGCGGTAGACTTACGCTTCATGCTACAAGAGCGCAGCAATTAAGCGAGATGGTTACCAGGTTTTGCAATGAAAATAAAAAGGTACGTGCGATTTTTGTTTTTGCCAGTTGTTTCTGTTGCGTATGCTTTATTTAACAATTGAACACAAAGTTTCATAGCGGAAATGAGTTTACGCGTTTGTTTCTTACATTTTCACATATTTTTAATTTAGTTATTTGTCGCAATTGTTCAAGTCTCAAGTAAAGGTTAATTAAAAAACATGCAAGGGCAAGTAAATTGTAAAAAGAAAAAATAGGGTAAGTAGACAACATTTCAAAAGTAAAATGAAAGAAAGTAAAAGAAAAACAAGGAAGATTACAACGCGATACGAAAGCAAGAAGAAGCTGAGAGATACGTATGCTTGAGAATATCGGACGAAACCGTGCAAAATAAAATAAAGGCGAGGAAAAGTCTCCACTACTTAAGAAATTACAAGCGCGTACGTAAGTAAAGTAAAGTTGCGGGATTCATATGTAAATAAGGAATGCCGCGTCGGAATAAGCCCGTGGTACGGAACTTTTACTCGAAAAGTGATAACAGTCAAGTAAAGTGGTACGTTGTGCTCGTGCAGATACAGGCTGATATTCTGCGGCTGGTATTTATTTTTTTTTTACTATTATCGATACTGTTTTCTTTGTAATATGTGACCCGGATCCGTTACGTCAAATAGACGGACGTTTAACGCGCCATCCTACCAATAGATGCACAACTACTCAATAATAATCCTAGCCTGAAAAAAATCTTAGAAATTGAAATATTTATGTTTGAAGAAAATTGAGATTTTTTTACCAAAAGACGATTTATTTCAGTATCACTTTTGATAATGTATCACTGACGCCCTAACGTGATTTGCGAGGTTGTAAAATTTATTGCAATGTATGAAGCTCACTAATTATTATTGCACGCAGTTCCGTCGTTGTTTCATCCCTGGTTCTTTTATGCGTGCAGCGTTATTGTAACAAGTACTAACGATGTACGAACATTATTCAATGCAAAATTCTAATATTATCGGCGTAGGTGCATTAGTGAATTTTCAATTGTTAATTGTTCTTATATACGAAGGGACGTTTATATTCCCGAACTAGGCATAAAAAAAAGATTACAACAATAACAAAAAAAATATTTTTTTATATAAGCTCTTTGCTTTAGAATGCAAGTATTACTTTCAATATCATTTTGGATCCATTATAAAAAGTTTCCTTTGCTTTGTCTTCAAAATCTCTTTCAACTATTGTTCCCCTTAGTGTTTTCCGCGCCTTTTCACTTTAATGAAATCTCTAAAGCGATGCATTAAACTTATATAATGTATTATTGTATTGTACGTTTCACAATGAGATTCCTTATATTAGAAATAACAGAATCCAATGCATACGTACGTCTTTCATATGCCTAAGTAATAATTTAATAGACCTAGATACGAGCGTATACGGGTTTCGTTAATACGGAAAACTATCTACGGAATCACGACGCGCTACTTCCGACGAGTTCTTGTTGGTTTTACGAATTTAAACGTACCAAGTTAGAAATACATATTTATTACTTAAACGATGTAATATAATTGACGGTGTTTATTTCCAGTAAGATGGAATTAATAAGCACTTATTAGGCATTTTCTTGATTACTGTTCATTTAATTCTATTTATTCTATACACGCTTTTCCATATTGGTCCGGTTATTAATGATGCTGGAAAATCTGTTCTTGATCTTTTCTTTTAAGGTCATAATAAATACATAGCACAAATTATTTTTTTTTTGTACGTACTGGCATGTTACGAGATAAGTTTTGTTAAAAAAATTATTTTTCTCATTATTCATTTGATGCTATCTTAGTGAATGTAACTTTCGCATCAATAAATGAGAACCTTCGAGCTGTATTTGATCGACTCGGAGTTCGAGGACAAAATTTTCCAAAAAAAGTTAAATTAATTTTCGCACGTTGTCCAGGTCGCGAAGAACTCGACTCTCATAGTTGATTCTGAGTTTAGATTTAGAAAGCGTGTGGCGAATGTTGTCGAGGCTTCCTTCTGGAGCAACAAAGCAACTCATAGATTCGATGAAACTTTAGAAACTGAGAGAGCATCATAAATACCCTGATTTTGGGGGTACAGCGTCCCCATAAATTTGCATAATTCTTAGATTTTTGTAAATATCTCAGAAACCACAACAGATGTTCTTTTCTTTCTTTAGAAGATAGAAGATGTCGAAGTTTATTACATAATTAAGGATTACGCAAATTAGTTTCGAAAAAAATAAATAAATCAAAATATTAAAATATCGCTTAAATAACTAATAATGTTCTTGTCTAAATCTATAGTTTGGATGCATTTAAAATAACGCATCTTCTCTTTATTCTAACCACAACTAATTGGAAACAAATTAGACTCTTTCTCGTAGAAAAACGTGAAGGCGATTACGATTCCGATCAACACAAAGCACATTCGCAAAGCAATTAGGTATACGTATGTATGTGCACTACGGCTCATAAATTTTACTTATTATTAAAAATTATACTTGCTTTTCGCGGAAATAATTGCCTTTAAAGTTTATTATCGCCTTACAAACGCGACGCATGATTTCCAATAACCTATCTAGGCTACGGAAACCATGTGGGCTATTTGGGCTTTTATGTGTACAAGATCTAAATGAACTCTGGGCTAAAAAATTTTTAAGATCCAGAAGGTTCCAGACAGGAAACACGTTAAGACCGGCTAAACGGAAGAACGTTCTTAGAAGAATTTTGTTGAAAAATTCAAGTACTGTGTCGCGGACGATGTTTTAGTCGATTTTTTAACTACTTTCTGGTCATTGCCGTTTCACGAGCAAATGTAGACGAAATATTTTAAAATAAAAACAGTAGAAATCTGCTGAAAATGTTTATGAAAGGATTGCTACAATTCGGAATCCAATACTTCTTTTGGCTCAACCTTGACGCTTCCTATTCAGTAATGCATGCGGCCTTAGAAGAAGGAGTTGTCCAGAACTGAGGCTAGTGAAAAGGTAAGGGGCTTCGGGTTCAAAAGGGAAATGAATGCAAGAAAAAGTATGTTAACGACTTTCTGCAACAATCTGGAAGCTAGACGAAAGTATTGTATAGTGAAGCAAGGCTACAAAAAAAAATTTAAAAAATCTTGAAGAAAGAAGAGTTTAAAGCATATAAAAATATAATACTGATCTCAATAAAACAGCGCGATGGGCAATTTTTTCAAATACATAATAATATAATAAATAAAAATACATAATGCTACTCTATTATATAAACTCATGGACGGCAGTGTATGTACATTGTACACGGTAACTAAAAGTCATGTGTACCTATAGATTCCAAAACGATATGTCCAGGAGAAAGTCAGCACGCACGTATGTACAGAAGACACAATATGAAGACCCGAGCAATGTTATTCGTATTAAATCCATTTGGAGGTCAATCACGTTGCTTACCGGCATGTTCTCGGTGCGAGAAAGAATTGAAAAAATGTTACCGAAGGAGCTTGCGGAACAGCAAGTAGTTAATACACGTTCAACATCGTTAAATTCAAGGCAGGCCTAAGGTACTGCGATTACGATCGATACTTACCGATATTGGAGAAATCAAATTTACTCTTTGCATTGGAAGAACTCTAATGGTTCGTTAATCGTTTGGTGTGTTTTGAATTGAATTGAATTGCTTCGAATTGAAATTATTGATAACCAACTGAAGACTTTAGATATTTACATATTTGAAGATCTCGTCAATTTTCGTGGTTTATATATACTTGAAGACTATCCAATACAAACTATTAACCGCCACAATAGCTCTAAAAACTTAATCTAACTGCTTTTATAGTGATGTCATAATTTGATAGTATTCTGGTAAAATGTGTCTCTCCCACCCTACCGGTTGATACACTTCTTCATCAAATACATAGTTCACAATTTTCATATTCTCATCGTATCCATCGCACGATTCCAATGAATCCGCGAAAACCATCTCGCCACCGTCCTAGATTCGAGTTCACCACGCGATCTCGCAGCCGTCAGCCGACAGACAAATCCGATGGTCAACTTCTCTCCACTCTGTGTGGGTCACCATAACTATTAGAGCTCGTCAGCTGCAGCGCGCAACGGGCAGTACTCTCCGGTATCTCTTCACGGTAGCCGAGCATCCGCGTGCCAGCGAGCAAGTCAGTTACTTCCCCGACACGAACGTTCTTCCTTCTATAATCCGATTGCGCGAACGGTTCTCGCGAATTACAATTTCAAAAATATCTCGAACAGCGATCAGTAACGACTATGAAGTGTGAATCGTATTAATATTGAAGAGTCGCCCCAATTAATCTAAGAAGAAATAAACGGTTAATTTCATGTAGAACTATGAGTAATAAGAACAATACCGCCAACAAGGTGTTATCCGATTCCTATCGAAGCTTTAAGGAAATTCGCACGCCGACAGAGTTAAACGTTTCGAGATTCAAGACGACAAGCTTGGACAGTCTGGCTAACTCGTCGAATAATAGCGAAAGCCTCAGTGATGACTCTGATAACGAAACCAAATCGTTCATGGTTAAATGTGAAGTGTACGGTGCTCAGAGTTCGTGTGGCAGCATCCGATCTTGGAATAAATCTGAATCCAGCAACTCGGAAGGTTGTTACGATTACATCACGAATGAATGCGGTGAGAAGAAAAGCATATTTATCGAGAAGAAAATTACCGACCCTAACGCTAGTAGAATGGAAACGATTCCAGAAGAAACATGCAGCGAACCAAAAATATCCGTTAAAGAGATTTTAGCACGTTTCGAAAATTTAAAGGACAATAACAAAGACTACAACAACAATAATAATAATAGTCACAACAATATTCATAATAGCACCAATAACAATAACGTAATTAGTAATCACGGCAACACCCCCAATAACCACAGCATCACCAATAAAGATAATAATATCGCAAATAACTTTGTCCAAAACTCCAATATTAACGCCGGAACTAATAGTGTCAATAATAATGTTAGTGTGACGTCCGGCCCTTCGACTCTTGTTACGAACGGGGCTTCGGTAACTTCTCTGAACGGTAAAATTACCATCGAACCAGTGAATCATGTTAGCGGTAACAATCACGGCCAAAATGGTCAGATTGCGAGCAAGAAGAGTACAAATGATATACGTGCGACATCTATCGTGAAGGTTGTAAGCAGCGTAACCACCAAAGAGGTAAAAAGTTGGAATTAAAATATAATTCGTAAATATTTCGCGTAATTCTCGGGGGATGGAGATACGCAAGCACATATATAGATAGGAAAGAATGAAGAATCGATTGATATGTGAAAGAGTATAAATAGGAGAACGATGGTTACTGGTAAATGCTGGAATTGTACCAAAAAGCGCAAGCTTTACCAAAGCAAAAATTTATAATATTTCGTTGCAACTTTTGTGTGCTCTTAAAGGAAGAGCTTAGCTGCATTGCTTCGTTAAAGAACAACAACAGATTAAATCCATCCGCATCAGAAAATTGTTCGCATTAATGTCCAAGGTTATTTGCTTGGGGAATTTGCAGAATCCCATTGTTTTCGGATTCAATATAAACTCGTTTATTGTCATTGGATATTTTTTAATCGAGTTCGATATTCTTTTAAATCGTATTTTTTTATGGCAGGCTGAATTTTTTTGTTTCGAAGGCGAGCATTGTTTGTAAAAACAATATATAGCGCGTTATTTTCGGTATTCGTATTAATTAGTCTTTTGATTAATTTAATTTTTATTGTTCTGTTCTGGGAAAGGATGCATGGTCGTTGATGTCCATTAAATTTCAGATTGTCTTTAATATCGCTTCCTGACCACCATAATTTCACACTACACTCGGTGTAGAATAAAAATCCAGTAACTTTTCCTTTAACAATTGTAATTAAAGAAGTTCTACAATTACGAAATTTATTAAAGAAATACGTTCACTTTAAGATGCCAACGTGCACAACGTAATTGATTAATAACTGGTTTGAGCTTTTAGACAAGCGCTAAATTTTGTAATTAAAACTTGGATGCATGTACAAGGTAAATTTGAAAAGATACGAACGAATATTTTAAAAAATTAGAAAAAAAAAAATTAAAAATAATGTTTAACAAAAATTTCTCAAATTTGAGTAAAGTAATGTTACTGTTACCGTTAAATTTTAATATACTAACTTGGTAATGAATATCTTTACATGTTATATTAACTTATCTACTATGCTTTACATTACCTGTGTTGCTGTTAGTTTATTCAAATTAAAAATTAAGAGGATAGTCTGAAAATATTCCGAAACATCCATTTCAGTTTTATTTCTTAACATAGTCTCCTTATGAGTCTATACACAATTCCTAGTAATGCACCCATCGCTTTTACCCTCTTAATCAGACGATCGTCTAGTATTTAATGTGAACTTGCAGTTTTCAGCTATCACGAACTACGACCACGTGTAAAAATTCAGTTGCCAAAAATGTAATTGCTGCAAAACACGCTGCATCCTTCTTGGGTTTCATCATTTGCACCAAAATATTCTTGACGAATAAAACCATCTTCTTGTTGAAGCTTAAAACTTTTCAAATTACTCTCAATGTCGTTGGCGAATTTTAGAATAAAATAAGTGAAATATGATCGTTTTATGGATCGAGTACTCCTGTAGTTACACGGTCTGTTGCAGAGTTGCCAGATTGCGAAATCTTTGAATTTAAAATGAATTTGAAATCTTTGGATTTAATACTAATTTTACCAATCTCAACATACTGTGGATAATTTTCTTTTTTTATGACGGTGCTTCAATAATAATTACTTGAAATTGCCACATCTTGGATGTTCCCAAATAATTATAATTTAAATAATTCATTTCGTTTTGAAGAAAAATATCCTTCTTAGGGCGCCACTAAGAATTTGATAGCGTTGGTCTGCTATGTTAGTTTTCTTGTGCTTACCAAAGGTACTATAGATTTTAGAGAAGTTTTGCTTGTAACACACGAAGAACTAAAAGAATCGAACACTTTTCAGATTTTTTTTTATATATGTGAAGTAGAAAAAGTCTTCTCTTATAAGACTGCATAAACGCGATTTCCTGGGCTTCCTTTCTATTTCTCAACTACCTCTAGGAGCTGGTTATAAAATATAACAATTTCGCCAAAATAATGGCAGCGTTGGCAATTCAATAGAAATTCCATTAAATTTAATGGAATAATCTTATATTTAATGAACAAACTCTTAATTTTTTTGGAAGATTACTCAGCTTCATGTTTATTTTTGTCAATTCATAGCCAATAAAATGAGAAAATCATACCCATTTAGTCTCTACAGTGTTGCCAAACCAATTTTTGTATCGTCAACATTGACATCAAGTTTAGATTTTTTTTTGTAAATGTCGTTCAATAAAACCCGCAGTTTATATAAAATAATAATAAGAAAAAAGCAACAAACAACAAATTCTCACTTTCGCTTCCGGACGTGAAATTTAAACCAAAAAAAAAAGAATTTATCATTCAAATTCTGCTACGCATAACAATGCAATGAACACTTTTACGAGTCTATATATGAATAACAACTTACACCACCAGGATGCGCTACCTCAAATTAGAACCAAGCCGCGTGCACGCTTAATTTTTTATCGTTGATTAATATTCTACATCACGGGCACCCATGCGTTGGAGAAATTTTGCGCAAAAGAAAATCGTGCGGTAGCAGGCAACAACCAACGGTTGTCCGAACAGTTCCTTAATAACAATAAAACCTTATATGAGGCAGAACGTGCGCTGTTAGTACGTGAGATTATGTCCGTGTCTTACCATTCTAAATGTATTTTTTCTCTTTTAATTTATGCTATACTGAGGATGAATTAAATCGATTGCAAGTTTAGTTGGTATAATGGTAAGCTGGGATAATTGGCGGTGAATGCGTGAATCGCCGTTCTTCTGCATTCCGCAACGGAACTACTTTTTTATTTTGTTTAATTCGTTGAGGTGATCGCGACGCAAAATGATTGTTTGTTAATTGGAAAATTGGTAACTCGCGGAAATTTTATGAATTCTCCCTTTTCTTTTATTTTCTTTCATTAGTTGATTGTTTTGTGTACAAATAAGAGCTTCTTTCTTTTTTTCTCTCATTTTCTTATTTTTTCTGCTTTTCTTCTCCTTTTTCTTGCTCTATTATATGTTGATTTGGTTACTAAAAGAACCTAGGATGTAATTAGTTAATCTGTTGAGTGTACTGTTCTTAAATAGAGAAATACAAAGCTGTTACATTGTTTTAAATAATGTTGCCAACTATTACGGTCAATTAACAAAAAAAAAAGCGAAAACTCTTTCTCTATCCTCATACGTTATAATAATCAATCATCTCTAGCTTCTAATTTACATTTCATAATCTTCTCGAATATCGACCACACGCAATCAGATATGTTAAAAAAATTAAATCGCGTATACCAGACATCATCATCATTAGATTTATAGACATAAAGGTGCCGTATATAAAAACACATAAACATTTATTATATCCCGCGAGGCATAGCTGGAAAGTAGCAACATTCTGTGGCGAATATAAGGAGTTCAAGTGCATCGGGATGTCGTCACTCCGAAAGCAATAATATGATGAAAAGACCGCAAAAACAGATGGCAATGTAGGTATGCTATTTCAGATGAAACACTTACGGTTATTCGAGATAAATATACATATGCGTATAACGGATATGCGGATATCTTATACATAAATATATTTTATTAAATTCCTAACTGAAGAAATAATATATTGCATATTTCCTTCTTTTTGTTTGTTATCGTATGTTAACAATTAATGCCCGAGCTCTTCCTTGATAAATTAACATCTAACAAGATTCGAAATTTATTCGAACTATAAAATTACGTCTACCAGTAGGTTGTTTTATGTAACTAGATTATTTAACGTAAAACTAAA
Source organism: Oryctes rhinoceros (assembly GCA_020654165.1). NCBI lineage: Eukaryota > Metazoa > Arthropoda > Insecta > Coleoptera > Scarabaeidae > Oryctes > Oryctes rhinoceros. The sequence continues at coordinate 522,733 of JAIOKQ010000974.1, forward strand.
TATTATTCGCTGGTAAGAAATGGATGTTTTTTGCGGGTAATGTTTATGCAATAATGTCGAGTAAATGGACTAGCGTTTCAGATTTTGAAATTTTAACATATATTTGTAGAAAAAGAGGAAAAAAATGTGTTTAATTACGCGGTAGGACAAATTTTTGGTTTTATATCGTTTTTCCTCGACCATTTCTTAAAAGAACCAATCACGTTTTTGACTAATTCTTTAAAGTTTGCCTTTCGACCAGAGAAATCCTCAATAACGAGTTTAAAATATTAATTTGCCGTCGACAGTCTCATCGTGAGAGATCGAAAGATGTATTCACGTCCTGAGAACAAAGGATTAAAATTTCTGAAAACTACCATATTTCATGGAAATTTTTTAAAATTAAATGCCGCTTCGCTAGCCTACTTGGTACCCTACTTTTTACACGATATTTGGAATCTGCCACAGATTTGAGTTAACTTTCCTTTATAATTGCTACCAACCTATTTATTTTTTATATAGCGAGAAAATAATTTTCATAAACTTAAGACCTACATACATATGTAAACGCTTATAAAATTCAAATGAAATATTTTGTTCTGCAGAAGTAATAAGATAACATCCTTATCCTCGAACAATTTGAAAATTTGTTAATTGTTTATAGTTGCCAAGATCAATTATTGAAAATCTTATCAAAACTTGGCAACATCCTTTCTTTCCTAAAAATAAATGTGACAATCGAAGAAGATCAGCAACGAGTGAAGCTCAACAGAATAGGTGTATTGGCAAATGTTTGGTGGTGAAATATTGGGAGACCAGAACCACAATACCACACATTTTCTGATACATCAGCTCCATGTTTTGCTTAAAAATGTTAAATTGCGCCATGTAATGTATTTTCAACGTGGATCCCTGTTCATGGTAACCACCTAGATAGGGTATTTCCTGGGACGAGAGTTAGATACTAATGGTCTTCTAAGGTGACCAGCTCGATCTATCATCCGATTTTATGCTTCTTTATGCTACATTCTTTGCGAATATTTAAAAAGTCGCCTGCCGAATTCATTCAAAATATCGCCGGTTTATTCTAGGTAACATTTATCTATTGAAAACAATCCATTCGATTTCGACATGCCAACGAGGAGAACCTCCTCGCGTCAACCTACACTCGTTCGACCTTCAATATCGATAAATGAAAACAACAACACGTTCGAGAACATCATTTTCGTTTCAAATAGCTTTTTGTCGATTGTACTTGGATATTACTCCGCTTAATGAGAAACGGCAATTACGTGGTTGCGTCATCGTACCACGGGGATAATTACGGAAAGTGTTCAAGGTTATCTTTTTTTTTATATGATTATTTGTTCCTGTAACTGCGTATGTGTTTTTTTTTTTTTGCTAATTTTACTCGTTATCTTTTTTTTGCATTTCAATCATGAGGACGGGAGGAAACAGTTTTTTTTTGTTGTTTAAATTATAGTTGGTGCTGGATTAAATGATTTTTGTTCAATCGAAAACTGGTTTCAAGATGGGTACCTATTTTGGAATTCGTAAGTTGGACTTTGGTGATAGTATGATGGATGCCAAAGGACAGCGATTAATATTTGACGTCAAGCTTCTTATCGATTTGATATTTTAATCTTTTTCCTTAACATGGTACGCCCAAAGCTGATACTTCGAAAATCACAACGAATCCTCTTAGAAATCTTCGGAATCCAACGTATTCTTTCAGATAGAGTAAGGGTATTTTATTTGAAAGAATTCTAGTCTGGATTAATCGATTGTTAAAAACTTGTATATGCTTTAGAGAGAAATGTGGGAAGATTAAAGCACCTTAATTAGATCGAGCATTTCATCGCGTATAATTTTCTGAAACTCCCACGTATCCTATTTATCTTCTCTATCTTCAACAGGAGATGTATAAACTTGATATATATAAAAGAGGACTAAGATCGAGAGCTCCAGAACTTGCCCAGGGAACTGTTCACGGAACCGTGCAATTTATTAACCAAACCCATGTTAGAATGTTATAGATATATAAAAAGCCTATCATCACAACAGTTCATGGGAAAACTTCTTAAAAAAAGGAATTGTTCTCCACCTTTCATTGATAAATACAATGCCTATTTTATGTGTCTACCGCTCGAACTTAAATATAGGTCCCTCTTACAGCATAAGTAATTATATCAACACCCACATCCTGATACCAACATGGTGAAAAGTGAAAGTAATCAACAGATAACGGTAGACTTAGAAATGTTTCCCATGTCGAATCGAGTACCTTTTTTTTCTGTCTATTCTATAGACGCGACTATTCTATTTTTAGGGGTCTCATTAGCATTAATGATTGGATATGAGAATGTTGTAGACTTCCTGTGGGAAGTTAATAAAAATTATGTATTCAGAAACGGCGAGGAAAAAAAAACGATAAATGATGGGAAGCTGTACATTTGTAAACGATATTTCGTACTGTTCACCAGACTGGTAGAAATAAGGCAATTTTAACGTGTTAGTGTTAGGCAATTTAGCGGAAGAATGACTAGGCAAATGCTTTTGTCTTCAAGTCCTCTTCGTATGTCTTTTTCTTTAATTTTATAGTACTTGAAACAATTGTGATACTGATTTTAGATTATAGACTTGGTTGTGATTCCATTTGACTATATTCAGTATTCCTAAAGCTCGCTTACGCGAAACAATGAACAACATAAAATGTCACATTGCTTCAAAGACTATAATAGACTAATTGTCTATTGTAGTCTAACACCAATTGTGGAGCAGTAGACATTTAAACGAAAACAACCGTAATTTATCGAAGACCCACTTCGTTTACCTGGTTTATTCTTGACCATCAGCAAGCACTGCGGTTCACCCTTTGAATTACAATTTACATCCCAAATCAAGATTGTCACCACAGTCATTTTAGTAATTAAGCATTTTCTATACAAGAATTTAAACGATCGATTTAATACTGATCATTTAAAAATTCCCTCAACAGATCCAAATGAAATCGTCACCTCCACCAAGAGTACCTCCAGTCGAAAGAATAGAAGCAGTCACCAACAACACCATGTCATCACCCATTCAGGAAACGACGACGAGGCCCTCTAGGCGAGAACAATCGCCCAGTAGCCCACCGCCATCTACCGGAAAATACTCCCTACTTCAGTTCGCCATGCACCATTTCAGAAATAACTCGGAGTAAGTATTCGAATCTTCTACTCAATCGAAGATAGATATCTCGAGATTTTTAACGGATGTTATCGAAGAAGTATGTGCAAATACGCCCGTTTTCGAGAATAAATCGCAGTTGGAATTTAATTTTTTTTTACGATCTATTTACTCGAATTATTATGCGGTAATTGCGATATGTTCAAACGGTCACAGTCCATTTAGAAGGTAATTACATCGTACGATGTTAACGGCGTTGCTTCATTGTTGTAGATCGAAAAGAAGCGAATGAAATTAGGCGCGTTTCATTTCGAGTGAAACTAGTTCTTCATGCGCATTGATACCAACTGTTGCGAATAAATTTGAATTGGGAGGAAATAGAGAAATTTCTTTTTCTCTTGTCTTCTTGTACGACAAAGAGAATAGGGAAAAAATACTCGCAATGACATAGCTTAACGGAAGTACTGCGATATAATTGATTAGTTCTGGTTCCAATATCATGCTTTTACCGATTTAGCCGGCTGTGTGTTTAACCATAAATATTTGAAAATGGAGAGTGAGAAATAGCTTCCCACACTCGTTTAACTTGGCACCTTTAGACTTACTCTTTTCACAGATGCAAATCAAGTTGAAGTAATCCCTTCTTATCAGATGCGTTGAGATCAAGGAAACTATTATGAAAGCAATGAGTTGTAACTTTGTAATAGGATAAGAAGCTTCTCGAATTAAAATATATAGTCTATGTAAGATATAGTCTAACTGCTATATGCTTAGAGATGAGAAAGAATATCTCGTAAGCGTCATCGAAATACTCTGAGATGTTGCAGAAGAATTTATTTAAATAATTACAATCTATTAAAGGTATGCGCTTAACGGCAGAACTAATTTTGAAATGATCTACTACGGCACCTTTTTAACACTTTCAAATGCCCTATTCAACACGTAAAAGAGATTAGTTTCATTTTCTACGCCGAGAAAAAAACGCTAGACTTTCTCGAGGTATTGTGGAACAACAGGAAGATGCCCATTAAGAAGTTAATCACTATATATACCATTTGCGGAAGTTATAATTGCAGCAATAATAAATAATGCTAATGCAATGCATGGAAGCACGACCAGCTTAACGTTTCTTTATGAAAATGTATTTCAGTGAAAATATGCAATGTTGTAAGGTAATACAAAAGTCCTGGCGGTCTTAGTCGCCGAAAATATTTTCATGATATAAGTGCGTGTGTATCGGTCCGTAAAAATGGAAAAGAAACGAGCCACGGTTAAACTCTTACATTCTTGAAGGGTAATACGGAAATAAGAGCTGAGATGAACGTTATTCGCCATAATTTATCTCAGAAAAATTTTGCCCAACGTGGTCACACCGTCTTAGTGGATGATGAACGTTCGGAACGGTTAAAATCTACAAAATTCTGCCGATGACATTGGAAAAGTTTACCAAATAGTGCTAAACGATTAATTAAATTAAATTAATTAAACGCATTCGAATGAACATTTCCACTTCTTTGAAAATCCGGATCATTTGCTACGAATTGATCGACATCTTCTTTCATCGTCGCCAAAATTTTGTTGAGGAAATCTGCATCAAATTCTGTGAGTCGGAGTCTGCACGAATTCTTTGTTCTCCCCGTTCTTGGTCATTACATCACCTAGCACTGCTGTATTAATTAGATTGAAAATTTTGTTAACAAACAACGGGTTCCTTTTGGAATAAACGTATTTATTATTATAAACATCGATTAAATAAGTCAACGTAAATTTAGCGCTTTTCGAGTAGACCAAATCGGGGTCTTATTGTATCTCGAAATAAGAAAAACTATAGCCCCGTCCTATTCACCAGATCATCTGTCCTTCAACGACTTTCTTCTATTTCCCAAGCACAAGTTTTCACTCGGAGGATAGAAATTTTCGTCGAATAAGGCCATCACAGTCGTAAACTTCTATTTCGCAGAACAAGATGCCAACTTACTATTTGGGCGGATGAAGGATTTGAGGATAACGCTGGGAAAAGTCTTACAAGGTGACAATTAGGAGGTAGACATAACTCTGGTAAATTAAAAGAAGGCGCAATATTTATTAAAATTTCCTTCGTACACAACATAGAAACTGCAATTCTCAAGAGGATTTGAGGTACCTCAATTCAAAGGGGTTGATATCCCTCAATTACCGAGACTACTAATCACTTGTACTATTGCCAACGTGTTTATGCAACGAACGCAATAAAAGGCCTGTTACACACAACGCATATCCATATACATGCATACGTAGATACATAATTTTCAACACGCAATTGGAAACACCCGTATATTAGATATTATTAGAAAATCATCGACGTGTGACCGAAACCTGGGTGTTACATCCATTATTGTGAAAAATCAGAAAGCATAATCTGTGATATCTGCCGGCAGCAGCGAACAGATGGTTACGTAGCTACTTATGTATATGGACGGTGTTTATTCCTTTAGTTTAATTTTGCTTCGTCGAAAAAAATATTAAAATAAGGATTACATAAACTGTGTTTGGTGAAAAGTTAATTTGTGCTTCTAAACGAGTTTCGATGATTTGAGGATTTTCTTTTTTTTTTATTGGAAATGAAGAATTTTTGGCAAAATAGGATGTAAGTATCTCTTCACTAATGGTAATATAACTATAACTAATATATGAGTAATATATGATAAGTTTTAACTATTTTTATATGATAGCGAGAGTTGACTAAGATTAACCGATTAATTAATAGAGAAGACAAAGGCGGATGGAATTATTACTTTTTTACACGAATCCGTTCGCATGAGGCGAATAGGCTCGACTCTATCTAGCCGCTGCAAGAAAGGAATAATTCCACCTGCCTTTGTCACCTCTATTAATTAGCCTCTTTGTAGTAGATTCTTCTATAATTATTTAAAAAATATAAACTTTATTAGATTCTATTCTGAGCGTTAATAATAATAAAACATAACCGTGCAGCATCTTTACATCAAAAATTTCCCCTCGACTTTTACAGAAATCTCAATTATTCCGTAAGTAATACCATTAAAACCCCCTTAACTACGTCCATGTGCACAAAGAAAATCTATCTGCGATTTGCACTACATAAAGACGAAAACAATAAGAATACACAATAGATTCCCACGAATTTAGAACTACGTACAATCTTAAGGTTTCTTTTCTTGGCATTGTTCCACTGCACTAATGCAAACAATTATTAGGTTGTAAGCATCATTTCTGTCAGCATCTGAATGAGTTTTCGCTGGTATTTTCATGTCCTGTTTAAAAATGGGCGTTATTATCAATTGTTTTCGTAGAAGGTGAATATTTTTCATTGTAAAACCATTCGATACACTTCAAAGATATGTTGGTGAAACGTGTTACGAGTGTCAACTTTGAAAAAAAAAATGCTTGAATCTCGAATTAATGGACTAAACGTTTGAATTACAGACAGGAGCTTCTTAAAATGGATACTCCGATGAAATCCAAAGATAAAAGAAGGGAATGGACGTGGAAACAGCAGACGGATCTGGTCAAATGGCAACCGAACCCTTTGGAGAGCTCGCTGCTTCGACTGGACGAAATTGAGCTGAATCCATTAGCTGTAGAATGTTTCGATTGTATCCTGAGGTACTGTGGAGATTTGCCGTTGACTCCAGACATGTCAGAAGTTAAATGTGTATATACAGTATTGATGGTAAGTCGTTTTTTGTTTATTTAATTCAATTCCTACGAACTTCTATATCATTGAATTTAATTAATCGTTGTTTTCTTTGCGATATGTTCACAATAAACAATAGTAAAATGATCTTAATTCGTCTAATTGTTGTTAAATTTGGTTTTATGTTTAAGCGAAACACTCTAGCTTAGGAACTAGGAACTTAACTCTAAGAAACGTGATTTTCATTAATTCGGTTAATCAAGTAACATTTCCCGATTTAACTAATTCTAGCATCATCTTCTTCTAGCATTGCCACAAACACGTCCCATTACGTGATGAAGTCTATTGCCAACTCATGAAACAAACCACCAGCAACAAATCGGACTCCCCGGAATCATGCCAGAGGGCGTGGCGGCTCCTCTCAATCGTCGCGGCTTACTTCGCTTGTTCCGAAACGCTCTTACCATACCTCACGGAACATTTGAACAACGCCGCTTCCGACAGGCGGAGGATCTGTCATGGAACAGCTGCGGTCTGCCTGAGCAACCTTAGAAAGACGCAAAGATGTGGCGGTAGGAAAAACGTGCCGTCCGTTGAAGAAGTAACAGCCGTAAGCGCTGGTAGGAGCGCTAGAAGACAAATCTATCGGCTACCAGGCGGTGCTGAACGCGTCGTTAACACCCGGTGCAGTACGGTGGTTGCCGATGTTATAGCTGAATTGTGCAGTTTAATCGGGGTGGCAAGTGAAGCTGAACAGCAGGAATTCAGTTTGTATTGCATAGTTCAAGGTGATGCGTTCACGATGCCGCTAGCGGCTGATGAATATATCTTAGATGTTACGACAGAGTTACATAAAGCTTCTCATCCCTTTTATTTAATCTTCTGTCGTTCGGTGTGGTACCACCCGCTTAAACACGATGCTAGTCCTTTATATACCGAAGTACTCTTCAATCAAGTCGCCCCAGATTACTTAGAAGGCCTCCTACTCCGTTTAGGAAGCTCCAACTTACCTCCAAGCATAATCAGAGACATGTCTCTAATAGCGGCCCTCTTGCATCGAGCTGCGGATCTGAATCACTCTCCAACACTCAAAGAAGTCAAATTCCTTTTACCAAAACCTATCTTAGGCCTACGAGAACCACGCCCGCCCCAATGGCTGGCACTAGTGCAAACATCTTGGGGCCAAGCGGCCGGTTTACAAGTGTCGAGGGCGAAACACCGCGTCCTGCAAGTTTTAAGCAATTGGCAACTATTTGGGAGCTCGTTTTTCGCCGTTAAAAGGGTCACTGGCGACTTGGATAATTGGCAGGAGCATATTTTAGCTTTAAATAGAAATGGGGTGCACTTCTTAGATATGATGACTCACGAAACGTTACAGCATTGGCCCTTCGCCGAGGTGATATCGACTAGGAAGGTTCGGTCGGAAGATGGAGCTTTGTTTTTAGATATGAAGTGCGGTAATCTGCTACAGCAACGGGTAACTAGGTTGCAGACGGAGCAGGCGCATGAAATCTCGAGATTAGTGAGGCAATATATTAATCTGGAACAATTACACAGTTCTAGGAGTCCAAAATAAATTCCGTTGAGGATGTATCAAAGTAAAGTCCATTTGTAGCTAGCTATAACCAAAATAATTCGGCAAAATTTACTCAGAATAGTCGTCAATATCACGCCCAGAGAAGAAAAAAATACTTTTTTTCTTCTCTCTACTCTTCGTCGAATACAAATTTACAAAGGCGCTGATCAGTAACCATTCAATAGTAAATAACGCAGGAACAACTAAGTTTTTGGAAAATTTTTCAACTTTTAACATGCTATAAATGGACTTCGGTAATATTTAATATACTCACTTTTTTTCATTATTTGCAATATAATACAAAGAGATTAAAATTATTTATTATTATTCGTTATTTAGGCTACCAAATTTTCTTTTATTTGCACATTTAAATGAGAGAAAAACTGATCACTTAAAAAAAATAAATAAATATGAAGCTAATTTAAAAGGAAGAAAATGAATTATAACCCAAATAAGAAGACTTCACTTCAACTTCAACAGTTTTTGAAATATGGCAATCTACTTCTTTCTAAGTTATATAAAAATCTATTCTCTCCTATTCCTCTTTGGCCATTCAACGATTTTGTATTCAATTTTTCTTTTTTTACTGGTGCATATACTTCTTTCTTTTTAGACGTATTTGTAATAAATAGAATAATATAAATAAAGACAAACCTAATAATTATTCCAATATGTTATTATTAATACGAACCCTGTCCCCCTTCCTTTGTAAGTAATGTATGTAAATTGACGAATATACCTGGCATTTTTTTATTTTTTAAAATGTAATTGTATCGATACAAGATGAATAATTATATTTTTATTTTGTGTATTATGTATAATTATTATTATTGTTGTTGGTGTATGTACTTTTATTTAAGGTAATAAATAAATAATTTTACATATTTTTCTTAATTTTATTTTACAATTATTTCCGTTATTTTTGTGAGTAGAAAGCGATCACTTACCAGCTCTCGGAGATTCTATGATAGACTGAAGGATAAATTTTTATTGTCAACTAGGGTGAAACGTGAATTAGAACGGTACATACCCGTATAATGGTTTTAGCAGACGTTTCACTTTTTGCACAGGTTTGCCTACAATCAACAGAAATGTCAATAGAGCGTTTATTTATAAAAACAAATTCGTAGAACTTCATGAGCTCCCTTCAAGGTATCCTTTTTACTTTTTGAGTTGTACTCTGAAAATTTCAAAAAATCAGGTAGAGGATTACCCTATCTTTAGATCGATTCAGTTTCTTGAGATCTTCAAACAAGCTCTCATTGAAGACGGCTAGGGACGGATATTTGGTTGCATAAATTTCAATAATTCCAATATTTCATTTACATTTCATGGCGCCCTCTATGGAATTCTTTGCCATATTATTAGAAGCCCGTGTTTGGAAGTCATATACGATTAAAATCGCAAAGAACCCCCGTTCTCTTGCCAAATAACTGATTACTTGTTGTGATAATAAATTATAAAAAGTGACTAAAGAACAACTAATAACAGGATCTTTCACTACTTTGCGTTAACGGTATAACTTTGCGTTCTTTAAAGAAATTATCATTAAAAAAAAATTAAATCGAAACAACCCGACGAAAGTTGGTCAATGTCAACTCTATAAATTTCTCCAACTACTACTAACGCATATTTATTAGAATTAATTGGACATTTTATTTAATTAATGTCATAATTTTCTATTCAATGGAATAAAATTCCATGCGCCACACTACACTATTACTTACCAGGAGCTTACCTCCTAAAGAACGTACGATTTACGTAGTTATTCAAGCAACGTTTCACAATCATTCTCAGGATTGTTTTCGTAGATAATTACGTAAGGTAAAGACCGTGAAAAAGAACTTATTATCTTTGTATTTTTTTAATGCACGAACTTCTTGTTTATTAATTATTTGTTAATTTAATTATAAACATGAAGGACCAAGAATGATACACCTTTTCTCTCATAATTTCTACTAATGCCTTGGTATGTCTTAGCTTTATGGCGCTTCACGTTTTGAAGAATTCTTCAAGTCAAAATAATTAAATGATTACAAGATCATTGGGACTTTTCATTTCAATACAAGGTCCTTTTCGGTCACAGAATTTTATTAATATAAATTACGTGTTTATATCTGTGTATTGTAATACATCTAGCCTCACAGTTTCTGTTTGAAAATAATGGATAAAACCGGGAGTTACGTAGGCAATTAAATTAACGTATACGCATATTACTATCATGTCACACTAACATTGAAGCAAATTGCCGGTGTTTATGATTTCAAAAGCTAGGTAGGGAGACCGTATTTGCTTACCTATTGCCTGCTTGCGTTTGAGACTATCTGTAACTTATTGTTAGTTGCGTGGTAGCAGTAGATATCACTTTTTTTTTTACCGGAACAGTTTGTAGATATCCAACAGTGATAATAGACAATTTTACGTACCTTTACGATTGTTCAAAAGCCCTCTGTTAACTTCAGTGGTTTACGTTTAAACCTCTTTGTACTTTCCTAAGAGTAAATTTAATATTGTCAAAGTTCCAAGTGTTTAGAAAGTGTATATAGACAATCTTCAGGGCACTTATGAAATGAAATAATGCCGGTTAGTTTCGATAGGTGGACGTTTCTGAAAATTGTAGAAGTCGTAAGTATGAATTTAAATTGAAATTTTCGGGTGAACTGGACACAATCATCATGCCGCATGATTAAAAAGATTGTCCTCTTAAATGGTTCTCCAAATTGCAAAGTTGGAAGGCATTACTGGCCCTCATGATCTATGCCTAATCCAAAAAAAAAGAAATTTGTTGGATCTTTATATATGTTATTTCTCTTTAACATGTTAGTTATTGTTAGTCAGGATTTTTCAGGACGATCCAAATTAGCGAGTCGGTATTGTTTCAGTCAGTTTTGTTCAGTCAGTATTGTTCAGTCAGGTACTTTGGGAGACGAATACAATTAGAAAGATTTCATCAATGTCTTTGGTCAAACAAATGCTTTTACACCATTAAGTATTATTTGTTCTTCGATTCTCCAAAGAAGTGCTTGTGACTATGGTCAGTACTACGGAAAAAACAAAAAAAATACATTTTTTGGAAGTGCTTCGCTAACCTACAACTTTTGTTGGATTGGATTTACATATCTGAGTATGCCCAAACAATTGATTATTGTTTAATTTCCTTTTCGTATGAATATATCCAACCTTCATCACCTGTAACGATATTGTGAAGTTACTCTATCCAATTTTTTGAGCATTTTCTTGCAACAATTGCGCACTGCAGTCAAAGAATGCTTCTATCTAATTCTAATCAATCTCTTACGCACAGCATCGATGTTCTTTTGGAACAACATCGACTTTCGCGAAGTTCATCACTAATAGAAGTATGACCACGATAATTCTGCACCAAACCGGTTCTAAATATTTTTTTTTCTGATGATTTTGAAATATTGTTGTTATGTTAGGTCTTTACAATTTTTTTTCATCAAATTGCCTTTTCTAAACAATCATTTTAAATTAACTAGTCGTGTTATCACCGCTTTAACGATAACAAATGTTAAATTCAACATATAAGAGGAGTAAAAACAATCTTTAGTATTATTTGAAGAAATAAATATAACATATTTTAAATTAGTTAAAAATGCTTATGGGTTTTCACGGACCTCACCTAGCTACTAATAGATCTTCCGAATTCATTTAAAGTCCTCCAACGGCATATTCAACATTGGAAAAGTAATTTACGTGAGAAAGTCCTTTAAACGCAACAACATCTCATAGCAATTCCTTAGAACGTAAGCAAGACGCTAATTTGCCGCAAGTAATCGATTTTAATACCTTAATTATTTGTCACTCTACATGGAAGCATAATAAACTTCACGCAACTTCATTACTTATATCCAAGCCCGTAAATATGTAGATTTTCCGCGCATAGTACCTGTAATATCATAGAACCATTTGAATCCCACGCGTCTCTAAGGTCAAAACAATTTTCGATCTTACATGAGTAATATTCTAATGAATAAAGAACGAATTGTTCAACTTCTGAGTTATTTTCCGTAGAAAGAGAAAAAAAAAAATACATGTATAGGTACAATAATTGACGAGTTCATTCTGTTCATGAGGATGTGATAATGTTTTTATTGTTTCACCTTGTGCATTATGTTTTAAGCGACTAAAATAAAATTCTAAAATAGCTGAGAGCTTGTGTTTAACGAGGTCTTGAAATTATGTAGATACGTAGGCGTTGGTTCGTATTTTTTTGTTGTGTTAGCCTAATTTAGACGTGGAAAAAAGTTAATAGAACCAGCAAGTTGTAGACTCGTAATAATAATAATAAATAAAGAGGACAAATGCGGATGAAATTATTATTTTTTTGCAGAGACTAGACAGATTCGTGTTTCGTCGACTCTCGGGAGTCGACCAGTAGGCAATACGAACCCTTTCTTATGAGGCGAACAGACACGAGTCTATCTAGTCGCTGCAAAAGGAAATAATTCCCCCTGCCTTTGTCATCTTTAATAGTAAACCATCTTAAAATAAGATAGCAACCCAAACAAATTTTATTTCATTCCATTATTGGAATGAAATTGGTTCTTAACGAATTTTTCTGCTACTTTCAGTGTTTTTGCATAGCCTGTTTGACTTGCAAGAGAGTTACCGATGATGAGGCTTCAAGATTATTCCTGTACCTTCAAAAATTATCCCGTGAATGGAGTCTCCTGAACAACGTTACTTGGGATAGGGTAGGTTCAGCGGTTGCAGATGCTGCTTATGGAGGATATATCATTATAACGTCGGCTCTGCTGATCGGTAGGATATTCGGAGAATTACCAACCAAAAGGAGAATTGTCGAAATTATTCTTTTGTTAATTGGAGCATTTTTGTTTGTTGTTCTAGGTAATACCTTATTTATTCTATTGTTCGAAAGTAACCCTTGTCTTCTATTTTTTTGTTTCTTTTTTTAATTAAGGAGGATTAGAACTAGCTGCTTTGGAATCCGTCCCAAGCGATTTAGTTGATAACGCTGCAATATTAGGAACACTATCGTTGGTAACGGCAGCTCTTTTCCTTTTAGACTTAGCCGGTCCAAAAGGTAAAAGCGAAAAAGAAATCCAGCATGTTAAAGTTGTCAGGCCTGAAATACAACTGATCGAAAAACAGATCGAACCACAAATAATTAAAAAAACCGAAGTAATCGAAGTTACCAAGATACCTAACGGAAAAGAAACGAACAATTTCTCTAACGGCGTCAATATGAATATAGTCTACCCAGGTCAAAATGGTCTAACCAAAGATCAAAATAGTTACAAGAAGATGAAGGATAAACCTAAAAGATTCGATATCTACGGCAAAGACGTAGAATCTGATACTGATGAAGAGACCAAAGATGAGGAAGACCATTCACCAGTTTGGAGTAAAATTAGAGAAGGTTAGAATTTAATTTAGTCACATACAATCATTTGTCCCAATCGGCTACGTTTATTGTAATATGTCAGCAAATGGAAATTTTTGAGTGTGAATTTAAGCAATTGTGTTTCTTTTTTTTGTTTATCACATATAGGGCAATACGGAAAGTATGAAGTCAACCTCCCTACATTTTGGCAATCAAAAAGCAGCAACGAGAGTTACGATAGGCCTCCAAGTAGTCCCGGAGATCCTGGATATGTTCAATACACCGCTAAGAGATGGGGACAACAACAATATCAAACTAAAACACCTAGACAAAGTCCCACCGAGGTGTGAATATTATAAAATTTTAAGGTTAAGTTTGAGATAATGTTTTGTACATGAGAGATATACTTAATTTTTAGTCATTTTATTGTAATACCTTTTATATTATAATAAGCAAATGTTTGCCTAATGAATTTTATAATAAATTTTATAGTTTTTTGAATAATCTTTATTTCACTATAACGAAATCTAGTACTATTACATTTGGTGACCAGTGTATATATATATGGTCTTTTAATGTACCTATTTTGTAATTATTTCAAAAAAAGTGTTTACCACATAACACGGTTACTAAATGAAAGAGGCTTTATCACTTATCACAAGAAATACGCAATAATCAAAGCAATTTCCATACATATTGACTACTTCTACAACACTGTCCAAAACAATTAACATTTATAATAACCGACATTATTTCTTATTGTTAAAGTTCACGGCCTACTTATCAGGAAATACGATAAACACAGCGTCATACATCACAAATTATTTCAAAAACGTTCTTTTCCATTAAAAACAAATTAAAAGCATATCTAGTTAGATCAATTGCTTGGGTGCATTAGTCCAAACAACCACGTTCTTGTAATACGGAGTGAGGTTAAGAGTTTGCTTGGTGTTTTTGTACGAACGAATTTCTTGTGTAGTTCGCGTTTTTCTTCGCAAAATGGATACGGAAATGATGCGAGATAACGAATATTGCAACTATCGCTCACCTCTGAGCACGAGATACGCCACCAAAGAGATGAAATACAATTTTAGCGACCAGAAGAAGTTTTCAACATGGAGGAAGCTTTGGATTAATTTAGCTAAAGCGGAAAAGGTTTGTTTTTATTTGAAACTACTTTTTTTTAATCTTCAACAATACTTAGATCATGTTAAAAAATAAATTTTACAAGAATGATAATGAAAGTTAACGGTGACATCTATCGCGTATATTTTGAATTAATTGAGAGGTTTCTGTAATTGTTAGTCGCTGTGCGAGCCTGTAAGTTTTGATTGTAGTAGTTGGTAGATGGCGCTCTCAGTTGAAAATTTCCTTCCTAAAATTACTTTTTCAAAATATTAATTTCTTTTTAACAAATAGTCAAACAGCTACCAATTTAATGTATTTATTCCCCTATTATCAATAGATATAATAGAAAAAAAAACTAAACAACCTCAATAAATCGATTTTCAATTGATATTCCATGCTTTTTTAATACTTAAACCAACATCTAAGCCATACAAACCAGAATTTAACAAAGAAGTTACAATTTGTCCGCAAAACATAATATACGGTATTATATATTGGTCTGGGACATTACCATATAGATGTTTACGCCATATATATCCAGAGACACTAGCAGAGACGAAATATAATATCATTCCTATGACGTTGAAGATCCTTATGACCACTGTTGACATATTCTGCCTTAGGACGTAGCTTAGGGCTATAACGCTGGTGATAATTAGAAAAGACGTGAAGACGATATTTGGCAACATCAAAGAGGTCATTCTAGATTCGACAATTCCTTGTTTTCGATTGATTTCATCGCAGGGGATTATCAAAATGGCCGTGGAGTACATCCCAATACTAACTGTCCCTATAAACTGAAAATATTTGATGTTGGTAAATGCGATCATTTTAAATTTTCATCCTCACCAATTGTACCAACTTCAAAATGAAGTTGAAGCAGCAGATTTTTGGTAGTTTCTCCCCTTGTTCGTCGTCGACGTAATTCGGGCACCTGAAGGAGTCCGTCCCTGACGATTCTAAACTGAAGAAGCGCTTCAATTGGGCAGCTTTGGTATCGTCGCGGATTTGGGAAATCTGCTCCATTTCGGCGGACATTTCTCGTTCAACTCGCCGCACCGGGCCTCACAATTCGATCTAATCGACATTTATTAATCCGTTTCGGGATTTGTTTATAGTTTGGCCGAACAGTTGTTGGAGTTTGACGAAAAAGCATGTGTGCGATGATATTTTTAGAGGCACGTTTTCAGAATGGATTTGTTTATGCTACGCCGTTCGTGAAAATTACGCTTTTGTGTGTTTTAAATGTACTTGTAAAAGCCGAACATGTGCGAGTTGTGAAGTTCAGTGCATAAAATGAGATTCTCCGTTTCGTTTCGTGACGTCGACGAAATCAACTGGGTAAATATAATTGGTCGTGAAAAGTACAAGTAAGATCGGAATAAACTAACAGAAGATGGTCGAAAGACTATTATTATCTTTATAACATTTTACAGCTTAATTTTTTAAAGTAAGTAGTAAAACAAAGAAATACTGTCGAAAATACATTAGCATTCCTCGTATACGTTCCAAATTTGCAAATTTTATTTGGGGGGGACAATTGTTTAACAAAATAAATTGCTGAAAGCATTTGAGATAAACACTAACGGAGGTCTTTGTTCCGTTGCCAGGTTAGTTTTGATTTTTTTAAGTTCTGTTTTGCTCTAATTCAACCACGAAGCCTTTAGAAAACTTCCGAAGAAGCTGATGGTATCATTATGATCACCGACTTTTGACACCTTTATTGTATTTCAATGTGTAAATGAGACTAGTTATATAATTTCAAACAAATCACGCTGATCTTCCTTGGTCTCGTTTAAAAGAGCTTTATTTGATCTATCAAATACGCAAAATTTTAAATAGAACGATATGGCGGAAATAAATTATTTATTCTTCCAAATATTATCATATCAGTAAGAATTTGAGAAACTACCCTATTACCCCAAAATAATTATTTGGTTCCCTTTATCTCTTTTCACATAAAAAATTTTTTTGAGGAATTGTCGAGCGAGGTACATCCTGATCATCAAGATCATGATGAACATCACAATCGTCTCTGACAATTTATCAGCGTGCCCTCCAGTTCGTTCTTTTTAAGATAAATTTCCAGTCCTCAATTCAAAAACCACACTTTATTCTGTTATTCATCCTTAATCTTACACATAAATGTACAAATCGCTTAACTACCTCTAAGAGACTTCCTTATGCTGATCCCAATATCCACCGAATACAAGATCACGTTCAAAGAACTGGTAAATACTTGCGCCAACAGCAGTCTTGCGGACAAAACATCGGTATCATCAAATCTGGCCATCGCAAACCATGTAAAACCGGTAATGCAGGCTGACACGAAGAACAGAATCACCGCTATGGCGTTGAAGGCCCTTATCAGCACTTCGGGCATTACCTGCCCGAGGACATAACCCAGAGCGATGATGCTGGTGTTGATGATGCAGGAACTGAAGACTACGTTCGGAAAGAGCACCGAGGATGTCGAATATTCGAGGTTTTGTTGCACTCCATCTGTGAATAGTCCGGCGCATACGATAGCGACTAGCTGTCAAAGAAGAATTGAACTTATCCGCAAATTACGTCGAAAGATGGTTTTAAACAAAAGTTAGCTGGAATCAAGTGATCTGTCGCCTTGGTTTTATTATTATTTTCTTGTATACAAGGGGTTTCTTTTTTTCGAATTGATCGTCTTTATAATTTTTATACAGAGCTTTTTTTAATTAAAGACATAAACTTACGTGTTGTAAATCTGCTAAAAAAATGTTACTGTTACAATTAAAAGAATATACATGTTAAACCAATGCGTTACTTTCGCCTAACCCTGTACATCATTTACTTTTCTTGTATTACACATGCTCTCTTCGTGTATCTGTGGTTAGATTAATTATACGGATAAGCAATATAAATAGCAATGTTTATAATAATTATAATACTAACACAAAAAAAAATAATAGAAATCAGCTTTATGCATTATTATTGATGACAACATTGCACCCTAAAATTGAATCAATCATTAAGTTACTTACAATTTCGGCAATCTTCAGCAAGAACTCTTTACCGCAAAGGCTGTATTCGTAATTGGATGGTGGATATAAATCGTAGGTATATCTCGAGCTCGTTCCTACCGAATCTATACTAAATAATCTCTTCAGAGTTAACGTGGACGATCTCCTGCTTCCCGGTTCACTCGGAGCAGTCGTCACTTGAGGATTTAATTCGCAAACATTGGGTCGGGAAGCCATTCTTTAAAGGGAACGCGTGTAAACTTGTAATTTGCTCTTTTCCTACTGTCTGCTTGCGTTTAATAGAGCAACGAAACGGAAATCTCGCTTCAAATGTGCTTGATAAGGTTGCGGTTACGAGATCTTTTTGAAGTAACGGTGACGGATTTGGACGGTATTTAGGGGTATCGCGTAAGTAAACATGTTCGTGTTATATTGTTATCCTTGGAATTAGACGTTATCCAATTTAGTGCAATCGTTATCGTTTTTCGAAAGAAACGCTCTCGATGAATTTGTCAACATACATCGTTATGTAAAACCACACTTTTATTTGGAAGATTTCAGTCGAAGCAATGTCAAAAGCGAGCTGGGTTCTATTACGGGGGAGTCTGGCCCTTCGTCTACCATAATTACACATCGCGTGGCGGAGTCTAAACGCGTCCGGACGATCTGCCAAGACAAATATCGCGGTGACTAGGCAAGAAATTAACTGCGCGAGCGAGAAGACATTTTAGCCATTTCAAAAAACGCTGTACATCGCATATTGACTGAAAATCTGGTCGTGAGAAAGCTGAAGATGAGTGCCGCGATTACTCAAAAAGACAGTGAAAATAATGGACTGAAAGGGGAAATCGTCTCCAAAGAAGGCGAAGACAGGTCTGCTGATGAAGTGGTGGCGCTAGCTTTTTGATTGATTATCTCATTGTATCACTTCAGTGATGAAATTCATAAAAAACGCCCACATTTGGTGAAAAAAAATGTAAATAAATTAAAATAAAGAGTTACTTCTTCATATAAAGGTATTCATCAGACTTAGCCCTTTTTTTGGTTTCGCCTTGTCAAGCAGTGATGTGTTATTATTATTTATTATTATTATTTTTATGGAGATAACCCTTGAATAGTAGCACAATTACTAATTTAACTAATAACAATTTACAATTACTAATCAACTTATTCCACTTATACTGCTTCAACGGAGTTTTAAAAATGTTTGTTTGAGTCCGTTTTAAAAATTTCTATTGAATTTATGGCAAACAAGTTCTTTTAAGATGACCATAACCTCTTTAATTTGGCGAACTTTTTCAATGTTATCGATAGCAATTACAATTTTCGCCTATCCCGAACCTTTATCGTCGACCAAGTTATTCAAATACAGCTGCCCAAGGTTTTACTGTATCAAATGATCGTAAAGTGTCCATCTATATGTTATCTTTCAAGTGCACAAATTTAATAACGGCTCGACATTGGACGACGAGTAACGTCATCTTCAAGAACAATTTTGCAATTAAAGCACATATGCATATATACCTTTTATTTGATTTCACGATACGTCGAACATTTTTTTTTTGCAACTGGACGAATACAAACATCATATCATTCTACTACAAATACTACAAGCATCTTCGTTCTTCATCATCTATAAAATGACGCATTTGGCGCTCGGCCCCTTGCAACATGATTTCAACTTCGAAGTCGCCGTTCCGGTCTCTCGCGTATTCGAACGCGGATCGGCGTCGCCAAACCGCGCAACTTCGTCTTCGTGCAGATGGTACAATTCTTCGTTCTCGTCGGGACCGCTGATCGCGACAGATCTATACGACACCGCATCCCCTCGGCGGTCTTCATCCGCGACGCCGTAAGATTCCATCATATGGCGATAGAAGTCTTCGTTTGGATCTCCGTATTGAGCGTTCGCTGGCGTGTTGCCGAATCTATCCGTGTCTCCGTATTCGCCGTAATACGAGCAGCTGGTTTCACCACCGCAGGGACCGTACGTGTATCGTTCGTGGTAAGGTTCGGGTTTTACGTGGAATCTAAATCTGTTAAATTAATTGTGAGCTGATTATTTTCAATTGTTGAAAGCTGATAATACCAAATTTACTGCGACAACACTGTGTAACTGTTGCACCTGTTCTTTACTGAAACCACATATGTGAAGATCGGATATAGAGGTACCACTAGATGCAGAGTTTGTCTGTTTTTAGATGAATTGATTTTACTATTATTAAAGTTAAAGATAACGCATTATTGTGGATATCATTTCATGTTAGTAGAGTTAAATACGTAAGAGACTTACTAATTACAAATGCGTCTATATTATTATGTCGTACTATATCGTATTCTAATGGATAGAACAACAACAGCCGTAGCTACAAAGCGTCAGAAATAACAGTGTTTGCTAAGGCCAATCTGCTATCGCGGAAGGCACCGACGTTTCGAGCTTCTTTGACCCTCCTTAATCTACAGCGCTGTAGGCCAACCTACGAGATATTACGCGGGCGGACTTACTTTACTCCCATTATAACAGAAGCCGTGTGCAAATGATCAAAATCCAAAGAGATTACAAATAAATAAATTAAATAAAAAGTGAAAGTAGACGTACAGCCTTTACACGCGGGTTCGCATGTAACGTACGAATAATTTGCTATTTAATTTATAAATTTACGTATTGTAGTACAAATTATTGGTATGTGATGATTAAAGATGACAAAGCCATTATTATTTCATTTTTACAGCGACTAGACAGACTCGTGTTTTGTCGACTCTCGGAGATACCAGTAAACAAGCACGAACCCTTTCTTATGGGACGAATAAACACGAGTCTGTTTAGTCGCTGCAGAAAAATAATAATTTCGGCTGCCTTGGTCATCTTCAGTAATGATCTTCGTTGGTATAAGCTTATTATGTGGCAACGCTTTAAACTGAATAGATAAGCATTTATCATACCAGCTATGAGTTCCCCACTTACAATACGCTAAGGAAAGATTTTGTCAAGACAAATGACAAAACTTTTTTTTTATAAATGTACGTAATATATGAGACATATAATACACTACATGTATCTTTATTAGGAACTACATTGTAAAATAATTAAACAATAAAGTTAATATTTTGAATGTCGTAAACTTTATCCAAGGTATGTTTCCGTTATATCATTCAAACTAGTTAAGTGAACAAGACATTATCTTCAAATGTTGTTGACATAATCATGTATCTGTAAAGATCGTCTATTTTTTTTGTAATTAAATTGTATTTACTGTAAAAACACAAAAAAAATAATAACTAACTATCACAAGTGGTTACCTTCAACTTACATAAATAATGCTTAAATTTAATTAAGAAAAAATTCTGCGATGGCCGGGAATCGAACCCGGATCAACTGCTTGGAAGGCAACTATGCTGACCATTACACCACCATCGCGTGATATTCACCTCTTGCAACCAACAATGAAACGTAGACAAATGACCTACTTATCAAAATCACTATTATTTTGTAGAATAACTATCTATAATGTTATTTTTTCTTTTAACGTACTTACATCCGTTTTCTATTTGCGTTACTCGAACGAAATTTCAAATAAAATATTATAATTATATGTTGTAGAGGCAAGGCGAGGGATTACCGCGAAATTCGTATAATAAATATTGGAAAACCTGAGAATTACACTGATTAGAAGAAAATAGACACCATATTAAGCCTTATCATATTTTATTTACGACGCAACAGACTTCCTTTTACATTAAAAAAAAAAGAAAACCATTTTAACGCGTTACACATACAGCATGTTCTTTTCGTCGATGTTACTCACATAATGGCGCAACCCGCAAAGCATTTCTTGTAAATTAATTGTCTGTCATCGTATTCGCAGTCGACACATCCGTCGACCAAATAAGGACGATACATTTCGTTGTTTTCGTACACTTGGAACGAATTCAAATACGGATCAATGGCCACGCAGTCATCCTTCGATAAACCAGATCTCTTCGATTCCTCACTGACTTCCTTGGTGTCTGCTCCTTCCTTTTCCAAGATGCTCTCTTTAAGAGATCTCGCTGATTTTCTGTCTCCTGGACTGACAGCACCGGATCTACACGATGCTGCGTCTGCTGGGCATACGACACCGGATCTATAGGATACCCCATCGTCAGGACTTATACCGGACCTATACGATCTTGCGTCCCCTAGACCTCTTACGCCGGATCTTAGCGACGTTACCTCGCCGGGACCTCCTACACCGGATCTGTACGATCTTGTATCACCTGGACCCAGAGCACCGGCTTGTCTTGTTGAATCACCCGGACCACCAACACCGGATCGATACGACATTCCGTCTCCTGGACCACCAACACCGGATCTTAACGATCTTATGTCCGCTGGTGCTCCTACACCCGATCTGTACGATATTGTATCACCTGGACCTAGAGCACCGGCTTGTCTTGTTGAATCACCCGGACCACCAACACCGGATCGATACGACATTCCGTCTCCTGGACCACCAACACCGGATCTTAACGATCTTATGTCCGCTGGTGCTCCTACACCGGATCTGTACGATATTGTATCACCTGGACCCAGAGCACCGGCTTGTCTTGTTGAATCACCCGGACCACCAACACCGGATCGATACGACATCCCGTCTTCTGGACCACCAACACCGGATCTTAACGATCTCATATCCGCTGGTGCTCCTACACCCGATCTATACGATCTTGTATCACCTGGACCCAGAGCACCGGGTTGCCTTATTAAATCATCCGGGCCGCCAAAGCCGGATCGATACGACATTCCGTCTCCCGGCCCTCCTACACCGGATCTGTACGATATTCCATCTCCTGGACCGATAGCACCCGTTGCCCTTTGCATTGCCAGATCGCCTGGACCACCAACACCGGATCTTAGCGACCTTACATCTGCTGGAGCTCCTACACCGGATCTGTACGACATAGCATCTCCGGGGCCGATACCACCCGCTGTTCTTTGCATTGCCAGATCACCAGGGCCGCCTGCGCCTGATCTATGCGATGTAGTTTCTGCCGAAACAGGACCTCCAGGAATACCAATACCGCCAATGTCGCTGAATCTCTTGCTTACGTTTGATTTATACGATGTCGCGTCACCGACGCCCATGGTTCCATACAAGCCGGCGTCCGCGACGGCAGCCGATCTTGCACTTCTCATTGATTCCGTTTTTGAACCTTTCGCCATCCTCAGACCCTCGGCTGGTCCGCCGCCTGACCAGCAACATTCTAAGGTGCAGGCTAAGCAGTTGGCCTCTCGGCTGCGCAGTTGGAGTTTTGCCCTGGCAAATAAGTAAAGAACCTTATTGATACGGATTCTCATTCTTAAAGGATCTTACAATATCTCCACGAATTATAAACGGTTTACGTCAATAAGATGTAATTTAATGAAAATTACTTTCGTGGCAGCGTTGGATATGATAATAAATAAGGTTCCCTGTATCTCCGGGGCAAACTTACTGCTTATGATTTATTGAAGGGTGGCATTGGAGTATGTCTTCCATTTCATTAGGATGAATTTCGTAGGCAATGACTTATCCTTGGATATCTTCTTTTATTTTGTTCCTTACAGTTAAACTTAATATTCTTGACCGAATGTACATCCTGGCAAATATTAGTAATTAGCAAAACATGCTACCCAAAAAAAAGGCAATGCTTCACGCAGACAGCGGTGTATTTTTAAAAATGATTAACATAGCATATAAAGGTACTCTTCTACACTGCTTCAATAGGTAACTAATGCATTATAACACTGTTAGTCCGTTGATTGTCCTGTCTGTGTTACAGGTTTGACTGTCTAACGTTGCCAGTTTCTAAAGTATTTTGTACTACTGATCACTAATAATTGTTCATAAGATACTTCTTACATACATATCAAATATAACATAACAACGCGTCCCGGAGATTCAGGGATAACATCATAATTTTGGCCGACCGTTTATAAAACCGATAATTCGTGATTTTTGAACTTTAGATCATTTGTTATACGTTTAATTGCGACCAGCGCTTCCAAAATTGATAGATAATGGTCGTCATGGAGAACGTATTGCAGACGAAGTGAAACATTTAGATGAGATAATCAAAAAATACGTACGACGGCGGCAATAAACTCTCCAACTGCGAAGCGGTAATGATTCTCGTTTCGCTGGTCTGAGACAAAGTGCCGTATTCGCCGGCCCTGGACTGGCACGCGCAATCCTTCATGATCTTCACCCGCCACGTGGCATCTTGATCCGATTCGGGTATACAGTGACCGCAAGGAAGGCATACGGTGTTATCTCCGCCGAGAGACGTCTGCGCCTCCGTCCACGATCTGAAAGACGTGCCCATGCTCGCCTCGTCGAGATGCGACTGATGATCGCTGTCTCTTGTCGGCTGTTCCCGTATCGATGACGTTTGGTACGATTGCTGCGATTTGATGCTGGCTTGAGTTCCTATCACAGACGGATTCGCGCATTCTCTTGGAATTACTAGTATTGAAAAAGGCAGATGAGAGATGTAGGAAGTCTAAAGTTAAAAGCAATCAGAGGATGTAGTTTGGTTAACAGATAGTTGATCCGTCGGAGTATCCATTAACAAATGTCTAGTCAGTTCTGTGTGTATCTGTTTTCACGACAACTTATTTCGCTTCTTATGTACAAAGCAAAAAAAAACTTAAATAGCGCGGACCACCTATGTACTGCAAATTTCCTCCAAAATAGTTCAAGGATTCTCACACGTAGCAATAATTACGCAAAAAATCATCTTTCACTTACCGCATTTCGTAGGGCATGCCGGATTATTACATCCGCAAATGCAGGTGCCACTAGGAGCGGTATCTTTAACAGAGGACATCTTTGTTGGAAGGACGGGTTCTGCCTGTAGCATCGCAGGACCCACCGATCTTGACGAAATTGGACTTACCGCTCTTGATCTAATTGAACTCGTTATCCTTGACGAAGCTATGCTCGGCGCCTTCGACGCCTTCGACGCCATCACGCTCGGAACATGCTGTAACAAAGCGTTTGCTTGCAGTTTTACGGTTAAACGTAATTTCCGTTTCATTGCAACTGGACCTCCACGGTTGGGATGCAACTACTAAAAAAAATTACTAAAACAAAGAAAAACGTCACGTTCATCACGTTTATAAAATAGATACGTTTCGTTTAGTAGAACGATCTATTTGCAAAAATTTCAGTCAGAGTCGCACCCAGTCACCTCTAACCCTAATCTGTTAATGTCGTTCGTTTGATGTATACGTCAACGGCCAACTACAAAATTGTTGGGAGGTGGAGACTCGAACCTTTCGCGTCAGTAACTCTTCCTGCTGCTCCTGGATGATCTCTTCCAGTATCGCTTGCTGCGTCTCTTGCAACAGCTCCTGCTGTTTGGCTTGCAATAGCTCTTGCTGTTTCTCCTGAAGTAGCGCTTGTTGTTTGGCATGCAATAACTCTTGCTGCCGTAATAGTTCCTGTTGCTGCGCCTGCTGCAGCTCTTGTTCTCGTAATAGTTCTCTCTCTTGCGCTTGCTGCAGCTCTTGCTTTTGTAGTAGCGCTTCTTGTGCATCGTGCTGCTGTTGTTGCAGCTGCGCTTCTTGCGCTTTGCGCTGCTGCTGTTGTAGCAGAGCTTCTTGCGCTTCACGCTGTTGTACCACAGCTTCCTGGGCTTTATGCTCCTGTTGTAATAGAGCTTCCTGCGGTTCACGTTGCCGTTGTTGTAGTAGAGCCTCGTGCGCTCCACGCAGCTGTTGTTTTAGTAGCTCTTGCTCTTTCTCTTGCTGTTCTTGTTCTTGTAGAAGCGTTTGCTGGTTTTCTTGTTGTTGCGATTGTTTTAGTAGTAGTGATTGTTGTTTTTGTTGCGTAATAGACGTCTGTTGCGTCCAGAAAGCGGGACAGATGGGATCGCTTAACAACGAGTTCCGTTTCGATCCGAAGGCCAGATTGCAACAGGATCGTTTGCGCAGACAAGGTGATTGGGCCGCCGGACCGCCGGGATACGGACAGCACGACCGGCAATCGACACCGCCGCGCACGCAAAAGTAATGCTTGGTTGGCGACGTCGATTTGGGCGGGCTACGCGTACTATGCGGGCTGCGCGCGCTATTGGTGCTGTAAACGGACGAGCGTCCGCTCGCCGACGTTCGTCCATTAGCCGACGTCCGTCCGTTAGCCGACGTCCGTCCGTTCGTCGACGTCCGTCCGTTAGCCGACGTCCGTCCGCTCGCCGACGCCCGTTGACGGGAAGCGCTTACCGTGGACGTATCGTCCGGTATAACGAAGTTTATCGGTTTCTCTTGCCGGCTGATGTTGGATGAAACGCTAATCGCTTTAGCGCTTTGCTCAGTACTCAAGCTCGTGGAGATGGGCTCCGCGGTCGATACTAAACTCGATAGGACGCTCGCCGGAATCTGGCAACCACCTACGCCGCAACAGCAATGAGGTAAATGGCAGCCCGGCGTACCCGGATGAAGTGACGCTAACCTTGCACTCGCTTCTAATTCGGATGGCGAAAATGGTATATCTGAAAAAAAGGAGATCGAATTCATTAATATTAACACTCAGCGGAGGATACCAAGAAGATCTAGAGCGATACAACACATCCCATGAACATATATTGTCGTTTAATACATCCACCATATAGCCTTGATTAGCACCACGAAAGCCAGTAACCAATCTTCTTGGTATAATTAACCATACTTTACCTTTACAGTTAAGAGTTAGAAGAGTGCGAGGAAGTGAGCACATAACGCTTTCGCGTGATCCATTCCGGTTGCGCATGCGTGTCATAATCGAGACGGTCCTATTTGTGTTAGTCTGTGAGCCTCCGGATTCCTTCATTATCCCGTCCGGTCCCGCTTTGCGTTAGCTATCACCTGCAAAACATCAGCTGAAGACTTACCTAGCGCAACGGAACGGAAATTTCTTACCCCTAAATTTAGTTGTAATGGACGAAACTTACGGTGGCTGGTGGATTTAGATCATTTGGCCTATTTTGAAAGCTAAATTCTACGAAATTAAAGCAAAGAAACTGATTAGGGGGAAGAATATTGTCTTTATCGATCGACTTACAGCGGCATTGTGACATTGTGCTCACTTACGAAGAATTTTGTCTGGTTAGTTTGGGGACCGAAATATTTTTGACTTGTCAGATTTTGATAGATGTTTTCAAGTAATGTAAATGAAATAAAAACTGCTTGATCTAAACAGTTGTGATTATTCTATTTTTCTCGTTATTTGTGCTTAATGCAAAATTCGATATCCCTGGAAGGTCTCCCGGTCGAGTGAGCAAAATTGACGAAATACGTGACTTATCTGATTGGTAAATTGTGACATCTATTTGAAGAGATTGTACGTGTTTGCACATTTACCGAATCGCTAAATGCGGGGCCTGCAAGCCTCGGCTCCTTTCTTCGGGGCCATTTGAAACAAGTAACTTATAAGAAAATAAAATGGCACTGAAAGTGTTAAGCTACAGATGGGGCAACGACTATCAAACGTATATTTACACTGAAGCAATATCTCTTTAATACCCGAAGAACTTTAGTACTATCCAAACATTGAAATAAAACGCATCTGCTCGTCCTAAAACTAAATTTTATTTTTTCACTTAAACTGTCTATGAACCCGTGGCGAGCCGTAGTCGCCATCATCGGAATACATCGGTGAGTTCGTTGACGATGTCCCGTGCGAGGGCGGCTTGCAGCTGAAGAATTTGCTACCGCTTCCACCTCCGCCTAACTTCCTCTTAAACTTATTATTGTTGGGTGGAGATCGAGATCGACACTCCTCGGGACAAAATGGAGACCGTAAAGGTGTCAAATCGACGTCTTGTCTCGGCTTGATTTTAGTCATGACCGCTACCGTTCTGTTTCCTTTTATGGGTTCATCTTCGTACATTTGGAAAGACTCATAGGTTTCGGTGTCGGCGCTAGAACATGTTTTGCTTTGTTCTAGTGATGTTCGTTATGATAAGAAAAGGTAAGAAAATACAGCGGCGAAGCGTGAAATTTGAACAGTTTAGATTGGAAAGCTAAAATTATCGCAAGTTACTTTCTATCCAATCACTGTTCTCTTTTAATGTTAATTGTATCCAGAAAAGATGTGCTTGCTAGAATTATTTAAGAAAAGTTTGCACACGTTCTAGCGCTAATGTACAGCGCCTTACTATTGCCAGAATTGTAGTCGCCTGATCAATGATGAAACTATCTATGATGAACGATTCTTCAAAATACATTGAAGAGAACAGTCTTCGTATCAATGATTAATGAAAACGCTTGCTCAATAATTAACTCACCTCCTTCTAGCCCTCGGATCTGGAGCCAACACGTTTTGGCTGGAATTCAAAAGAAAAGAAATGAAGTAACGCATTAACGTCGATCAGAATCTAGCTTACGTGGTCATCGGTTGCGGGCCGGACATCGGGGCCGTATCCCTCGACATGTGAAAGGTTCCGCCGTAGCTGCCCGGACTGCCTTGCCATTTGATGCTTCTACTGTCCGACAGTCTAGAACCTAAAACGAACGTGAAATAATAAGAATCTCACCAGTGTAGAAGCATGCAGTACTTGCAACGAATGGAGTTTGAGTCGACTGGTCCCGCAACGATTGCATGTAGAGGGGGTCGTATTGTCGGGGTAGTGGCATCACCTGTGACGCCTTGCAGGCTGTCGGACAGATCCTCGGGCCGATTCCCGTCTCAGGATTGTGTCGCACTAGCCTATGGTTTAGATTTGAATGATTAACGCTTGTATTATTATTTAGATTTGAATGCGATACAATGAAGAAAGTAAAGGAAAATTAATAATGAGTTCTTAAGAGTTAAGAGATTTCGGTAATTAAAACATTTCTTAGTATGGCTTACCATATAATGGAGAGAGTGTCAAATAAGAAAACCACAGCTGTTATAAAGTACATCAAGGTTCCCAGTAAGTAGAGAGGGTGTTCGATGACGAAACTCAGCCCGGTGCATGTGAAGTAATACAACGAAGCGGACAAAGAAATCAAAATCCAGGCCCTCCATCCGATAGGAAAC
The DNA here is from genome assembly GCA_020654165.1 of Oryctes rhinoceros. NCBI lineage: Eukaryota > Metazoa > Arthropoda > Insecta > Coleoptera > Scarabaeidae > Oryctes > Oryctes rhinoceros. The sequence continues at coordinate 551,630 of JAIOKQ010000974.1, forward strand.
CACGCTGTTATCACTATGATATCGACAATAAGGATAAAAATAACCGTGATCATGCAAAATAGAGTCAGAAAGATCGGTATCGCCACTACACCGTTTAATACAAAAAGAAAAGTTAGTCCAATGCATATTATGCACAAAATCTGAAAATAGAAAACGTAAATCAGTATAAAAGAAGACAAGGGCATTTCAATAGCGCCCTAGTCTTCCTTGGTAATATTGAATTTATTTTTAGCGCTGTTTCCCGGATTTCATCGAAAACTCACCAATTCGAGAAATCTAATTTCATTGCAAGGTCCTCTAGGTCGGTCTCTTTGCCAGCAGCAAATATTAGTAAAACTTAGGGGTGGCATTCTTGTTTTCGAGTGTTTTGGTACCAGACGATGAATCTATTGATAGTCTCGTCCGGAATAGCTTTTGCAACCATTTTCTAAATCTGATAATTTTTTCTGGCCTTTTGACATGACCTGTCACTGATACATGATTTTGACGCGATAAGATCAGGGATTGGGATTTCTCCAACAACGAACAAAATATTTGCGGTATTCGATACCTTCTGTATGCGCGTTGAAACCGTATATCCTGGTCTTTTCCCAGATCAAACGGTGCTAATCGATGGTTACGGTATGTGTCGAATTAGACTTAATTAGTGAATCGATTTCGATTTACCAGGATTGTCGCTTGGAAATTTTGCTCCGTGACCACTACCACTTCAAACTTAAGCTATTTTGTTTCTCGCGGTAGTAGATCGTAGTAGCTATAGTAAATTTTAAGAGCGTTATTCAAAAAATCTCCGTCGCGGGGGTTAAGCGCTTAAAAAAAGAAATGAATTTACATACTTGACTTTAAGGATCTGTCAGAATTGATCTTTGTTTTCAGATGTTTTGTAATTTGCGCTTGATGTTGCCATATCTTCGGTTTCTTCTCCAGAAAATAATTAAACGAACCCTGATTATAATTGGCCCCGACTTCAATCTGGTTCAATAGTTCTGGTTCAGAACTAATCTAACTAACAGTTGAATCGGGATTTGTGGAAGTAGACCTAAAAGGCAAGCAGGTAACTAACGATCTGTTGACATCTACTCAGACAGCCAAGCAGTGATAAAAGCGCAAGACTCCGCACAGGCTAATTCGAAACTGGTGTGGAATTGCATGAAAGCGTTCATTAGGTTGAGAAACCGAACTAAGGTGTTCCTGGCTTGGATATCAAGACGCGAAGAACATAAAGGCAGACGAATTACTCCGAGCAAGCTCGTCCGGTAGTAAAAGAAGAATAGAAGGATAAGAATTCTCGAGACTGTTGGGAGCTCGTTCCAGGTCAGAGACAAGCCAAGCAATTTCTGATTGGACACAGGGCTACATTCTCAGCAGACCTAGTAAACAGGGACAGAAAGTCTATTATGAGTAACTTGGGCCTGTGAGAGGAAACATACAGATTCTGTCAAACCTATGCAGAAGGAACACTCACAAGACTGCTAAATCTAGCAAAGAAAACAAAGTTAATCTATTTGATCTAATAAGAGAGAGAGAGAGAGAACCATCTAATCTAACCTAACATTTCAAAAATTGAAGCATACAACAGTCCCTTCGTCTCTTCATGAAAAACGTCCTAATATGTCTTGAATTTGAAGACTATAAGTGGGAATACCGTACACTGTTGCATGATGTGATGTTATCGATTGTTTTTCCTGATTTCATCGACTTCTTGCAAATAAATTAATATATACCTTTCAGCATTGATTCCTTGATCCTCAAAGCTTTGCTTGCGATATGTCTAGTACAACGGAATAAGCAAGCAATTGACGCAAGCCACTTTTGTACTCGAGTCATTATGGGGAGTACATCGGGAACAGATCTTTTTCACGCCTAATTATTTGGAAGAATGAATAAAATTGAAATAAAACACTTCTTAAAAAGGAACGTGAAAAAAAATGACCTCGGGAGAGAATAACACAAGACATTTTATGCATTAATAATGATTGTATGGACTTGCATACAAGCTCTAGAGTGAGTAACAAAACCAATACACGCAGATACGTTGAAATTGACTGTTTATTTAACAAATTACATAACGTTTGTTGGAAGAACGCAGTTTTACGATTAAATATAACTCTTACGTAAGTTTTTTTCGCAGCTTGTCAATTCAATTTGCGAGGTATCCATAATTTGAAATGTGAAGCATGTTGTGATTTTGAAGATAGATCCACCCATGTCCAAATGAAACAGAGAGATGTATTAAAAATATTTTTATTATTTACAAATTAGGCTTTTATACGTATATGTAGATATTTTACAAGAGAAAACAATGAAAAAAAATTATAAAATTGTTACAGAAAGAATACTAAAAAAAAATGGACGGAATCTTGATACTCTTTTGTTTCTGCAAAAGAAAGAAATAAAAAAAAAAAACAAAAATAAAATAAAAAAAATATGCACTAATAATTAAAAAACAACAAAAAAATAATGATTATTTCAACAGTTAGTAAATTTAAAACTTATAATTAATCAATAACCTTAATATTTGAAATTTGTACCTTAATCGTTAATAGATTAACCGTTTTGCCAGCGTTCAATTAAATTCGGCATAAAAATAATTCATCGTTAGGAGAATTCTCTAGGATAGAATTTCTTTGCAATTCTGACCTGATAATTTGAGCTTTAAGATATATTATTCGAACAGAGCCGGATAAAACGCTTTGGTGAAGTGTTCCAAGTACCTTCAACTATCTCAGAATACCCGATTTGGTAAACTGTTTCATTTTAAGGGACCTATCGTAACATCAAATTCACTTGAACTCTAGCTCAAAAAAAAAAAAACAATAAATACATCTCCTTCCTGCTTAAAAAGAAAACAAAACAAATAAAAAAAAAAACAACTAATAATCGAAATCTTCCCTCTTCATAAACGTAAAGATCGTATCCCCCACGAAAACCAGCGCGTTGATTAACGCGAAACAAGCCGACGCCGTCCACATGTTCCTCACGTAATCTCGAGGGTAAAAAATATAGTTATCGATGTTGGCTTTGTCTACGAAAAGGAATATGGAGGTAACGAAGAACAATCCAGCTCCGACGATCGAGTACAACAACGAAGCTCTCAAACCGATAGGTTCGCTAAGGATCCTTCCCAGGATCAAGATGGAGTTGATGATTATGTAGCCTACGAAGGTTCCGTAGGCTAAGATGACGTGGTGGAATTGCATCTTGATCTTGAAGAAGGTTTCTTCGGCTCCTTCCGATATTAAGGCCACGCTGACTATGCAGAATATCTGTAAGGAAAATCATTTTGATAATCAGAAGCTTCGGAAAATATCATTGAAAAAAAAAATTAAGTTCTGGGACGAATTAGAATTTCTTGCGTGTTTTTTTTTTTTTATCATGGAACCCTTTGAAGTTGAGCAGTTTGTGCAACATTTTCAATCAACATTTGATCAACATTGATTTCTCAGATCTTCATACTGAACATGGAAAAACACATCCTGTATATTTAACAAAATTAAAACATCGAACATCAAAACGTATTAAAACTTGTGACTTTACCTTGAACATCTATCTTATATTTGCCAATAGTAAAACCGATGACTTGTTAGCACGTATACAGGCTCTGTGTTATTCCTATTGTTCTACAATAGTGCTTTTATTGATAATTAGATTGTTTCACCGTTGAATCATCATTTATCTTGTGATTATTGTCCGCGAAAAAATGTTCTAGAAGATATTTTGAGGCGTCAATTGCAATTTGAAGAAATACGTATAATACATTTTATTTCGTCATAAAGACCTACACCAGCTGAAAGACTCTTTAAATGGCGCAAAGTCGTCCATTGAAATTTTTTTCTATCTTCGCTCGTTCTTAAATTGCTTTGGAAAAAAGAAATTTAGGACAAAGTTTCGTCAAAATCGATAACCATCCTTTATAAGTGAAATAAATGGAAAAATCTTACTTACCAATTCAATTAACTTAAATACTAGCTGCCCTAATCCCGGGCCACCCTTAAAGAAACCTCCACGTTCCACGGTATTATCCTTAGTCTCATCATTCGGATCGCTTGCGTCTTCAGGCATCTTCGGTCTGGGTAACTTTGCAGGTACGTCGTATAAATAATTCTCATGAGAGTCTGCCACTTTGGCGTAAAGGTAACAACACACTTTCAGTCACACTGTTATTTTAATGGAAGTAGTCCGCCTTGTAGGAGTTCTGGTGCATTTCTGATGTCTGGAACTGGGAAGACGTTCGAACTAAATACTTTAATCGCTTTTAATTAGTCAATTCATAGTTGACCCCTCCTGCTAGGTTCAGTTATGAATGTATACATTCGAGAGGTTAAGGTATGCACTGTAATTCTTTATATAGGACGAGTCAGTTCTTCTTAATCAACGCCTACTCAAGATTAAATGGACGCACTAAGACGATGCACGTATACGTATATATCCATGTTATTTTCTGTCTTCTATTCGATTATTTTCGACGTAATTCTTTTACGAGATAATACGTAGAATTTGAACCGCTTTTGGCCGTTTAAATTCGTTTAGATCGTCTTCATTCACCAATATACTCCAAGGAACTAATAGGCGCACAGGTGATGACCGCTATACTCACTACTTACCATAGCTAGTAACATGCTAACGACGCTGGTACTGTTAGATTAGGCTTTTTTCACGTTGGAATTTGGATACCGTCACGCACACACTACCGATGTGAATAGGCGTGTTTTGGAAATCTCGTTTTCACCATTGCCTAGCGACTTCGTTTGCGTATATGCAGGAGTAGTATGTAATGATCATATATTCTGGACGGGTGACCTTCGCTTGGTGTTTTAAAACACTTCACCTATATTAGTTTTATGGTTGCGTTGATGTTCTTTTGATGTACAGTCCCTGATATTTATATTGAGCTGAATGTGCTGTGTATTAATTGATCTATTCGATTTATTTAAACGGAACCAGGAAGCAGCTTTATATATTAACGACATTAACAGAGACGTATAAAAACTGAAATCTAGAAACTTTATTTACTTGTTTGCATATAACGCGCATACTAAACTAACCTAAAGCCACTATATAAATGGTTATTAACAATTAACAAAAAAAAAAAAATAGTTAGAACAAAATAGAATCCGATTTAACGGCAAAGCTCACACCATTTTCGTCAATTCCATCAAAGTTCTATGCCCATTTTTGGCTCACGTTTTCATTTCCGACAAAGTTCATTGCAATAAAGGCTTTCGCTGTTCACATCTATATCATTTGAGTCTTTCGAACTTACACGTTTCCCTTTGTTAGTTTTCTTTTTCTTCTCTTATCATTTTTAAATTTCAACTTTCTCTTAGCTTTTTCCTCCTGCTCTCTTTTCCCGTTGTTGGCTTCCTCAATGTTGGCTTCAAGTTAGCTTATAAGGCGATGCTGTTATGACTGTTCTTTTTCCTTTGGTTAAACACCTGGAAATGGTGTTGATGGCACAACTCGTGGTGAAGAAATTCTAATTTTTGTCAATTTGTTCCAATTTAGAGGGTGGATTGCTCACAGCTACTTATGCTATTGTAGACTTAACCAGTGTAAAGGGTGTGACAATCTGAACTGAGATGATCATCAACGGCAATTGTGCGTATCTGTTGTTGCAGTCTTCATCTTTAAAAGCGATACGGCTTACAGACATATTCGTATCGCAACCACTTTTTTGAAGGAAAATGTTAATTATCACACGTAAGTACGTATATACAACGAGGATATACTTTAAATACGTCTAATGTAATACTTAATACAACGGCCTAATTCATTTGTTAATGGCTGTACATGTACGCGCTAGATCTCTGCGAAAAGCGAGGCGACGGTTGCGCGTAGTGGTTACGGAAGGCATTAAAACGTTGTTTGTTTACATTCTATTGTATACACGGCTACGTATCTTACGCTGGGTCGCGAGCGAGGTAGATGACGCTAAGGCGTGGTTTTAATAATAATAATTGCAGTATACGCTTCGGTCTCTTTAAAACGCTAGATCGTACCTAGCGTAAACATAGCGTGCATTACGTTTCAATGTCACGAGGAAATTACGTCGAAGAACACGAAAATGCATAGGTAATTAGTTGGAAATTTTAACGTTGATAACATCAACATGTTAAGTCGATTTCTTTTCGTTTTTCGAGTGATCCTTATATAATAATAATGCAAGCTAAAAAATATTCTGGTATTACGTTGGGATCAAAGTTTGTGTTTCTATAAAAATTACAATCGAAGTGGTTTGAGAGATGGTAACGATACGGCCAAAGCTTGCAATCGAGGTCGAAAAGCATCGGGAAACAACCAAATAATGTTAGCCGACTGTCGAATTAAGTGTCATATATTTTTTGGCGTTCTTTTTGGGCCCTTTTGTGTTGCCTTTGTTTTGGAATAATTAGAATTCGTTCCTTTGTGTTGATCTAGATTCATCCAACTTTTGTCTGACGTATCATTTTATTTGCCGATGGCTCACGATAATCGCAAATACACTCTTGGTCGCGTGGGCTATAAATATGCATAAACTTTTATTATAGAACTACCTGATCGCTTGAAATACGTAGTACGTTAAACTGTCAAAGTGCTACAAGGTCCCAACAAATAAATTTTGAAAACCGCTGCTCGATTAGACTAAAATTTCCAAAACTGTTCAATCCCGCCTCTTGCATGAATGTAACTTTTAAGTAACATTGTATATATCTAGTATTATATTATAACGTAAAAACCTCAAATGCAATATTTCAAGGTTATATAAATATTTATACATTTTAAGGTGATTTCCTAGAACATGTTAAACGTTTATTGGGTTGAAGATGTAAATATCACTGAAATAATAGATACGAAAATGTAACTGCAACTTTTTCTTGCTTAAATCTAATTTAATTTTGGTAAGTGTGTAAAACCTAGAAATATTAAGCATCGAATATCTCGTAACCTACTTTAATGCTATACAAATATCAACAAAAACGTTGTCGTCGTTCGTTTTTTTACTTAGCACATTGGTGAAAGTTTAGAAAATTTGGATCTACTCAGTAGGGGAAATGGGAAAAATAAACGGGAATTTTATGTAAAATGTATCTTTTATTTACTTTTGAAGCTCAATTGAAACTACAGTGCGTTAGATTCGAACATCTTTATTAACTAACTTAATTAATTGATTTTTCCAGCTCTCTTTCGATGTACAGTTTACTCCATTCGTTTCTGTCCGTACACTCGACTACTTTAGTTCCCGCCGTGTTTGTTCACTTCACCATACATTTTACATCGCAACATTAAACAGAAGCTACGAGGCTATTGATACTACTGTCAAGCTGATAGAAATCAGCTTGACACATTTGTTTTATTAATATTTCTAATGGTAAATATACAGAGTTGTAAAATGTTGTTAAATCTCTGCACAATATTCGTCAAAGTTCCACTTAAAACTTGAGTTTCAGACGTAATCCGAAATCAGTGTTACGGGATATTGAAACATGTAGTTCCTAGACAAATAAAACAGTTAGTTTCACCTTTGGCTAAGGTTACCGTGCTAACCGTTGCTTACCACTCTCCCGAAGAAGCCCCATATGATTACGGGCGAAACGTCGAGTTTTTATTTTAACAACGACATGATGCGGTTCAAACCCGGAACACGTTCAGTTTCAACAGATTTTGGCCGTGGAAGCCTACGTTTTTATTTTCAAAATAATGGTTTTCGCAACATTACCAAAATGGAATAAACACCCTGAAATTCATTTTATTTTACCCCCTCCAAGAAACTTTATTAATCTAAAATGACACACAGTTTCCCAACTGTCACGATTGACAAATTAAAGAAGATCGTTCCATTGAATAATGAGTAAAATTAAAGAGTTGTTTGGCGATCTTAATTTCATCTTCAAATTAGTCGAATGGGTAAGTAAAACATTCTTCCTTGCATCGCGCGAATTCACTCGAAAAGCTTTTCCAATACAAATAGGGACGCTTCATCCATAAGATCTTCTTTTCTAACGTTTTTTTCTATTCCTCCAGATACTCTGCTTAGTTACAAGCATTTTTCTAGCGGATGCGAAGACTTCCTTCTACGATTTTCGAGCTCGAGACTTGGTAGTCGTGGCCGCCCCTGGTTTTTTCGTCATTACATTCGCCCTTTTTCTAATTTACATCCTTGATAAGACGCACGTTCTCTACGAATTGATCACCATCCTTACTGGCGCCATCTTAAACTTGGTGGGTGGAATTCTTTCCTTCATACACTACGTCGATGATTCTAACAGGACCAATACGTTGATAGTGGCGATCCTAACGGTAGGTTGTGGGGCCGTAATGTTAACGGATTGGATATTCGTCTTCAAGAACAAGAAGTAAAACGATAGCCTGAGGAGTTTTTAAAAACGGTTGTTGCCTGTTGTTTCGTTTGATACGTATTGAGTTTTCATGGATTTTTAAATAAGATGCGATGTCTTTCATTTATCTCGAGAACCGTTTGACCGTTGTAATGAATAACATTAATGTATCATTATTATTGTTATTGTTATCATTATTATTATAAAGATATCGAATGGAATAAATTAAAATTTTATTGATTTATCTTACAGTAATATTAAAAAAAGAATGTCTACTCTGTGATTTAAAAAGAGATAAATTTAAATATTAGCAGCGCATATTTAAATTAACTACAAAGTATTTTTTTATAGTTTGGCGATATCTATAAATATCTATAAAACTCTGGTCATGGCCTCCTACTAGGTAAAAAAAAGTAATCAATTCACTTTCTTGCATTGCCGTTGAATATTTGAAATTTAAATTTTAACAAATGCACCGCCATCAAGAAAAATCAGGTTTTAAAATCTAAAACGTACAAAAACTTATGAACTAAACAAATAGAATATATTCTAATTTCTAAAGAAAAAAATTATTGTTCGTCCGTCTCCATCTGCTTCTTGAAATAGTGAGCTGACGCAAGAACTGAATCCAACAAATACAGTGCTCCTTGTATCACGCACAGAGAACCCATAGCCAAACCAGTCTAAAAATAAATATTAAATTTCAACCTCATTCGAGCCTATCACATCCCGTGTGCTAACTCACCTGTCTCTCGGCCGAGGCATAGATGAATCTCTGCTCAGAGAGGTATCCGTGCCAATAGTGCAAAGCTACAGCTCCCACGGCCAACCACATGAAGAGCCCGACGACGTTCATGAGGATATCCACAAAGGTGCTGGAAAGAGATTGGAAGATAAATTTGAGTTCCGCAAGGCCTCCACATAGGACCTCTACGTTTTATATTACTTAGAGTACAACGTACTTTTTATGATCGCCGGTGGCGAAACAGTAAGAGACCAGCGAAACTCCAGTGTAGATGATGAAACCTACGAAAACGCCGGAAGCTACCATTTCTGTACTAGGATCTTTCACTTCGTTTAAATTCCATGTTCCGCCCACTCCAAGGAAGTATCCACCGTAACCGGTTCTGTACAAGATTAAGATGATGATGTTGATAACCTGCAAATGGCAAAATTACGTATTGAAAGTCGTAAAGTTTTTAATTGCGACGGGGTATATTTTTTATCAATCCATTTCGACTCGAGATAACGAACGAGTAAATATTAAACGGTTGAGAAATTCCACGCTAAACGCCTGATACCGTTTAATATATGGTATCTACATATGTATTTGCATGTGCTACAAACCTGTATAATACACAATCTAATCAATAAATAAATATTAAATTCATGCCAATACATGGAAGATGTTTCCATTTAAAAATATGTAATTAAAACAAAATGCAAGTTAACAGGTGGATTTGGTAAATTTAAAGATTATCTTGAATTCTTAAACAATCAACCATGATTGTGAAAATTTGCATACTTCACTGTAAATAATAACAATAATAATATCGGCGATTCTATCTTATTTTTCTTTTTTTTTCAAGACATTTGGATGAAAATGAAATTGGTTGAAAGGTAGCATCCACAATTATACAGTCCATTATTGTCGATTTATTCAAGTTAACATAATAACAACAATTAAGCAAAATACCTTCTTGAAGTTAATTCATGATTATAGCATTATAGCAACATAGCAAATGTTTAACAATTGAATATCGCCATTTTACGTTTTGTTTTCCTTCAAAACAGATATACGTTCCTATACCAACTGTTAATAGCGCATGCGCTAACATTTCGTGTTACTTTTCATTACTCATACCATCCTAGTCCGATTGCAATAAAAGTAATAACATTTACTGTTACCAACACCGAAGAATATCACCCGTTCACAATTTATGACTCATCCAATAAGTAGGCTTGATTGTAAATTGTATATTTTCAAAGTAGTAACGTAAAACACTCACCATCTTCAGCAATTTGATCACTATAGATCCCACGGTCGCTATGTGCGTCATTTTCGCTAATTTTCAACAACTTTTCCGCCGATTAATTTAAGGAAATTCTAACACTACGAGTTGAGGAACAAAAAAAAGCCTTAATCACAATAACCAATACTTATTTTAGTATCGCCACAATCCTAGCTGGATATGGATGAAATCTACCTCCACCTTCGTTATCTATATCGCTTATCTAAGTGTTTGTTTCTCTGATATGACCTCATAATTTTGATGTGTCTATGTGTGTGTGTGTATGTGTATAGTTCCAACTTTTATCTTCATTCTCATCTAGAACACCATTTTTAGATAATAGCAGGTATCAAAGCGATGTGTTTTTCGAATGGATATAGGTTTACGAGGATTTTTTTTATTGGGAGAGATCGAAACTTTCTAAGAATTCAAGTCTCGTCATTTTTTTTTAATTAATAAACATGTTTGATTGCTGCATATCTACTATGAATATAAAAAATAATAGTCAGTACAGATATAATTGTTGATTTTATTAATCATAGCATCCTAGGATTAGTAAGTGTGAAGGTATGTTATTGTTTGAAGAATAGTAGGCACGTAACAATGTTTTTGAATGCATATCATTGATGTCCTGAGTTTCCTTTTAAGTTACGAAACGATCTGGGTGATTAATCATTTGCTAAAATTCCAATTAAACTTATCAAATTACTCTTATCCAGAATATTGTGGATGAGATGTATCGTGTTTCAGGAGAAAACCAATTCTTTCTAAGCGCAAACTCCACGCAATTAATTAAACCGTTCAATAAGTGTTAATAGTACTGATTGATTGTTTTGGATAATGGTATTGCCATGTTCCTTCCATTGTTCCTAAATTTTGATGGAATCCTTCATCCTTTAAAATCTGATCAAGATTCTCGGCGGGAATACTCACGACGGCTATCAGGAAAATGCCGCTTAGTAGCAATGTTTCCAAAGACGTAACGAGGTTGTTGATCAGTTTTTTGGGTTTAGGGTAACTACGTTAACGGCAACTTCCTCTATAACCGGAAGTCTTAGTTAAGTATATCTATTTAATTTATTTCTAAATAGGAAAAGGTATTTCTATATTTGGAATTGTAGAGGTGCTATTTCAAAAATCTATTTTAATATATTTTCTCATAAATACGTCATGTTTTGCACACCTAAAACCCATGATTAGATTTCTCGAAATCATATTATCGATTATCGTAAATTCTTTCTATCAATTATTGGCTTCGTATCTCGTGGTAGTAAGCAGAGATAAGCAATATACCATTCAATGTAAATATGTCTATATAATGTATTAATTTATCTGCGAGCAGGTGTATAAACTTTTTTCTTGTTTTTTTTATTTTTTGTTTTCTCACCTCTTTGCCTTTTGATGATGTAACGAAACGCTTTTTTTTACCCTTTCCGTTTTCTTACCTCATCACCTTTCGAACAGAATAACATAAAAAAATAAGGTCTGTACCCAACTAATTGCAAAAACGCCTTTGTAAACATAGACTTCAAAAAGTTTACAACACGTGCGCGAAAAATTGTTTTCGTTTTTCTCCTTTCACGAACGACTTGTACCCGAATAAAAGTAACCGTGGATACTCAAATAATTATAGGAATGCAAAAAAAAATGAATAACAAGATTAAATTTAATTAAAAACAGTAGAATAACACCAAGATCCATGTCTATTGATTTAATTTATTAAAAATTATAAATATAAAACAGGTATCTTTATCATATAATAAATTCACAAAATCGCACGAAATATACAATAGAAAATGATCAAAACATAAAATAACCTAAAAAAAGGACATATCAATGCATCGCGATGATAATAATAATAACTGTAAAGTTATTATTATTATCCTAGGATGTTTAAAGAAACAAAAATGACAACACCAGTGTGATATCAACAAATTCCAAAAATTTCAACTCAAATCCGTGGAATTTATCGATACCAAGTTAGACAAAAAAAATACTAATTTCTTAATCGTCATCCATCATCCCCATCTTAGTTCTGAAGAATAGCACCGACGAAAGGCCAGTATCCAAAAGGAAGAATACGGCATTAATAAAACAGAGGGCTCCCAAAGCTAATCCGGCCTATGCAGAAATTAAAGAATTATTAAAATAAGAAAGAAGCTAAACAAATCTAATGATTTACCCTCCTCTCTGAGGTGTCGTTGCTCAACCAGTACTCCGATAGGTAATTTATCCAATAATGAAGGCATGCAGCACCCACAGCCATCCACAGGAAAATCCCGACGACGTTCATGACGATATCGACGAATGTGCTGCAAAAGGAAATGTAGAAAATGCACGAAATTCTCTTCTAATACCTACTATTTATATTCCGGCTTCGCGAAGAAGTAATTGATCACTGAAACGACTGTGTAGATGAAGTAACCGATGAAAACGCCGGAGGCCAAGATCTCCACGTCCGGGTTCCTTTCTTCGTTCAAATTCCAAGTACCTCCGACTCCTAAGAACTCTCCGTTGAAACCAACACGATATAAGATCATTATGGCCAAAATAAAGACCTGAAATTATATTTAGCATAATTCAATGGTAATCTTAACATCTGTGGTTTTTGCAGTTGATTGGTATTAAAAGAAACCAGTGGACCTCCACAAAATTTGCTATAACAGCATTAGTCATGAGTTCCGGACGCATGCGTTAAAAATTCGTCACAAAGTAAATAGTGTTTTTCGCGATAAAATCTAAAATATGTAGTTTATGGAAGAATACGTTGTTTAACATTATTTCCAGAAAATTAAGTAGTCTTTGCTTTGTATTTCAATAACACCAACCACAATTCGATAATTCAAATACATTTTAGACGTTGCTGACTTACCAACTTTATGAACTTCAGCACCACGGTACCTATACTAGCCATTGTCGTAGCTGCAGTCATTTTCGATTAATTTGCTTGTAATTTTTCCCTCGTAAAAATAAAATTAAAAAAAAATTAATATAATAAATAATATAAGACTCGATACTCTTCTATGTGAAATCACAAGTATGGTAGCACAGAAATCTACGTACAACCGAATAGATCGTATACGTTTGCGTTATCTCCGATTATCTTTGCGCTTATCATTTGTTTAGCCTGGTTTTTAACGAATTCCAAATCGAGATAACGACGTATGGTACTCTAAAACGTTGGAAGTACATATGATATTGCAGGTTACGGATTCATAACGATACGAATACAAGGGTATTCTGAAAAGTTTCCAGCCTAGCTCAGAAATAAGTTTTTTTTTTGTCAAATTAAGTTTTACTTCACAACGTAACTCTCCATAGTTTTCCTAAGGAAGCGTTCATTTCTCTAGTCTGTCCAAATAGTGGTCAGCATCTTGCTTTGATTAAAACTCTCTGTCCTCCAAGCAAGATTTTGAGCTTAGAAAAAGAGAAACTGTTGCTTAGGGCCTGATCGGCCAAATTTGTTATCTCGTTAAAAGTTAATGTTATCCTTACTTTCATTCCTATGTTACCATCCACCCACTTTTGTCCCGAGAACATTACACGAGCAAGTTGCTTTTCTGAAGAACAATGCTTGCGAAATCATTAGAATAGATATAATTACCTACCATTTATCCTATTATTCCGTTATATTTAAATTGTTTATTAACTACATTAAACATTTCGTTAATTTGCTTCGAGAATTATGCGCCAAGGTTAGAGGAAGTTGAGCCGATGCATGCATACCTTTCGCTGTAGATCGTTTAACGCTAGCGACATTTAAATTGGGCTTAATAGGACTCTTACAGTAACGGGTCAAATACTTCATACTTTAGATGGATTCTGACTAATAATTTTTAAGGTGACTCATCATATTTTAATTTGTACAATCGTTATTTGCAAAGGCAGTAACTTCAGCTCAAGTCCCCAGATTGCTTTAATAGATGAAACGAGTTTAATTGTTAAAATGTAATTTGCGGGGAATTTTCCAAATAAATTTAAATGATGATATCATCATCTTGATACTCGTTAAGAATCATTTTTCTATCACCGCAACTTATTTTATTGACTATTTATATGACATTAAAACCATTAAATATCATTTCTAATTTCAATTTCTAATCTCCAGGAGCTCGGCTTGGAAATAACAGACGAGCAAATCGATGAAATGGTAGGAAACATCCACAATATCGATTTTGCGGCGGCAGCTGAGGAAGAACGATTAACAAGGCACGATGTTATGTCTCACGTTCACGTCTTTGCCAACCAATGCCCTAAGGCTGCTCCCATCATCCATTTGGGTGCCACGTCTTGTTTCGTGGGAGATAATACAGATTTGATCATCGTTAAGGATGGCTTGAACTTGTTGTTGCCGAGATTAGCAGCCGTGATTCAGAATTTATCTCAATTCGCTGAAGAATATAGGTATGAACATATTACGCTGAAAATATCGATTGGCAACCTTTTTATTCTAGATCGTTACCAACATTAGGCTTCACCCATCTTCAGCCGGCTCAATTGACAACTGTCGGTAAAAGGGCTTGCTTATGGATCCAAGATCTCCTGATGGATGAAAGGGACCTTCGGCGTGCTAGAGATGACCTAAAATTCAGAGGTGCTAAAGGTACAACGGGAACCCAAGCTTCCTTTCTCCAATTATTCAACGGAGATGGTTCCAAGGTGGCTAAATTAGATCTCTTAGTAGCAAAATTTTCTGGATTCAATAGCACTTATCCGGTCACCGGGCAAACCTATTCGAGAAAGGTGGACGTCCAAGTAGTTGGCGCTTTGTCAAGTTTAGGATCCACCGCCCATAAAATGTGTTCCGACATCAGGCTGTTGGCCAACATGAAGGAAATCGAAGAACCTTTCGAAACGAGTCAAATCGGAAGTTCCGCTATGCCTTACAAGAGGAACCCCATGAGATCCGAAAGATGCTGCGCATTGGCCAGACACATGATGACCATCTATTTTAACGCGGTACAAACTCATTCCGTGCAGTGGTTCGAGAGAACATTAGACGACTCCGCTAATCGCAGACTGACCCTGTCAGAAGCCTTCCTATCCGCAGACGCTTTACTTCTGACCCTACAAAACATCACGCAAGGTTTAGTTGTTTACCCTAAAGTAATCGAAAGGCACATCAAACAGGAACTACCGTTCATGTCCACCGAGAACCTAATAATGGCGATGGTCAAGAATGGGGGTGACAGACAGATTTGTCACGAAAAAATTAGAGTCCTTTCGCAACAAGCTGCAGCTGAAGTCAAACAGAATGCAAGAGATAATGATTTAATCGATAGGGTTAGGGCCGATCCATATTTTGCACCGATTTTGGATGAATTGGATAAATTGTTAGACCCTGCTACGTTCACCGGAAGAGCCTCGGAACAAGTTGCGGAATTTCTCAAGGACGAGGTAGCACCTATTTTAGACCTGTACAAGGGGGATCTAGCAAGGATCAATAAACCTGTTGCTTTGACTATATAAAGAAAACGTGCACTTGGTATTGTTTTTAATAAAATATATGAATACAGTAACAAAATAAATAATGAATAGTGACTCTGTGGAAGGTAATATCGAAGGAAACAGATATACAGATCTTTTTTAATAAATAATATTTACCGAATAAATAATGTAATTATGATTAAGTTTTATTTTTTTTAAATACATAATATAACTAACATATTCTTCAGATCCGATAGATAACGCCTAATTAACAAATTTTAATGAAACTTTACAATACCCCAAAAAAAGTGAATGCTAAAATAACTTGATTATGGTACTGATGGAATAATCCACGGCAACCGCAACAAAAGCATTACCAACGGATATGTTTTTGTCTACCCGGCATTATCACCGTGGTTCCGAGAGTATTTCTTAGCACTAACGTCTATCGCTGCAGCCTTACAATTAATGCCACAACATTTAAAAACGACAAACTTGACGCTCTCTAGTGCCAAGAAACGTATACTGAACCCCAAACCGTCCCTCGAGCAGCAATGTTTGACTGATTTCTTAAATTTTGTTTCCAGTGATATTTACGAATATTCCTAGGAAAGTAGTATCCAGCATGGCAACTCCCAATAGACGATATCACCGATTCCTTATAATCAAAATGCTGTAATATTATTTTCAATTATTTATTAATTTTATATACAGTGTATACAAAAAGGTGCTTAAATTCTAACAACCTAAACTAAATGGATTAGCAAGGTCACGATTTCAGCTGACAGGGGGATGTACATAGAACTGAAATTGGACCTTCTGCAATTGTTCGGTATTAAAAAAAAATTAAGCAGATGATACAGAAATTATACTACATTTTTGCATATATGCATATCATTATCAACACTATATTAATATAAGTACATAAATTGTTTAAAATGATTGTACATTATACAAGAAGGCCCCACAAGATAAGGAAAGTAAGAATATAAAAAAATCCTAACTAGAAGATAGTCTTTTTAAGATACAGAGAAGCTTGAATGGCAAGATATAATTCAGGTAAAAAAAATCTAATGTAAGAACAGTAGATAAAAGAAGGATGATTCCGATGCAATAAATAAGAATTAAATGGCATGGCATATAAAATAAATTATTACTTGAAGAAATGCTAAAAGAAGACAAAAATACTCCGTAAGTATTAGTATTTGTACGCTTATTAATACTTAGGAGTGTTTCTTTTGCTTTTTTAAGGTTGGTATTCACGTTTTTCAATTGTGACAATTACAGGGAAAAATTGAAGGTTACTGTAAGTGTCAAAAAGTAAGGTGGAAGAAAGAAAGATGACCTTGTAAGAAAAATAAAATGAAGAGAAAATTAAAAAATAAAAAGAAAATGGAAAAAAGCATCAAAAAGGAATAATCTCTTTGTCAAAAACATGAACACCAAATCAAATTACAAAACACTAACTTCTTAGCAGCACCAACTTCTAAAAACTAAACGCAACTAATCACTTGGCAACAAAGTATTTCCCAAACATGCAGGACCTTGGCTGGGCCAATTACAGGCTCCCAAGCTATCGTCGAACGTTAGATGAACTGGGCAGTTGAATATGTGCAAAGTGAACTTATTCTTGGTGCAATCCCACCGACACGAGTAGAATTTGTTACATTGCGTTGGATGTCTGAATAAGCCAGCCCTCTGGCAGTCGATTGTTCCCTGCAATGTTTCAGTTTTGCTTCTTAAACCACCAGGACCGTATCTGTCGAAGTTGTGGGCCGCCAACGCTTCGGCGGGACCTGACTTGACGATATTCAGATTGGCTTGATCGGCAGCGTTCAGTTGATAATCGTACGGTAGTGGAGTACTCTTTAGAAAGAGGTCTGTGACTTTAGTGACGGGCGCTTCGATGTACGCCGGTGTTGTTGGTCTGACTCTGACGCGTTTTCGAATAACTACCGGAGCCCTCGATATTGGTGCGGCCGTCGTAGATCCTATAATTGTCGTGAAAGAAAAGATAGTAATGATTAATGTCCGATTACTAACTGCAATTGATTTAATACAATATTTCGCGAAAAGTAACGGCAATTTTGCACATTTAACTTACCAATAGTTACTTCCGGTAAAGGTGTAATCGCAACAACTTTCTGCGGCTCATACTCGGGTACTACGATCGCATTATCGCCTCCAACCAATCCCGCATCGCCAATATAAGCATCTTTGAAGCTTTCACCTTCCACCACGCCGCTAAGTAGATCTTGCGAATTGTCCGGTTTAACTACGAATTCTTCGATATGTTCTCCATCATCAATAGAGACCTTAACGGGTTTATTTCTAAGTCGCACAGAATCGGCAATGCAAGTGCATTGAGCCCCTAATTTGGCCGATAATAACGGATGGAAATCGTTGATTTTGACGATGGCTTTCGATGTGGGTTGTACTACTTTAAGCACCTTCCTCGACTTTAATATCGGCGCTTGGTAGTTTTCTACAATACCGGCAGCTGGAAGGTACGCTCCCGAAGGAGTTGATATGTCTAGCAACGGTTGAACCGTTGTCGATTTTATGATGGCAGGTTGATAAGTTGAGATTACAGGCGTGGTAACTCTGACTCTGTTAAGAATGGGACGTCTGGTAACTTCTATTGAAGGCAAATCGATTGGTGCCGGAGTTGAAGAGTATTGTGAATCAAGCGAACTGAATGAGTATTTGAAGATTGGTTTACTTTGAGTCACGCCGATAGGAGATATTGGTGAGCTAATTCCAACGTCATAATCCACAGAAACGGGAATTTCGGGAATTATCGGTTTGGGCGTCGAAGAAATTATTACCTGAGGAGTGGTAACAGGAATGGCAGGTATATTCGATTTGTATTCGAAAGGTCTCGGCGTCGAACTCAATCTACTATCATGATAGAAGAATTTCAATGGCTTAACCGTCGTGGACGGTATTGTATTATACACAGATTGGATAGTACTTTGATAACTCGGCTTCAATGTCGATGTGATAAATACAGGGGTTGGTGAAGCAGTCGGAGACACGGTTACAGATGGATAGTGTTCTTCGTAGACAACGTGAGCTCTTTGAGCATCATTAAATGTATTTCCAGTAACGTACGCCTTCTTAGCTACAAACGGTTCTTCCCTGACAGGTTTCAAGTCATCGTAATCTTGGGAAACAATAGGGCCTTCGTTAAACGCAACTGTTGGTCTGGGGTAGTCGTATCCTACACTCTGTTGGTGACCTTCGTAATATCCAGATCCTCTATATAAGGATTTCGGCGTATTATCAATGGCAACGTTTGGTGTTTGAGTTTTCATTCCAAATCCTTCATACGCGAAGGTTCCCAATAGATTTTGACCTTGGTCTTGCGCATGTCCATCCAATACAGTTCCAAATGTTTGTTGCTGGAGAATAGGTTGAGATGTCACTGTTTGGATAACTTGAGGAGTGTATTTGATAGTACCGCGATGTCTCGAGTTTTGGTAAGAATACGATCCATCAAGATTAGCATTTCCTACACCTTCAGAAATTACGGTGTGTTGCACGGGTTGAACATGCGAAATAGTCGCGGGTGTGACAGTAGGGGTGACTTGAGCGAATTTAGCAAATCCACGATTCTTTGTTGATTCAAAAGAATATCTTCCATGTCCAATATCGCTTCCAATATCGCCCGCATTACCTTCGGAAATGACTGTGTGTTCTACGGGATGGACGCTCAAAATAGTTGCCGGTGTTACGGTAGGGGTGATTTGGTCAAATTTGGCAAAACCACGATTCTTTGCCGATTCAATGGAATAGCTTCCATGTCCAATATCACCGTCGATATCGCTTACAACACCTTGAGAAATTATGCTATGTTGAACGGGTTGGACATTCAAAATAGTAGCTGGCGTTACGGTAGGAGTGATTTGGTCAAGTTTGGCAAAACCATGATTCTTTACGGATTCGAATGAATAGCGTCCGTGTCCAATATCACCTACAATACCTTCGGAGATTACGGGTTGGACATCCAAACCAGGTGCTGGCGTTACGCTAGGAGTTACTTGGCCGAATTTAACAAAACCACGACTCTTCGCTGATTCCAAGGAGTAGCTACCATGTCCAATATCACCTACGACGGTATTAGTTTGTACGTGAGGAATATCTTGGACTAAAATTGAGGGTGTCACGCTTTCCACTTGTCCAAATTTGGAAAATCCTCTACTCTTCGACACTGACGATAAAAATCCTGTATGATCACCGATATCCGTTCTCTCTTGTTCCACCAAAATCGGAGAGGGTGTCGTTACGCCTCCAACATTTAATTGCTTCTCGAATCCTCTTGCCGGTAAGCTTTGGAAGCTGAAGGACGCACTTGGTAAAGGCGACGAAGTGACGCCGTGAAGGTTTCCAGATTTGGTGAAATCGTTTCTTTGATAGAAATAAGAAGAGCCACCCTGAGGGATTATTTTATGTTCTAAAATCGGCTGCTGTACAACCACTGAGGGTGTAACACTCTCGATTACGTCAGCGGTAACTTGTTTATTGATCTCAACACCTTGTACAGCGTGAATTGGTTCGACTGCGTGATCAGTTCCGAAATTAACCGAACTGTAAGAAACAGCAGGTTGAATTTTGCCAAGGTTTACAGCAGGTTGGATACTGGCCACGTTTACGACCGGTTGCAACTTGGCAACGTTCACAACAGGCTGTTGCTGTTGGAAAACAGATGGCGTTACGTGCTCGATAGATCCTGTATTGACGTGCTGTAATGTTGAATAGGATACAGGCGTAGCCGTACTCACTTCTGCCGCTCCAAGAGGCTCGCCGTGCGATTGCAAGAAAACGGATGGAGTCGCATTCTCAACTAAGGTCGTTCCAAAGTGCACTGAACTTACAGCGGGTTTAATCGGTGTGACCTTTTGTCGAAGTACAGGTCTAATCGGAACAGCAGGCGTGATATTTTCAACTAGAATCGGCTTAGTCGTTTGCACGACCGGTTGAACTAACACCGAAGGTGTTACATTTTCAATGATTGTGCTCTTATGCCCGAGATTAGTGAACGAAGCTGGTCTAACTGTACTGACCTCGATCGACCCTCCGGGTTGTTTAAATGCAGGTTCTCCGACATGTTGTACAACTACAGAAGGCCGGTGGTCGTCGACTAGAGCAGTTCCGAAATGAACTGTACTAATTGTCGGAGTTGGGCCTGAGATTTTCTTGTCTAATAACACTGAAGGCGTGACACTTTCTACTACGGTTGATTTACCTAGGTTCTGATAACTATATGAGCCGCCTGAATGGTCACCAATGGTCGATATACCTATTGGGGTTTGATGAATGTTCACTTGGGGTTGAAGGAGCACTTTTTGATCTTGAACTTCAAGTAATGGATTGGTATATTGATAGGTTGGCGTTACCGGTTTCTGTTGGATGTTCAATGAAACTGGTTCTACTCCGACTGTTGGAGTAACGCCTGTAATTACAAAAATCATAAAGAAAGATAATCTTAAGCGTTGCAGTTTATAATCCTTACCGATAGCAACCGGTTGTTGATGCTCGATACGTTGATGAATAAAAGACTTGGCACCAGAGTCTTCGATAACCTTAGACGCTCCATGGTCAACGAACGCCACTCCTGGCTTATCATAAACATATCCACCATTTTCCACTTCAAGCGCAGCTCCAGTAGACGCAATATGAGTCCTTTGTATGTTGGGAATAAATGCAGCGGAAGGTGTTTCCACCTTTACTTGTAATTCTGGCACATTAGCAACTACACCGTTTCCATTGTAGACATCGAGGTTATCGTTAGTGTGGGTGGTCGGTATTGGTACTGATGTCACTACTGGAATAGGCGAGGCAGTTACTGAAACGGGTGTTACTGATATTGGCGAAATAGGGGAAGCTGTTACTGTCTGAATAGCGGCTGTAGATTGCTTGTAGGTGTTGGGATAAACACCTACGGCGGAGAATCCACCGCCAACGATGTTAACCCGTCCAGATTTATGTTTTGTGTTGATATTTTGATAGGAACTACTTGTTGAGCCTCCTCGGTCTTGGTTTAATAAAACAGCACCGCCTACATTGTCATCCGTGTTATAATGAAGAGAACCTGCAATAATTATAAGTTATTCAATTACAACGGCAAATTTTCAAGCGGCGATTAAATAATTGTGCATTCCAACACGATCGGAAATATGATATTTATACCGATTTGTGAACCTTTGACCTATCCAACAACTAATGAATCTCTGGACGATACAATGTGTCCTTCAAACTTGAAAGTACGCCCAAATTGCTCACGACTTTTACGATGTAGCAGACGATAATTACTTTCTTGAGAATGTTTCTTAACCTTTGAGTCAATACAGGAACGTTCAATATTCAGCAGATATTTTTTGATTTAACATATTTATTGTTTTCCCTTGCGGATTTATGAAAATAACCAAGCAATGTATTATGTTTCAACCTATTACTTTATTGTTGACTAGCTCCTTTTTTAAATATAAAACACCTTTTGTTTAGGTAACATTAGTCATCACCTATATAAGTAACAACAAACAAGCACTGAAAATCACTAAAGCTAATGCTGTGAAAATTACTATTCGTTCAAAGGAGTTTTTTTAATTGCTATTTTTTAATAAGAGAAAAAGGTATCACTAAATGTCGATAATTTCCATCCAAAATAAATTAAAGATGGCGTTTTCTGGCTGCTTCACAAGACAAGCGAAGCTGATGTCGAAAGGCGTGGATATTTCACTTACCTCTATTTATATTCAGAGAATCTCCTTTACTAACTGCGATATCAATTTGTTCAACGCTCGGTTCAGTTGGTCCGTGCAATATTCCACCATGGACAATAACGCCACCTTGCGACGCGTCTTGGTTTCCATGAAGAGTAACGCTACCTTGTTGCAAGCCAATATCAGCAGAATCCAAACCAACACCAACTGAATGAAGTCCAACAGCTCCAGATCCGACCTTTCTTATATCTTCCCCAATTAATACGGCGCCTTCGTTCCCTCCATGGATTGTAGTAACTCCAACAGTACCCAAATCATGACCAACTTCACCTTGACCACCTACGAGGACTTGATTGGTCAATTTCAATCCGCTGTCGTCGCTTCGATCTTGCCCATCTTGGATGTAAGTGGAAGCGAATTTCTGACCTTCGATGATAGCCCCGTCTCCAATTCTAGATCCTCTCAATTTAGTGCCGAAAACAAGCGAAGCTCGGTCTACTGGGGAGTTGATGGTGTAGCTTCCTTGATCGAAGAGGTTTTGGCGAGATTTTCCGAAGTTACCGTGATAGGAAACCGTCGATTTTCCTCCTATGTCGCCGGAAACGAATTTACCTTTTTGGCCAAATTGATCTGCAGAAGCTAAGCCTATTCCAAATTGTCCAACACCAACATGTCCTACGCCAATTTGTCCAACTCCGGCATGTTCTACTCCAACTTGTCCAACTCCAACTTGCGTTACTCCAATTTGTCCTGCTCCGATTTGTCCAACGCCAATATGTTCAACTCCAACATGATCAGCTGCTGTATGAAACAATTGAATAAAGGCGTTCTAAATTTAAAAAATTAAGTCAGCCAATTTACCTCCATCTTGGACCAAAACAACTCCATTTTGTCCAGCGTTATAATGTCCATCCCCGGTAGAAACAATACCTCCTTTGCTAGATACACCATCCACAAGTACTTGATCGCCCGCATGTGCAGCTCCTCCAAAGTTGCCATGATAAGTTACAGTCGATTGAACACCTCCCACATGACCATCTAAACCTGTATTGACTGACTGATATCTTGCAGATCCTCTATGACCACCTCTCAAAACACCTGTTCCTGAAAATAGTTTAAAAAAAAATGTTTTCTTCTTGCAATCAACAAATTCATTGATAATTCACCTAAGTTCGCTCCATCGTGAAGATCTTGAGTTGTAGATAGTATTCTTTGACCTTCTACATATGCTGGACCCCTAGAAAACCCTCCTGATTCCAGGTTACCCGAGGAAGCTAAGTTTCCGTGGTATGTGACGGTCGATCTTCCACCGGAGAGATTCGCGTCTGAGAGACCTCCTTGATACTTGATGGAACCTCTGTGTGAAGTATCAAGTTGCCCTGGTAATTGTGGAAAGAAAGAAATAAATTGAATATAAATATTTGTAATGTCTTTGTAATATTTACCTTGAGTTAATAATATTCCATCTTGATGACCACTTTGGATGTTAACACCTACAAGATTTTCTCCTGTATTAGCTGCATGATCGACTCCAACCAAAACAGCACCATGATCGTCTTCGATACCATCTCCCCTTCCCACTCCAGCTAATAGTGAGCCTTGCGCAACCCCACTGCTTCTTAATCCATGTCCAGCAATTGCTCCACCTCCAGTGCCTACCAAAACAGCTCCATTTCCATGAGCAGGAACGCCATGTTGATTCCCAACTATTCCTGGAAATTATTTAATTGCCATTACGTTTTAAAATGGATATTTTTGCGCACAAACCTATGTTTTGTTCTCCATCTTGTAAATTAGCGCCTACTAAAGTATGTCCAACATTTGCTCCAAGTAAAACTCCACCTTGATCGAGAGCACCAATTCCTAATCCATGCCCAGCCGCTCCTACGCCATGGGCACCGCTTCCACGATTTCCAAAACTGCTGTAGACTTTGGAAATTGGCTCGGAGAGGGGACCATGTAATCCTCCTAAGGTGACAGGTTGCAGCACTCCTAAACCGCTGTAATTCTCCAAGATATGTCCACCTTGGTCTTGATTGACTCCAACTAATCTATGACCATCAACACCAAGTGAACCATGGGCATCAACTACGCCATTTACGCCAACAACTCCGCCATGGGTGCCATATGCACCGCCGTGGAATTCGACCAGCACTCCGGAAGTTGCGTATCCACTAGCACATTTCGGTACTAACCATGGCCATTCGCAAAGCAACCTATCTTGGTCGAATACTAGCCCGAAGGGACACCTGAATTCGTACGGTGTCATTACATCTTGGCCATGATCGAGACAAGCGAAGAACCAACGGCAATTTTCAGGGTCGGCGTAGTAACCTTTATGGGTAAATTAGAAAAAAAAGTTGTAAAAAATAAACACCCAACAAATTTGGATATTGCTTAAAATTACATTAAAAGACAATTTTTACCTGGTTCATGCGGGCATACGAATCTTTCCTTTGGAACCGGAGCAATTTCACTGCTTCCTGAACAAGCTGAACCATCGGGGAGACTTCCTGGCCACACGCAGACTTCAACCCGACTATCGAAAGCTAAACCGGCAGGGCAATCAAACTCAAAAACGTTGTATTCATCGCTAAGTTGATTGAATTTCACGCATCTATAAAAACGGTTGCAGGAACGAGGATGGACGAAGTATCCTTGTCTTGAGCACTCGAATTCCGTTCGAGTATCCTGCATAAGTCAAAGGAAACCAAATAAATAAGCCGGATAAAAATAAATAAATAAATAAAAATTGAAATTACCTGTCTAACAGCGTGAATCTTGCCTTCGGTATCGATGATGCGGGTAATCCTGTATGGGGAGACTTGAATATTGTTATGGTGTTGAACCGGTGTTAAAATTTCGCGTTCTAACGATTGCAAAACGGCTCCTCTCGGCGCCCTGGATTGTTTCGATAAACCATTGTATGCCGCTTCTAATAGTAACCCGCCGCAATCTTCGCCACCGTCTTGGGAAAGGTCTTTGAGGGCCAAACCTGCTAGACCGCGTACTCTAGCATATTTAGCTTTGATGTCAATGCTCATCGGATCATCGAAGGCTATCCATTGGTTCTTTCTATGAGAAAATAATATCGATACGTTTGAGAATGACGATACATGCATCGGTTCCGGATTGAATGATTAAATTTATATAGTGTAGAGTGTGCCGATACTTTAATTGTGTTGTTTGTGTCGATCATTATAAGTTAATTTTTTAATATTAAATTTTAAATTAATTTTAGTTTCGTTCGATAAAATATTAATTTTGGATAAATTAAAATATTTTTTGATGTTTCGAATTTATAATTTTGAAATGATAAAAAAAAATAAATGCGATGGCCGGGAATCGAACCCGGATCAACTGCTTGGAAGGCAACTATGCTGACCATTACACCACCATCGCAATATACAAAAGTTACGTTAAAAATTTTGTGATGTTTATTAATATAATAAAGATAATATTTCAACAACTAATCTATCTGATTCCATCAAACTCTGACATCGACACACGCCAATCAGGCAAAACTTTTTCTTTAAATAATATTTTCTACTCTAGATTAAAATGAAAGTTTCATATCAACATAATTTCCTGTTCGTAATATTCGTTACGATAATACAATTTAATAAGCTTACGTAACATTAGTTTCAAGCAAAAAAAAGTGATACAAACAATTTTTTTTTATGCTAATATACAACTGCGCTAATTACGGATTAAGGAGTGCCACCTATTAGGTATCAAAAAATGAGATCGGTGAATAGAAAACTAGATTCGCAAAACGGAAATCGCATCCATCAAGTTTCGATACGAGATAATATTCACTTACGACTATTTAAATTATATAACAACGAAAATACATAACGTATTTTACGTACAAACATAGGTACGGACAAGAAAAATTTAAACATTTAAATAAAGAAAGTCAGCCCAGATGGAAAGAAAGTGTAACGAATACGTATTGCATCATAGTTGAGCGAGATAAAGATAATAAATTGAATATAACTACAGCGTCGAATTGATTTACTAGCGGGGAATGTCGGTTCACGTGTCGATGTAAATATGTAAAAGAAAAGAAAGGTAGCGACTTATATATTATGTATACGCGGACGTAATCTTGATATAACGTTCATCTCGTAAGACTCAACGTGTTTATCCAATTGGTGACGTAATAGCTTCTATATTTCGCGCACTACCATTGTCAGGGTCTGCGCTACTATTAAATGACACAATCATAACAACATGACGATCAGTTAAACGGTGATCGTTAAAAATCTATTTTACATTCCTTCACATGGTACGTGTTTATAGTTCGTCGATTGTACGACGTGCATACCTGAAAATATACGGCCCAGCTTGATCCTGATCTCTTTCCAACGTCCAGTTAGCCGAAGTCATCTTCTTGCATAGATCGCCTCTAGTTATGGACTTGACCTCCAAGGCTGGACTTCCGGGTGCCGTATGTTTCTCATCTTGAAGTTTGAATTGGAATGCTTGAATCGGGGCGGCGATGACAAGTTTGGATATGGGAGCACCAAGGCCGGTAACCAAATCGACCACCGAATCCTAAGTAAAAATAAAGAAGTAAGGAACAGCTTTTGGGAGCTGAAACGCGATTTTTCAATTTTTAAAGCGTTTGCCCGATGTAACAATGCGAACTATTAAATTTAGAAGGAAATATATTAAGTTTCCTTGAAGGATAAGTGACAATTTCCCCTTGAATTAGTTTGGAACTTTTCCATCAAGAGGGGCTGTTTTTCTCTTAAAATTTGATGGTTATATTTAAGTTCTCATCTCAGCAAATATTTAAAATTCGGCGTTTTAATGCTTGGATTGGGTTGACTTTCTCTTCAAGACGATGATAAGATTTAAAATCAAGGTAACAACCTGAACTACTTGATTCCCAACGTCAATCTAGTTTGATGCAGTTGTTCCCATTGCGATTAATTTAAATGGAAGAACTAAACCAGGCGGGATGTTCGTAAAATGAAGAAAAAAGGTCGAAAGCGGCCGATACGAAACCAACAGAAAGATGTTAATTTTAGAAGCGAGTCTCTGATCGTGAAACCATTAAAGTCTTTAAATTGAAGATCTATAACTTTTGCAACAAGTTTAGAAAGTTGTTCGTTTGGTGATTTAATTCAAGAAATAATTGGTCTAAGCGGGGCGAATTTTAACGAGATCCTAATATCTCGATGTAATCCCTGTAAAATTTTTTAAATTCTTAGTGACTTCATCGGAAATGTAGCCATCTTGATATAAGTATGGTAATTAAAGATTTACTTAGCCTGATAAACTTGGAACCCTCTGGAACCTCTTGACTTGGTCCCTGATTTATGGAAGTTTCTTTTTCAGAAAATTAAAAAAAAAATGGATACAACAACCCAGAAAAACATATAATTTTGCAATCCATTATTTCGAGGCCATAAATAAGAAACCGAAAGACATTAAAATCATGTTTCAAAAGACACCTTGGGTAACTTATCGTTATACCCGTCCGATCCGTCGTCATCTCGATGGATAATTTCGAATTCGATTTACGAGCGATTCAAGTGACAATGGTCGGCAAGCCCCCTCCGAAAATTATGCATTCTTCACAAATTACGCCGTGGAACATGACGTGAACGCCTCCGAATATTCCAAGTCGAGCGTATATACAACCTAATTCTGGACTACCGGACTTACACGTCGAAACGAGAGGAAAATTGAATTCTTAAAGGCGGTTCATTATAAAAACATAAATTTGAATCTCTCCTGTTATGCGTTTTAAGTGCCTACGCGAAACGGACGCTCCCAAATATCTCCGCGCACGAAATCGAACGCAACGTAAACGTGATTCGTTTTTTCTTTTCGTTTAGTTTCTGTTACAGGCCAATTGGGACACAATTTATTCGTCTATATATAGAAAAATTTCGACACGCGCACGTATACGTGGATCTAAAGACCTTCTGTTCGTTCGGGTTCCACTGCAGGTGACGTGTCATTATCATTGGATAATTGGAAATTATCCGTTACGATATCTATAATCTAGCAAGTTGAGCTGGAGGTCGTTCGCAAGGTAATTTGGAGGAGATCTTCGAAACTGTGACGACGACGGTAGAAGAACGGGTGTTCCAAATCCAGCCGAGCTGTTGGCAGGTTCGGATGATTGATGAATGATGAATATTGTGCCGTGGTATTAATGATGGTTATTGCTACTGGCTACGCTTTGCTACGGCTCAGATTACTTGGAATTTAAGTAAATTGATTTAAAATTGAATAATATGAGTCATTGTAATAAGAAAATAATTATTATCGTATACGAGGCTAATCTGAAAAGTTTCCAGGTTGTATTGTTTTTTGTTAATTTCATCCCGCGTAAAACATTGCAAGTACCAAAGACAAAGTTTTCTGTCATTAATCTTATTCGCCGGTGAAGCAGATTTTAATGTTGCTTTGAACTTGCTATTGGAGAGATGAAAGCCTCCTTCATAATACGGAATCACCAGTACAAGTCTTCTATTACCACGTGAACAGGTATACTCGATAATTATCTAATTGGTCCCCAAACGATTAACTTGCGAACTCTATCGGAATTTTTTGGAAACTGAACTGAACACTTTATTAGAAAATATCACATTGAACGTTACTCAAAGAATGTACAACATGACGGCGGGCCAGGTGGACTGGTCGTAGGGGACTTATGCCATGGCCAGCTCGTAGTTTCAACCATCATCTCCTCGATTTTGAGGGTTTATCAAAAATGAAGTGGACGTCATAGAACTAAGTAAAATACGTTAAAAATGCCGTCAATCGCCAACACGAAGATTAGAAAAGTGCTTCCAAGAGCAAAGCCATCAATTTGATCATCTTGAAAGTATATTATGTTCTAATTAAGTATCAGAGATGTCGCTTGTCGATCCATCTATGTATCTCTCTTCTTGGAAAATCTTGGATCTCTATTCTTGGAAAAAAAGCAACATAACGTAATAGTTGCGTGCATATCATTTAGAAATAATTCCAACTTTACAGACATGCATCATTAACGAAGAATTAAAATTCAATAAGACTAACAACAACAACAACAACATCAACTACGCATGAGGATATACTTGGCATTTATTTTCATTCAAACGCATTCCTTATCCGATCCTTAGTCGTCCAATTCACGACGTATCTACATCCGGGATTTGCAAATCACCGAAGACAACGCCCAAACGATTTAGAGCAACGAGAAAAATATCACGGAACAATGCAATACGATTTGACCTTATCCTCGCGGTCGCTTCAATGGAACGACTCGTGAGATACTAGGC
Source organism: Oryctes rhinoceros (assembly GCA_020654165.1). NCBI lineage: Eukaryota > Metazoa > Arthropoda > Insecta > Coleoptera > Scarabaeidae > Oryctes > Oryctes rhinoceros. The sequence goes on from JAIOKQ010000974.1 coordinate 581,398, forward strand.
TCCCAAGTACAATTCACAACGAAACGTCCGCCGAGACTTGGATAGTCGCAGGATGTCTTAAAGACTTATTAGATTTATCGAATTTCTTATTTATTTTAGAGGAAAAGCGTCATATTTTTCCGATTATCCACGAAGAAGGAATGTTGTTGTTTTATCGCTGAATATACGTAATATGTTAGGTGTGATTCTATTATGAATGTTACGCATTCATCATTGTTTTCTTCTATTTTTTTTTTTTAATTGATCGTGCACTTATTGTTTATTGTATCGACCGAGAATAAGCAATATGATTAATATTAATTCACGTTGTTGCATATAGATCCGAAACATCAAATGTAATAGCCGTGGTAAATGTAAAAGTGAACGTAATTCTATAGTTCAATGTCTTCCAGCACTCTTTTCTTCAATATAACAATATAACATATTTATTACATGAATATTATGGGTACAACGTGAAAGGTAAGAGAAGAGCCATAGATAACACGACAATAGCCGCCCGCATATATCATAATGTCACCTTTACTTTAAAATTCTCGAGAAACATTAGAAGCAACGTCGCAAAGATTACCACCTCGAAATGGAATCCATCAAAGGAAGCCATAATGTAATTTAAACGTCTTCCCTGGTGTGCGCTAACCAGCTGATAATCATGATCCGTTAAAGATATGAGAATATCGCACCGTAACTATTGCAAAAAGCTTTTGATGACTTATATGAGCGGTGTCTTTTACAACGAAAAAAGTCTGCATGAAGACACCCTCCATCGAAGTGTAACTGAGGGTCTACCGGTTATAAATACTCGTTAGTGATTGCTAATTATCCTCCACATTAGTCAAGTAACGACCAAATGGCCAAATTGCTATCACTACAACTCAACAAGAAAGAGCGGCATATATTCATCAACGAAGATCAAAGATGTGATATTCCTATCAATATTGAAATCACTGGATGGATCTACAAGAACTGCTGAAAACGATTACCATTAGCTAGTATGCGTGAATCTAAGTTAGAATTGGCGATCAGATGCTGCAGCGATGGTGCTTAACCGTAGCATAATGATTTCGTCTTTCGTGCTATTTTGATCGGAATTGCAGAATACTATTTTAAAAGAAATTGAAGCCTTTGAGTACCAACTACCAAGAAAATATACCATAGAAAAAGACATGTGTCACATAATATAGATGAGTTAATAAGAAATAGCCTCTGAAGAATAATTCTTCAGAGGTTCTTTTTTTCTAAAGATAAAGCTCCAGCAGTTACAAAAGCGCTTACTGCGGGTTAAATAAAAATAAAATCGAAGTAATTTGTGCTCAAGTGGAAGAATACGTTACTAAACACAATGAAACGTTTAATTTAATAGATGTGAGAAGTATCGCTACAATTTTCAGTGATTTTTTTTCATTTCATTTCATTTTATTTCATTTTTTTCAGTGATTTCAGTGACAGCGATCATGAAAAACCTTAAGTTAACCCTGGACTATGGTGTATTGGACTTCCTACAATGTTTTCCGGTGAATTAACTTCACTTTATTTCAATTATTTGATTACTTTTGCCAATTACATATTTTAAATCGCTACGCAAAAAATCCTTGGATCCTTTCAAAATTCCAAATCGAAGAAGAAGAAAAAAACCAGAAACAGAAGCAACCTCGATACAATTCGCCGCTTTATTAAACTTGACATTTACATACCCGAACAAAATACCAAACAATCGCATCATTAACGGCGTCCAACAAGACGTTCACTTCACGTTATACGGTGCACCGATCCATTGTTACGCGTATGTACGTCGAAATCCGTACAACTTTTGTACGATTCATCAACCGTGAAATATTAAACGCCGGATTCCTATTTTACTTTCAGTTCCGTTTCTTCCGACAAAAGTCTTAGTAAGTATTTATTGTAGCGAGAGAATTTCGAGAAATGCCCGCAGAAACATCCACGGATCTCAAGCGGAGAAAGTGCTCGCCGATGCCATAAATACGAGCTATTAATTTCAATAGAGTTGCAATTAAAAAAGTTTTGTCTGTTTTTTTTTTTGTTCTTTCTGGTTTATTCATGGTTTTTAATGAGGATGATGGTGGTGATGAATGGAAAGTGGTCGTCTTTTTTAATTATGAGGATCGTATACGCAGAGAAGGTCTGTTGTTAAATCAACAATTTTGCTGAGATTTCTTGCTTGGATGGACGACAATATTAACCAATTTAATAATTTCAATTTAGTTATATCAACACAAATTTAATTTAGATTTTTTTTTGTTAACAAAATTGTTGAAAAAACAGCTGTTGTTAGATATTACATGTTTCCATTAGACGTTTCATTATTGTTTTTTTTTTTTTTTTTATCAAAAAACGGATTAAACTAGCAAAAATACTTCAACCAGTGCATTTTGTTAAAAAAAATAATAATATGCAAACGACTTGAACCTTCCATCCAGATAATGTGTATTAAAAAAATTGTTTAAAAAAATCATCGTATTTGCCTTTAGGTCTGATGGCTTCAATAATTATAAAAAGCACAATATCAATGCTGATTTTTAGAAGGCAATACGGATTATACGGATTATCTTCATCATAATTTCACAAAAGGCTCAGGATGGACGTTCAATTGGAATTCATGCCATAAGCTTTGAAACACGTATAGATTACCTTCGTGTTTTAGTAGTTTTTTGGAAATGCATCCTCTGAAAGGCTTAGGTTTAGGGGGTGAAAGATATTGCGAGAGCTCCGTCAATCTTCAAAGTTAGAAACATGAAATTATCATTTAGGCTCTCGGTTTCGCCGTCTAAGTAGCAAATTTCGTTCTTTTAAATTAAAAAATTCCACTTTCAAAACCAAGAGAACGTTTGCTCTGATTTCGATGTTCCACGAAAATATTAAACGATGCACCATCGCCTGGTAGGTGGACAGTACACCAATGGTACCAATAAATTGATGGGAGATATTAATAAGAAGAGTTACAAGTTTAACAAACGTTCTAATTAACAACTTTTTTATCACATTATAGCTTCATATTTCAATAAAATCTAAATGTAATAACATCATCCTGTATTAATGATGTTAGTATCTGTATATGGTTACAATTTGTTAACGTTCTATAGTCCAAAAGAAACTGTATCGTTTTATAAATGAATGTCATCAAGCAGCTTCCGACTTTCACTTGGAGAATATAATTTTTGTTGATCGCTTTTTTTTCTCTCCTTTCGGCAGGTGGTAACGTTCCTTCGACCCAGTATTATGATGTCATTAAAAGAACTTGTTCTCGAACTCATTATCTGCCTCAAGGATACAAGTACGTTTATAAAATGTGAATTCTCTCAAGTATTTTCGATTATACGCAGTTTATACTAAATCGAGCGGGCTACTATCACCATCTTTCTCACGATTAAATATCGAAATTCGCATAACCGTGTTAACTGCTTTCGTAATTGTGAAAGATAGATAAATAAATAGATATTCAATACTTGCCGCGTTTTGCATATCCCACAACCCGGACAACCTGCTAGGATGGAAGGTGACGTTCGTGGAGGCTCCCAGGAAAGCGGTTTGCAAGATGTAGCTGTCCACATGCTTCGCGAGTCCTTTGAAGTCGTAATATTTGGCTAAAAGATCCGCGCGCGATGGTATCGACACCGCCGTATACAGATCTGATCCCAACTTGCTCCTGGCTGTGGAAATGAAGTCGCCGATGTCGTTTTTGGAGTCCAATTTCTTTAGATCAACTTCCAAACCGTCCACTTTGGTTTTCTTGAGTAGGTCCACAAGACCCTGCAAGTGATAAAGTGGTAGATCAAGCAAAGAGACCAAACTAATTTTGGCGTTATTACAAGATGAAAAGATTCTTTTTCCTTCTCGCAAGTACAAATTGAAAATTCTCATAAATCTAGTCGCGTGAGTAGGTATTAAATAACGTCCTTGATCGATATTTCATAATTTATGTTGGCCTTACTGAGACGTGCACATTACTACGTACATATAAACAATTTCCCACGTCACTAATACATGTAGATAATATAACGTTATGTTTGTTGTATAATTATGAGTATATATGTATGTAATCCGAGTATGTAATATTACGTAGCTGGTTTTATTTATTAATTGCAGATCTTTTTTTTTCTGTCGTAAATGTATTTCTTGTTCTAATGGAATAGACTCAGATACAAATATTAGTGATTTGGTTATGTAACAGGTTTCCTTGAAACGAGGGAACAGATTCCCTACTCGTGTTACCGTCATATAGCGAGTGTTTCGTTAGCAGAGAATTCCTCTATAAACTCCTAAATATTGGCGCAAATAGGGATTCCCTGCCGGTGAAACACCCTATAGTAGATTAAGAATATTACAAAACAACGCTGTTTTTATTACACAAAGCACCTCGTGCTATAGTCGAGTACGAACCTTGAAGATAACCTTCAAGCTTTTACAAAAACAATGAAAGCAGAAAAAATTGCTTCGCGAAACGTTTTGAAGCTTATAAAAATTGCTGAGCGCGCATATTCATTAGGTCTGATTCCCTTATCTCCTCTGTTCAAAGTTTCGCTGGGAAGACTGAGATTCTCATCGAACCACCTCCGTAAACGTCTATTTTGCAAAAACAAGATGCCAACCACCATTTGAAGGGATTAAAGAGATGGAGGAATTGCGTTGGGAAATAAAATTTTCGCTGAGATACGAAAGGCGGATTCTTTGAGAAAATTTATGCAACAACAACAACAACCAAGTTACCAGTTACCAACGTTTAGAGCAATTAAATCCACGATATCAATTTGTGGTGATTTCTATTAGGTAACTCACATCCACACACAACCTAGACATGCCGCCACGTTAATAGATAAAATGGCACGCCCACCATACAGACTTCAAAACAGTACGAGTCGAACGAAAAAAAAAGATAAAATAATGAGCTTGTAGATCATTGTATAAGGTCCCGTTCTATGCATTTCCAACAAATTAATTAAAGGCGATTGCTTACGAACGGCAACTGACATTTTAATAGCTTAATTGCTCTTGGATCGACGTCTTTGGATGGACCTTTTAGGCACATTGCATAACTGTAACGACCAAAAGCGGTTTTGATCGAATAAAACTCGCGTATATTATTCGCGTTGATAATTGATATTATCTAGATTCCGGCGATGTGGGTGACATCACTTATCCGCTCTAAACAGTAATAACAAATACAACTAATATCTTTCAGTACCTTGTCCTGCGTGTTCGGGACATTCAGCGAAATCCTTTTCCGTTTTCAAACGTGGCGCAATTTTCGAATTTTTATCTTCTACTGTCCTAGAAAAGTAGCATTGCCCTCTCACCATCTGACTTAATCGTACACAAAACACCGCCGACGTACATATGCCCAAGAAAGACATACAATCGATACCTTTAAATGGGAGCAGGATTGTCACGTGTATTCTACACGAATCAAGCTGGCTCGGTACATGTACAATCTAATAAATTATCTTACGCCCGAGATAGAAAATGGAACCGGCTTATCCATATTGGGCTTTCAATTAAGAAATTGATATACGACACATGTGCCTGAATAATATCGACGTATTCGTAACGTTACAGAAACTGAAACGTTAGAAAATTACGACAGATGTACATATGTACGTATACTTCCACATTGCTATATCTCTACGTATTCGTTATAGAGATAGACTTGGTCGAAATTGAAATTTTGGAATAGGTGTTTATAGCATCTGGCCCGTTAATTTTGAGATATTATCTCATACGGAACGTTTCCGCTCGAACCGGAAGTAATTACAAACTTTCTTATTTTAAATACAACGATATTATTGGTATTAGGACACCTTACTCCTAAAATCAACGATTTTCGAGATATTTAAAATCTTAGCATTTGCACTGCTTTGTTGAAATGAAATATTTCAGATTAAGCTGTTTACTTTTGTGGAACGAAATGGAAGAAAATCTGCGTCGCAGTAACAGCGTTGAAGATGTCTCCATAAGAGTGGGGACGCAAGTCGGCAGAAGCTAAGACAACGATACGGTTCCAACCCGGAAATCCGGAGTATAACGTTATTGACGACCGCAGAAGACTACGTAACCAACAAGAATCAATTTATTCCTTCTTCATTGATGAAATTTTCTGTGCCAATGATTCTGCTTCGTGATTCGATGAGAGTTTTCAGTTCATTCAAAAAAGTCAATATCTTCACTTCCAACATCTTCAAATGTTTGGTTATTCCCACAATCTTCTGCCATCTACTTACGCTACCATTTAATACTAGCACAAGATTAAAAAGTTGTCCTAAGCACTTGTTAATGCTTCCCATAGTTTCGGAGATAGCGTAAATAGCGAGAGGTTGTTTTACGTATGTAGGATGCGCTATACCCCGAAAACTTCTTCTTCCACTAAGTTAGTCTATAAACCCTCATAATTTCTCTTCAAAATAAAAAGGAAATTTCACAAACATTACGTTATTTATTGTGCAGAAAAAGAGAAGAAATTGGAAGAAATTATGCCCATTTCTAAATATATCCGGATGATGTAGATGCGAGAATTTCAACGAATTTAGAAAGTTCGAATTTTAGCGATATTACTCATAATATTAGATCTATCGACTGTAAAACCGGTGATGCATTCGTCGTCGTGTGTTTCGGCGGCTTTTCTCCGTGACGAACGATCTAACGAATCGATGATTCTTGGATGTGGAGTGCCACACCTTCTTGAAATTTAAATTTACGTCAGAAGAAGACATTTTTTTTTTGTTTCGACGGGTATATAACAACATGTATTTATGATATTCTGTTGTCTTCGGAATAGCTTGCGGCTTCCTGTTAGGGAGTGTTATTGGAAAACCTATTATTGAGGAAATATTTGACGTAGAGAAGATATTTTAAAAATAAAAACGGTCGAAATTTATTATTAAACTTTGATCGTACATCCTAGTATAGATATATAATATAAGAAGCAGCAATTTAACGATGATATTGCACGCTCGCATGTTGATTTGCTACCGATAATGATTAAGCTTTGTTACCGAATTTGCAAAAGAATTATTGGACCTTAAAAAAATTAAACGGATACTCAAGTAATTTCGGCACTAGAAGAAAATAGGCAGTTGCCAAATAATATTCGATTTCAACAGAATGGGCCGCCACCACATAGCGTTCGCTAAAACTTATTTTAGTTAAGAAAATATCTACGAACTATCGTAGAGAATAACTGAAGCAATCCAAAGAATGCCACCAGAAATAATAGTCAGTGCGAGTTATTAAAAAATATAACAAATAATAATGGTCCAAGATTAGAATCCTGAGGAACCTCTGATGCATCTTGAACTGAACGGAGGAAGGAAGGAAGTGAAGTAAATAGCATATGACGTGAACAATAAATTTCCGTTCCTAGACATCTATAGAAAGGAAATAATAGATCCTAACCATTGTGGATAACATAAAATAGCCGCCAGTAGTTTTTAATTAAAAAAAAATCGTAGGATTCCCCTATAATGGTCACATTCTTAAGAAAGTCCAACGTACGCCTTATTTAAGCAATCGTATCGATCAAGTGTTTAAGCTACTAGATTGCTCAAACGTCAACGTCAAAAGACAAATTGCTCATTACTGCTATGGAAGGATCGAATTAATTAACAACGTAATTTTGCGGCGAGAATTAGACGTTTACGAAAGCATTTATACGATATAGAATACATATGTATCTTTTAAACAGCGAAACAGGTCAATTCAGCCACTTATCTTTGATGAATTTATTGATGGAAAGCAGACACATATTTACGTTCTGTACTACAGGCAAGGACTTTCCCTTTTAGTTCTGGTACGTTTCGCTGTTTCGAGGTATATAGGCGATAAAAGCAGGTACTTTTAACACACTTGTACGGCGAGAAAAAGAAGCCGATATTTTAATATTTGCCAACCTTAATTATCAAATCATTTACCTCCTTTTGCTCACCGCGTATCTACCTTGATCGATATAAATAAATAAAAATAAAAAAAACACATGTATCCTATTTGCATCTTATTCCACGGTCACACGGTGCTTATTATTTACCTCAATCTCAATGTCTCCACCGTAGATAAAACGTTAAATAAATGTCCTAATGAATCAACCGCGTTACGCGATACAATTCATTCATGAGCGGCTAAAAATAAACTATATAAATGCTATAGGTACGATATGAGTCACTGAATCAAAGATGTTAAGGACTTACAAGGAAACAATGGTGACGTAATGTAAAAACGAACTTGAGCGCCTACTTTTGAACGTGCAAACCCAAGAGGTTCGTTGCAGATGAATATTATTGAAAGATTATTGAAATCGGAAACAAACAATTACGAATTTCCGTTAGGACTATGACAATTTTTAATTATCGTTGGAGCTGTATTATCAATTATCGAAACGGTACTAAGATAGACATTATGAACTATAGCTTGTAATGGTTCCTGACAACCCCAAATTTTCATGTAAATGTCAAGGTGGAAGTAATTTCAAATACCGGTTAACGTGTTGTACGTAGAAACCTTTTTCTTTCGCCATACAAGACGTGCTCCTCTCTATAACACTTCTTGTTCTAGCCGGTTACACACGAACATATTGCCTTTTTTCGCAATAGATTCCATCAAGCCGGGAGTCTTGAAGTTCAACCGGCATAAGGTTATACTTTCTTTCGCGGACTCTTTTTTTTTACCATCCAAATGAATAAGACGGTGTGTATGCGGATCTTGAGCTCGGCGAATTATGCTCGGTCAGCGCGTTTGGACGTAGACATTTTGAACTGCTGAAGTACGACATCCTGTTTCTGTATTTTGAAACATTGAAGGAGAGGAAAAAAGTGGTTTTAGGGAATTGAGGAAGTCTTTGAGTGCTTATTTTTTTCTTCAGCTTCACTTGTTGGAATTGGATTTTAATTGCTATATGCGTGAAGGTCTTTGCAAAAAATTGATGATTGAAAAAATTGCTCTTATTAGCACATATTACACATTAACGTTTAACTTTCAAGAAAAAATTCAAATGTGTATATATACAGCGTGTCTGGCTGGATAGTATTGCTTTCTTTAACGAAATTTATGGAGAAGTTTTCAAAAAAAAAAAATATTTGGGGACGATATTCAAGTCTACAGGGTGTTTGGTTTTCCATGTACCGAATACAATTTAGATCTTGAGTTATCTGAATTATCTAAAAAAAAACTAAACTAGATAGACATATAGATAAGAGAAATATCAAAAAAATGCAATAATGAGATATATTATATAATAATATACAGGATGTGTCGATAAAAAAGAACAAACTTGTAATATACAAACAAACAACGCGAAATCTCGTAAACACTTAAGAATAAGACAAGCCAAACAATTTTGTATTGAACCCAAATTTACAGTGGAATAAGCATGAGCAACCTAGGTCAGGTAGAGTAAACGGCATGTAGATCCTGCCAGGCACAAGGGGAGACTGTGCAACATTGGCAGGAATACGGCTCCCAGAAACGGCCAAAAGCTAACCTACCTAAGTCGCTAGATCTACTCTAATCTACGATCGCGGTCTGCTATTATTAGTTCGTATCAAATTTAATAAGAAAAATTGCCGTTTCAAATTAAATTGAAAGAACAAATGCAGCTTGAAAAAATTGGATGCTGCAAATATTAACACTTGAATACGCAACTTATTTTACAAAGAACTTTTTAATATGAAGACATTTTTCAAATTCTTACAGAATTTTTCTTCAAGATGTCTTCAAGATGAAACTGTTGGATTTTTTTTTCTTTAAAAAGTAACATTTTTCAAAAAAACACATTATTCTTACATTTGTCGAAAATTAAACTTTGAAGTACCATTCTTATTTTTTTTTTGTATTGAACTTTGAACGATAATTGTAAAAGCGTCTTGAACACCTTCTAATGTCTCACATGGACGCCACGTGTGAGAAATCAGCAATTTGCTTTTTATTTTTTATTTTTTGCTTTTATTATAATTTACCTGAGCATTGAAGACACTGCCCAGATAAAGAGTATCACAAAATGGTTGTTTTTGCGTCTTGTTATGTATATCATATAAGAACGCCTTTGATTAAGATTAAGAAGAATCGCTGCTTCTTCTTCAGTAGCATCTTCCAAGGAAGAAATTTCATAAAGAGTGAAGGAAATTTTCGTAAGGAAATTTCATAACATAGACTATCATCAAGCCTTTTCGTAGATCTAACCAAAATTCTTTCTCATCTTTAATCTTTGTCGACTACGACTTTATTCTTCGTGGGATACGTAGACTCAAGAAATAATGTTATTACTAACAAAAAAGGCAATGATGTCACCCTCCCGGAAAGCTAACACTTTGGCATTACTTTGTCATGTTTTACGATTAGATAATTGCGAGAGACATGGAAGAATTATTGTTAGTTATACAGGTTTTAATATATCAAGTAACATATATGCAATTTAAAGATGAATAATTAGCTATTTATAAATGAATTTGATTACGTCAGCGAAAATCAATTCTCTTGCAAAAAAAAAAAAAACAATTACCATTACCATAAATAGTAATTAAAGATATAGAAACAAAACAATATGATATACGTACCTCGTTGAATTCGTGAACCGTAACCAATATTTTCACACCGTTCAGCCTGGATCGCAAATTTTCGATGGATTTGACGTCCGAGTTTGCCGGCAGGACAACGTGAGTACATTTGCAGGAGTTAACGTCGCGTAATTTGCTGTAGTAACAGAACAGCTTGGTGTTTATATTCTTCTTTGATTGCGTACATTTCTCCGCGTTTGAAATTGTAATCACCGCGATTAATAGAAACGATAGGTTAACGAAATTCATCGTTTTTCCTTTTTTTTCAAATCGAAAATTATATTAATTCAATAAATTAATTTATAAGAATATTAATTCATATTTCTTCTGTATAAATACAAAATATAAATCGAATCTAGCAAGCCGCGATTGCGTGCGCTGAAGTACGTTCGATCGTCGCTTGTTTATGTGAACGTTACGCTACTGTTTCTACTGTTACTACTATTAAGGACTACGATCATAGGTGGCTATGATTCGTTCGTAATATAGCCGGTATATATTATGTGTGTAGTAGACGGTGAGACAGTTGAAAGCGACAGCAATTTTCACTTTTTAAAACGATCGATCTGGATATGTTGATCGCGCTGAATTGACTGACCCACAGTCCGACGGTCCTGCTAGCAGGTAGGGTTGTATTTCCACATTTTTCGGGCCCCTAAACTTGCGTGTGGAGGTCTCGAAATTGTAGAAAGGCGAATTGTGGCGTCTAAAGGAGAAATATGTGTGTGCATGTGCGATGTAATGATATCGTTTTTTTTTTTTTGCCTCGTTCTTGTCTTCTTGCTCTTTAGTACGCGTGGTGTTAGCAGCTGTTCTTGTTCCTTCTATACGTAATTACTGCAGGAAAGTTATGCTGCGGTGCAGTACTTTTGCTTTGGTTTCTTTTCTCTTGGTCTCCATTTTAAATTCTTCGCCTTATTTACGGAATGTTATTGCATTCTTTGAAGTAGCAATCGGCAGTGGTAAAATTAAAATTTGACTATGCATACTTTAACAAAATAGGACAAATTTATCCAGAATATGTACGTGAAATCAGTATTTTTTTAAGAAATTCTGTTTTATTTCTCGACATAATCGCCTTAGTTTAACGAATGTGACGGCCTTCTCATTCGCTCTGAAATAGTTGCTAGGGACTAAATCTGATGACTGGGGTGAGTGCTCTATCAATTCGAGACCAATTCGTGAAATGGAATGTGAAAATTCAAAAGCTCGCGGAGAAATTTCATCAGAATCAAGGAAATGCCAAAAGAAAAGAACTTACAGCATTTATTAACAAGCACACATAAAGAAAATATTTAAAATAAAAATTAAAGAATTAAAGCTCGCGAAGAAGAACTCAAAAAACACCAAAAAAAAAAAAAAAACGCTACAATCCAGGGCTACTAGAAGCACTTCAAAAAATCATGGAACCAAATCAAATCAACGATAGAATCCACAAACTAAACACTCGTTATTTATACAATAAATAGTAATAACTGCTAATAAGATACACATACCAACTAATTACAAAAAAAAAAAAATGTTTAATATCCAAAAGGACAAGATCTTTGTTAACCATTGATCTTTGTTAACCATTGATCTTTGTTAACCATCAATATATAATAACTTAATATAAGTGTCTTACATAATTTAAATAATTCGCAAGTTACCTAATAAGACAACAAATCGCCTTGTCTACCATTTTAGCAATAATAAAGCAATAAAAATTCCTGCGCCGTTTTCTTTTTGATAAGAAACAATCAGAAAATGAGGTAGAATGTATAATTTGATACTTGTGTCCACATAGAGAACAGAAGTAAGAGAGCGTCCATTGAACCGAGTTGACGTTATTTGTGTTGGGCGCTCTTTACAGAATATTTTGATCTATGACCAAATTTACCTATCCAATAGCCCGCTGTGCGACCGTCGAATTAAAGTTACAGAGATAACAGAAGTTGTAAGCACCTTGAAGGAAAGTTATAATAATTAATAATAACTGATCGACACCTACACGTAGTATATCAACATCTTCGGTTATCGCAGACAAATAGGAAAGGATGCCAAAATGAGCTATCAGAAGCTAGTGCCGTGCTAAATCTACGTAGACGATCGATTGATATCGAAAGGCATAAGAGGCCAATCACGACATTCTCAAACTCTTCTTTAGTTTTGGGGTCGATACCAGTGAACTCTTGAAGCCAAGACGCAGTCGAAGCGATGGGCTGCGAAGTGTGGATCGACTCCAAAAAAGATGAACGCCGTTTCTGCCGATTACTATTAACGAATTAGAGAGATGGAAGCAGACTCTGTCAAAAAAAAAACTGAAATCAACAAATAAAAAAAATTAAGATCTTTCTTTATTTGGCTGGTAACTTTTCAGGCCACCCCGCTATACAATCATTTCTTTAACACCATAACATCGTTTTAATCACATTAAAAACTAAGAAGCTAAAACAATTGCATTTACATAAAACGCATGAGTAATACAATCCGTAGCCAAGAAAAAAAAAAGGAACAACCTACACCTTTCACTAGTTATAGTTACATTATGGGCGATTACGTTTGGAATATAACAAATGAAAATTATTTATTGCTTTCAATAGGCCTGATATATTGGTCGCGATTATCTGCGCTCCATTTACTAGGACCGGCATTCATCAAAACGTCTATCGTTTTAGGTTAGGGTACGATTCGTATCTGGCTGTAGAAAATTCGAAAGCCACAAAACCGCTGCTAATATCGTTTACATTTAAATATTTTAAATGTTAAGTTCATGTATTTTAATTCGGTTTTCTTCTGCAATATTAACGAGAAGAATGTGTCCGTGCCGATACAAAGCGATACGTTCTTAACAGCTTTCCACGCGCACATGTTACTTAAGCTTTTACATAATTTCTTGCCAATTTCTCTTAAAAATCTTTCAATTCAATTTAAGTTTCTTGCGAAGGTGGAAAGCTTAATATCGACGTTTCATGCAACTTCACGTGAGTTGGTGATGGAGCACTCGGGATAGTTCGTGTAGATACTCCCATTCTTCTAGCTAAATTTTTGAAATTTATTTAATGGATTCTTCTTTAGATTTTCAGATGATAAAACGACAACATTTACAGAGAGTTTGTCAATTGCTTTTTTGCCTTGCTTCGTCCAGCCAACATAAATAACCTGGCATGAAATAGTAACATGTGATTGATCAGTGTTAAGCTGTGGTTTTATAGAAACCTGTGCGAGTCTGGTTTTGGTAGGTAGATGCAATTTATGATTTTTCCAAAGCAATCATCTTTACAATAGAATGCATCGATTCGGAATATCCTCTAAAAGAACTCTTTTCAACGCTAATAAGTATCGACAACGAGAAGAAAAAGATAATAAAACTATGGATCAAGCACGCAAGTATGCCATAAATTAAGCAAAGAACCTTAAAGCAAAAAACCTTAAAATAAAAATTCAACTTCGAACTAAGCAACTCGTAACTATTTGAGTAACCGAATCCAACAAAAGTTGTCTGTTCAGGAGGCAGGAGGCTAATTTCCTTCATTCCATGTCGCAAGTTTTGTAGGAACGGTTAACGCTGGATAATTTACAATAATTTATTTGACAGAAGTCACTAATAAAAGAAGTCTTCGAGAGTCATGTTTTGGGACCTTCAGAGTAGAAAGAATGCTTCGAAAAGTGGTTCAGACGCACTCAAGATGTAGAAAGCTTAATGGTAAATATTTTAAAAGGCGACTTGTGCCAAAAAAGGTTTCCTTTCATTTTTTTTTTTTTGTTAAAACTTAAAAGATATCTCTTCCACAAAACAGAAAGTTTTGACTCTAACAATTTAAGTACATCCACGCTTGTACACCAACGAATGGACCTGTTAAGCGATCACAGTTAGAAGAATGACATCACCCTAACGTGCAACGAATTAACTAACACTAACAGCGATCAAACCTAGATTTAAACGACGACGTGACGGTCATAACAACCCAATTACTTTCTCATATTGGTGTATGCGTTGTCGGATGAAACGTGTGCGGTTGATGATCCTCCTTAGCGGACTTTGTCCAAAGTCCGGCGGACAGGAAGCCGGAGACATGCTATTAATGTACCTTGCGACTTATTAATACGCTAAAAATACAATTACCATAAATTAGTTTCGATGGTTCCGATCAAAATTTATTTATGGCTAATAAAGATCTAAAATAGATAAATGGGTGGTAAAAATAGATACGGCTTCTGTCACGTTTCTGGCATTAACGGCACGTGTATTGTTAATTTATTTTTAGTCTTAGATGTCCTATGGGGAATCTTATTTACTCCCCGCAAGAACGTTAACTAAAAGCTTTAGCTTGCTTTTTTTCCCCATCGAAGCACTTGGCCATTATTATGAACCCCACAACGAATACTTGGGCGGATTTATATCCGGCGACCTATAAGATCAATCGTTTCCCGTTAATTAGACGACCGCCAAATATATTGTGTGGTTACATTTATTGTCTGCGTGGTGTCTTGCAACATTTGAGAATATCGGCGCTCATCTATCGTTCATTTGTCCATGTTTTATTTCTTGATAAAAGTAAGGTTCTATCAAAAAAAAATTAACATCATGTAATCCTTGCCGAACGATTGTGTCCAGCCCGTATCCTTCATTTGAATCTTTTAACGTCATCATTTAATTCAAGATATGACCCATCTATCCTAAAGAGTCCGTAAGGGAAGCCTATCTGCTTAGCTTTTTCCTTAAATTCGAAATGAATTTTCGTCTTATAGATGCGTAGGCGAACCTTCCTTCTCAAAATTCGTCGCACCGTTAAATAATCCAATAGTTTTCCAACGTTACCAGCTCTAGAAAGTTGTTGTATAAGCTGTCTTGATCCTTCAGGTTCTATCAGCAGTTGACGCGTCTACCGTCTGCCTTGATATTCCTCGATAGGCTTCGGTTCCTAGCACCCGGACCAGGGACACCTTAATTTCGATCTCGCCTTTGTGACGTCTAGTGCTTTTATCGCTGCTAACTTCTTGCCTGCCTACCACTGTTACAAGTTCCTTTTGCAATAGCAATGTAATTTCTATAACCTTTGTCGACATATTAGATATTCCCTAATCGTTACTAAAATCTACAGCCGATGAATGCTGTGAATGTACCAGTTCTCATCTTCCTCTATTAGTTATATTTCACTTCCGTTCAAGATGGAATATAACGCCGCCTAGATTTAAACGGGAGTAAATTAAGTAATAGCAATACCAGGCAAGCGCGGTTCACGTACCCGGATTTTCTAGACATTCTCCGGCACTTATTGGTCGATCTCGATACAAACGAGCCTAATTTATTCTGGGTGATGGTCACGGCATGCAAATCCGATCGGTTATGTAAAAGTTTCTCGTGAAAAAATTTATTAACATACCGTAGCTTTTAAATGCATATTATTTAGGGTACTTATTTTATGCCGTAATATACGTGACGATCGTTCTTACCGAAACTCCCGAGTGCCGGCCGAGAATTAATGTCACTTTTTACGGGCGAACGCGCGTAATATCTTGTAAAATTCGCCCGTTGCGTTCTAAAAAAATCTCGAAGTCGGATATGGAAAGTTTCGCTTTCGATATGTACAAGTAAGCATATTACGTCCGCACGTTTAAAATCTTATTTACGTATGCAATAGGAAGGTGTTAGATGTGATTATTTCTTAGAATAATGCGCTGATTTATTAATTTGCCCCAAATGCGTTTACGTGAGCGCAGTTCAGGCGTATAGTGGTTGAGAAACCTTTTTAATTGTGAAGCAATTTTCTTCAGTACGCCTCGAAAACGGATAACTTACGTTGGCTTCTTCTTATCTTGAAATATCCACACTGCGGGTTATTGTTGAATGACTTCAAAATTTTTCGGCGCCAATTAAGGAGAGCCGCCTTTTGTTCCTCATTTAAAAGACGTGAGATCCAGAAGGAAATTAGTTTTTTCAAAGCCAATTCATCATGCAGAATTTTTGGATTAAATTCTTTTAAATGCTTACGCTTATGTGTCACATGACTATCTTCTTTGATCAGTTGGCGCACAGCAGGGATGATTCTTTGAGTGGCTGGAGTAGCTGATGTCTTTGGCGATCCTGTCCTGGGGACTCAATCTTCCATTTTTTTAATGAATTGTCAGTTTTAAAAGTTTCCTGACATATCTTAATGAAACTTTGGACTTAAGTGTTAACATTCAGCCGTTTAGGCGGATATGAAGGACTACCTTCGTAAATGATGAAGTACTTGATTGTTCCATACGTCTTTATACCTAAAGAGCAATAACGTCCTTTTAGCTTCGCGGTGATACAAACTTGCTTGTTATTGTACGTTACAATAGCCGCAACCGTAATGGAAGGGAAAATAACAATTAGAGCTCTGTTTCGTCATTAATTGAAAAGAGGTCTTAGTCCAAAACCGGCAGCAGGGCACGTTCATAAAGTTGAAGGAAAAGGTACTGTTCACAAAAATGCGGCTAAAACTTGATTTGGAAAATTTCGACTGAGTCGAGTCGCACCAGGCTGTCCAATCAAAGATGTACAAGCAGACCATTTTAAGTGGGCGAAAGAAAAAAAATATCCCCACTTTCCGCTACTCTTCTAATCTACAACCTAGCTTCTTAACGAAACAATAAATTTTATAGACGATAGGCCATCACGTAAGACTTTCACATAAAACACATTTATGCTAATTCAAATAGCCATAAAGTCGGACATACTTAAATATCACCATCCAAGGCGCAGCAACTAAATGGATAGAAGTAATAAATAATAACAATAACAATGCAAATTGTAGAGTGTTCGAAAAGCAATAGCAAAAAAGAAAAAAAAAACAACAACAACACAAAACATAAACAACTTTCTTCTGAGGTGAGCGCAACATATTATCTCGGTGTGTCATGCTTCGGCGAGAAATTTTGGCAGATCCATAGCGATTAGCATTTGTAATTCGAATTAGAAGAAACGAGAAACATGCTATACGTGCTCGAAGTCCGCTTAGACAGTGAAGCGTTCGCGCGAGCGGGTAGCTACCGAAAAAATCGCATTCAATTATTTAGGTGTTGTTTCGAAATAATGCGTTTGTGTAGCGCATAGTTTTATGTTAGCTTTCTTCAAATCAAGACAACTAGTTTGAATTTCACAAGTTCATACAATAAAATATTTTCGCATTTTTTTTTTACATCTTTGCTTAATTGCTTTTATATCAATGCGGTAATTCGACAATGTAAAAGGGAGTACATCTATATATAAAGAATATTTATATAAAAGCATCTAGAAATAAAGGCGTTTCTTCACGGAGAGTGGCCGTTACGAAATATCCGTGCCTCTGAGACATATACAACGAGAAGAAATTGGGCCAACGGGCAAGCACACATTCGCAGCTTTCGTGGTTATGCACGTTTTACGTGTTTACGTCCATTACTGGGTTTATCTGGTCGCATTTTAACGCTTACCCGACTAAAAGAAGTAGACAGATATATTGGCACGTAGTACATACGTACATATATGATGTACGTAACTTTATGCGAATAAATGATCTAGTTTCTATCGAACATATTTAATAATTTAAAGCTTAGTAAGATCGAAAACTCGTAAAGACATATAACAAGGTATCTGTTACGATATCTTGTCGAAATTAATTAAGACATTTTCGATTTCTATGTTTGAAATGATATTATTGTGTAATCGTATTTTAAAGTAAAATAAGTTGTGCTAATAATGTTCTTGGGTTGGCAGCAATTTGAACATTTTATGTAGATACGCCCGATTGTTAATGTAAAATTTATTAATTGAAAAATCAAATAAATTTGTTTTTAACAATTTCAAGTATCTTAGATGATCTGAAGGATGATGCCGATTATTTCCGGAAAAAGTAAAAGGTGCCCTATTCCCCCTATTTTTATTATAATTTCCTTTTTTTATTTACCAAAAATAAAGTCATTTTCACTTAAAAAATTGCCCTGCATAACATAATAATGATAGCAAGGACTGTGGCGTAGTATGACAGGTATCGGCAACCACCCCACAGCACAAATTTAATTTATTATATATTAATATAATAATTAGTCCGGGACGGCCGTT